>CM053766.1:21514997-21542230 GCA_028658305.1 Pachyuromys duprasi | reverse complement strand
CTCAACTATGTTCGTGGCTGCTTTATTTGTAATAGCCAGAACCAGGAAACAACCCAGATGTCCCTCAGTTGAGGAATGGATACAGAAATTGTGGTACCTTTATACAATGGAATACTACTCAGCAATTAAAAAGGAGGAAATCATGAAATTTGCAGGCAAATGGTGGGACCTGGAAACGATCATCTTAAATGAGGTATCCCCAAAGCAGAAAGAAACATATGGTATAAACTCACTTATATAGACATATAGGATAGGAAGCTCAAGCTGAAATCTACACACCTAGGGAGGATATACAGGAAGGAGGACCCGGGTTGGTATGATCAATGCTTGTTTGGATGAACAAATGGGATGGACATTGAGTGGAGCAGAAAACAAGCAACAGGACAGGTGCATGCCAAGGAGGACCTCTTGGGAGGTCAATGTAGCAATGTATCAGAGCAGATATTAAGACTCGCAATCAAGCCTTTGGCAGAGGGTGAGAAGTGATGATAGAAATGGTGGAGGTTGGTGAAACTTGGGGAGAACAAGAGCACCACAAACACCAAACTGAGTAGGGCACAGGGGTCTTGTATGAGACGGTTTCTACAACCAAGGACCATGTGTGGATGTGGCCTGGAACCCCCGCTCAGATGGGTCCCATGATAGCTTGGTGTCAGACTGAAGACCCTATTGAGGGAAACAGGGACTGTTTCAGTCATGAACTTGATGGCTGACTCTTTGACTCTCCCCCATACATGCAGGGGAGTTACAGACTGCCTTGATCCCAGTGGAGGACATTGCAGCCAGCCCTGAGGAGACAGGATGAGCTGGGGTTGGATGGAAGGGGAGGAGGTCCTCCCCTGTTGGTGGACTTGGATGGGGCGGGGAGGAGGGAGTTGAGGGAGGGTGAGGGTTGGAGGGAATGAAGGATGGGGATATGCCTGGGATGCAAAGTAACTAACTTGTGATTGATATAAAAATTAATAAATTTATTAAAAAATAATGAAAATGGCCATTCTGCCAAAAGCAATCTACATATTCAATGTAATTCCCATCAAATACCAACACAATTCTTTAAAGACCTTGAAAGAAAAATTCTCAACTTCATATGGAGTAACAAAAAAACAAGAATTTCCAAAATGATCCTGTACAACAAGAAATCATCTGGAGGTATTTCCATCCCTGACCTCAAGCTGTACTACAGAGAAATAGTAATAAAAACTGCATGGTATTGGCATAGAAACAGAGCAGTGGATCAATGGAACTGAATAGAAGACCCAGAAATAAACCCACACACCTATGGAAACCTGATTTTTGATAAAGAAGCCAAAACCATTCAATGGAAATAAGACAGCATCTTCAACAAATGGTGCTGGTCCAGCTGGATGTCTACATGCAGAAAAATGAAAATAGATCCATATTTATCACCCTGCACACGAAAGTCCAAGTGGATCAAAGACCCCAACTAGACACACTAAACTGGTTAGAAGAAAAAGTGGGGAAGACCCTAGAACTCATTGGCACAGGAGACTACTTCCTGAACAGAACACCAACAGCACAAGCTCTAAGATCAACAATCAATAAATGGGACCTCATGAAACTGAAAAGCTTCTGTAAAGCAAAAGACACTGCCATCAAAACAAAACGACAGCCTACAGACTGGGAAAGGTTCATTACCAATCCTACTTCTGACAGAGGGCTAATATCCAGTATATATAAAGAACTCAAGAAGTTAAAAAGCAACAAATCAAGTAATCCAATTAAAATATGGGGTAAGGAGCTAAAAAGAGAACTCTCTGTAGAGGATTTTAGAATGGCAGAAAAAGACTTAAAGAAATGTTCAATATTCTTAGACATCAGGGAGATGCAAATCAAAACGACCCTGAGATTTTACCTTACACCTGTCAGAATGGCTAAGATCAAAAACTCAAGTGACAATACATGCTGGAGAGGTTGTGGAGAAAGGTGAACCCTCCTCTATTGCTGCACTTGTATTGCAAAGTTGTACAACCACTCTGAAATCAATTAGGCGCTTTCTTAGACAATTAGGAATAGTGATTCCTCAAAACCCAGCTATACCACTCATTCTTAGGCATATGCTCAAGTATACAACAAGGACATTTGCTCAACCATGTTCGTAGCAGCTTTATTCATAATAACCAGAACCTGGAAACAAGCCAGATGTCCCTTAGTCAAAGAATGGATACAGAAATTATGGTACTTTTACGCAATGGAATACTACTCTGCAATTAAAAATGAGGGAATATGAAATTTGCAGGCAAATGGTGGGACCTGGAAATGATCATCCTGAGTGAGGTATCCCAAAATTAGAAAGAAAACACATGGTATATACTCACTTATATAGACCTATAAGATAGGATAAACATACTGAAATCTATACACCTAAAGAAGATAAGCAAGAAAAAGGACCTGGGGTAAGATGATCAATCCTCACTTAGATAGACAAATGGGATAGACATTGAATGTAGGAGAAAACAAGCAACAGGACAGGAGTCTCCCACAGAGGGCCTCTGAAAGACTCTACCTAGCAATGTATCAAAGCAGATATTAAGACTCACAACCAAACCTGCGGCAGAGTGCAGGGAATCATATAAAAGAAAGGGGAATTAGTAAGACTTGGAGAAGACAAGAGCTACACAAAGACCAAATAGATCAGGGCACAGGGGTCTTTTATGAGACTGTTTCTACAACCAAGGACCATGTATGGATATAACCTAGAAGCCCTGCTCGGATATAGCCCATGGTAGTTCAGTATCCAACTGGGTACCCTAGTAAGGGGAACAGGGACTATTTCTGTCTTGAACTCAATGGCTTGCTCTTCAAAATCCCCCACCCCGAGGGAGGAGTAGCCTAACTAGATCCCAGAAGAGGACATTGCAGCCAGCCCTGAAGAGACCTGGTAAGCTAGGGTCAGATGGAAGGGGAGGAGGTCCTCCCCTATCAGTGGACTTTGAAAGGGGCAGGGAGGAGATGAGGGAGGGATGGGGAGAGTGGGAGGGAATGAAGAAGGGGGCTACGGCTGGGATACAAAGTACATAACCTGTTATTAATATAAAAATAAATAAATTTAAAAAGAAAACAAAGGCCTTAGTAATAAAATCATCTCCAAAATGTCTTTTTGATGCAGC
This sequence comes from Pachyuromys duprasi, assembly GCA_028658305.1. NCBI lineage: Eukaryota > Metazoa > Chordata > Mammalia > Rodentia > Muridae > Pachyuromys > Pachyuromys duprasi. Next base: position 21,539,102 of record CM053766.1, on the reverse strand, counting down.
AGTACCATGATCCTTTAAAATCTAAGAAGAAAATACTGTCTTCCCCTGGAAAAAAATTACTAGGAAACATATAGAACCATGTCTTCTTTGAGGGTCATTTACATATTACTTTGAATCCTTTCATATCAGAAAATGAAAAACAAATAACAACAAGAACCATGATCTTTTCTTTTCCTCCTTTCTTTCTTCATACATTACAGCCTTGCTATCTGGATAGCTCTGGATCTTTATGGAGGACTCAAAACTGTAATTTATTTTTTAGTCAGCAGTCACTCAAGATTTGGTAGTTTGTTTGGGTTATCTGTGAATTCAGTGATTCTTGTCAGGAACTGGCCTTGTGTCATTTAGATAATCACTAATAGCAGAAGAATGGATATTTGAGCTGGCAGCCAGTGTTAAAAGATGTACTTGCCAAAGGGAATATGGAGAGTATTAAGTCCCACTGGTAATTGCCTTAGCCTTCTTTAGTAACGATAGTACTGGCTCTCATTGTGATGACCATGTCAGAATCCAAGGGAAACAGTCTTCAAAATTAGTCTTTGTAAAAGCCCCTGATAACAAAGCATATTTTGTTTGAGGTAGAAATACAACCACCCACTGCAAAGAAGGCTCCATCTCATTGTTTTTGTTTAGCTTTTCAGTAAAATATCCTTCAAGGAGTGCTCCCAAAATTTTGATTTTATCTACAAATTAAGAGCCTGGTACTATAGCTTCCAAAGGACCAAAAGGACAATTAAACATGCAGAACCATTCTTGTTTGAGAGGTTTATTTTCTCAAACAATACTTATACTGGAAGGTAGTGTGCCACTAGAGTCTTAAATTGGGACCGGTGGATACCATCTGCTAATCGATTATGAAAAACAAGTGTTCCCTGAGGAACTGATGGTGCACATGTACTACAGTGCAACCAGAATCACTGTCCTCCTCCTGTTTGATCCTGAGGGAACAACGCAGTCTCAGGGGGGCCCTTGCAGCACAGAGTAGGTTGTGCACCCTCTGTGATGAGCTTATGAATCTCTCTCCTTATTACTCTGTCATGCAAGTACTTCAGCATCATGCTCCTTCATGTCTGCATTGCAGTCTGTTCCCCTCATTCCACTCTGTTTTTTTTTTTTTTCCCACCGAGGCAACTGAATATTGGCCAATTCAATTACAGGAAAACTAGACTATGTTCAGTTACCTTTCATGAATATCAGGCCCAGTTCATGGAGTCCAGTAACTGCATCCATGTGGTACAATTCACGAAACCTCCCCACTGTATAAATAAAATAAAGTTTTTCGACTTTGTCTGTCACCACTGTCTCATCTTGAGAATTTGAAACTTGAAATCTTTGAGCACATAGAGTGTGGAGGCATCACAATTGGGATGGTCAAACCACACCCCATGCTCATTTCTTCTATTTTCCATTTTAAGCCATTCTATAGAGGTTCATGATACCAAGCATTGGATGTCTCTTTCATGAATGTGCACTTCAGATTCAGAATTTTCAGGAACAGAGAAAGTGAGGCTTGGGCGTTCTCTTTTCAAGATTGCTTCCCATTGGTGCAAAGGTACCAGACAAGTATTGTCACCAGAACCGCCAATGCTAGAGGGCAATACCTGCTCCTGTCTTATAAGACATAAGAATAAAACATTCTAGTAGTGAGTGTACATGCAAATGAAGTTTATTGAACACCAAAGAAACACACACCTACATACCCACCCACATCCACCTGTTTCCCCCTCTCCCCCACAAAGACACAGCAGACACAATCTCACATTGGCTGGGGCATCAGGGAGAGGGAGAGAGAATGCATGAGAGACAGAAAATAGTAAAAATAAATAAATAAATAAATAAATAAATAAATAGGTAGATAGATAAATAAATAAATAAATAAATAAAGGTCAGGGCTTAATAGAAGCCAGCCACCATAACTGTCCAGTAGGAGAGATTTCAGAGATGGATTGCCTTGGTCCACCCTCACACTCTGACTTTTGGCTACTCTGTTTCTACCCACCTTGCCACCCATCCCCCGGCCCCAAATACACACTCCCTCCTCTGCTCTTTCTTCATGCTGCTGCCCACTTCTGCTGCTGAACCTGCTTGCTTTCTTTACCTAAACTCAACTCTCCATCCTTTCGTTTTTCCATTTCCTTTCTTCTGGCAGTTCAGAGTATACCAGAGTTATGCATCCTCTCAAAATCCAAAAAGTTTTTCTTTTCAAAAAGACTCAGTATTAGTCTGAGTCTGCTTTGAAATTCTTTTCATCGATGAGTTAAGGAACCTGCAAAATGGGTCCCATCTTTTCAATTGTCTGTCTTTATAAATGATTACAGGAGGGTCAGACTTCAGTATTTAAATATGAGGAAAGAGAAATATAATTAGCTATATTTTAATAGCGTTTTCTTATTATTAAATAACGCCAGCTTTGTGAACACAAACACAACTTTAATTGCTCTTTGAAAGTACACATTGAACTAAATTTTAATTTTTATTACATTTTTATTCTTTTCCTTTAGTTTATTCCTCTTTCCTGTACTCTACAGCTGGAAAATGAAGTCTACAAGATGGAAAATTAATAGACTTGAAAGAAAAGCTGTTTTGAAGCAAAGGATGTTGAGATGTACTTTAAAGTCGTTTAGGACAGAATTAAAATGCATCAAAAATGAAGTGTGTACCTCATTCACTCTTCATTCACTCTCTTTTCCGTGTCCTGTACTCCCTATAGTCTTCATAACATGGAAACAAACAGATAAAAGAGTAAACAAATACGATGGCCATGAGGTTGAGCTTTGCTTGTTTTCTGCCTTTAACATTTTGAACTGTTCTTTGTGCTTATGATTATTTCCAGAAAGCACTTTTGGAGGGCTATAATTTAAGTATGTTCTCCTCACACTCCCATCAAAATGTAAGCACATGCTGAGTAGCCTTTAGCTTTAGAAACATTTTGACCATGAAACTCAGATAACATGGCCTTTGAGATGTAGAACCACTCGACTCAATTCTGGTGTTCTTTTATAAGAGGGAGAGACTAGCTAGAAACACACACAGAAATAGCCATGTCTTCCCTTGACTATGATATTGAGGAGGTCATTACCAGATGCAGGTTCTCCAGTTGGTATATCCAGAACAATAGATCACCCATGAACCTGTGTACTGTGTGCTGATGAGGCAGCCTGCATCATATATGTGAACTGCCTTTAAAGTAGGGTTGAAGCAGAGATGGAGATTTGAATATGAAAGACAGAACAAATCCCTCAAAATGGTTTATCTGATTTCACTAAAAAGTCTCACTACAAATGTCACGAAATCTTTTCCTCTGATATGCAAGAGCTTCATCTAATAATCTCCTCACAAAACAGGAGAATCAAGGGCTTCCAGCGGTGTAATGATAAAAAAACATGGGGAAATTCTCTCTCCATTATGGGAATTCCTGTATTGACAACTAACAAGTTCAGAAAAGCCATTCTTGACTGTTCTTGGAACTTGGCTCATAAGTTCTGGAAAACTGTTAATGGTCATTTTAATTTGAATGTCAAATGATTTGAAGTTTCCTTAGTTTAGCCTTTTTATTTTTCTCCTGGCTGAATCATTCCCCACCCCCCCCCATGTCTACTATTTATAGATAAGCTGAAATATCAACATGGACTTTCAACTATATATTTTTTGATCCTCATCCTCTGTACAAACTGTTCAAAGACAGAAAACATCAAAGTGGGAGGATAGACTACTCCCTTTATAAGCTTTGTGCTCTTGAAGAGTGACTAAGAAACAAGGGCCCAGAGTGACAGTGCAGAGCAGGAGCTGTCTGAGCTTTGGGCCTTCAGAAAATTGTGAGGTAGAAGGTCTTTTAAGTTTGCTCTATCTTATGGCAGGGAAAGCTTGGTTGAAGCTGAATTTAGCACTGGAAGATGATCACAAAAGTCTGTTTCTTCATTTGGAAAATCTCTCAAGTTCTTAGTGTGAGCTGCTTTATTGATTTGTTCCAACCTGTGGTATTTGTTCCTTCCAAATTTTTATTTTAACACTAGATCTATTTTTTTAAAACTGAGACTTTGTGCACTTTCTCAGATCTCTTCCAATCTCTAACAGTTCAGGAATGAACTTGAGTTACCATTTTAACCAATGTATTTGTGCCAGACAATATTATCTCTTATGTTCTCTATTCTACAAATATACTTGCTTATTTTTGTTGCAAGAATATTTTAATAAGATTGAAGGAGCATCTCTTTCCTAAAATCAGAGCATGGACTTCTCAGAGGAAAGTATATAATCCGGATGAAAAGCTGTTCTCATTACCTACTAATTTGTGGTAACCATAGTTACTTTTGGCCTATATATTTTTGGGGCCCAAAATAACTTTTGATTAAAAAAAAACTTACCTTGGTATGTTTGAGTTTGAAATTAGAAAGTATAAGTGCCCATACCATAAATTGTTTGACTGAAACTTCATCCAAGATGAACAAAGTAAAATATTAGGTAAAATTTTAAAAGTAGGCATTGTAACAATGAGGTTTGAAATTATGAAAAAAATTAAGGTTAAACAAAATGAAGAGTCCTTTTTCATCAGAGAGATAGTTCTTTTACTTTTTTGTATGTGAAGATTTGATTAATTTTTTTCTACTCCTCAAAGTAGCTTCTTCTTTGAGCTGAGACATGTAGCAAGTATTTTGTGTCCCTGTCATCAGCCATAAACTCTGTGCAATATCCCACATATATTTCTTTATCACATGCATTAAACAATATATCTCAGACATCTTTCCTTAAACCTTAAATGAATTTTTAATGTTTTGAGAAATTATGTTTACCGATTTTAAACTCATGTGGTAGAACATTTGTGTCTTCTTGCTTTCACTACCTAAAAGCACTATATTACTTCTACATTTCTTTGTGTTTCCTACAATTAAGCTAATTATTTTTTATTTTTGACATATTGTTGAATTTAAAAATTAAATATTATATGTGAGGTGGTTTTTTTTGCTGCTGGATAAACATGCACATGTAATGTATTAGATACATTTTAAATCTTAGCATGGAATGTCTGGGTTGAGCCATATGTAGACAGGACCTAGACCCCTGCTCAGATACAGCCCAGAGGCAGCTCAGTCTCCATGTGGGTTTCCTAGTAAGAGGAGAAGAGACAGTCTCTGACATGAACTCAGTTCCCTGCTCTTTGACCACTTCTCTCTGATGGGGCCACCTAGCCAGCCCACAAAGGAAGAAGATCCAGGCAGCCCTGATGGGACCTGATAGGCTAGGGTCAGACAGGGGAGGAGGACTTCCCCTATCAGTGGACTAGGGAAGAGGTCTAGGGGAGGAAGCAGAAGGGAGGGCGGGAAATGGAAGAGATGAGAGAGAAGGTTACAACTGGAATACAAAGCAAATAAATTGTAAATATATGTATATACACATATATACATAAACTTTGTTGCAAAGAAAGTAAAAATATGTTATCCTTATTACCTAAGGTTAATGTTTTGTTTGGAATTGTATGGAATGCTGCACTGTGCTCTTTCTATTTATTTGCATAATGTTCCTGTTTCTAATTAATTTCAGATTATGGCTTCATAAGGTTAATTTGGAAGATCTTTTACTTTTTTTTAATCGTCATTTTTATTGTGGTTACTTTCCTTTTTGTGATTAACTCTTAGGATTAAAAAAATAGTTTGAAAAAAAATCAGGTGATTGAGTGTTTACCATATTTTCATCCAGACCCCTGTTGGGGTTTGTTAACCAGAGTGTTCTTCTTCCTGTCAGGTAGAGAAAGGACCATATATACACTGAGCCTGTGCTTGGAAGGCCAGGTTACTCATCACCATTGCTGATGGATCATAGAGCAGTGCCCTTATTGAGCAGTGATGTCTTGTTATACAATTTGCTATGGACATATGTTCTAATCTGTCAGCATTATCTAAGAAGTGATGGGCTTGTTCATTTTCAGGATTTCAAAATTACCAGTGTTCACATTGCTCATGACCATGTTGAGATAGAATCTACAGACAATTGTCATTTTGGAATCATCACTTACCTTAAGTCTGATATTAGACATATATCTAATGTTTATATGTGATGAATATATATATATATATATTAGTTGTCCGGATAACTTAGAAATAATATTTATTAATTCCCCAATGGAGTTTAATTTGTGATAGCTTATAGTTGCAAAAATAACTGTGTAGTTTCTGTTATCTATGTCTAGAATTACAGGTTACTATGTGTTCTTGAACTAAATAGTAAGTTCTCTGTCCTCTAGACTATACATGTAGAGTGTAAATTCATTCCCCTTTAATTTATTATTGTTCTGGTGGTCCCTAAAGGGGCTAATGGTTGATAAATTTAAAAAAGAGTAATTACTATTACTATATTTAAGTTCTTATATCAAGCAGTTACAATTTACTTATTTATTTCGGCTTCTGAGACAAGGTTCAACTATATATCCAGTGTTGCCTTGTACTCACAATCATCCTGCCACAGTCTCCTAAGTAATGAAGGAATCCAGCCCAAGCATCTTTTTTTATAATGTTTTTGTTTTTCCCACGACCTTTATGGTCTGATGCTTTTTCACTGAGATATTAGACATTGGTAGTAGTTTGTCTTGTCCTTACTAAAAATTAATATTGGGTAAATGAAAGAATCATTGCTAGATATGAACTTTTCCTTTGTTCTAAAAAAATGCTGCAAAATATCTGAAAGCAACTGAATTCTTTTGTCCATACATGTAAGCCAGTGTTTCAGGACAGCTCTTTGGATTCTTTCACTAGAATGCATCATGTTGTCTTTCTGCTCAATATCTTCCTCCAGGTACATGATTCATCTTTCAATATTTAGTTTGATATCTCTCATAAAGTTTGAATTTAACCTTGAATTAGGGAATGAGTAATTATTCTTTTCTCTCTCTTTGGCTTTTCTTCTATGGGGAACTTCACAATGTCTTTGTTGGCTAGTCCTTCCCTAAAATAATCCTTTGCTGTCCCTTAAAAATTATTTACGTTTTGTTTCTAGTTTCTTCATTGCATTCATTTTCTTACAAGTCTTATACTTTAATGTTCGTTATACTTGATGTGCATACAGTTAGGTGCATTTCACTACACTGGAACCACTGGATAGTTCCACCAACTCAGACAGCCCTCCTCTTTTCCCTTGTGAAACTCCCCCCTCACCCATGTCTATTAAAGCTGCTGGCCTTTCCTCCCCATATGTTAACATGAGATATTCTATGTAGGTTCATGTGTTATGTGCCCAACAGAGGCCATTTATCTCAAACTTGGGTCATTCTAATGTTACATTTCCCGATGGCATTACTTCATTTACACAGTACATAATTTTTATTCTCCCAGGTATCTGTCCATTTGTAATTCACGTTTAATTTATGAAATGACATAGCTTATTTGCTCATTTGTTTGTAGATGTTTCCTTTTTTAATTTTGACAAAGGATTCCTCTCTTTGTTGTCCAGGCTAGTATTAAATTCCTGAAGTCAAGGGATTTTCCTGCCTTAGCCTCTCATGACTAATGGCATAGGGGAATAATATATCATGTGTCTATATTTTGTAGACTGATATGCAGTCTGCTATTTAGTAATTCCTGAGTTTTATGAGTCTATGTTAAAGTCTTCCACATTGCAGGCAATGTTCTTCTCCTGTTGCAATGGCCTGAGTGACAGGTTTATTTTAAAACATGTGGTTTCTCTCTGCTCTGCGTGCTTTTCTTGTCTGTAGATATTTTATTGCTTGATTTTATATATATTTTGAATTAGGAAATTCACCAGTGATATTTTCTTAATTGTTAGAAGGAGGTAATGATTTTGGATCTTTTTTGACATGTGGGCCTAGAATGCCCTCTTCAATTCACGGTGCTAAGAGACTTATCTTTCTCTTTCCACGCTTGCTTCACTCTCCATGCACTGGTTAGGTTCTATTTGACTTTCTGAACTTTCTCTTCAGTGTGGAACTCCTCCTGGGACATGGATTTACTTAATGAATGCTGACTATTAAGAGGGCTCAGCGTAGGCCCTTCAGATGTAACATCTGATTGCTTCTTTTTACCCACATTAGGATGCAGATCCCTGCTGGAGTCAAGTGCTGTCTCAAATTTGTCAATACAATTTCAAGTGAATATATGCTCTTCAGTTCTTCTCTATCAGATATTGTCTTGCTTCTTGCATAGATTTTTACACATGGGCTTTGCAGTTGTTGGAATATCCTTCCTGAACTAGTTTTAAATATTTATACAAGAAAACGAGGTCCCTGATCATTATGTAACCTAGCAGGAATGTGACAACTAGGAAAAAAAAAACTTTTACAAAGAATTTTCCTACCATTAAGGCGATGGATACACAGTAAGTGAAGGCTTTGCCAATGGGAAAATATATAAAACATATAAAAATAAAATCTAATCACAGGTTTTAAATATTTTACTTAGGAAGAAGAGAAAACAAAATCTTTATTTTTCTTTCCAAGCCAGTTACATTTTTGTAAACCTTCCTAAGAGCAACTCAAGAGTAGAAATTGTTGGAGGCAGAGAGATGGCTCAGTAGGAGAGCATGCTGCTCTCGCAGAGGCCCTGAGTTTGGTTTGCAGCACCCGCATCATGCAGCTCACAAACACCTGGGACTTTAATTCCAGAGGCTTGACACTGTGGGCATCTGCACCCACACACACACAATTAAAGAATGAAAGTCTTTTTAAAATACCTTGTTGTAAATGGAGAATCAGGTAGTTTTTAATCTCATGACATTGAATCTTGACCTTAACATTTTAATTACCTTTAATTATAACCAATTATACCTATCTTCACTTTCTTAAGTTTAATTCCCACATCTTTCTAGAACATATTTTAATCATCTAATTTTGTTTTCTATTAATTTTATATTTATTTACTTTGTTGGGTTCTCTTTCTATATTGTGTTTTTCTGCATTTTGTTGTCTTAATGTTTAATAGATGCATTGAGGTTTTAAAACTGCAATATATGTAAATAATTTTGATATGTGCTTGTATAAATGTTCTCTTAATTATCTCTCATACAATAATCCCAACCTCCCAATCCTCTCTTCACTCCTCCCAGTCTTCTACTCTCCCTTTTATCCCAGATGCACTCTTCTTCCATTTCCCTTCAGAAATGAGCTGGTCTCTCAGAGACGTTAATTGAACATGACATAACATGCTACAATAAGAATAGGCACAAACCTTCATATTGGCAAAGCAGGGCTGAACAAAAGCAGTCCAGTAGGAGTAAAAGGGTCCCAAGAGTAGGCCAAAGAGTCAGGGACATCCCCATTCCCACTGTTAGGAGTTCCACAAAAACTCTAAGCTAACACCCTTAACATATTTGCAGAAGACTTAGAGGAGACCCATGTAGGCTACATGATTGCCTCTTCAGCCACTGTGAGTCCCTATAAGACCTGCTTAGTTGATAATGTCTGCTGTGTTCTCCTGATATCCTTGACCTCTCTAGCACCCACAATTCTTTATTCCCTTCTTCGGTGGGGTTCCCTAAGCTCCCAGGGGAGGAAACCAGTGGAGATCTCCAATTTGGGTTCTCTCCCTGCCTAATGCTTGGTTCTGGGTCTCTGTCTCTGCTGTCATCAGCTAGCTGAAGAGGAAGCATTTCTGATGATGATTGGACACTGATACATAGGTTAGAACAGAATACCATTAGGAATTATTTTATTGAATTTTCTATACAAGGTCTCTGGGTTATCCAGATTCTTGTTCCTAGTCATCCAGGCAATGTCTGGCATGGGCTCCCTTTTCCAGGATGGGCCTCAAGTGAGACTAGTCATTGATTGGCCCCTCCAACAATCTCTGAGCCACCATTGCCTTTATACATCTTGGAGGCAGGATAGATTGTAGGTTGAAGGTTTGTGGCAGGGTTGGTGTCCCAGTCCCACTGCTAGGAGATGCCTATTTATAGAAGATGGCTAGTTCAGGCTCCAAACCTCCATTACTGGAAGTCCTTGCTAAGATCATTCACGTAGACTCCTGGGAGTTTCTACTGCATTAGGTTGCACATCACCCCCAAATAGCCTCCTAGTCCAGTTGTCTTTCTTCATAATATCTCTCTCCATCTCTCCCTGAACCTGATCCCACCTATTCCCATTCCCACCTACCCTGAGACCACCCACAAAGTCTATTCTATTTCCCCTTCCCAGGAAGATCCATGCATCTTCCTTAGAGCTTTCCTTGTTACATCGCCTTTCTGAGACTGTGAGTTGTAGCATGATTATCATTTACTTAATAGGTAATATCCACTTATAAGAGAGTACATAACATTTTTGTCCTTCTGGGTCTGAGTTACTTCACCCAGAATAAGATAATACACATGCCTAATGTCTGTCCTTAAAAGTTCAGTAGGTTTCAATATATCCAGAATATTTTTTTTTATTTTACACGGTTTTGCTTATGTAATTCTAGGCCTATATGGCACAAGGATGTCATTTTAAAATAAGAAAACATGAACTAAATATACTGAGTCATGTTGGTTGTTAAAGATATCTATTAAGTAGGAAAGTCATACATTTTCTGAACAGGGTTTATAAATACTTGGATTAATATATCCCTTCTTTGATTCCTCATAGTCTCCTTCTTATAAAATCCATTTTCTTTTCTGTAAAGGGAGATACCCATAACACAACCTTGGGTTAATATATGTATGAAGTATATTCAATGTGCCCTCTCAAACTTCTTTTCCTTGGTTTGGATTTGTGAAAAAACACATGTAAGCCTTACAGGGACAGCTTTTGCTGTCATGAAAAGACACAATCTCACAGGAAAGTCCTTAATCCTTTGACTCTTGCAAGCATTTCTTTCCTTGCTTCCACAATTTCCAAACATATGTCAGACAATGGTAACACCACTGAACATGCCAGACTCAGCTGGGGAGAGCTTGTGAAGCTTCAATACTATACAAAGATCTCAAGGCAACCAAGCAAAGCTGAGAGAGAAAGAGGTGGTCTTCTCCAGGGAAGAGCACAGCAATCACTTGCCCCATGCCAAATGCTCAGCCCACAAAACATACATACAATGCGAACATGCATTATGTGGATTCAGCAGGTTATATTTACAATTATATGCCTAAATTTATATATGTACGTACACATACACACATATAATAACAATTAATGAAAAAGAGACAACGGATTTGAAGAGACATATGGAAGAGTTTGGAGGGAGGAAAGAAGAGGGACATATGTGTAATTAAATTATGATCTCAAAAGTCATATAAAGAAAAAAACGCATGTGGCCTTCCTGAAATTTTTCATGTCCTTATATTAAAGATTGTTTTATGAAAAGTGATGAGCAGAAGATGGTTAGACAGAAAGGAGCTGAGGTTACCCCTCCTGCTTTTAAAGGATATCATATGTTTACAAACCTGCTCAAAACCAATTTCTAGACTATATGGAAGGTACCATCTTTTATATGTTTCGGACTCCAGTTCAAAAGCCTTCATCAATCACCAGTCTCATATCTGAGTTAAGATCAAGTGACAAAAATGCTGCTGTTCCTAAATCTCTGTATTATTGTCGTGAGAAGAAATTGGAATGGTTTTCATATCAATTAAGGCACACCAAATCCACTGATGTTGCATTCTTGTGTCTTGCTGATTACTTTAACAAAGATGGAAATTTTTCTAAAACTAACTCATTTTCAGTTTTGTCATAATCTTCAAAGTATACTTTTAAGCTAGAAATAAATTCTATTCTGTTTGTGTTTGTGGTTTATGGTGAACTGTTACTCTTAGAAAAGGAAAAAGAAAGGGAAAATAGGTGAAAGAAACTGTATAAAACAAAATCCTGAAGGAATCCTCCTCAGCTTTTTGGGTATGGTCACTGAATGGCCAGTACTTCTCAGGGAATTGCCATAGCTCTCCTCAGGTGTATGGTCCTGAGTGCACCTAGGGAGCCCAGGAGCACTCCTCTGTAAGGTAACCCAGAAACAGAAAGACATGCATAGTATACATTCACTCATAAGCAGATACTAGCCATATAACATAGGAGACACATTCTAAAATCTACAGACCTAAAGAAGCTAAACAAGGAGGTCCCTAGGGAAGATGCTTAAATCTCATTCAGAAGGACAAAAGAGAGAGACACCAGAAGTGGTGGAAGAGAGGAAACAGGATGGGAGCCTACTATAGAGGGTCCTCTAAAAGGCTCTACCCAACAGAGGATGGAGGAAGATGCTGAGACTCACAGCCAAACTTTGGAGTCTTACAGAAGGGGAGATAGAGGACACAAAGGGACAGAAGCCTCACCAAAAGACCAACAAAGCTAAAATACCTGAGCCCAGAAGATCCTGAAGAGACTGATGCACAAACCAACAACCATGCATGGAGAGAACCTAGACCCCCTGCTCAGATGTAGCCCACAGGTAGCTCAGTCTCCATGTGGGTTTTCCAGTAAGGGGAGCAGGGATTGCCTCTGTCATGAACTAGATTCTCTGCTCTTTGATCACTTGCCCCTGGCAATGCAACTTTGCCAGGCCACAGAGAAAGAGGATCCAGGCAGCTCTGATGAGACGTGATAAGCTATGGGCAGATGGCAGAGGAGAACTCCCCATTTCAGTGGACTAGGGGAAGAAGATGGGGGCAAGAGGGAGAGAGGATGGGAGAGGGAGGAATTGAGGGGGAGGCTTCAATAGGGTTATAAAATGAAGAAATTGTAGAGAAATTTTTAAAAAGGAGTATATACCATGTGTGTCTTTCTGTTTCTGGGATACCTTGCTTGGGCTGATCATTTCTAGTTCCATTGATTTGCCTGCAAATTTCATGATTTCCTTGTTTTTAATTGCCAAGGATAATTCCATTGTGTAAATGTACCACAATTTCTGTATCCATTCCTCAGTTGAAGGACATCTGGGTTGTTTCCAGATTCTAGCTATTACAAATAAAGCTGTTATGAACATGGTTGAGCAAATGTCCGTGTTGTTTACTTGAGCATATTTTGGATATATGCCTAGGAGTGGTATAGCTGGATATTGAGGTAGCACTATTTCTAATTGTCCGAGAAATTGCCAGATTGATTTCCAAAGTGGTTGTACAACTTTACATTCCCACAAGCAATGTAGGAGGGTTCTCCTTTCTCCACATCCTCTCTAGCATGTATTGTCACTTGAGTTTTTGATCTTAGCCATTATGAGTGGTGTAAGATGGAATCTCAGAGTCATTTTGTTTTGCATTTCCCTGATGACTAAGGACATTGAGCATTTCTTTAAGTATTTCTCTGCCATTCAATATTCCTCAATTAAGAACTCGCTATTGTACCCCATTTTTATTGGATTTCTTGATAAGTGGATATTAGACATATAATATAGAATATACATACTAAAATCTGTATACCTAAAGAAGCTAAGCAAGAATGAGGATGCTGGGTAAGATGTGCAATCCTCACTCAGAAAGGCAAATGGGATGGACATCGGAAGAGGGAGAAAACAGGGAATAGGACATAAGCCTACCATAGATTCCCTCTGAAAGACTCAACCCAGCAAGGTATTGAAGCAGAGGCTGAGACTCATAGCTCAACTTTTAGGAGAGTGCAGGGAATATTATGAAAGAAAGGGGAGATAGAAAGGCCTGGAAAGGACAGAAGCTCTACAAGGAGAGAAACAGAACCAAAAAATCTGGGCACAGGGTCTTTTCTGAGACTGATACTCTAACCAAGGACTATGCATGGAGATAACCAAGAACCCCTACACAGATATAGCCCATGGCAGCTCAGTGTCCATGTGGGTTCCCTAGTAAGGGGAACAGGGACTGTCTCTGATATGAACTCAGCAGCTAGCTCTTTGATTACCTTCCCCTGAAGAGGAGAGCAGCCTTATCAGGCCACAGAGGAAGACAATGCAGCCAGTCCTGATGAGACCTGATAGGCTAGGGTCAGATAAAAGGGGAAGAGGACCTCCCTATCAGTGGACTGGGGTAGGGGCATGGGAAGAGAAGAGGGAGGGAGGTCAGGATTGGGAGAAGATGAGGGAGAGGGCTATAGCTGGGATACAAATTGAATAGATGGTAATAAATAAAAAATAAATAAAAAACAAAAATGAAGTACACATTCTTAATCACTTTTTTTTCTTCTCTGTGGTCCTCACAGTCTCCTTAGCACAGAGACTTCAGTGAACAAAATAAACTTCAATTCATACTTTGTTTTTCTCTTTTTTCTATCTTTATTTTTTTAAAGTGAGTTTTCTGTTAAGGATAATTTCTATGAACTACGTGTGGAAGGTTATATCATTTGTATTGTGTTTCCCTCATATTCATGCTAAAATTTAATCACTCATTGGGAGTATTAAAATTGGAAACATTATGACTAAGGAGTTCATATATGGAGTCTTTGGAGGAGTTTAAGATTGAATGAATCCTGATGTTGAAGGGGTTTAGTCCTGATTTCTTATTAAGAGGGAGAAAGACTAGATAAACGCACAGATATATACAAACAATCATATTTTTCTGTTTCTTGCCATGTGATGGGCTTCCAACATTTTTCTAGCTAGAAGGTCATCATTGCATGCAATCTTTAGACTTTAGAAATAAGCTAATAGAAATAAGCTACATTAAATTTCTTCACTGTATAGGACAGGTGGCCTCACCCATGTAAACCACTGTTAAATGAGCCCAAGTGTCATGGTAGAAAGAGTGGTTTGAATATCAAAGAGAGAATAAGTTCCCTTAAAATGCTTTGCCCAAGTTCCCTCAGAAGTCTCACTATAAATATCAAGAAACACTTTCCATAGTTATAGAAGAGCTTTATTTAATAATGTCCTCACAAAACAGGAGCAGTAGCATTTTGCATCTACTCTTTAGTCAGGAAGCCTTCAATAATTCAGAAAAAAAAAAAAAAAAAAAAAAAAAAAAAAAAAAAAGGCTTCCCTCTATATGCTGATTAAGCGCTGTGGAGGAATTATCTGTCCACAAGAGGGCACAATGTTCTGCTCTTGACTGGTGATTTTGAAAAAAAAAAATCTGGAGTGTGGTTTCTATGCTCTGGAAAACTATTAACAGTCTTTTTTATCTTAATGTCAAATATCTATTGAACTTTAGATTTTTTTGTCCTGTTGTAGGCTATTATTAAAGACAAGCTGGAATTACAGTACAAACTTTATCTTTTAATTAATTAACTAATTAATTAATTTGTTACAATTTATTCACTTTGTTTTCCCCCTGTAGCTCCCTCCCTTGTCTCCTTCTAGCCCCCTCCCCCTCTCTTCCCCCTATCCCCTTTCCCTAGTCCCCTGATAGGGAAGGAATGTCTCCTCTTCTATCTGACCCTAGCCTATCAGGTCTCATCAGGGCTGGCTGCATCATCTTACTCTATGGCCTGGCAATGCTGCACACCCCTCCAGGGGGAAGTGATCCAAAAAGCAGGCACTGAGTTCATTTCAGAGACAGCCCATGATCCCTTTATTAGGGAACCCATTTGGAAACTGAGCATCCTATGGGCTTCCTCTGTGCAGAAACTTTCAACTGTGTTTTCAGATATTCATTTTCTCCACAAGGGATCAAAGAAGACAGAAAACATCAGAATGGTTACTCTCTGTGTGCTCAGAGTGACATGTCAGCTCAGGAGCTGTCTGAGCTTTGGGTCTTCAGTAGAAGCAGGTTATTTGGGTTCATTCTATCTTATCACAGATCAAACTGCATTGAAGCCAAGTTCAGCACTGGGAAATGATAATGAAAGTATTGTTTCCTCATTTATCATTTGGAAAGCCTCTTGATTTCATTAGCTGCCTTTCTGGTTTTGTTTTCTGTTTCTTTCCAGTTGTAAGAACCTTGTTGGTTTGGGCCCTCTCATCCCCAAATTGCCTATAGTATCTTTTCCCTCCAAACTGTTCTTTTAACTTTCTATCTCTTTTGGTCTTTTAAGCTGGGGCTTTGCATACTATTTCAACTCCAATTTTCTTCTTAACATTTTGGGAGTGAATTTATGAGTTATACTTATAACTCATGTCTATATATACATAGATATTTTAAATTTTTTTATCATTCATTCATTTATGTATACATGTATATATCAATTGTGTGTGTGTGTGTGTATAGCATAGTCACACAACAAGGGCAGGTGGATGTCAGGAAAACTTGCAGGAGTCAGTGATCATCATTACGTGAGTCCTGATGATTTACCACAGGTGGTCAGCGTTGAAGCCAGCACCTTTAATTGCTAAGCCACCTTACCAGCTGGTGGACATATACAATTCCTTATAATTCCAGTAACGTTCCACCATTATTTCCACATTCAATAGTGTGTTCTTAAAAGAAATAATTTAATAAGATGTATCTGATATAAGGGAGCTATGAGGGTTTTCCTAAATGGAAAAAGAAACATCCCGATAAGAATTACTTTCCAAGTTCTCTCTGTTGCCTAGAGAAATAGGTAATAAACATAGATCTGTCCTATTTTATTTTGCCACATATAATAAGCAGATTTACTTGATATAATTTGTCTGTTATGTGCAATTTGCCAGACTATTTTCTCCATTAGTCTTTCATTCCCCATTCATTCATTATCTTTTGTTGTAGAGCCCTTTGAGTTAATGAAATTGAAGAAACATCCTTTTTGGCATAAAATCAAACACTGACTGTTGGGATCCTTAAGCAGGCATCTCTACGGCCAGCTCCAAGGGACCCGACACACTGGTTATCTGGCATCTCTGAGGACACTTGTGGACTACCTATGGACCACCTGCACATGTCACCTTATAAGAGAACTCCAAGCCCTTCCTTTCTCTCTTTCTCTCCTGCCCTGTCCAGAGACAGACTCTGCAACTCCTTCCCCTTCCCTTAATAAACCTCCCACGTGGAACCAGTTCTGTGGTGTGTTTTGTGAACCCGCTGTGTAACTCTTTTGCACAATCCTAACACTAACTCCTCAGGCAAAAGCTCTACAATCATATCTAATCATCATTACCCACTGATCTGTGGTAGCCCAGCAGAGTTACTCTTGCCAAACATTGCTTTCTGTTTTGAAGTTTATCTTAGCTTGTCTGATATAAAATTAAAGTCTTTCTATGTATGCATCCAAAATGACATATTTAAATTCCTTACCAGGGATAAAAGAGTAGAAGTGAAAAGTCAAAAGGTAGGAGAAAGAGAGAGGGGGCAGAGATAGAGAGAGAATATGCCACATAGAGTATGTTACTTTCTCTGGGTAAAGACAACCTCCTAATAGCCCTCAGCTATGAATAATTCACTGATGAAGCTAGAACCCCCATGATCCAGCCAATGGCTGCTTTTCTCAGATTAATTTCATAACATACGAGTCTTTAGAGGATGTTCCAGATCAAAACCATACCAAGTTTTGAATGACCTTAAGTTGAAAATTAAGGTACTTTAAATATTAACTTTAACAAACAGTAGCTATACAATAATAATTGTTGTTAAACACATTTATTACTGATTTTATTTCATATTTTTAAGCTTTCAAAAGAATATTTTACTTTTAATGTGTGCATTAAAGGAAACAGAACACAGGAATCCAAGAGATAAATCCCCCAGTCACAAGCAGCTCAGCTCAGTGCGTCCTTCTAGATCCTGCAAGTGGACATACACTTAGGTAACTGAGATTATACAGTCTGTTCCATGCTTTTCTTCACATCGTAGATCATAAAAACCCAAAGCTACATGAGTATTTAGGTAACCAAGAATATACCACGCCATCTCCATCTGTCAGACAAAATTGTAATCCGGTTTCCCTTGGCAACAAAGAATTCACAGGAGACCAAAATGGCAGCGGGCCATTCAGATGTAGTACTGGTGAAGTTACAATTAAATTCTGCATTCCCTCAGTGCTCAGTTTACAAGGAAACACAAAGCAACAGACAACATTCTGTACAGCATTCCTAAATTTGCCATCAGATCTGTATACCAACATACGAGGAAGAAGGGGTGTCCACCTGCAATACATGTATTCTTATGGAGCATCTGGAAGACGCACCTGTGGCAGGGGCTCTCAGGGCGCCAGTCTCAGCACAGCATAGCAGAGTTCGCCCTGTGAGCCTCCCTCTGCCTCTCCACAGTCAGCCTAGCAACAGGAATTAACTCAGACTGTCCAGATGTGGCATAACAATTCTATGTTCAAGAGGCACATTTTCTGTCAATTTTATCGTGTTCACTAGTTATACTTTTAACCATATGTTCTGCTTTAGGACATTTTGTTTGTTGGTTGGTCGGTTTTGGTTTGGTTTTGGTCTTTTGAGACAGGATTTCTCTGTGTAGCCTTGGCTGCCCTGGATTAGCTTTGCACACCAGGCTGTCCTCGAAGTCACAGAGGTCTGCCTGCCTCTGCCTCCCCAAGTGTGGATTACAGGTGTGCACCACTGTGCCCAACTTTGCATATTTTTATTTTTAAAATTATGTTATTGTTTTTATTATTAATATTAATTATTACAATGTATTCATTTTGTATCCCAAATCTAACCCTCTCCCTTATCTCCTTCTGGCCCCACCCTCCCTCTTTCTTCCCCCATGTCCCTCCCCTAGTCCACAGATAGAAGGAGTTCCTCCTGCCCTACTATCTGACTCTAGCCTATCAGGTCTCATCAAGACTGTCTGTATCCTCTTTCTCTGTGGCCTAGTAAGGCCACTTGCCAGGGAGAGGTGATCAAAGAGCAGGAAACCAAGTTCATGCCAGAGACTGCCCCTACTCCCCTTACTAGGGAACCCCCATGGAGACTAAGTGGCCCATGGGCTACATCTGAGCAGGAGGTCTAGGTATATAATCACTTATAAGTAGATATTAGCCATATAATATAGGATTAACATACTAAAATCTGTACATCTAAAGACGCTAAATAACATGGAAGACCCTAGGGAAGATGCTTAATCCTCATTCAGAAGGGCAAACAGGATAGACATTGGAAGTAGGAGAAGACAGGAACAGGATAGAAGCCTCAGAGACCCTATCCCACTTCTCTGGCAAATCTCACAGATATCCCCTACCTCTAATTTCTGTTTATCTCATAGAAATTTATTAAGTCTAGTCCAGTATTTTTAAGAAGTTATCACAATAATTGGACACAGTGAGATTTTGATTCACCATCCTATCTCATTTCTTTGATAAAAGAACTTAATTGAAGCTAATACAATATACACTTGATTGATTGTTACTGTGTTTTTATTTTGAAGGCATGGATCCCTGTAGCTTGATCATGACCCAGTGGATGGCACCACACATGTGTATATATGGGCAGCACAAACTGGACCGTGTATGTTGTAAAAGCAAAACAAAACAAAAAGACAAAAAAAGGAAGACATGAAGTTGGGGGGTTAATGTGATCAAAATGTAATGTATGGATGTATAAAATTCTCAAGGAATTTATAAGAGTATTATATTGAAAAGAACTTTAAATTCATTCAAAAAATTTATGTTACATGGGCTCTCATTCTTTGCTCTATGATCTCTCATTTTCTGCATAATGTCTGGATGTGGGTTTCTATATTTGTTTCCATCTCTGGCAGAAGAGAGATGCTATGATAATGGTTGAATATTCATATTTTGGAGTCTGGGATTCCTTACTAAGAATATTTTTTTCTAGTTCTATCTATTTGCTTGCAAATATGTTGATGATATCTTTTTAACGGATGAAGCAGGAGCTGCCTCTGTTATGAATTCTGTTTCCCGTTCTTTGATCACTACCACTGATGATGTAACCTTGCCAGGCCACAGAGGAAGAGGATCCAAGCAGTACTGATGAGACTTGATAAGATGGCAGAGAAGGATAATTCCCCCTTTCAGTGGACTAGGAAGGAGAAAGGGTAGGAGTGGGAGGAGTTGAGGGACAGGGCTTCAATTGAGCTATACACTACTCAGCAATTAAAAGCAAGGAAGACATGAAATTTGCAGGCAGATGGTGGGATCTAGAAAAGATATCCTGAGTGAGGTGCCCCAGAAGAACAGAGACACACATGCTATATACTCACTTATAAGTGGGTACTAGACCTATAAGATAAGATAAACATACTGAAATCTGTACACCTAAAGAAGATAAACAAGAAAGAGGACCCAGGGTAAGATGATCAATCCTCACTTAGAAAAACAAATGGGATGGACATTGGATGTAGGAGAAAACAAGTAACAGAACAGGAGTCTACCACAGAGGGCCTCTGAAAGACTCTACCTAACAGTGTATCAAAGCAGATGCTGAGAGTCATAACCAAACCTTCGGGAGAGTGCAGGGAATCATATGAAAGAAGGGGGAGTTAGTATGACATGGAGAGGACAGGAGCTCCACAAGGACCAAATATATCTGAGTACAGGGGTCTTTTATGAGACTGTATCTCTAACCAAGGACCATGTACGGATATAACCTAGAAGCCCTACTCAGATGTAGCCCATGGTAGCTCAGTATCCAAGTGGGTACCCCAGTAAGGGGAACAGGGACTATTCTGACATGAACTCAATGGCTGGCTCTTTGACCTTCCTCCCTCCCCCAAGGGAGGAGAAGCCTTGCTAGGCCACAGAGGAGGACTTTGCAGCCAGTCCTGAATATACCTGGTAAGCTAGGTTCAGATGGAAGGGGAGGAGGACCTCCCCTATCAGTGGACTTGGAAAGGGGCAGGAAGGAGATGAGGGAGGGAGGGTGGTATTGGGAAGGAATGAGGAAGCGGGCTACAGCTGGGATACAAAGTTAATACTAATATTAAAAAATAAAAATTTAATTAAAAAATAAAAAATTAGACCATTAAAAAGTAAATAGGCAAAAAAGCAAAACCACATCAGATATTATTTTAAATGAACAAACAAACAAAACCAGAAACACACACATACACAGGCACACACGCAAGCACTCACGCAAATATGCCCCACCCCCCTTGTTTCATCACTCATCACGACTGGCTGCATTGGCTGCATTGTCTTCCTCTGTGGCCTGGTAAGGCTGTTTTCCCCTAACCCCTCAGGGGGAGGTGATCAAAGAGCCAGCCACTGAGTTCATGTCAGAGAAAGCCTCTGTTCCCATTACTAGGAAACCTACATGGACATGAGCTGCTATGGGCTACATCTGTGCATGGTCCTTGGTTAGAGTATCATTCTCAGAAAAGACCCCTGTGCCCAGATTTTTTTGGTTCTGTTGCTCTCCTTTTGGAGCTCCTGTCCTCTGCATGTCTTACTCTCTCCCCCTTCTTTCAAAAGATTCACTGCACTCTGCCCAAAGCATGGTTAAGAGTCTCAGCTTCTGCTTTGATACTCTGCTGGATACAGTCTTTCAGAGGCCCTCTGTGGTAGGTTCCTGTTCCCTGTTTTCTCCCTCTTCTGATGTTTATACAATTTGCCTTTCAGAAGGAGGACTGAACATCTTACCCAAGGTCCTCCTTCTTGATTAGCTTCTTTAGGTTTACAGATTTTAGTATGATTATCCTATATTATATGTCTAATATCCACTTATAAGTAAGTATATACCATGTATGTCTTTCTGTTTATGGGATACCTCACTCAGGATGATCTTTTCTAGTTCCCACCATCTGCCTGCAAAGTTCATGATTTCCTTGTTTTTAATTGTTGAGTAGTATTCCATTGTGTAAATGTACCACAATTTCTGTATCTATTCCTCAATTGAGGGACATCTGGATTGTTTCTGATTTCTGGCTATTACAAAAACAAAACAAAACAAACAAACAAACAAACAAAACAAAGCTGCTATGAGCATGGTTGAGCAAATGTCCTTGTTGTGTACTTGAACATAATTTGGATATAAGCCTAGGAGTGATATAATTGGATATCGAGGAAATGCTATTCCTAATTATCTGATAAAGCACCAGATTGATTTCCCAAGTGGTTGCACAAATTTACATCCCCACCAGCAATGGAGGAGGGTTCTGCTTTCTTCATGCCCTTTCCAGCATGTATTGTCACTTGAGTTTTTGATCTTAGCAATGGGTGTAAGGTGAAATCTCAGGGTCATTTTGATTTGCATTTTCCTGATAGCTAAGGATTTTGAGCATTTATTTAAGTGTTTCTCTGCCATTTGATATTCCTCTATTAAGAAATCTCTGTTTAGCTCTGTACCACACTTTTTAATTGGATTACTTGATTTGTTCCTGTTTAACTTCTTGAGTTCTTTATATATTCTGGATATTAGCCCTCTGTCAGATATAGGGTTGGGAAAGTTCCTTTCCCAATCTGTAGGCTGTCACTATGTTCTGATGATATTGTCTTTTGCTTTACAGAAGTTTTCAGTTTCATGAGGTCCTATTTATTGACTGTTGATCTTAGAGCCTGTGCTCTTGGTGTTCTGTTCAGGAAGTTGTCTCCTGTGCCAATGAGTTCAAGACTCTTCCCCACTTTTTTTCTAACAGGTTTAGTGTGTCTGGTTTTATATTGAGGTCTTTGGTACACTTGCACTTTATTTTTGTGCAGAGTGATAAGTATGGATCTATTTGCATATTTCTACATGTAGATATCCGTTAGACCAGCTCCATTTGTTGAAGATGATACCTTTTTTCCATGTTATGGTTTTGGCATCTTTGTCAAAATACAGATGTCTGTAAGAGTGTGGGCGTTTATTTCTGGGTCTTCTATTCAGTTCCATTGATTAACTGTTTTGTTTCTCTGCCAGTACCATATAGCTTTTACTACTTTTGCTCTATGGTACATATTGAGATCAGGGATGGAGATACCTCCTGAAGGTCTTTTATTGTAGAGGATTGTTTTAGCGATTATGGGTTTCTTGTTATTCCACATGAAATTGAGAATTTTTTTCAAGGTCTGTAAAGAATTGTGTTGGTAATTTAATGGGAATTGCATTGAATCTGTAGTTTGCTTTTGGTAAGATGGCCATTTTTACTGTGTTAATCCTGCCCATCCATGAGCATGGGAGATCTTTCCTATCTTTTCCATATTCTGATATCTTCAATTTCTTTCTTCAGATACTGGAAGTTTTTTTTTTTCATACAAGTCTTTGATATCCTTGGTTAGAGTCACACCAAAGTACTTTATGTTCTTTGTGGCTATTGTGAAGGGTGTTGTTTCCCTAATTTCTTTCTCAGCTCATTTTTCTTTTGTATGCAGGAGGGCTACTGATTTTTTGAGTTATTTTTTCCATGTATAAGCAGCAGCAATAACAGGACATCAGCAATTTTGATAATTGTATTAATGCCTCCCAGCAGACATGCAGTTATTTATGCAGTATTTGGTACTGATAGAGGTGTGGATCTCATAACAACAGGGGTGAGTAGGCCTGGATAGTACCACTTCAGATACCTTCTTTAGCTAGGGTTGCAGTTTCTTTGTAGGCTACTAATTCATTTCAAATATGAAAATAATGCTACATATTTCCATATATAGTTGGATAGATATCATTTTGGATTAGAAATCATTGTCTAAGAATGAATGAAGTTTTAGCATTTTAAAAATAAAAATAAACTATAATTGCATAATTTGCAGCTTATATTTACTCCCTGAAACTGAACTCAATCGACATATTTCTTCTTATTCCCTCTCAATATATGTATGTATGTATGTGTATATATATGTGTAAATTTTTATAATTTTGTGCTATTTTCATGTATATCATTCCAGGACTGATGACTTATATCAGCTAGTCAAGTAGGAGGTCCATTCCTGGCTTGACCTTCCTAAAGTTTAGCTAAGGTTTAAATTCTTAAGCTTTGGAACAATATGAGGTGTAGATATTAACATTGTTTCCCAATACACAGATTTTTTTTGTAATAAGCAGTAAATAGACTTCATGTAAAGTGAATGAAAATGCACCAATTTAATTTACACTGAGGAACTGAATTTTTGTATGGACTTTACACAATTAAAACCCTTGGATGAAATACAGTGTAATGACTGACTACTCCATACAAATGTTACTGCAAATTTTCTTCTTTCAACTTTTTCCTCTTTTATCATTCCATTCTCATCACTACTTGGAAACTCCCATGACCTTTGAATATAACTACACTCAAATTTTATTACTGAAATACTATATTTAAAGTCTTTTTTATTAATTTATTTATTTTTATCTCAATCACAGGTTAGGTACTTTGAAGTCCAGGTGTAGCCCCCTCCCCCATTCCCTCCTACCCTCCCACTCCCTCCCTCATCTCCCTCTTCCCCGCCCCCTCCAAGTCCACCAACAGGGGAGGACCTCCTTCCCTTCCATCCAACCCCAGCTTATCCTGTCTCTTCAG
>CM053766.1:21491486-21514497 GCA_028658305.1 Pachyuromys duprasi | reverse complement strand
ACAGACACCCGAACTGGGGTTTTTGCTGGTGGATGCGTGCAGCTTTCGCCCTCAGTGTGTGGTCTGGTCAAGATGGTTCCAGGATCCTCTCAGCCGTGGGTTGAGACAGAACTCGTGTTCTTCCCAGATCTGCAGGCGGACTCACACACTGACTGAGTTTTTGCTGGTGGAAGCATTCTGTGCGCCCCCGCAGTGTGTGGACTGGTCAAAAAGGTCCCCCAATCCACTCAGTATGGTGTGGTTCCAATGATCATTGGAGCCCGCAGCACACCCTCGGGTCGAAGCAGAACCCGGGTGCAGTGTGAGCTCGCAGGGCGGAGTTCAGTGAAAATGGCACTGGGCTCCTCCCGAGACTGCCCGGGAGACTGTGTGATCCAGTCTACAATGGCGGGTGCGGGCACCCAGCGCAGCTGCTCATCTAGATCAGAGCTGTGAGCTGCTGGTCACTGGGAAATTTCTCCAGGTAATAACTGGGTGTCCCTAGGGTTTTCCCACTTGATTTTCTCACCTTAGGAGTTCTGCTCACCTGGCACTCACAATGCTGGCGTTTTAGGTCCCAGAGTTCAGTCTCCTGGTTGGTGCGTTGTTTCTGCTCTCCTACTCCTCAGACACAGTGTTCTCTCATGGCAGCCATCTTGGATCTATATTTAAAGTCTTAAGGACTATCTCAACTCATGTATTAAATGTGACAATGAAAAAATACCTCCTCTTTCAGTATTGAAAATTAGCAAAGATAAGTACCATTGTAACATACTCAACAATATTTATTCTAACTTAACATGAGGCTTATCCAAAGTCCCAGTAATATTTAAACTTTTTAATTTTAAAATACTTTAGAGTATAACCTTTAGATTACATTGCTAACAGAGGCACTACTTAGCTACATGTTCCATTGATTTATAGATTTTCTTCCAACCATCTTATATATTTATCTTTCATTCTCAAACCTATTTGTAAATAAAGTGGTGCTGTGGCAAATGATATGGCTCCATGGATTCCATCCTCTATGTGGTCGTGAGTGACTGGAACTCCAGCATTTCTGAGTCGAGCAACATAAATGAGTCCATCATCTCGTAGGATGTCATGTTCACATGTGATGATGTAAGTGGTTGGCAATCTCTGTAACTGGGAATCATTGACTAACAAAGGCGATACTCTACTATCCACAAGTCCTGGATGGGAAGCACTTAGTTTTCCAAGAACTGGTTCAGTGTAAACATGGTTCTTTTTATATTTTTCAGGAAGAAAGTCACTCCAGTTAACAAACTTGAACAGATGTCTTGATTCTTCTGGCACATGATTATTTTTCAGTATTGTCTTCCTCAATTCTTTATCATCTGATAAATATAGACATGTCAGTATAATTGCTACCTTCCGAGACAGAAAGGGACCATGTTCATACTCTTGATAAGATGGCGTTAAAGTATCAATTGCCTGTAGTGCAGGGTATAACAAGGTTTGTGCCTTAATTTTGTTTTTGTATTCTGGATCATTCCGTAGCTGTAAATAAAATACAAAATGAATGCTAATTAATTAATAGCTTTTAAACAAAAGATTCGTAACTTTTTTAAACAACTGGGTAAATAACGTTACAAAACTCAAAGTATCTATTGATTACTCTCATAACAATTACTCATTGTTTGAAACATTGAAATATCATTCCATCATCTCTGGTGAAAAATCCTGCACACTCTCCTGTTTACACAGGTTCATTCATACATGGCAACCAAATGTGGCCATGATCTGAAGAGTCCTTCTGAAGATGACAGAAAGGCTATGTTTAAAGGTATTTTTTAGTTTTGGGTGTCAAGTTATTTTTATTTATATAGTATCATCCTCCCAAGTGATCTGCACATAAGCATGTGTCATCATGCCCAGCTTGCTTACAACAGTTTTTGACATATAGTAATCTAAAGGAGCAGCAAACATGAATATAATAAAATATCATGTCATGAAACCCATTCAATTGGATACAGACATTTGTTGCTACATGTTGATAATACTACCATATATCTTCTCTTTAGCTATTAGTGTTCTAGTGTGACAGAAAATGCAAAGAATAATTTATGAAATTAAGAAGAACAGAAGAAGATAGTAGACTGTTTTGTGTGTAATTCCTGTTTATCAGAAATGGGAAGTGCCCTGAGCTGGCAGCTCTAAGGAAACTCTTTCAATTTCTAGTCCTGCTCACTTCAGGAGAAAGCCTGTAGTGGGCGCCAGAGAGCCCTTACTTAGCCGGCACACGTGCTCCTACAGCAGTGCCATATCCACAAATGTACCTTTAGCCCTCCACCAGGAAGTTCAGGATTTGTTTTGGTCAAGGACACACCTCCATCAAAGAAGTTAATTTATATTGAATGTGATGAATAGCTTAAATATCAACAGCACATCACAAAAAAATACGAAAAGGATCTGACCAATTCCAAAATGCTCACACAGTGGGCTCAAAGTCTGGCAAGTACTTAAGGAAAATGAAGAAAGAATTTTTCCTAAGAAAATCTTGTCAGGCTCTGGATCCTTCCCAGGGGCTTTAAGCTTGTAATTTTCCAAATAAAATGCAGTGTCTCAGAAAGATCCAAGAATAAGTAGCAGTGAGCACAACAGTAAAACTGAGGCCAAGGCAAGTAATAGCTTTTCCTTGTGTAAACAGGCATGGTTCCCAATTGAATCAACACCTGCTGTTTGTACTTGAGGAAGAGGAAGATTACACTTCAGATTAAGCTTTTACGGTTCATTGAGATATAGAAGAAACTTATGAACTAAGTGAAATGTGAGCCTGGGGAGATGGTCTCAGTTCGTAAAAATCTTTGCTAGAACAAGCCTAAAGACTGCAACCTGAAATCAGACCTGGGCATAGCGGGACCCTCCCCTGCTAGGCTGGAGAAAGGAACATCTCCTGAGTTTACTAGCCATTTAATGTAATAGTTGATCTTTGTGAACTCCAGGATCAGTGAAAGCACTTGTGCTAAAAAATATAATTTTCAAGTCCATACTGGCTTTCCTAGCAAGTTCCAGGCCAACAAGTGTTACACAGTGAGACCCTATCTCAAAAAGAGAAAACAACCAACAACAAAACGAAACAAATGTGCAAAATAAATGAGGGAATATCTGACTTCCACATGCTTAAACACACATTTGTACATGCAAGGGCAAACACACATACACACATGAATATGGATCTATACAGACACCAAAAATATCAAAAAGAGGGAAATAAATTAAATGTATTAATTTAAGAGCTGAAAGTATAGCTCTTAATGGAATGTGCACACCCAGCATGCAATAGCAATAGTGTAATAGTTGTAATAGTGACATAATCTGTGCTTAGTTCCACCCCTCTGCTAAGTATAAAATTCATATCTAAGTGCAAGCCACAAACACCAGTGATTCTGCATGTAAGATACTAAGGTAAAGTACTTTCACTGGTATGTATATGGCTGATGTGGGGTTGGGGGACATGTATGGGCAGTTAAAGGGCATGCCTTGAAAAGTGTTAGTACCAGAGTTTGGTTCTTCAGAGTCCACTTATATGACAAGCAGGTATGCCTGCAGTTTGCAATTCCAGCTGGAGAATGCAGAAATGGCATCACTAAAGCAAACTGGCTAGCAAGCAAGAACATCCATGTCAGTGAAATCTCAGTTTGATCGAGAGACCCTTTAACAAAAATAAGGTGGTTGCACCATGGAGGATACTTTCAAACATCAACCTCAGGCCTCCACCAAGCATATAGGAATACAAATGCAAAGATATCCATAAATGCATGTAGTACACCAAACACACACACATGTTTTAAAGGGTACTATATATAACAAGCACAAATTGGTATTTTATAATGTCTGCTTAGGGCTCTTCAGGATGCTAAAAATCATCGTGTATTGTTCTGATGACTCAATGCACTTTTGTGGACTCACCTTGCCCATCTCTACTTCTCACAAGAACCTCACAATACACCTTGAGTTCCGGAAGCAGCACACAGGCCATCTTACATTTAGAAAAACAGTAATACCCTTAGTAAATATCCAATCTTTCAAGAGGGAAAAGACCAGAACAACTGGTGTTTAAAATATTAAACTTGAGAGCCTGTGATATGTTAGTTTTGAGTTCTGGCTTCATAAGTTATAAATGTTGTACTTTGGGCTAGACACCCTGTCCTGCCAAGGCTTAGGTTCCTGTTCTCTAAAGTGGCATTATATCAGTAAATACAATGTAAAGCTTTTTAAATTTACAATTTTATTTTGGGGATATTTCATTAAGAGTGCTATATATCATCGGCACACATTCCCCTTTCCAGCTCCTCACGCATCTTCTTACCACTGCCTCAGAATTCATGACCTCTTCTCTTTTAATTATGTTACCTTTCTAAAAGACATTTTAGTTTGAGCAGAAAACTAATCAGCTAAACTTCATATTTTTGGGAAGGACTCAGGCCGAGTTTCATGAGGGTTAGCTGGAGAAGAAGTATAATAATATTCAATTAATATAAGCATACAAGTTAAAAACCTTAGTTCAAAAAACTACTGAAGGATATAAAAAGGCTACACCGTAATACTTGGATACCTCAAGAATTTTAGAAGTGGAACAGAACAGATCCTATATAGCCATGTGTAAGTTTAAAATTGTAATATATCTTACAATTCTATCAAATTTCTAAAACAGAAACTCTTTTTACACCTATCTCTGCCTTCTGGGTACTGAGATTATAGGCATGTGCTACCACCTCCTGACTTTTAAATTTTTCTTATGAAAAAAAAAATAGAAAGGAAGGAAAGAAGAGAGAAAGAAAGAGGGAAAGAAAGAAATTTTAAGAGAAAAATCATCTAATGAAGTTGGGGGTGTCCTCAAGATTCAGCTCTAGTGAAGCTCAGTATCTTTGTTCAACCAAAACAATTACGAATGAAGAAATATTCTTCAAAATTAATTAGCAAATGCTATTAATAGGTAGCTTTTAGAATAACTAAAATCATATATTCTTTTTATTTGTTTAGTGAAAAGTATTATAATTTTCTGTTAATGACAGACATGTTGTCAAGCTGAAGAAATGGTTCAGCAGTTACAAGCACTTGCTCCTTTTGCAGAGGACTCAAGTTTGAGTCCCAGCACCTACATGGTAGCTCAAAAGTGTCCATAACTCCAGTTTCTGCAGAGTCAAGTGCTATCTTCTGGCCTCTGCAAGCATTGCATGCACATGAAGCACAGACACATGCAGGCAAAAAACTCATTTATATACATAAAAAATAATCAAGTTAAGTAAAAATAAGAAATAAAAACAAAGAGATGTTGTATTTATCTGTGTAAAAAGTAAGATCAGTATAAATGTGGTATTCACTTCTGTGAAAATGAAGCACACCCATCTGAGATTTCTAGTGTCTATGAAGACTGTTAAACTCGCTTAGCAAATAATATGTGTCAGTCCTTAAACATCATTAAGTTTAATTGCACAAAGTCTCACCCCTCTCAAGGATCTCTTAGTATCTGATGGCTTTTGGGAAGGGAGGAGATAGTTTTCTTTAAGGTTGTGGCTTCTGATGGCTGGTCCCCCCACCAGCAAAGCCCAGACATCCAAGAACATATGGGCAGCAAAACTGTACTTGATGGATGCTCTGATTAGTTTTTGTTACTCAGCACAAACTACAGTTAGCTGAGAAGAGAGAGCTCTTTGGAGAGTGCCTCAGTAGGCCTAGCCTGTGGTAAACATGGAAAGTCCTTGATTGATGGAAAGGACTCATCCCATTCTGGGCAGTGAAGCTCCTGGGTCACTGGTCCTGGATGGCATAATAAAGCAAACTGAACAAGCCATGAAGATTAAGCCAGGAAGCAGTATTTGCCTAGACTCATCAGAGCCATTTGTGTGATATTTTGAATTAAGGATCACTAAAATGAAACATTTGGTTTCCTGGGACAGTCCACACTGGTTGCTTGGGCTTAAGAATTATTGTGATGAAGAAGAGACTGGAATCACTGTTGAATCTTCTGGGAAGTGTTTTACTGGGGTCATGAAGTCGAAGTTATGGTCCAGATGAGGCCAAGGTTGTATCTTGAGCCTACAGTTGAACTTGGTAATGTATAGTTTCCTATGTGGTAGTGATTGGTGAAGGAATGAAGGAGCCATGGGGAGCAGCCAAGGCTTGGCAGTAGTATGAGAGGGCTGGAGAGGCTATTGATGAATGCGAAGCCTCAATGGAAGTAGAAGACCAAGGACTGAAGGAGTCATCGAAAGAGGTTGAGTCTTGGAACCATGTGGCAGGGTCAGACTCCCCAAGGAAAGCACAGGAAAGGTTTTCTCTGTGAGTGTTAGTTCAGTTAAAGTGGAGAACACATTTTGGAGATGCCAGTAACATGGGGATAGCAAGAGGAACAGGCTGAGAATCTATGGCATACTAGATGTACTGTGGCAAGCCCTTTGGAGTATACATCGCTAGTTTTCAGTGTCTGGCACAGAGTTTTACTGTGCTGAAGGCTTGTTTAGCTTTCTTCTGATTGTGACTATGAGCTGGTTCTTCTTGGAATATGGAAGTATTTAACTAAATTATTGTTTTTATTAACATTTTTATTTTATATTAATCACAGGTTATGTACTTTGTATCCCAGCTGTAGCCTCCTCCTGCATTCCTTCCCTATCCCGCCATCCCTCCCTCATCTCTTCCCTACCCCTTTCCAAGTCCACTGATAGGGGAGGACCTCCTCCCCTACCATCTAACTCTAACTTATCAGGTCTCTTCAGGACTGGCTGCAATGTCCTCTTCTGTGGCCTAGCAAGGCTGCTCCTCCCTCAGGGGCAGGAGAGGGGTCGAAGAGCCAGCCATTGAGTTCATGTCAGAAATAGTCGCTGTTCCTCTTACTAGGGTTCCCACTTGGATACTGAGCTACCATTTGCTACATTCAAGCAGGGGTTCTAGGTTATATCCATACATGGTCCTTGGTTAGAGAAACAGTCTTATAAAAGACCCCTATGCCCTGATATTGTTTTATAGGAGTCCATAGTAATAGACTTTGAAATTTTGGAGAGACTGAGTATTCTGTAGTGACTTAACCATTAAAACCTTAGAATTTGTAGCGATTGTGGGGATTTTAAAGTTGGAATGTGTTTAATATTGATGTAATAATATTAATATAAGATACTGAGGATTGACAAGAGAGGAAGGGTTAGAGCTGAACAGTAACGTGTTTATGTGCCAAGCTGACAGGAACTCAATTGTCCTGACTGATTTTGTTCGGTTTTATTTTGTTTTGAAAACATGACGCAAGCTAGATTCATTTAAGAAGAGGGAACAATAGAGAAAATATCCCTGTAAAACTGGTCTATGGGTGAAATATGTAGTATTTTCTAAATAAGGAATTCATGTGCCCAGCCCATTATGGAAAGTTCCACCCTTGGACAGGTCATCCTGTATAATGCAAGGAAGTAGGCTGTGTGATACAGGAGAAAAAAGTCACTGGGTACTATTCCTTCATGGCCCCTGCTTCATGACTTCTGTTGTATGTCCTGGACAATCATAAGTAAACAGCCTTACCACCCTGCCCCATCCACCCACTGTTATGGCTCTTTTGACACGACATACTGTGCTATGTCAAAGCATAAGCCCTAATAGCTCATTTCTTCTATAGCTCTGTCTTGTAAGGTCTTCTAGTCAGAGAGACAAGAAAGTAATTAACACACATCAAGTACAGTGATGACAATGTCACAAGAGATTTTACAATATATCTCAGGAAAAAATAATAGTAAAACTTATACTAAAAAGTAGTTTCTACTCAATGCTGTATTGTTTTGTATTTTTCATTTAACATGATAAAGGTAGGCTAAATGCTATAGTTCTAGTCAAGTACCCAGGGCTCTGCTTTGGAGCGATTGTAAGTGTAAGGCATTGCCATATTACAAAGCAAGTTCAAGTTCAGTCTAGGAAGCTTAATAAGAGACTAACTAAGGAAGAGTTTAAAAGGAGGTAATTACATAGTTCCATGGCAGAACATTTGTTTGGCAAGCCCACAGCATTGGATTCAATGTCAAGCAAACACACACACACGCACGCACGCACACACACACACACACACACACACACACACACACACAAAGAGAGAGAGAGAGAGAGAGACAGAGAGACAGAGAGAGACAGAGAGAGACAGAGAGAGACAGAGAGACAGAGAGACAGAGAGACAGAGAGACAGAGAGAGACAGACAGACAGACATTTTATATATTACAGTACAAATACCATTCAAATACAACAAGCAAAACATTTCTTTTGTGTTAGGACTAAAATGTGCTGGTTTCAAAAATATATAACACATGAAACATACCACTTGAGTCACGACTGCTGCCAAGGCACCCCCAGAACTGTCTCCTGAAATACAGATGCGAGCTGGATCCACTCCATATTTTGCAAGAACTTTATCCTGGAGAAAGAACTTGACCAGAGAAACACAGTCTTCAAGGGCAGCTGGGAATGGATACTGAGGAGCAAGTCTGTAGCTTAAGAAGTAAATCAAGTAAAAAAAAAAAAGCAACAAAGAACTTATGATTAAGCTTATGTATTCAATTATCTCTCAATTTTCTTAGCAAACATAAACACACACGCACGCACACACACATGCCCTACATTGAATCTTTACTCTTGTCAAGTAAGCCTGTGTCTACTAATAACTTCTCTTTTAAAACATGAAATAGATTCCAGTTTAATGAGTTAGGCATTTGTTTCTATGGGAAGAAGAGTGACATAGGTTGTGTTTTCACCCTCATAAATGCTGTAAGCTTCACTGGGCCCTCAGAAAGATTAGTGACTCAAAGGCAATTCACAATCATTGATTAGATAATTCAAGAAATTTAAAATAAGAAAATCTGAGACAAAGTATTGGTAGTTGCCTTTCATTAGAAACTCATTTAGATCAAAATTTCACAGAATTGTAGAATTTCATTTAATAAACCCTTTCCCTGCTCACCCACCTCTCAATGTGTGTTCTCACTGTATTTACAGTTCTATAATAAACAATATTATCCAGACAGTTCTTGTGAATTTTAAATTTTATGTTGTGTCTAAGTGTTTCAAAACAGCATAATATCAACCAAGAAACATCAAAATAAGGCTATATTTCACAGTAAAGAATAAAAGTTGCCTAAAGTAACTGTAAATAGCTTAAAGCGGATATAAACCTATTGTACTTCTCTTAAAAATATTTAAAATATGGGTTAAGGTTGCTTAAATCATAATGAGAAAGACAAACTGTCATTACTATTTTGAAATTTCTCAAACACAAGTAATTCTGTTTGCTTTGAAGAGATACCTGTGAACAGGACAGTACTGAACCTGCTAGTCTTTGCTACTTGACACTATTATACTGTCAGTCAAAATACCTCATAGTGTTTCAGCACAAATCTACAGTCTTGTATATCAAATTCTGTACTATAAAATTAACATGAAAAAGCTAAATCTTTCTGGCCCCATAATGGGTTTAAGAAGTACATAATACACCCAGTGTGCCATAAAGTAATAAGCATATATTTAACTTTCAGGTATATTGTTGGACATTTGACCAGAAGTCATAAAATACTAAGAGCTGTCTTTGGAAAGATTTTTGAAATGTTTGAATGGTCCCAGCATTGGTTCTAATATTACTGGAACCAAGAATAATTTTAACACAAGATATTATTTTTTATGTCAAATAAAGCCCAACACCCTTCAAATGTGATGGGTATACATTATAGGCAATTACTTGGGCAGGCTCTATGTTCTCAGATGCTTACTCCTTTGTACTGCACAGGTATCTACCATGACAGGGATGAAAGCAAAATGGACCTTGTTGAGGACACATTAATATTATGCTAAGGAAAACATAACCCCAAACTTCCTGGCAGTAATCCAGCCACCACTGGGGACTGTGTGACTGTAAAGCAAGCTTATGCTGAAAGGGCATGGACCACAAAAATATTGATTATCTTACTCTGGTGCCACAACGACAGCATCAAGTTTGTTGGCTGTCTCTCGGTTCAGGGAATCAAAAGACAGCATCTCTAAAATGGAAACAGATGTAAAACAGAGCTGTGTAAATGCCAAGCAAAGAAAATTCAGTCATATCTATGAATCATAACAGAAATTTGAATTGTGGTTCCTTGATAGAAACCTTGCAATCCACACTTTTGTCACCAGATATAAGCAAATTCTATGAGAGCAACAAGACCTTCCTTTTTCCTCCTTACTGAATTACTCCTAAGCTAAGCCGGAAGACAAAATCCACTTGACCACAATGAGAGGAACTTCCTGTGCTCTGATGACCTGTTGGGTTCTCTCAGACTTCCACTGGGTTCATTGTGTTGCTCATCTCATGTGTTTCTAGCCTCAGAGCATAGCCCATAAGCATCACACTCTGTTCTTTTCTGGGTCAGTTTCATCAGGAGGAGACATGTGGCTGAGCAGTTCTGAAAGAAACTACACCTGGCAATATTATGCAGACAGTGACCTCTGACTAATGGTGAAAATCACAATCCCAAAGCTTTGGTAGTAATAAACTTTTCTTTTATTGAATTTATATTCCTTTGAGAGATGAAAAAGAATATGCCCTGACTCTCTCAACAAAACCACTGCTATATGCATTAAATTGGCTTTAAATCAGAACTCTAGAAGTAAGATAATGATAATATTATAGCCATCATTATAAGAGTCATAAATTCAGATAGTCACCATAATTAATCTTTAAAGATCTTTTATAATTCTTGTACTGTTTAATAAAGAGACTTTAATTTACTAAATATACTTCTTGGGGCAATTTTAAAAAGTAAGTGCTTTCACTTGTGAGAAAAGAGGACTTTTAAATAAAGTCATTCATATTTAATACATTTACAAGTGAACTTTAAGTTACTTTTTTGAACATAAGTGAGAGTTTTATTGTAGTTAAAATATATCAATATTTTATGTTCTCACCTATGTAATTTCTTACAGAAATTAATTATAGATTGAATCTAGTAATAATACAAAGAGGTGGGAACAAAAACAGGTATATTTATTGTGATTAGAATTATAATAAAACACAGTGACAAATTTAACAAAACCCAATTCACTGTTGTTTAGCTTCTCTAGGACTATGGGAAGATGAGTAATCCTTATTCAGAGGGGCAAACCGGATGGACATCAGAAGTGGGAAAAGACAAGAAACAGGACAGGAGCCTTCCACTGAGGGCCTCTAAAAGACTATACTGAAACAGGGTATCAAAGCAGATGCTGAGGCTCATAGCCAAACTTTGGGCAGAGTACAGGGAATCTTATGGAAGAAGGGGGAGAGAGAAAGACCTGGAGGGGACAGGAGCTCCACAAGGAGACCAACAACGCCAAAAAATCTGGGCCCAGGGGGCCTGCAGAGACTGATGCACCAACCAAGGACCATGCATGGAAAGGATCTAGACCCCATGCTCAGATGTAGCCATAGACAGCTCATTCCCCATGTGGGTGACCTAGTAAGGGGAGCAGGGGCAGTCACAGTCATGAACTTGGTTATCTGTTCTTTTATCAAACCCCCTGGTGAGGCCCCTAATAAGGCCACAGAGAAAGAGGATCCAGACAGTCCAGATGAGACCTGATAGGCTAAGGTCAGATAGAAGGGGAAGAGGTCCTCCTCTATCAGTGCACTAGGGGAGGGACATGGGGGAGAAGAGGGAGGGAGTGTGGGACCAGGAGGAGATGAAGGAGGGTGCTAGAGCCAGGATACAAAGTGAATAAAGTGTAATTAATAATAATAATGACTAAAAAACCCAATTCACTTAAAAAGCATAAAATGGCATTCATTCAATAAAAGACAAGCACAATGACTACTATCAAATGGTCAACGGAAAAATAAAATCATTGCAGTGTAACAAGGTCATAGGAATGAATAGAGTTTCATTTTGTATAATAAATGCAATTGATTTAAAACATACATTAAAAAATATACTTACTGAAGCTTCCTGCAGTAAAGGTACCACCATGAATGTAAATTACCACTGGTCTTTGTCTTTCAGACTTCCTTTTTGGCAAATACAGCCGAACAGGAATGCCACTTAACTCTGTGTCAGTCACTGTAATGTTTTCATCGGAAACTGGCATTGTATCTTGAAGTGTCATAATGATGAAGAAAATATCTTCAAATTTCATAAGACCCATACTTTCAAATAATGTGGCCTATCAAAACAACATCCAAATATAAACATTAATATTTTTATTTTAGTAACAGTAAATGCACATAAAGATGAAAGGGGAAAAATTTAGGTGGTATGATAGTAAGGTACTGTGTACAGCACATCCCTTACCACACGTTAAATGAGCATCACAGAGGATGGGGAAGAAAGATATGGAAACATAGAAGTGGAAGAAGACTGCTGAAGTACAATGTCTTCAGACATGGCAAGGCTGTTGCACTTATGAACTCACAGATGCTCTCGGTATCTGCATGAGATGTGCACATGACAAAACCAAGCAATCCATAAGCATAGATTTGATGTTTGTAACTTAAGAGCCACTAACCCTAACTCAGGAGCTATTGGTGCTTCATGGCTCCTGAGGATGAAGGAATCAGGCCTTTGGCCATGTGGTCCTTGGTAGGTTGTCCTAGTTCCAGTATATGGCTCTATATCAATATATATACTGGCAGCATTAACTGGACTCAGTGACTTATAAAAATATTTTTAGAGAAGACATGATATTAAGAGAGATATAAAATAATAAGGGTCTGTGAGAAGTTGTATAGCAGAATGTGATGAATATGATATTTATCACAAATGCACTTTTCTTTATATGTTCAAAACAATAAAAATACTATCAGTTAAATACAA
Source organism: Pachyuromys duprasi (assembly GCA_028658305.1). Taxonomy (NCBI): domain Eukaryota; kingdom Metazoa; phylum Chordata; class Mammalia; order Rodentia; family Muridae; genus Pachyuromys; species Pachyuromys duprasi. The sequence goes on along the minus strand of CM053766.1, from coordinate 21,501,708 downwards.
AGGCAAATGAAATCAGAAAATATTTGTACCAAATAATTCAAAGAATTATCATTCTTACTTTAGAGAAACAGGAAATTACTGCTAGATTATTAAAAAATGAGAGCTATTACATGTCCTAAAACATGTACTATTATTTATACTGTAAAAATCTCAATAATTTGATTTGCATATGACCTTTATAAGACTGGACCAATCAACATTTCATGATGGCTGGGAGAATTGTTCATGAAATCCCATCCCCACTTCAGTCTCAGTAAATACTGACAGTTAAAGGTTGTTGGGGTATGTGTCACTTTCTTCAGAGGTATAGTAACCCTTGTTCTGGTACATAATCTTACCCCGTGTTGTTGGATGGAAGGGGAGGAAGTCCTCCCCGTTGGTGGACTTGGAGGGGGCGGGGAGAAGATGAGGGAGGGTTGGGGAGGGTAGGAGGGAATGAGGGAGGGGGCTACGCATGGGATGCAATGTACCTAACCTGTGATTGATAACAAAAAAAATGTATAAGAAAAATAAACCATGACACCAGAAAAAAAAAGATTGGAAAAATAAAAAACAAAACAAAAAGATTGGAAAAAAATCTTACCCCGTGTTAAAGGGAGAAACTCATTAAACTACTTGGATCTCATAAAGAAATAAGACAAAAAGGTAGAAAGAAACTTTTGACAACAGTCTCAGCAGAAGAGAGGGGAATTCGTAACATGAATGTATGAATCTTTCAAGTAATAAAAATTCATCGTAATTTTAAAAAGTAATCTCAAGCGTGCAATATTTTGAAACAGAAGCAACTTCACTGGGTTCCATAAAATTTTGGGATTGTACTTTTCCTTGGGCTATCTTCTGAACTGTTAGTTTCATCTAAAAATACTGTCTGGAAATGACATTTTTATGCTCCCTTTCTTTGTATGCATATTCCCAATATTTTATTTGTTGTTTATTAAATTTGGTTTTAATTTTTAGAGTTTGACTTAGTGTGTGTATGTTTGTGTGTGTGTGTGTTTTGAAGTTTAACTTAGTGTGTGTATGTGTGTGTGTGCAGGAGTGTAGGTACCGTGTGTCTGTAGAGGGCACAGGATACATTCATATATTAGTTCTCAGTTTCCCTATTGTTTGAGTTAGGGTCTGCTATTCTTTGCAGATGCAAATGCCAGTCTTTTTAGGTATGAGCTTCCAGGAACTCTCTTCTTCCATCTTCCCATGCCACTGATGGAGCTGCAGGGTCAAAAATGGATACCACTCTATTTAGCCTTATGTGGAAACCGGACATCCAAACTCATGTTTTCTTGCATGTTCAGCAAATGCTTTACTCACCAAGTCATCTCCATAGCCTTCAATTCATTTCAATATCAAAAATATAATTATTTGATAACTATATTACTAATAGTCTGTTTCTATTTTTAAGCGACAGAGATGTTTCTTCTCTTTTCCTTAAAGGGATCTCTTTTTATTTTACTAGCTGGAATAAATCTCTCTTTAGTATTTTAACCATTTTTGTATTATGTAACTACTAGTTCAACTAAAGAACTATGTTCTTTTTGTTATTAGTATATTTCAGGAAAATGTGTTAATGTGATTGTCTCAAAATAGAAGAGTACATAATTCTTGTTTTGATAAGATTAGTATCTATAAACATCTGTTTGTTGGTAACAGTGTTTTAATTCACATTAGGGGGGTACTATGTCTATTAAAGTATCTTACTGGCCACCAATTGATAAGGCATTAGCAATTTATTGGTTAAATCAGATGTTATTTCAAGTTTGCCATATCCTGTTGGAGATTTTATACTGAACACAGAGTCAAAACAAATTTAGTAAATATATCTTAAACCTTAAGTGGAAATATACTCAGCAATAAAATAATCACAATAAAAGTGCTGTGCAACTAAGACTTTTAATTTAGAGTAATCAGAGCACAAAACACAATATGTTTGAAAAGGTATGCAAATGGATCTGATTTCCTCATTTGAAGATACACACACCAGAAGAGAGTGGAGTATGTGCTGAAAACAAAGACACAAAAATATATTTAGATGTAAGAAGAAAATACTTTTTTAGAAAAGGAATACAGGAGAAAAACAAACACATTAACAAAGCTGAAAATCTATGAGAATTTATCTTCAGCAGATTTATTCTTAGTAGAAATTGTGAAGGGAGTTCTTCAGGGTCAAGGGGATGACACTGTGGACACTATTATTGAAGAAACAGATAATAATAATAATTAAAAAAGAACAAAGACTAGTTTTTTCTTTAAAAAAAACATTGAACCAGTGTGTCTCATCTAAAAAAGAAATATAAAATCAAAAACAAATGAAAGAAAAAAATTGAAAATAACTCAATTTGAAATAGAAAAATAAAATTATTGACAAAATATATTTTGCATGATGCAAAATAGCAGGAAAAGGAGTAAGAAAGAGAGTGTTTGAATAGTAAATAATACCATTGCAGAATGAATAGTAATCATAGCAAAAATGAAGTCAAATATGAATAGAACAAATGTAAAAGATACTTCTATATGAGCCTTTTAAATGCTGACGTACATAGCATAGCTATAATCTATAAGACATATCTCTGAAACATATAAAAGTTAGAAGTAAACAACATGATAAATTATTTATGACACTTAAATAATTAAAACAGAGCCAGTATACTGGCTGTAAAACTATTAAGCAAAGTGCTTGTCATTTGAACTCCCAGTGAAAACTTGTCAATCTCTGGAATGATCATTTAAACAGCCATCAAGCAAAACAATGAACATGTTTCATAATCCTACTTTACATTTGAGGACACAAAAGCCAAATCTCACAACTATATGCTTTCAGAGTACATTCATATTGATAAGTGATATGTATTGGGTCACTTTAACGTTTAATGATATATGAACTACTCAAGGATGATGGTGTAGCAGTTTTTCCATAAAATGGCATCTGCTCACCCTCATTTTCTCTGTTGTCCAGTCAACAATGTGAGGTATTAAGAAGCCTGAATCAGGACAGGAGCCTACCACAGAAGGCCTCTGAAAGACTCTACCAAGCAGGGTATCAAAGCAGATGCTGAGACTCATAATCAAACTTTGGGCAGAGTACAGGGAATCTTATGAAAGAAGAGGGAGTTAGTAAGACCTGGAAAGGACAACAAGGAGAGCAATGGAACCAAAAAATCTGGGCACAGGGGTCTTTTCTGAGACTGATACTCCAACTAAGGACCATTCATGGATATAGCCTAGATAACCTGCTCATATGTAGCTCATGGCAGCTCAGTCTCCAAGCAGGTACCCTAGTAAGGGGAACAGGGACTGTCTCTGATATGAACTCAATGGCTGGCTCTTTGATCACTTCTTCTTGAGGTGGGAGCAACCTTGCCAGGCCATTGAGGAGGACAATGCAGCCAGTCCTGATGATAGGCTCGAGTCAGATGAGGAGGACTTCCCTATCAGTGGACTTGGAGAGAGGGCAGGAAGGAGATGAGGGAGGGAGGGTGTGATTGGGAAGGAATGAGGGAAGGGGCTACAGCTGGGATACAAAATGAATAAACTGTAATTAATATAAAAAATAAAAATTTAATTAAAAAAAGAAGAAGCTTGAATCAGGACTGAACAGATGGCTCAGAGGTTAAAAGCACTGGCTGTTCTTCCAAAGGTCCTGAGTTCAATTCCCAGCAACCACATGGTGGCTCACACAATTTAAAAAGTGATATCTGGTGCCTTCTTCCGGCCTGCAGGCATATGTGCAGGGAAAATACTCTATAACTAATAAATAAAAATGTAAAAGCCTGAAGCAGGATAATTCAGCTAACTTTGGACTCAGAAGAAAATGTCTTAGCTATTTTAATGACTAATTTAGCTGCCTACATCCTAGAATTACCTTAGGAGAGAGTCTCATTAAGGAACTGTCTAGACCATATTGGCTGTTGAGCGTGTGTATGAGGAATTATTTTGATTATCTCAACTGATGTAGGAATATGGAGTTTAAAGTAGTGGCCCTGTATCATAATTTTGTACCTAGAAATCTAGATAAATATAACAAGCATAGATTCATTTCTATGCTCTGATCACACATCAAAACCACATACTTGATTTTCCTGGAATAATGAACTGTATTCTTTGTTGTGAACTAAAATAAACACTCTCTCACATAGGTTGCCTTTGCCATGGTGTATTATCACAAAAAAAGGGGGGGAATGAAGAAAGGACAGTTGTCCAGCCTGGGGAGATCAATGTCCTTCTGTAGCCTTGTCTTCCTGTGTCTTCTCTGATCATTCATTGCTTGCTCCCTTTTTTATACTCTAAACCTTCCTGTTGTTACAATAACCATGAGGCTTCTGGACAGTAGTACATTTTGGTAAAAAAGAACATGGTGTATTCTTGAGTACCATTATTATAAAATCCAAATCTCACTAACATGGACCTAAAGACAGACAACAACAGCAGTAGGTGCCAAGATGTGGCCTTGGAGCTATGTGGGCCTGAGACATGTCAAGGAGGATGAGTCATACAGAACACTTTCTGCTCCTGAGTGCACAGCGTAGCTTTCTAGCAGATTCAATAGACAGGATATCACAACATCCTAATTCAAAAGTGAAGAGAAGAGGCAGCTCTACAATTATTTCACAAATAAATACAAAATGATATGAAAAATATAAATTAAAGGAAAAGAAAAATAGCAATAAATATAACATTTTCCTGATTATTAAAATATAACTTATTTGAATATCAATATAACACTTGTATATACTTGTAATGAAAATATGATTACCATTGAGTTAATTATTTATACAGTTAATATTAATGAATAAAAACCAAATTCTTTTAGCATAAGAATACGCATTTTTTAGTACTACAGGAAGCTTAGAATCTACCTGAAAAGGAAAAAAAGATACTACAACAGTGGAAAGTTAAATAAATACCAAAATTTTATAATATGAATGATTTATACATATGAGTTTAAGAAAATATATGAGCCTAGATTTTCTGAAAAGCAGCAAATATGTTTAAGCATCTGAACAATTACTCAAATATTTTAGGAATGTTAACACTTTTGTGTTGTCAATATATAATTAACTTTAGAAATAGCATCTAAAATATTATGTGTCTCTCAAAAGACAATAAAGCATATTAATGATTAACTAGAATGTTAACTACATAAACTATAATATTACTTGGTGGATATAGCACTAAGGAAAAGCAAAGTCTTTTTAAAAATACTGACAAAAGGAGACTTTACATATATTTGTAACAAGGCTTCCCAATTCCCCAGGAAAAAAAATATTACCATAAGTGATGCTATTTTCATACCGGCATGTATGATTCTCACTTTCCAATATTCTTCAATGTTTTCTGGTATGGGTATATAAATATAATAAGCAAAGAGGATACAAAGAAATCCAAAGCACAGAGCTTTGTACTCCATGATAAATCGTTTCCAATCTTCTCTGTGTGGCTAGCCAAAAGCTGCCTCATATATCAATTGCTAGAGTAAGACAAAGGTAGAAGGTAATTTATCCCAGGTAAAATGGCAATACAGCAATACTCACTGAACATGAGGTTCCAAGTTCAGGCCACTGTTGTAACAGGTTATATAAATGTTTGTCTTTGTGCAACACAATGTGTCATGATATGTCTGTTGACAATTTTCATCAAGAGGAAAAACTTTATGAGAGTAGCAAGTTCTTTAATCTCAGAGAAACACATCTTAGTGGGACTGTCAGTGTAGCACAAGAAAGATAGAAATCCATTTTCTGGTGCTATTTTAGCAAAAGTAATGAGAAGAAGCTAAAAAAAATCTGGAGTAACATTAAATCAAACTAAAGGCTAAAGCCTATAGTATAGATTATTTTAAAAACAAAATTAAGGATAAAAAAAATCATGAAAGATGTGCTTCCAAAGTTCGGGAATCTGATATATATGTGATTGGTTCTCACAAACCGGAATCTGATATATATGTGATTGGTTCTCACAAACCTAACAGAGAGCAAACTACAGAAGCAAAGCCGGAGATCTCAAATGTCAGGTCACACAGCACAGAAAGTAAGCACCTCTAAAAGGAAAATGATCTTAGTCCAAAGTCAGAAAGAAAGGAAAGTAAGCCAGACATGGTATGGTAGTGTGGAAAGCCCAGCATGAGGACATTAAATGGGAGAATCCCAAATTCAAAGTGAACCTACAGGAAGCCAGAGTTACAGCTTAAGCAAGATCACTCCCCATACATATACATATGCATATGCATATACATATACATATACATATATGCCAGAGCTACAGCTTAATGTCACTCCCCATAATAAAACTATTCATATATATATGAATATATATATATATATATATATATATAGAGAGAGAGAGAGAGAGAGAGAGAGAGAGAAAGAGATACAGAGAGAGACAGAGACAGGAAGAATGTAGCATTACCGCAAAATTCCTTACAAAGATGCCTCAGTTCTATGAGCATAGAAAACAGCAGGAGCTCAGATAGCATTTAGAAGTCTACCCTTATTTACCCACTTCTAGCATCAGTTGGTATTTATGTCCCATCAAGTTTCTGACTTCAACTGCGACTGGGCAAAAGCAGAATGGTGTGTCAGAGAGATTAAACATTTCAAGCCCAGGTGAAAAACTGCAGAGTTCTGGTTGTCAAATTGGATTGGCCGAGGATATCAAAGTTCTGATCACTTGTAGAACTTTTCATGCTGTTTCTGTTGATGTTCATTTGATAGCCATCTGGCTTTCAGGAGACAGACATCTATCACTACAAAGTGAAAAAGAGTTGGGGAGCCAGGTCAAGCCTGTTACCTCACCTCCTCTTAGGATTCTCACCTTCAGATATAATGTCTGATTGTAATTGTTCTCCATGAATCCCTGGGGCAAAATCCATGATCTCCTGACTCTCACATCGTTAATGACTCTAAAGCCAGTGTCACATGCGCAACACTGACAAGTTTGGCTATCAATTTGCAATGAACCCTGCTCCTCTTGGACCAGATCTACAGCAGCTTCTATACACTGAAGCTGATGAAAATATTCTAGTCAATTATTTTCTTGAAGCTAGAAATCCTTTAAATCCCCTCTCTCTCTCTCTTTCTCTCTCCCTCTCTCTGCGGGCTCTTCCCTTTGGGCACCTTTGCTACTGCTCCACTACAGAGCAGATAGCTTCCATTTGATGGATCTAATCTCCTGAACAGTTACATTGCCCCCTTTAGTACATGATTGACTGTACACTTAAATGCCATGGTGTCTTTTTTATTTTCTCCAAGTTGCAAATTTCATTTCTTCCTGTTCCTTTTGCTCCAGGAACGTAAATCATTTCTCTTTTATGAATATTCATGAATACTGGAAGGATGGTGTGTTTTATTAAAGCTGAACACTCCACAATCTCTTATTCTATGCACACTGATACATTCTGAATCTCTTATTAATCAACATTTACTATAGAAGAGATTTTTCTGATGGTGTCTGAAAGATACACTAATCTACGGCTATAAAAATAGGAACTTAAATGGTATTTTTATTAGTATATTTACTAAGCAGGATAATATTTTAGATTCTACTCTGGTCCTATGACCTATCCAGCCATATTTGTTTTTGTTTTTTAGTTTGTTTGCTTTTCATAATTAACAGTACCAGGCATGAATTCTATTTTGAGGATCAGGCTTAAATTCAATCAGAAGTTGGTGGGCAGTTACTAGCACAATATTCAAGCCACTATTTCGCCAATCTAGTCTGGCCAATTATTATTGTAGCATGCAGGCCCCACATTTTGGTGACCCAGTTGTTGACCTTTCTGCCCTGTTAACATTCATATAACCTCTCAGCAATATGGCAGATAGCTAGTAAGCATGAATCTACCAAGTCAGTACCAACTAGATTTCTCTATAGCCTATGTCTCCAGTATGAGGTGTCTTCAGAAACAGGATCTTGCCTTCAAGTTTAAGAGCAATGGCAACAGTCTGCAGTGTTTTGAGAGTGTAGGAAACCCCATTGGCCAACAACTCCAGAAGAGGTAACACATTTCGAGCAATGGGCTATTTATTGCATAACAGGTTTTGTCTGGAGAAAGGATTGACCCGCTGGTATAGGGTGTCAACTTTTATTTATGCATACGTATACATTTCAGGAAGCTATACTCCACTAGCACACCTCTATATAGCTTTTTCAAGGATCGTTAGTATTTATTATCTTTTCAGCTCTCATTTTTGTATTCTTCCTTCCCATCCTCCACTTCTTTTACCCTAACCTGTTGCACTGTATTCAATTCTCTCTTCATACCACCTGTACTCTATCTCACATGTCTTGAAATCCCCTGTGTGCAATTAATTTTGAAGAGTAATCTAATTTAAACACACACACCTATTCAAAGTTCACATCTATATTTGAGAGAAAATTTAGGATACTTGTTTTTTATATTTGAATTATACCACTCAGAATGATTACATCAAATCCAAACATTTCATAATTTTATTTTTAACAGCTGAGTGAATAATATTCCAATTATTATATCAGTACATTTTTTGTTATGCGTTCATCATTTGGTTGTCTAGGCTGTTTTCATTACTGGGCTATTGTTAATGAGGTAGTAATGAACACAGGTGAGCAAATATTGTGTAGTAAGAACCTAGGGTATGTATAAGAGGATTGGTACAGACAAAGTGACATTGGCTGTTATTGTTGGGGCTATACCTGCATCTATTACAGTCCTGGCCCAACAGGTTCATAATGAAGGTCATGTTAACAATTTATTCAGAGATGTTTCCTTGGTGTTGATTATTCAGGAAAAAATTGATAGAGGATCAACAGAGTCAGACAGAGTCAATGCTGTATTAGAAACCCATTTTATATATGGGAACTCAAATTCAAAATATTAAGATTAGTCTTACCACTTTATGTCATGCTAATTATAAATGGCTCTGTATAACTCCTCTACCTTACGGTGGCTCTGAGGTTACATGGGAACAAATTCAGGCTCATCTGTGAGGAGTTTGGAATAATTCTGACTTGGCCATGGAAATGCACAAGCTTCATATTCAGAGCAATGCCAATTTACATGCCCACTTACAAACCTCCTCAATACAGGAGGCAAAAACTATTCTTGACTCAATTATTTCTTTGTGTTTACTAAGAACTTTGGTCTTTTATTATAAATTTATGTATAATTCTAGTTATGATAGTTATTCTTGTTATTCTCTTTCCAGTAGTCCTCAGAAAAATAATGGATTGAAAGCCACTTATTGAGAGATTTGTGAGATTCAATTTAAAAGGGGGGGGATGGGCAGAGATGGCATTGGCCAAGCCTCTCTGGGAAAGGTGAGTGTAATGTAGAAAGAAGGCTGTCCTTATGGCAAAGCCTGAGGAGTTCGGACCCCACATGGCAAGGACCTGTGGGGATATCCATATAGAATCTCCTGGCTTTTCCTAAGGGAAAGCTTTTGCCTTGTTTTTGTGTTTTTGTCTTTGCTATCGGAAGTTTTTACTTCTGCTTTGTCTGTGATAGCTGTTTCCCCCAAATCAGAAATAGAAAACTTGAACTGTGATTCATTCTTGTTTATCTCTTGGAATAGAACAGTCATTACTACTCTGTTTGTAATAATGGTGATGTGGTTGAGTCAACACAAGAGCCTAGTCTGGGTGCATCAGGTAACGTCTGGATGTTCTCTCCTGATGGGAGCTTGGTTCTGGTGACAATTTGCCCACTGACCTCTTCCGAACAACTCAGTGATTATCAAAAGGTTAGGAAGGTCTTGCTGGATCATTGGTTCTAAGACTTAATAGGAACATTCAGAGGTGAGCCAAGCAAGGATGACGAGTTGATTCAGGTTACTGATTTGCCAAGAGTTCTAGGTATTAGAGGGATTAGATCTCCTGATCGGGATGTGGGGAGGCACCAGGTGGCAATCAGGAAATCAGGATTTCCTGGGACTGTAGTCTATGATGTCTCTATACTGTAAGCACAATTGCTGCCAACCACAGTCACTTGGTTATGTATCAGTGTGCTGGGTTAAATATTAACTGTTTGCTGAAGTTATGTTTCCTTCTTCTTGATATCCTTCATGGGTTAGCAGGTATCTGAGGAGATGGAGGAGAAGCAAAGAAAAAAATAGTGTGCATATTATTGTTAAACACAGGAAGTTCTTTTTTCTCTTTTTTAAATGTAATTTATTTATTTATTTATTTTTCATTTTTATTTTGTATCAATCACAGGCTATATACTTTGTATCCCTGCCATAGCTCCCTCCTGCATTCC
>CM053766.1:21464933-21490986 GCA_028658305.1 Pachyuromys duprasi | reverse complement strand
CCTGGAAATGATCATCCTGAGTGAGGTATCCCAAAAGCAGAAAGACGCATATGGTATATGCTCACTTATATAGACCTATAAGATAGAATAAAAATACAGAAATCTATACACCTAAAGAAGATAAACAAGAAAGAGGACCTGGGGTAAGAGGATTAATACTCACTTAGAAAGTCAAATGGGATGGACATTGGATCAAGGAAGTTCTTAAAAGACACTGTACATGGGAAAATGAGAAAATGAATGTAAAAACTTTTTCAGCTATGAAAAAATAGATGTATAAATAAAGGTGGCCAGAGTTGTTTCAGTGCCAGAGGGTGTCAACTGTACCTCTTGGTCTAAGGTTTCTTTTGCCTACTCACACATCTTCCTTCAGGTTTTGAACTCCCTGATGGGGCTGATCCTTGGCAGAAGATCATATGTTCTGTTTCTAAGCTTTTGCGGAAAATCCACAGTGAATTCCATAGATGCTGTACTACTTCTCTCTCCCATCAAGAGTGAATGAGTCTTCCCCTTTCCCACAGTTCACACAAGAATTTGTGGTTATTTATTTTATTCATCTTAGCTATTCTGACTGAAGTAAATTGAAATCACATAGTACTATTTCCTTGCTGATTAAAATTTTCAGCATTAAAAAAATTATCATCCACTTATTTGGCACAAATTTTATTTTTAATCATCCATATGCTTAATTGTAAAGCAGTCTCTGTCAAAATATTTGTATTATGACATAGCAGATATCTCAGGTTTCTCTCTCTTTATCACATTTTCTTATTTTATTTTCTCTTTTTATTAAACATAAATTCTTCTCTCATACAAAATAATCTAAACACAGTTTCCTCTCCCTTTACTCTTCCCAGTTCCTCCCCATCGTTTCTTCAGTATGGATCTACTCTCTGTCTCTCATTAGAAAACAACAACAACAAAAAACAAACAAACAAACAAAAAAAACAGGCTTCTAAGGGATAACATCAAAACATAACAACATAATAAGATAAAACAAAAAAATCATACTGAAGTTGGATGAGTCAAACCAACAAAAGTAAAATAGTCACAAGAGAAGGCACATGAATCAGAAATCCACTCATTTATATACTCAGCGTTCCCATAAAGAGCTCTAATATATACATAGATGACCTACTGCAGACCTGTGAAGGCCCCGTGTTTGCTGCTTCAGCCTCTGTGAGATCATAAGAGTCTTGCTCAGTGGCTCTGGAGGGATTTGGTCTTGTTTCCTGCATCTCCTCAGGTTCCCACACTCCTGTCTCCAGCAATTCCTCCTCCTCCTCAGGGTTCTCTGAGCTCGGAGAGTGGGGATTTGATGGAGCCCTCCCTTTCAAAGCTGTGGATCATGGGTTTTTCTGAGGTTAAATTGTTGTTGAAAACATTCAATAGTACTTTGTGAGTTATTATGAGGTAATATATGCATAACTAATGGGACTTATCTGGAGATTTCTTTGTTTGCAATAATAAAAAACAAGTACTTATTATGCGTTGCTTATTCATTTGATTAAGTGATTAATGGATAATTCAAACAAATTTTAGTTCAGCATACGTCAGTCAATGAGCCTTCTCTTTCATAAATAAAACAAGAAAAGAATTATTTTATAGAATTGTGGTTCATGTTCCTCACAGAGCCTAACTAGACACTGAGCTGGAAGTGAGCCTTTTGCTGCAGGAAGCTCTGGGTGGAAAAATATGAAACACAGAACGAGATTTGTGTCAAAAGATCTCTGGTCTTGTCAAGGGTCCAGGAAAAGGAGATTTTTCTCCAAAATAAGTGTTAATGTTCTTTTAGCTGGGCTGTGGGTGCCATTCCAGGTGGCTAAGGGGAGCTCAGGGCTGCAGACACTAGCCTCACTTGGACCAGTTGGGAGGCTGCTGATAACAGCAGATAGGCACTGCACTTTGCAGGCAGAGGGGAAAAGCAGAAGCTTGCAGTGGCCAGGAGAGCTCTAGGGGTGACAGCAGTGGCTCTGCAGTGACTCTTTGGTGACTGTGTTGTCTGGTCAGCAGTAGACTCAGGGGTATAGTGACGAATTCTTTAGGAAGAAGGGAGGCCCTTCTTTCCCCAGCTCAGAATAAACAGCCAGTCCCAGAAGTCCTTTGGTGAAGTAGATGGTGCTCGACGATTAATTTCTTGTGAGACAGGGATTTATAAACCTTGGGCAATGGAGAGAGGTATTGAGGATGAATGTTATGGGACTTAGGGTGCTGGCAATGCTCCATTTGTATGGGGAAAGATAAGAGGTGACAAGATCATGTGACTGATCACCTCTAGCCACCTGGATTTTGTGTCACATGCTCCTAAGGCAGGCACAGAAACAGGAGAGAGCTTTGTCCCACACCTTCTGTTATCAGGATTAGGTTTTAAATCTCAAGTTTGGGATTTCCACAGTTATGACTTGCTCTATCTTGGCAGTTCCGTGCCAGCTCCTCTGGAGGCACAGGCCGTGAGCCCCACAGAGAATATCTTACCTGGCATGATAAAAGCAACAGCAAAGAAACCTGGTTGCTTGAAATAGCCAGTGTTTAAATATCAGGAAAGACCTTTACTAATGAAATCTTAGAGAGTAGTTAGCAGGTTATCGCTGAGGTAAACAGAACAAATTCTCAAGTGAAACCAACATAAAATACATTTTTTATGAGCATTGGCTTGTAAATTAAATCCACAGAATACACTTCCGTACATGTTTTAAAAAACTGACTCAGCAATAGGATAAGGCTCAAATCAGGTAAAAGAAACCATATGCAAGTAGCCCACTAACTGGCATCTCAGAAAATTATTTACTAGTGAGTTCACAAGTGTGTGGGTTCCATCAAACAAAGAAGCTAGGACTTCAAGTACTATGTGGAAGAGATAAGGAGAGAGTGGGCAGCCTTGCCTTGTCCATGATTTCAGTGGGATTGCTTTGAGTTTCTCTCCATTTAGTTTGATGTTGGCTATAGGCTTGCTGTTTATCATTCCATTCTTATCATGGTCTGGAAGCAGCCATGACTTTTGCATATAACCACACTAATACTGTAATGCTGAGCTACTGTATTGAATTCTTAGAGACTATCTGTTGCTATAAAATACATAATATTAATTGAAATAATACTTTATCAGTAAGATAAAAATTTTATTTCTCAAATATTCAAAATGATCTTTATGCTAAGTTAAATTTAGGTTTCTATAAAACTCAAATCATAATCATGTTTACTAAACTTTAGATTAAATTACTAATGACTACCTACATGTAATTTTGATTTATATTTTTTCTAACCAATTAATACACTTATCTCTTATTCTTAACCCTAAATATCTCTTATTCTTAATCCTAAATGTAAATTATATGGTGCTATGATGAATGTTAGGGCTCCATGGATTCTATCTTCTATGTGGTCATAAGTAACTTGACTTCCAACGTTTCTAAGCCGTGCAACATAAATAAATCCATCATCTCTTACGATGTCATGTTCACAAGTGAGGATGTAGGTCAGTGACAAACTCTGTAACTGGGAGTCACTGGCTGTCAAAGGGGACAGCCTGCTCTCCATCAGTGCTGGATAGGAAGCCTTTCGTTTTCCAAGAACTGGTTCAGTGTAAACATGGTTCTTCCTATACTTCTCAGGAAGGAAGTCACTCCAGTTAACAAACTTGAACAGCTGTCTTGATCCTTCAGGCATGTGCTCATTTCTCAGTATAACTTGTTTCAGGGATATGTCTTCAGTCAAGTATAGGCTTGCCAACTTAATTGCCATTTCCCTTGACAGAAAGGGACCATGTTCATAGTCTTGATGGAATGGCATAAAGCTATCAGTAAACTGTAGTCCAGGGTATATCAAAGCTTGTGGCTTGATTTTATCTTTGTGCTTTGGATTATTCTGGAGCTGTAAATACAAAAAATAATACTCAATAATTTTTATACTAAGGGAACCATAGCTTTGCCTTAATAACCTTGGATAAATAAATTCATAAAATGTTAACACTAGTAATTATTCTCCCCACATTTACTCATTGACTTGATGATGTGAGGATGTGTCATTCCACCTTCATCAATGAAGAAATGGTGCATGCTTCCCTACTCACAGACAGTTATTTACAGTATGATAACCAAAGGAAACATGGTCAGGGGGTCCCAGAGAAGGTGAAAGGATAATTATTCTTAAGACTACTTTTTAAAAATTTATTTTTTGAGTGTTTTGTTTTGGTGTGTATTTCTGTGTGTGTGTGTGTGTGTGTGTGTGAGAGAGAGAGAGAGAGAGAGAGAGAGAGAGAGAGAGAGAGAGCAGGAGAGAGAGAGAAAGAAAGAGAGACTATATTCATTTATTCTAGGTTGTTTTGGAACAGACTGTTCTCTCTTAGCCTTCCAAGTGCTCAGGTCACAGGCATGTGTCATTATGTCATCTAGCTCAAAACACACACACGCTTTGTATACAAATACATATACAATGTGTAATGAACAAAAACAACACATAAAATAATTTAAAAATTGACATCAAGCTTATTCGAATAGAACTTTAATGTGTTAAAAGAGAGCAATTCAAACATGAATCCTACCTTTAGGAAAACACACAAGGTAAGTTTTGAAAATAAAACTAAGCAAAACAGATGTGGAATGGTCTGAGCATATACCCCTGTCTTTACCAGATATCAGAGATGCCCTGAGTTTGCAGCTATAAGAAAATTCTCCTTCCGTTCATTTTCTATCTATGCAAATTCAGCCAAGAACCTTCACTGGGGTCCTAAGGCTCATGACTTAGGCAGCACATGTGTGTCTACAGTAGTGCAATATCCACAGATGTCTGCACCTGCAGCCCTCCATGGGAGAGTTTAGGATTCAATTACAGTCCTCAAAGCCACAACCTCATCAAAGAAGTTAATTTGTGTAAAATGGAAGAATTAGTTGAAATCTCAACACAACATAAGAAAAAGTGTCAAATACAGACATAATAGATTCAAGGTTCCAGAGGCTAAGAAAGAAATAATTTCCTAAAAGAATCTTATACAGGCCCTTGATCTAAAAATAATAATAAACAGCATATGGTATATAGTACCAAAACTTAGGGAGATTCAAGTGATAGCTTCTCCATAAGCAGTGAGGTGTAATTCCAAGTGAGTTGGTAGACGCTTAAAGTCTGAAAAAAACTATTTCCCTGGAGTTGGCTGGCCACCTAGTCTGGCAGGATGCTGAAACTCCAAGGTCAGTGAATCAGTTTACTTCAAAAGCAATCAAAATTGAGTGAGGAATATTCACTATATGCTTGAGCGCACATATAAGCACGAACCAGCATGAAGGTATACACTCCTATGTACATGTGTACACATTTATAAGAAAAATAAAATAGATATTAAAGGAAATCCATCACCCATTTAGGAAATGGGCAAAAATAATGCCTTTCTTGGCAGGAGTTCAAATTTCCACAAGCTTTAAATCAAAAGAAGCAGAAAGAAACATAAGTACATTAACAGGTTAGCATAATTTTTAAGCCTTAAAATATTTAACTGAGCTGGACTGACGTGCACTCAGATCTGGGCCTTCTCCAAGGTAAAATCATCAGATAAGAAAATAGCAATCTGGGCACCTTTCCTGTTTTCAAATCTGAAGTCATTACCATAGGAGAAAGAGAAAGTGGGGGAGTTTCCCTCACACTTAAATATTATCCAAATTCATCAAGAGAAACAATCTCAAAGCAGTTTATATTGCCTTTGACAATCTTCTTCAGCCATATA
Source organism: Pachyuromys duprasi (assembly GCA_028658305.1). NCBI lineage: Eukaryota > Metazoa > Chordata > Mammalia > Rodentia > Muridae > Pachyuromys > Pachyuromys duprasi. The sequence goes on along the minus strand of CM053766.1, from coordinate 21,485,273 downwards.
GGCTGGTTATGAGGTAACACTGCTATTAGAAATTACTGTTATTATTAAAAATGTGGCATTTTCCTGGTCCCAACGGATGCTGCATAGGCCTGGATTATTCAGATTGCATGTAAATGGATCAAAAATAAAGTTTATGGGTCAAGAACTAAAATAAATAAATGAATGAAGAAAGAAAGAAAGACAGAAAGACAGACAGACAGACAGAAAGAAAGAAAGAAAGAAAGAAAGAAAGAAAGAAAGAAAGAAAGAAAGAAAGAAAGAAAGAGAAAGATATTACTAAGGAGGAGGCAGCATCTAAGATCTGGATCCAATTCCCGTGCAGTCCTGAGACACTGGGTCTCTTCCCTCAATACCCATTATACTACAACTATTAAACTGTCATGATAGGAATATCTGTCTATACCTCATACTGTGTGTTCCAAGTAATATTCCTTATTATTAGACACCTAAAATAGTGGATCCCAATACACTGAAACTATTCCAGAATATCACATACCAAATCTCCCAGGGAAGCTCTGATGATCAGGAGCTCCAGCTCAGACCCTTTTATAAAATAGCTATTATGGAAAACTTCTTGTTACCAGAGTTAGTTTAAGACTGTGAAGCTGTCCTAGGAACAGCTTCAGAAGTCTCAGTGTTGGCCATGAACCTGGATAACAGGTCCCATTTAACCAAAAGCATCTGAAATTGCAAGGCACGGAAGTGGATCTATAACAAATCTCTGTTTCTCACCTTTTCCAACAGCCCTTTGTGGGGCTACACCAGCACTCTGTGTGAATCCTGTAGCTATTAACATGGGGTGTATGTGTAGTATTAAACTCTACAGATAGAGAAACAAACTCTTTGTCTAATTTCCCAGACTCCAGAACTTTGGAAGGAAAGTACTGCTGTTTGATGGCTAAGCCAGGTCTCCTCAACGAAAAAAAAAAAACAAAAACAAAAAAACAAAAACTGTGGTCTGGCAAAGAAGTGATCAGTCTATCAAATACTATGTCTTAAAATGCTTGAGTTATTTCTAGATTTGTAAGCCACTTCATAGAATTTTATTAGCTATTTCAAAGAAAGGTAAAGTCAGGTAGGAAAAAAGTAAAGCAAAGCTTGCCTGTGGTGCCTAGTGCTGACATGCATCTGGTTCCTGAGTCTTCATGGGAAAAACCAAATGTTTGGCACTTTCGTTTTAAAAACGACAGGCCTTAGAGTGTCAGCACCGGGGCATAATAGTCAACTCTGTACAGCAAGAAAATCATACCAACGGAGTTGCTGTTGCTGCCAGTGTACCCCCACAACTGTCTCCAAAAACACAAATGCGAGCAGGATCTACTCCATACTTTTCAAGGATTTTGTCCTGGAGAAAGAACTTGACCACAAGAACACAGTCTTTAAGGAGCAAGCCTATAGCTTTAAAGAAAAAAACAAACAAAAAATAACAACATGAAAAACCACAATAATCTTTCAATTTCACCAACAGATATATTAATAAAATTTGTCCATATTTCAAACCTTTAATTTTATCAATTAAACTTATACTTAGTATTTGGATATTTTATTCTGGTATTCTGTGTGTTATCGTACAGGAGCATATCTCAATTGATCTGTCTTATTATTTATCTCTATCATTTTAAACTATTAGAATTCTTCAGTTATTTATATACCAATATAAACAATATTATTCAGATGGTCCTTGTGATATTTTATATTTTTAAAAGTGCCTAAATGTTTTAAAAATAGCAAAATCTAAATAAAGTAATTTTTACAATTTGAACATATGCCAAGGGAAATAATTACAAGTATCTAAAGAAACATATAATTATAATTATATATATTATATAACATATATTATATAATGTACATTATATAATACAATGATCTATAATATAATTATATTATATTATTATATAATAATATATATTATATAACATATATTATATAATATATATAATTATAAAATATATAAATGCAACATAACACACCATTGTAAAAGCTTCTATAAAATAATAATGTGGTAGATTTAGTTAAAATTACAACATGAAAGGCAAACCATCCTTAAGACTATAAGTCAGATATTTCTGAAAATATAATTATTCTAGTTGTTTCAAGGAATGATTTCAAGGACAGCAATGACCTTTCCAGTATATTTACTTGATTCTATTACACTTGCAGTGAAGAGATTCCTTTCAGTGTATTCATGTAAGTCCATAATTCTGTAAATCCATTCTGCACTATGAAGTTGGCAGGAAACATTCACCCTCATGATGAAGGTTTCATATAGAGTAACCCCCCCCCCAATTAATGCAATATGTATTTTTCCATCCTTGGCATATGATGGAAATTTGGGTCAAAATCATGATATATGAATAACTCTTATTTAGGAATACTTGAAATGTCCCAACACTGATCATCTAATATTACTAAGTCCATGAGTAAATCTAACTTACAGTGTATTTATTAGTAGCTCAAGTAAAATACATCCCAAGACTGTAGTGACTCTATTTTCTATGTAAGAAAAAAATAATTTAAACCTAAACTTCAGAACAACGATCCAAACATGTTTGAGGCTTAGTTGACTTGCTTTGTAAATCAAGCCTAGTCTGGGAGAGGTATGACCATAGATGAAAACTGTCATTGTCTTACTCTGTTCCCACAACAACAGCATCAAGTTTGCAGTCCATCGGCTCAGGTCATCATAGGGCTGCATTTCTGAAATGAAAGAGAGAAAAGCAAAACTGTGTTTGTGGATTATCAAATTATGAAAACAAAGCTACATCTTAGACCAGTGATAGAAATGTGAATTATGATTCATTCATGAAAACCCTGTAATCGCTGCTTCTGTTGCTACAAAAAGGAAAACTCCATCAGAGTAAAAAGAGTTACTTATTTTCTACCCATTAATTTTTTTCCTTAGCTGAAACAGTGAGGTAAAATCTAGTTGGTCACTATGGGAGCAGCTTATCATATCTTGATAGCCTACTTTGGGCAAATCAGAAGAATTCCTTCAGTTTCAAGGAAGTGTCCAAATTAGAGAAGCCTTCATGGAGATAGGTCCTGAGGCATCACGCTCTGCTCCTCCCTGTGATCAGTTTCATGAAGAGGAGGATTGTGGGTAGGCAGTCCTGATACAGAGTATATAAGGCTATGTTGCACTCATGATGACCCATTAGCAGGAACTATGGACATAGTAAAAAAGCTTGATCATCAATAGGCACACTGCTTTCAATGTGTTTTTTTTTGTTTTTTGTTTTTGTTTTTGTTTTTTTTTGTTTTTGTTAAATTCTGTATTCCCAAGAGAGGAAAACCAACCACTCTGGTGCCACCGTTCCTGAAGAAGCTCCTTATTGCATCATCATAAATTCCTTTCCGGTACGACCATGGATTGCTTCATTTTGCCCAGTGGACCAGCATGAACATTCTCGCCGGCATTCCCGCCCTTGCATTTGAGCCAAACGACGCTCTTTGTGGGGTCTTCAGCAGCATGTTTTCTACATGTCTAGTTAGGAGAAGTTGAACTTAACCAGCATTTTTATTTTCATAAATTCAGAGTTTTGCCATAATTAGTTTTTCATGTCCCTGACAGTCATGATATTTGTCCTTTTTAACCTTTTTATTTTATATTCAGTGTTATGTTTTTAAGATTTGTTTATTTTATGTATCTGAGTGCACAATCTGCATGTACACCTGCATGTCAGAAGAAGGCATCCAATCCCAGTATAGACTGTTGTGAGCCACCATGTTGTTGCTCGGACTTGAATTCAGGACATCTGGAAGAGCAGACAGCGCTCTTAACTGCTGAGCCATCTTTCCAGTCCCCCATCTTTGATATTATAATATAATCACATAATTTATTCCTTCCTTTTCCTCTGTACAAAGTCTCTCAAATACCTCCCTTTTCTCTCAAATTCATGGTTCTTTTTCATTAATTGTAGTTATATTAATATAATGTACATGTTATATTTCATGTATATACCTACATATATTTCCAAATATAACCTGCTCAGTCTGTAAAATGTTACTTGTATTGACCATTTAGTGTTGGATAACCAACTGATGTCCTATTCTTTGGGACAGACTGTTTTCTTTCAGTGTTGCTTAGTTGACTGAAGTTCTTTGTGTGGATCTGAGGCCTAGTGGCTATTCCTAGTCTACTTTGGCAGGTGTATTGATCTTGCCCTTTGCCACTTGAACTAAAGCCAGATGTACTTCTTTATGTAAATTTTTAAATGTTGCCACGGACTTAAACACTTAGATAAATTCATTCATATTAAAAATCATAACAAACTTGTTTACTTTTTAAAGAGAAATACTAATTTCAGTATTCATTAAAATAAGCAATATCATATTCTTGTTTTGGAAATTCCTTATAAAATTTATTATGAATTGAATCCAGCTATTACATACCTAAAAGGAGGTAGGGAAAAGGAGGCAAAAATTTTGTGATTAACACCTGAGTGGAAAGCAATGGCAAACCAATTCACTTTAAAAACACAAAATGGTCTTCCTTATATCAACACAAACATTATGACTGCTATTAAATGCTAAAGGGAAGAATGAAATCATTGCAGGAAAAACTGTGGCAAGGTCATGAGAAGCAAAATTCAGCTCAGTGTGGCTATATAAAAATTATTTAACTCTTACATTAAAAAATAAACTTACTGCAGCTTCCTAAAGTAAAGGCACCACCATGAATGTAAATTACAGCTGGTCTCTGTCTCTCAGACTTTCTTTTGGGTAAATAGAGACGAACAGAAATTTCACTGAAGATGGTGTCAATCACTGTAATGTTTTCATTTGAAACTGGTTTTGTCAGTTGAACTCTCATTAATGTGGACAGAAAGTCTTCATATTTCATAAGACCCATGTTTTTAACTGATTTGTCCTATCAAAACAAAAACTTAAACATTACATGTTTTAATTTTAGTAACACTAAATATACATACCAATGCAATGTAAAAATGGATAAGGAATGTGATGGTGCCATATGTGTACATTATACTCCTCCTCTAGCCTAAGGCAACGTTCACAAAAAGGAAGCAGGTTGTAAAGCCCTGAGGTAGGTGAGGACTTCTAAAAGGCAGTCTTTGGACATTACTGGATGCTTGTTCTCATGAACTTGCAGCAGCTGTGATTGTTTGCGCATATTATGCCAGGCAACTTTCCAGTAAGTAGGAGTGAGTGGCTCAGTAGGCCTTTTCCACAGTAAGAAACTGGCTAGAAGAGAATGTTGAGTCAGTTTCCTGTAGAGGTGTTATGCTTAACAGGTTACTCCGGCTCCTGTAGATGGTCATATAAACATGCACCTAAGGACAGCTCTATCTGGACTCAGTGCATTATTAAGACCATGAAATTGAGAGAGGAGTGTGGTATTAGGGTATGAAGAATTTAGATGGTAAGATGAAGGATAGATTTGATTGCAATACATTGTACATATATTCAACATTTTCAAAGAGTAAGTAAATATGAATTAAAATATCAGAAGCACAGAAAATATTTATAATAAATAAGCCACAGTTAGCATTCTTACTTCACAAACAATATTAATTATATTATTGGGAATTGTTTTAGATGCAAAGCAAAAACAAAAAGAGAACTAGAACAATCTCAATATGGTTACTTGTATAAGACCTATTTAAAAAAAAGACCTATTCAAGGTTGATTGCATCAACATTTCCTCATGGACATGGCAGAGGTTCAGGAAGCCCCCCCCCCAAACTTAAGGAACTAAAGTGTCAGTTAATGTTTTCTGGTAGAGCTGGGGTTATGTTCTTCTGTGATATAGACAGCAATCTCCAACACTCAAACATGAAACTCTAATTAAACCCTGGGAGCCTCACAAAAAGAAGTCATGACCATAAGAGAGGACTTCCTGAGAGGGTTCCAGGAAAAGAAGGAGTCATGAGAGAAATTATTTTGGGCATAAATTTATGAAACTGTCAAACAATTTCTAAAATATTAATTTCCAATCTGAAGATTAATTGGGAATAGATGTACCTCAAGAAGAAGTTATACCACTCCTTTACATATACCCAAAAGACACACCATACCATGAGGACACTTGCTCAACTATGTTCATATCAGCTTTATTAGTAATAGCCAGAAACTGAAAACAATGTAGATGTCCCTCAACCAAAGAATGGATAAAGAAAATCTGGCACATTTACACTCAGCTATTAAAAACAAAGACATCATGAAATTTGCAAATAGATGGAACTAGAAAAGATCATTGGGAATTCGGTAAACCAGACTAGAAAGACATGCTCACATATAAGTGGATATTAGCTATAAACTACAGGATAACCATGCTACAATCCACAGACCTAAAGAAGCCAAGAAGGGCCCAAGGAAGGATGCTTGGCTTTCACTTAGAAGGGGAAATAAAATAGGCATTAGATGTGTATAGAGGGAGGGAACTGGGAAGGACAGGGGATGGGATGGAGAAAAGAGGTGAGAACCAGAAGTAGGGAGAGGAGGGGAAAGAGGGTCAGGGGAGAGAATGGAAAGAGGAGGTGAGGGACATCTTTGGGACATGCCAAAGTCCTGGCTAGGGGAGGCCCCAGGAAGTCTTTGGGGACTAGCCTACATGATAATCCTAGCAGCAGGATACTGAGACTGAACTGGCCACCCCCTGTAGCCAGGTAGGACTTCCAGTGGAGGGATAAGAACACCAACCAAACCACAAAACTTTCAAGCCAAAATTTGTCTGCCTACAAGACGTGCAGGGACAAAGGTGGGGCAAAGATTAAGGGACCTGCCAACCAAAGACTAGCCCTACTTGAGACCCATCCCATGGGAGAGAACCAATCCCTGACACTATTAATGTTACTCTGCTGTGCATGTAGACAAGAGCCTCACATAACTCCTCTGAGAGGCTTCACCCAGCAGCTGATGGAAACAAATGCAAAAATCAAGAGTCAGACATTCCACAGAGCTCAGGGAGTCATGGAAAATGATTGAAGGAGCTGGAGGGATCAAGGACTCCATGAGAAGACTTACACAGTCAACTAACCAGGGCCCATGGGGGCTCACAGAGACTGAACCACAAACCAAAGAGCATACATGGGCTGGTCCTAGAACCATTACACATATAGCAGATGCTCAGCTTGGTCTTCATCTGGGTCCCCAGCAACTGAAGCCATGCTCTCTCTGATTCTCATGCCTGCCTTTGGATTCCGTTTCCCTAACCAGGCTGTCTTGTCTGACTTGGTGGGAAAGGATGCATCTAGTCCTGCAGTGACAGTGTGACAGGGTGGGTTGGTACCTATAGGAGATCAACACTTTCTCTGTGGAGAAGGAGTAGGGGTGTATGGGGGAGGGGCTGGGAGGAGAAGGGGGTTGTGATCATGATATAAGGTGAATAAGTAAATAAAAAAAGAACAAATATTGATTTCCTTCTTGATTTCTCCCTTGACCCAATTATCATTGGTAGTGTGCTGTTTAGTTTACAAAAGTTTTGTTTCTTTCACAAGTTCCTATTATTGTTGATATCCTGCTTTATTACTTTTTGATCACATAGGATGCAGGATGCTATTTCAATTGTCCTTTATTGAGTGAAAGTTGCTTTATGTCCTAATATGTGGTGGATTTTGGAGAAATTTCCATGGGGTGCTGAAAAGAAAGGGTATCTTTTAGGATTTGGGCTGGATGTTCTCTAGATGTCTTTCAGATCCATTTGAATTGTGATGTCACTTAACATGAGAATATATTTGTTTAGTTTTTGTCTGGGTTACCTGTGTATTCATGATCATAAGGTACTGAAGTCACCTACTATCACTATATGTGGGTGGGTCAATCTATACTTCTTAAATCTAATGGTAGTGCTTTGTTCCCCTGTGTGATAAATGTTTAGAAACGTAATAGTTTTTTTAATTGAATTTCCTTTAATGAGTACTAAAAATGAGTTTTGTTTTGAATTCTGTTTTTCAGAGATTAGAATTGCAATGCCTGCCTGTTTCTTAGTTGCATTTGCTTAGAACACCCTTTTCAATCTTTTTAATCTAATGGGTATCTACTTTTCCTGGTGAGGCATTTGCTGGAGGAAGCCAAGAGTTGGGTCCTGTTTTCTCATCCAATCTGTACATCTGTTTTGCATCCTGTGTTCTTAGTTTGTTGGGGAAATTGAGACTATTAGTATGAAATAATATATCTACAATGTATCAATTCTTATCATTTTGTTGCTGTGGTGGTGTTTCCTTAGACCTCTTTTAATTAACTGTTTAGGAATTATGTTTTTATTAATCATGTTGTTTTGGATTTGTTTAATATTCTTTTTTGACCAAAATATTCTTTCCATTGTCACCTTTAGAGTAGGCTTAGTTGTAAAAGTATCTTTTATTCACCTAAGGTAATAATTGTACTCTTGGAGGTTTACTCCCTCTGCCTGATAACCCAGGATTAGTCCTGGAAGCTTCTACCTTCCATACAATCTAATCCAGGACTAGAATGTTTTCAGCCTCTCAGACTTACTGCCAAGAAACATCACACTTTCTTTTTCTCTCTGAACTCTCTTGCTGGCTGGCTCAACTCTCTGTTTCGTCTCAAACTCCTCTCCTTGCTGACTGATTCAATCTGGGTTTTCTTCGTTTCTCATTGAATTTCTCTGTGTGGCTTCAAACTAACTCTAGCAATGGGTTTTAGTCTTCTGGTTCCTTTTCATTCTTTGGCTACTTCTCTCTTCACCTGTGTCTGGCCTTTTCGCTCATCAGTCTGTAACCTGATAAAACTGCACCTGAATTCCATAAACCTGAACTCAGCTTCTCTGTCCTGCCTCTCAACTCTAAAACTAACTGCCTGAATAGCACTGAATAAAGCTGAGGACAAGTGCATGCCTCTGTCTCCTGAGTGCTGCAGTTAAAGGCATGTGACTCGTTCTTCTTTTCTTGCAGCGCTCAACATCCTTTCTTTGTTCTATAAATTTAATGTTTACTGCATTACACGGGGAGTTTCTTTTGTTGTCCTGTCTATTTGTTGTTTCTGTTTGCTTCTTGGATCTTGATAAGTATCTCTTTCTTCAGATTTGGAAGATTTTTCATTTCATTGTTATATTTTCTATGCATTTGACATGGGTTTCTTGTCCTTCTATACCAAACATTCATAAATTTAGGTTTTTAAATAGTGTCTCAGAGTTCCTGTGTGTTCCATTCTTGTACCCTTTTAAATTTAATATTTTCATTGAATCTTTAAAAAAAACAGCCTAGTGAGGCACTTAAATATTTAAAAAAAATCAATATGACCTCAAACCAAAATGCAGGTGATAAGAAATATTAAATATCAGTTCAGAAATTAGGTAAATACATATTTAAAATCACTACATAGATTAAATTAAATGGTTTTAAAAGATAAACAAGATCAAGAAAGTCATAAGTAATGTAAAAATAGGATGCCAGAATTAACAAAGTAATAGTTGTATGTATATAATAAAATAACTGATGATGAGGGAGTTTTTACATAGATTCTAAAAATATTGGTAGAACAAGATGTTAATACCATTAAACGTTTATTTCAAAAATCTGGAAAACCTACAAAAATGGGAAAAAAGTCTTTAAACTGGCATTACCGATAACAGTTATAATGAATTGAACAAATTAGAAATAAGCAAATATGTTGAAGTGATAATTAAGTCTTCTCAGGAACAGAGATTCACTATTGAATTCTAATAAACTATTGACACTATTAACCAGTACTTTTCAAAAACTAAAAGAGAAGAAACAATACAAAACTCACTCTCCAAATTCTGTTGTATGCTGATACTAAGCCCTTAAGAAAGGTTCAGCATAATAAACTTCAAAATATTCTCCACAAGACAAAGGGAAGCAGTGTTTTCATACTAACTGCTTAACCGAATTATGCATGTGCAAACACACACACACACACACATACACACATGCTAGTGCACATGCACACACATACACACACCTACCTACACACATGTACACACACAGCTACATACACTTATAAGAAACAAACACCTACACACTAAATCACCAATACACATATACACTTACATAAATGCACACATATACACACATACACACATGCACATACATGTACACTGGACACACATACAAGTACAGGCACACACAAATATGTATACATACAAACACACACATGCACACACATGTACACTCACAAACACATCTCAACATATGTATACATATGTGCATACAAACAAACACATGCAAACACATACATATTCACACACATACACTTCCACATAGACATGTACATACACACACAATCACGCACACATTCACACACACACATGTATACTCTCTTGTCCATAAATATAAGTGAGAGGATGTGGCATTAATGTGAGCAGCACCATTTCCACTTTTGAGGCACTGCACTGTAGAGAAAGCTGAACACCGTGCATACATAAAGTTCTCTCTGCTTTTGATTGAGAATGTGATGGCTAGCAGTTTCAATGCCCTGCCACCTTGGCTTCCTTGCAATGGGTTGCTTTTGTGAGGACTTATTATTACAGAAACAAATGAACACAGGAAAATTGTCCAGCAGGGGAAGGGGACTATCATTTCTGCAGCATAATAAGAAGCATCTTCCTCATCTACCACTCCATTCTGTGTCCTCTCTGATCACTTGTCTGTTCTTGTCTTCTCCCTAAATATTCCCATTGTCACTATATCCATAAGACTCCAGACATAGCTATATTTTGGTAGAAAGGAACATGGGCCTATTCTCTATGAAAAGCCTGAGTTCAGATTCGGGCACTGCCATCATAAAATCTGACAGCAGCAGCAGCAGTAGGGTGTCCTGCAGAGACTGATGAATGAAAAATTTTTGTAAGGTATAAGCACTATCTTAATATCTTTTAGGTTGTTATGTATATATAAACTTTCTGTTGTGATACTAGTAGTCATACAGAGTGCTAACTAATTCTAGGAATAAGCTTCATCTAGCTTCTCACACATGTTTTCAAGTTTGCATCTGATGCAAGTAACTAGGAACAAAGTTTGAGTACCTCAGATGTACATAGTAGATTGTGGTTTTCAAACATTTTGGAGATCTGTTGAATATGACGAATAATGAAAAAGTAAATATAAAGAAGCATTGACAAAGAATATAAATGCAAGAGATTGGATATTATATATATTCTTTTTCTCTGCCATAACTAAAGAAATAGGTACTTAAATTTGAGAAATTGCTGCAAATTCCAGTGAGAACATCTGAGTGACTATGACCCAGAATAATATATTATAAAATGGATAAGTAGAATGGTTCATATGTGTTATGCCCCAGTCTTACAGACCCCAAAGACCACGAAGGAGCCTACTCAGATGCCAATGCAGTAGGGTCTTTTTATTACAAACTCAAGTTTGAGTCCATACCCTGCTCAATGCAGAGGTTGAGTGTAGAACCCAGAGCTCAGGGGGAGGAGGGTTACTGCATGGTAAATTGGGAAATTCCAGCTAGGCAGTTTTATGATTGATTGTCAGTTAGCAAATATCAGGTGTATGGAGGAAATTGTTTGCCTGGAGGGCAATGAGTAATTGTTTTACTCATCCTATTATAAAGAATACCTGGGTAAATTGCAGGTATTCACTGATTAGCCATTTCTAGGGGTGATGGTTAAATATCACTGGGTTTTCTCCAGGCTATTCCTTGGGTAGGGACTTCACTGTCTTACTTCAGGAATTGGTGACCTATGGCCTATTTCCTGGGACTGGTTGCTTTTGTGGTGGGGGTGGGGTATCAAGCCTGGTTTTTTAGTTTGATTTTGAATCATGGGAACATAACTCTGACTGTGTTTATGTAGGTGCTCCCTAAAAGATGTAATTGAGGAGAGAAGAACTCTGGAGATTGACCACATCATTTTAAGGTCACAGTCCACAAACTGAAAGATAAGCAAGACAAAGGGATCTGAAAACCAGATTAAATTGCAAATCCACATTAAAATGCAAATTTCCCCTTCAAAAGTTCCCTTGAGCAAAATAAGATATGCCACCTTAAATTTCTTCTTTTCAGATCTTTGCCACAGGAACAAAAATAAAAACTGAGATAGTAGAGTATATTGAAGTTGTTAAACCCAAACTGTTTAGGTGTTTCCCCAGGTGGTTCTGTAGCAAAAGGGTAAAAGGTGGCTCCTATGCAAAAGTGAACACCTACACAAAACACAGAGCTCAGCATGGTTACCTCACTCTGGACAAATGTAGAGTGTCTTCAAACACAGATGTAGGTCAGTCAGCCTAAGAAGAAGACACACCTTATAAGCCAAATGTAAAAGTTTGGTTTTAATTACATTGTTCTGCCTTGCCTGAAGTCTCTATTGTTTCTTCCTTTCTCCCACTTTACTTTCAGGGTCACCTTGGTGAATGATTATTTGGTCACCCATTGATAAAGCTGTTTGAGAGTAGCCATATGACTGCCTTTTTAAGTGATTAGACTGACAAGGAAGACATTTTAGGAGGGCATTTACATACTCATAGAGGAATTAAGTATCCTGAATTATGTATTGAAAGCACTAGTAAGGAGGGTAACAATTATTTTGCTGTTCTTTAATTTAAAAAATGAAAATCCACAATTCAGAAAGCTGCAAGAACAATAGAATCCTGACACTCATCAGAATGGCAGGGTGTTTTCAAACTTAGAGATGAAGTCAGTTCTGTGACACACTTAAGATACTGGCTAGAAGGTGGGTATTTTTTCTCCATCAGTTAGAGAATTTCAAAACACCAAACAGCATAGTGTAAAGGCAAAGTGTTTATTGTCAAGAATTACAGATTCTTTGAGAGAGCAGTGGCACAGGTCTTTGTATTTGTTAGACGGTTGTGTCCAGTAGAGACATTATAATCCTGTTATTAGATGGCTCCATTTAAACTATCCATATATCAACTCCGTCTGGTGACATCTGCCCTTAACAGACATCAGCAAAGGCAGGCTGATCTTTGCACTAGGGAGACTACCAACTTTGAGTGTGGTTCAGCATTTATTTGTATTTAGGGTATCTCATACACTAATCTTTATCTCTCTTTTTCCTAATTGTGGAATTATATTTTCTTTTTTTCTTTATATTTAGTTTTTTATTAATAATTTTTATTTTTTATATTAATCACAGGTTATTTACTTTGTATCCCAGCCGTTGCCCCCTCCCTCATTCCCTCCCAATCCCACTCCCTCCCTCATCTCCTCCCTGCCCCTTTCCAAGTCCACTGATACAGGAGATCCTCCTCCCCTTTCATCTGACCCTAGCTTATCAGGTATATTCAGGACTGGCTGCAATGTCCTTCTCCGTGGCCTAGCAAGGCTGCTCCTCCCTCCGGGGGAGGGAGGAAGGTCAAAGAGCCAGCCATTGAGTTCATGCCAGAAATTGTCTGTGTTCCCTTTACTAGGAAACCTCACTTGGATACTGAGCTACCATGGGCTACATCTGAGTAGGGGTTCTAGGTTATATCCATACATGGTCCTTGGTTGGAGTTACAGTCTCATAAAAGACCCCTGTGCCCAGATATATTTGGTCCTTGTGTAGCTCCTATCTTCTCCAGGTCATACAAACTCCCCCTTCTTTCATATGATTCCCTGCACTCTCCCGGAAGGTTTGGTTATGAGTCTCAGCATCTGCTTTGATACACTGCTAGGTAGAGTCTTTCAGAGGCCCTCTGTGGTAGGCTCCTTTCCTGTTACTTGTTTTCTCCTACTTCCAATGTCCATCTCATTTGTCTTTCTAAGTGAAGATTGATCATCTTACCCTGGGTCCTCTTTCTTGTTTATCTTCTTTAGGTGTATAGATTTTAGTATGTTTATCCTGACTTATAGGCCTTGTACCCACTTATAAGTGAGTATATATCATGTGTATCTTTCTGCTCCTGGGATACTTCACTCAGGGTGATCTTTTCTAGATGCAATTATATTTTCTATGTGCCTCTTCTGTAGTATGGATCTGGTCTCTGACTATCTACACTCAGAGAAATGACTGAAATAGTGATGGACTGAGGTAGGTACATGCATATTCTCTTTTTTTGTGGAAAATGTACTGCATTCCAGAGAAAAAGAAATTTAATGCTGGGGACAAAAGGCCATAACAAAAAGGAAATTTGTTGGCTATTACTAGGGATAAGGAGAGCCATGAAAACATCCCAATTGGGGATTTATATTCTTTCCTCTCCCACTCTAAGGTCCCAGACCATTACCCTTTTGGGTATTCCCTCCAACTACTGAGGGAGACCTGCAGTGATCTCTCTGGCCTAATTTGTCAAGAGATCTAAAAACAAGAGCCTTTGGATGAAACTTCGGTCAGAATAAAGACTATCCATAGTACCCAAAATGCTCAGAGAGTTTTCATTTTTAGAACCATTATTTCTATAATGATATTGTTGTCTGTTGAATACAAATTTTGTAAGAAGGTTAAGGAATTAGGGACAGGATAATGAATATGGGTCTCAATAGAACAGAAATCCACAATGTAGGTTCAGAGAAATAGGATTAGAGACAATAAAAGCAATGGTTAGATGCTTTGTCATAGGCTGAGGCAAGCATAAAGGTATATATATGAGAAATGGCATTTACTGGAAAACAGTTTTAGCTATAGAACAGCTTGTAGGAGTATATAATTTCAGTTATTTCAGTTAGGTTGTTTTCTCAGAGGTCATAGGACTCCAGAACATTAAGCAAGCATGGTTATCATAGGAATCCAATTCTGCCACTTATATTTGAAAGGTGGGGCCAATTTTTTCTTCTCCTTTCTCCAAAATGATCCTTTTGTCTTGAGAGAAAAAGTATAATATATATGTTCTGTTTAGGGATGAGTATTAAAATAATTCTTACTGTCTACATCTTGGCCAGTTGTAGTTCTCAGTGATAATCACTATCTGCTGCAAAGACAAACTTATTTGATAAGGAGTGACAGATGCATTATTCTGAGATATAATGAAAAGAAGTTAGGAGTATCTAAAAATGTGTCCAGTTAGCAGCATAATATTAATACTGTTATGCCCCATTTGAAAAACCCTCAAAAGACCACCAGGTATCGACTCCACTGCAAAATACATGCAGGTTTATTGGATACAAGCTTGAGCCCAGGTCACAAAACTTCCTGTGAAAGCAGGAGAGGAATGTGGCAGGATGGTCTAGAGGAACAGGGCTTTTAAAGGGAAAAACCACAAGCAGGAGTTACATGCATCGGCGTTACATGATTGGGTAAGGGAAATTGACATTTGAAATGATTGGTTTACTTTAGGCACCAAGACCATAAACAGTTCTGGCCTGGCCATCTGGGCTGCTTTCCTAGCAACTGTATCTTTAGTGGGCGCAAAAGAATGTGGTAAGGCTAGTTCTTCCCTGCAGGTGGCTGGACATGTCTCTACCTGGCTGGACATTGTTCAGGCTTGTGGTTTAAAAGTTAAACCAATACCCACCAATTTTTAATTCTTTGGTTTCTCATTACTGCCTTCCCATGATCGTTGAAAACCCAATCTTGAGTCTTCCAGATATGACCCTTGGTGTTCTCCAGAGTTACCATTCCACAATGGGATCTGAGTACCATTAACTGTATCACTCCCAACCATTCAAGCAATTTAAAATACACAGCCCAAAGGTAAAAATCAAAATGAGTAGGGGTCCCATTAAGGAGGATATAAGGATAATAAACCAAGGAGAACTATTATACCAGGATTTAAACCATCCTCTGGAATCTTTTCTCTCTAGAATATCTCCAAGCTTTTTGTTCAGATGTTGCTCCAGCTAAGCAGGTCCCCAAGATAATAGCTAATGTCAGGGAGCCCCTTTTAACTTAGCATTTCATCCTGTTAAGTGGGATTATAGGCAGAAATCTCTTCTTCTGAAACTGCTTCAGTGCTGATAATAGGACCATTGGCATCAAGAGCTTGGAAGGCTGAAATGCCAGTCAAAAGCTAGGCAACGGGGCACTATCTAATTCGTGATCCAGTTGAAGAGACATGGCTGAACTGGTTGACTTCAGCTTCCAGGAGGTCCAGATTTTTCAGCTTGCAGTCCATAGCTGATCCTCGAATAGAGTCAACCAGGTGAAAAATCTGCTGAGAAAAATTCAGACTAGAAGTTAAAATTTGTCTAGTAATTAGAGAAAGTGAGGAAACCCAAGACCAAGGGAAAAACTCATCTGGGGTCTGTTTGAGCTATACCAGATCCAGGTCTTCTGACTTTTTGGTTTCCTGAAACTCATATGAATTTTAATTTACAAAAGGAAGTATATTAGTATTACCATCATACTGAAGTCCATAATTTAGAAAGAGCAGTTAACAGCAGAGGTAGACTCATGTGATGGAGACCTAGTAAAAGCTATGGCTTTTGGGTCTAACATACACATTAGACAAAGGTTTTTTGCATGAGAAGCACCTTTAAGTCTATCTCCAGAAGTCAATTAAAAGGAAAATCTCAAGCTTGTGATTGGATAATAAACAATCAGTGTTCCATCAACTTATCAAAACTCTACTATCAATGTCAAAACTCTGAACTTTTGAAATCTTATAACAACATAAGCACAACACTTATGTTGTTATAATAATATTGGATAAGAAAATATCCAATATTTTTAATATGCCTTAAATTACTTTTTTATATCATTACGACTTACATTCACATACCTTAAAACACCTACTTAGACCCTTCAATCTTCCTTGCATTTACCAACTTTGAAACATTTTCCTAGACCCTCAAAAAATTTTTTAGATTCTCATAATTTAATTTTATATCCTCAGACCTTACATAAACTTTACATCTTTCTATCTAGTTATTCACCATTAGACATAGGCAACTAACATGAAGCCCGTGAGCAAGGCAAATCTGTTTGCCTTTCTAATAAGAGATCTAGTACCTAGTAGTTATTACTAGATAATGGATTGACCAATGAACTAACAGTGGGACTAACTGTCTGCTTTTTAGCTGCCAAGCTACCATTAGCTTAGCTAAGCCTTCAATGTGATCAGAGACCTGAGAAGGATAAATATAAACCAAATAAATGTATCAATCAAAATGACAGAGAGGACCAGTCAGACCACCACATAGGCAGTTGTCCTTGGCTCCTGTGGTCTCATGGCATCATGAGCAGAGGTGGTCCAGTCATTAGGCACAGAAGATGAGAGACTGTTTCTCTGGAAAAAGAAACATTAGAGATCAATCTCACCTCATCTTCAGCAACATGAAACAGTCACTCTCCAGGTATCCACAACTTTGTCCACAGTTTAGGCTGTGCCCTGGCGGTAGGCCAGTTGGGGCAGTGTGGCCCAGGGGTTAGCATACCACTTTCCAGAGTCGCATTGTCTGTTGTTGTGGCCAAATCTTCTTGAAGGCCTTGGGGAGCTCTCCCAGGTTTTTGGCACTCTCTGTTATAATAAGCTTACACAGGTAAAAACGCCATATTCATCAGATTTCTGACAAGCTTGAGGGTCAGCATATCTGAGTTACTCTTTTTCTATCTTTAGTTATCTACTCTAAATTACATCCTATAAAACAGAATGCCATAATCTCTAATTCTGGCATATTCCTCAGATAAGTGTTTTAGGACCTTAACTATTTTGAGCGGATCTACTTAGGCAAACTTTGTAGTTACTCATCCTAGACTTAAACTTAAAAACATGCACAAAAGACAGATAAAGCTCAATCTTATAACCAACTGTAGTCATTAGCATAACTTTAAATATATTTCTGAACTAAAATGGAAGCAAAACTTTCAATCAGATACAGTTCATAAAGGGGCTAGCAAATCTTGCTGATCCTACCACATTACATTAAGACTGAACAGCAAAAATCTTAAAGGACAAAAGTATCAGCATTAAACAGTTAGGAACTGAACACAGCCGGAAGCCCTCAACAAAGATAGCAGTGAAACCACAGGTTTACCTTCTATATCTCTGAACCAACATGGCAGCTATCCATGTGTTGCTACAGGCTGTGGCTGGCAATCTAAAACATAGCCATTAGATATCGCTGATGGTATTGCTACCTCGCACAGTATAGCAAGTACTATGGAATATTTCATTTTCTCATAACCAGAAGTTCTAACATTGTAATCAAATAGGTTTTGGAACAAACTGTGTAACAGAACAGTATGGAACAATTTTAAACTGTACATGAACTATTCTGGCCATTTGAAACCTTTCTGCCAGAAAGAAAAGCATTAATCCATTCATTCAGGAACTGGCGGTCAGACATATCTTTCATACAGTGGTTAACAATGACTTAAATACAACCCTGTATGACCTTGGCTAACATGGAGCTACAGTCCATGTTAGCCCTTTTTAAAGAGCATAAGAAAACATTTTGCATTGAAGAATCACCAGCCTTTTAAATGAAGAACATATTTTACAATTATTTTTTCCTCAAATCTTATTTGCAGGTATGAAAAACCAGAGCAAATATAGTTCATATGCCCTTTGGCTTTCTATACATACTCTGACTTTCCATAACATGCTTTACATGACACACTGTGAAAAAAGCAGTTTTCTTAATTGGCTCAAACAGTATGGCTTGGCTTCAATGGTTAAAATTAATAAAATAAATACCAAGGTCTTTTGACCTCACCCCAAAGGGTTGAGAAAATGTTCCAAATTCTTTGTTAGACTGCCCAAGATGATTATTTAAAATGCCTGATAAAGTTTAAAATGTTTCATAGCCTTAAACATTTAAACAGTCTCCAAAACCTGTTTTTGCAATAATAAAATAAAGTATATTTTTTAGGAAGGAAGTAACAAACCTAACCATAATTTTAAAAGTCAATATCAAATTTTAAAAACAAATTTTACCAGGGCAAATAATCCATTCTCTAAAATCAATACCAATTTAAAATGAGACTTGTCTTTAGTCTAAAAGGAAATAGGATGATAAACAAAATTTTATTATGACTAAGAGGTACTGTAATCTTTCTTTTCCTTTTCTCTGCCCCACACCAAGTGGGAATTTCAAGATGGCCAAGTCATATCACATGGTATGTCAAGCTACATGGTTGCTATTTAAAAAAAAATCGGTGCTTGTATATATCATACAAACACATATGCACACATATATATTCTAAATAAGAATTTGACTTTAACCTTAAAACATATCCAATAACTGTAAATCTATAACCAAGACACACAGACCATATTGACCATTTAAGATCAGTCAGAAGGAAGCATGTAATGGCCTTACGTACATTTAAACAGATAGACAAAACTTTTCTTACGCAGTCCAGAGGTAATTTCAAGCACTTTGTCCCATCAGCCAGGGCAAGCTCACAGAGCCCACCCTGACCTTGGGAATTTGGGACTTGTTTGCAGTATTTCCTTGTGTGCCACATGATGCAGATACCCCTTGCCTACCTCCTGCCCTCTGCCCTCTTATACTGACCCTGGAAGAGTTGTCATTTCTCCTCCAGAAGGCAGGCTTGCAGGAGTTGAGCTCTTCTAAGCAGCAAGAGTTCTCTCCCTCTGCCCTCTAGGTGGAAATGCACCCATCACCCTGGGTGAGCTTGCTCAACCTGCCCCACCATGATGAAGATGCACTCAGCTCCCTCAGTCCTGTGATGTGGCTACCACTGCTTGTCTGGGGGCTGTAACACTTGGGGTGGGGTAGTCCAGTGCCACAGGTGATGCCCCCCTCCACCCGAGCCACCTTCCTAACTGGGCTTTCCCAGCATTCCTGGAGCTGGTTGCTGTGCACCGTTATGGTAGAAATGGTGGAAGTGTGTCAGGCATAGGTCTAACAATTTAATTCCTGGATCCACCCTAGCATATCCACCCAACCCACACCCACTGGTCTGCTGCTGTGAGAAGCAGGGGAAGAACATCTAGTGGGTGGAGGACTTAGGAGAAACGGGGGTTAGAGGAAGTCTCTCCCATAGTGTCCATCAGAGTCCAATACAAACACAAGGAACAAAATAGACAGACAAATGCTCACAAAGTAGCTGCTCCACTAGTGAAAACAGAAATAAAACCAAACTCTTGGCTCCTGCTGGTGATGGGGAAGGCAAAAATGGCACAGGGGGTTCAGGAGCCAGTGAGATCTTGCTTCCTCCACCAGAAATTCCCCCAGAACGGGATCAGAGTTCCCCTCTGGGGTATCCAACCTGAAATGATTTCTCATAAATGCCAGGAACAAAATACAAAGAAATGCAGACTGAGCAGCCATGTAGCCATATTGCAACAGAAGCTCAGAACCACAGACCTTCAGGTTTCTGCCCTGGTTTCCCTGCTATGGAAGCCAAACGCACAGAGAGTAGACAGTGAGATTCCATTTCCACCAAAACTATCAAATTGGCTGTTGGGCTATTCTGTCAACCACCCCAGAGCCAGGTGTGTCTACCAGGACTCCAACCGCTGTGACCACTGAGTGTGTCCATTCCTAGTAACGTCTTGCTGTTCAAACCAAAACCTTGAGTTTTTTTTT
>CM053766.1:21447890-21464433 GCA_028658305.1 Pachyuromys duprasi | reverse complement strand
GCAGGCGGACTCACACACTGACTGAGTTTTTGCTGGTGGAAGCATTCTGTGCACCCCCGCAGTGTGTGGACTGGTCAAAAAGGTCCCCCAATCCACTCAGTATGGTGTGGTTCCAATGATCGTTTGAACCCGCAGCACACCCTCGGGTCGAAGCAGAACCCAGGTGCAGTGTGAGCTCGCAGGGCGTAGTTCAGTGAAAATGGCACTGGGCTCCTCCCGAGACTGCCCGGGAGACTGTGTGATCCAGTCTACAATGGCGGGTGCGGGCACCCAGCGCAGCTGCTCATCTAGATCAGAGCTGTGAGCTGCTGGTCACTGGGAAATTTCTCCAGGTAATAACTGGGTGCCCCTAGGGTTTTCCCACTTGATTTTCTCACCTTAGGAGTTCTGCTCACCTGGCATTCACAATGCTGGCGTTTTAGGTCCCAGAGTTCAGTCTCCTGGTCGCTGCGTTGTTTCTGCTCTCCTACTCCTCAGACACAGTGTTCTCTCATGGCAGCCATCTTGGATCTCCCCCATTTTGTAGTTTTAAATGACAGTACAGTTCTTTTTTTCTTTTTTAATTACTATTTTTTATTTTTTATATTAGTTACAGTATATTAACTTTTAATCTCAGCTGTAGCCTTCTTCCACATTCCCTTCTAATCCCACCCTCCCTCATCTCCCTGCCCTTTTCTAAGTCCACTGATAGGGGCAGTGCTCCTTGCCTTCCATCTGACCCTAGATTATCACATCTCTTCAGGATTGGCTGCAATGTCTTCCTCTGTGGCCTAGCAAGGCTGCTCCTCCCTTGTGGGGTGGGAGAGGTCAAAGAGCCAGCCATTGAGTTCATGTGAGAAACAGTCCCTGTTCCCCTTGCTAGGGAACACACTTGGATACTGAGCTGCCATTGGCTACAACTAAGCAGGGGGTTTAGGTTATATCCATATATGGTCCTTGGTTGGAGAAATACTCTCAGAAAATACCCTTGTGCCAAGATTCCTTGCATGCAGAAAAATGAAAAGAGATCCATATTTATCACCCTGCACAAAATTAAAGTCCAAGTGGATCAAGGATCTCAACATAAAAACAGACACACTAAATTGGTTAGAAGAAAAAGTAGGGAAGGGCCTAGAACTCATTGACACAGGAGACAACTTCCTGAACAGAACACCAACAGCACAGGCTCTAAGATCAACAATAAATAAATGGGACCTCAAAAAACTGAAAAGCTTCTGTAAAGCAAAAGTCACTCTCATTGGAACAAAACAACAGCCTACAGACTGGAAAAGGATCTTCACCAACACTCTGACAGAGGGCTGGTATCCAGAATATATAAAGAACTCAGGAATTTAAAAAGCAACACATCAAGCAATCTAATTAAAAATGGGGTACAGAGCTAAACAGAGAATTATCTGTAGAGGAATATAGAATGCCAGAGAAACACTTAAAGAAATGCTCAACATCCTTAACCACTGGGGAGATGCAAACCAAAACACCCTGACAACACATGATGAAGAGGTTGTGGAGAAATGGGAATACTCCTCCATTGCTGGTGGGAATGTAAACGTGTACATTTTAGAAATCAATCTGGCACTTTCTCAGACAATTAAGAATAGTGCTTTTTCAAGATCCAGCTATAGCACTCTTAGGCATATATACAAAAGATGCTCAAGTACACAAGAAGGATATTTGCTTAAGCATGTTTGTAGCACCTTTATTCATAATAGCCAGAACCTGGAAACAACCCAGATGTCCATCAACGGAGGAATGCTACAGAAATTGTGTTACTTTTACACAAGGGAATACTACTCAGCAATTAAAAACAAGGAAATCATGAAATTTGCAGGCAAATGGTGGGATCTAGAAAAGATCATTCTGAGTGAGGTATCCTAGAAGGAGAAGGACATACATGGTATATACTCACTTATAAGTGGCTACCTGACTTATTAGATAGGATAAACATACTGAAATCTGTACACCTAAAGAAGATAAACAAGAAAGAGGACCTGGAGTAAGATGATAAATCCTCACTTAGAAAGAGAAATGGATGGACATTGGAAGTAGGAGAAAACAAGTAACAGGAGAGGAGCCTACTACAGAGGGCCTCTGAAAGACTCTACCTAGCAGTGTTTCAAAGCTGATGCCGAGACTCATAACTAACCCTTGGGCAGGATGCAAGGAATTATATGAAAGAAGGGGGAGTTAGTATGATCTGGAATGGACAGGAGCTCCACAAGGACCAAATATATCTTGGCACAGGAAATAGGGTTTTTAAAGGGAAAAACCATGAGCAGTGAGTTACATGCCTTGGCGTTATATGATTGGGTAAGTAATATTGACTTTTGAAGTGATTGGTTTACTTTAGGCACCAATACCATAAACAGTTCTGGCCTGACCATCTGGGCTGGTCTCCTAGCAACTGTATATCTAGTTGGCAGGAAAAGAATCTTGTAAGGCTAGTTCTTCCCTGCAGGTGGATGGACATGTCTCTAATTGGCTGGTCTTTGTTCAGGCTTATGCTTTGAACATTAAGCCAATACCCACTAAGTTTTAATTCTGTGGTGTCTCAATACATTCTCACTTAAGATTATGACAAGTCTTTCCAAAGAGTCTTCACATGACATTAGTACCAGCTATGAGTTTCATGGTGTGGATCAGAACCTAAATCAAATCAAAAGTGCTTGGTTACTCTATTGATGTTCATGTCATTGTTGCAACAGTGGGCAAGTCTTACTAGCACAGATGTTATTGTAGTTTACAATAGTGGGTTCATAAAAAATAAGATTGATAATTACTTTTATTCTTCAGTAGCTTGCACAACATATTCTAGCACTTTAAAAGATAGTAGAGAATCTAGCTTCAATGTCAGAAGAAGCTTGATATGACCATACTCTGTGGTTCAAGTCTATTGTTGTCTTTAATGATAGTATCTTTCCATCACGTTCTTGAGGGTGACAAAGAGTATTGGCAATAATGTGTTTTGTGGTCTGTTGTTGTTTCAATGAAAATGCCCTTATAGGCACATAGGGATTCACAGTATTAGGAGGTGTGACCTTGTTGAAGGAAGTATGTCACTGGGGGTGGACTTTGAGGTTTCAGATGCTCAAGCCAGGCACATTGTCACTCTCTCTTTCTGTTATCAGGTTGGAACTCTTAGCTACATTTGCAGCACCATGTTTGCCTGCATGTAACCATGCTTGCCTTCAGGACTATAGCAGACTAAACTTCTGAACTGTAAGCCAACCCCATTTAAGTTTAATTTATGAGAGTGGCCATGGTCATAGTGTCTCTTCACTGCAATAGAAACCCTAATTAAAAGAAAACTTAGTACCAGTTGTTGGGGGTGAGTATGTTTGTTTGTTTTTTTTAAGAATGTAGACTTTGGGACTTTGGCTTAGAAAAGTAGATAAGTGCTTTATGGGGGCCTTAATGGGTCATCATGGGAGAAATATGAATGACAGTGCTGCCAAGGGTGAATTGAGCTGTGAAGGTGAGAATTAAGTGGTTTCAGAGAACTTAATTACCAAGAGCTCTGAAGGAGGTAAGAGATTCCTGCCACTAGAGTTTGTATTTGTTAGCCTATTGTATGTAGTATGGGCATTTTAATTCAATTATTGGATGACTCTGCTTAAATGATGCATATATAACTGAGAGTAGTTACACACATCTTTAATTCTAGCACTTAGGATGTAGAAGCAGGCTGGTCTTTGAATTTGAGAATAGCTTGTCTACAGATTTAATTCCAGAACAGCCAAGGCTACACAGAAAAACAAAAATAAAAAATGCATAAATAAAATACTTATACGTATATATAAATACTGTGTATGTATATACACATATATACATATATATTATATATACATAATATATATTAAAATCTATAATAGTATGTAGTTTCCATATAATATTTTCAAAGAGGTTTTAGTGTTATTTATTTTTCCTATATTTATTTCTCTACCCTGTTCTCCCATCCTTCACAATTAAAGTGTTTCTGTTGTTTTCCTTTTATCAGAGAACTCTGTATCCCTTCCCTTTGAATCATACCTTATGTCCCCTTATTAGTTTCCTCACTTCAATGGCTATTCCAAAGGAAACACATGTACCCGAAGACTGAAATCTAGTATGCCAAAATTCCTCCCCACTGTTTTAGTATGCCGAAATCCCTCCCCACTATTTTTGAGAAGATGTCCTGGTGTGGTCTAGGAGCAACATTATTACCAGATCATGCAGGAAATTTAATTGTTTCAAAGATTGGATATATTGATTATGATTACCAGTGGAATTGTCTAAGTCATTTTGTATTTTCTTGAGTTTACACAGAAAACATGTGATATGTCTTTTGTGAGTGCGTCCTCAGGAACACCAGCATTAGTCTAGGAGAGAGCTCACTTTTAAGAAAGTAACAAATCCAAACATCAGTAAACAGTTGTGATAGAGTGCATATTAATGAGCCAGAGGTGAGTAGACAGCCATTAAAGTGTCCAAATGCAAAATTTAACTTTTAAATGCATAAAAAAAACCCCCACTAACACTGTTAGATTGGCTTGAATGTTCAGCTGTGACTCATTGAAAAGAAATGTTTGAATGACCTGAGAGTTTGTTTGAGATTCAAAAACAGGAATATATAACACCTCAGGGATGTGGAGTTTAAGCTTTCTGTACCTAATAATGAAAAACAAATAATCTGCTCAATTATTGATTTTGTTTTGATTTGTGGTGCTGTCTACATGCTGAATTTTAGGGCCTGAATGGTATTTCCATCATATAGTCAGTTATGCTAAGGTCTAGGGACCTCCTAAGATCTGAAGGCCTGTTACATTCAAGAGTTTGGTTGTAGCTATGCATGGTCTTATCTGATAGTTTGGTGGCGTCCAAGCATCAAAGGAAAGCAATGGATGCTTTCTAATGTCTCATTCCAGTTAGGTTCACTCATTACTCTCCTTAGGAATTCAGAATGTTCAAGTAGGTTCCCTAGATGAACCCCTCGCACCCCTTGATTGGCACCAGGGTGGTACAGGCTAGTAGATGAGTTATTTTTATTTACCATTAAAGAATCAAAAGACAGGAAAACAGCATAGTAATAAGTAAAAGTGTTTACTGCCATGAGTTTCAGATTTCCTGGGTAGAGAAGGTGCACATAGAGCATGGGAAAGCATTTTCTGTAAAAGGATTTTTTACTGTAGCTTAGGGTGTCTTATTGGCAAATTTTTTCTTCTCCTTTTTTTTTCCCCATGTGTTCTTTCTATGGTAAGGACTATATATCTGTTGCTACTCACAAGCATGGAAATAACTAAAATGGTAACTGACTGAAGTGAGACTGGGTGCTCTAAAGTCCTCTTTTCCTGTAGTATAAGAAAAACAAGCTACTTTTAGAAAGATAGAAATTTATTGCCATTGTCAAAACAGACAAACACCCTCTAAAACTTCCTGTCTCTTTCTGGAAATAGATAGTTTTTATGAAATTATTCTTTGTTCCCCTTTCTCCCATCCTAAGAGTCCATAGCCTCAGTCTGAAGTATGCATAATTGAACTGAGGGATAAAAATAGCATCAGAGATGAGGAATAGAATGAAGTGAGTTACAAAGTTGTTAAAGACTAAAGTGGTCTTTCTTACCATTTACTGCCCCATTTTTCTTGCTCACCTCTGAGTCTAGAATTTGTCAGCAATCATCCCCCCTCTTCAATTGATGGCAATGCTTACATGAGACAAAAAATGACATCTAATTCACTTCTTACTTTTTTTTTTTAGAAGCTAATTGACTTCATGAATGATGTTAGCTAGAGAGACAACTAACATTAATTGCACTTGTGTAGGGGGTCACACAAGCTAGTATGTGTTGATTATGGAAATTACACACATCTCTTCCCTTTCAGATGAGCAGATAACGAAGCTTCATTGGTTCATATCCTATCATTGACGCAGTGGTGACTTGTAATTGCTTTATTTTATTGTTGACTTTTCCGTAAACCTACAGAAAACTGCAGCCCACCCATCAAGATTTGGATGCTCAGATTCATCATTTATTCCTTAAAGTCTGAAGACCAGAGGACTTTACTGAAAAAATTTGGG
Source organism: Pachyuromys duprasi (assembly GCA_028658305.1). NCBI lineage: Eukaryota > Metazoa > Chordata > Mammalia > Rodentia > Muridae > Pachyuromys > Pachyuromys duprasi. Next base: position 21,458,381 of record CM053766.1, on the reverse strand, counting down.
GAGTGATTTTATTGGCTGAATTTTAGGACTTACTTAATAGAAACTTGATGTAACCAGGAGCTTTTTTATCTGGAGAGATCTGGAGTAGTAACATCAGAAAAAGTGTCATACTGTCTCTGATCCCGAAATGAATTAATGTCTATTCAGATGAGATATGAGCTATCATTTAATGACCTTTTATCAGACATATACTGGTTTTTCACTGTTCCTTTGTCTGAGATTTTTTAGACTAGAATTATTTATTTCATCCCTGTTTTATTATGGCATTTATCCATAATAACTCTTAGGCTTATGGCTTATATAATTGTCTTTTGATATATGTGCACATTATTGACTGCTTAATTCAAAATGATAAACATTTAAAATCCACCTTCAGTAACATTCATGTCTACAAGTAAAGTCAGCATTGTTGTTACCATTTGGCTCTTGAAAATTTTTCTGAAATGCTGCCAAATTTTTCTGTTCATTGAAGACTGCTCTCACCATACCTATCATTCTATCCTCCACTAAACAATACTTTACACTCTGTTGTGAGGTCAGGTTTGTTTGTTTGTTTGTTTGTTTGTATAGGTTTTATAGCTAAGGGTACTAAAGCTTTTGCATTCTATCACAATTGTTCTATCACAAAGTTAAATGCAGTGTGTTATCCATCTGAAATTTTACTTGACACAATATTGTCCTTGTTAAAATTATGTTATATGTCATATTAATTTAATTATTTATCCAAAATGGCCACATACATTGATTCTATGTAGAGATAGAGCTTTAAACTACATCTTTCTTATAGTTTATTTACAGTCCCAGGAACTAGATTTTTATATTATGTAGTAACTCTAATTCTATTTCTAGTTATTTGTGGACTGTTCAAACCAGTTTCCATAAATGATTTATTCATTTTTAATTCCCACAAAAGGGAATGAAATTTTCTTTTTATTCAAATTATCACAAACATTTTAGTTTTTAATTATTTTCATATACATAGAGCGAAATTCTATTGTTTTACTTTCCTCCGTAATTATTAATCTGTTAATAATTAATCTCTTATTTTAATTTCATCCTTTACTTGTTCCTGGCAGTATTCAATGTTTTCCTTCCCATTCCCATTGTACATTCACATCCTCTCTGAAAAATATTCTACTCAAGTCCCTTGCCCATTTTTAAGACAAATTATTTTCTTTTCCTTAAGGTAATCCCCTTACATATATTAGGCATTAATCTTACCTTATATAGGCTCATTTTAAATTGGTTATTAACTTTACAAACTGGTGGAACAGAAAACTCACCCAGAAAACTAATACATAAAGAGATCTCCTAGTTGCAGACAGGCAACAAGGGACAACAGAGGTCTGAATGTAATTGTACATGACTTCCCCAGAAATATGGAAATGCTGGCAAATATCAAGAAATTACTTTACATATTTACTAGTCTTGTGGTCCAAGGACTACAAATGGTCCTGTTTCCTGGTAAAAGAGGGGATGCTATATTAAGACACTGAAGTATAGGTGTTCATTAGGAATATGGCAGAAAAGTCAAGACAATTTTCACAAGATTCTCCTATCTCCTTATCTCAAAATACTGCTTCCAAAGTACATTTTATAGTTTTATATGAAAATTAAAAACAAGGAATTTATAGAATTCTGGAATTGTCATATTCCAGTGGTATAATTCTGGACTCAATTCCAGCCCTTCAATTAATTAATAGAACAGGTGGGAAACTGAGATTTCTGACCTATTTTCATATTTTCATCACTGTGATTTCCATTTAGGAGGTGAAGTGTATAAGACTGTCATTGACACCATCTGAATGAAACATCATTGACCTAGATGCAGAATACATTTTATTGGGCTTGTTATAACTCCTCTTACATGTTAATCAAATCTGCCTGAGACAGTGACCTAACCCATGATACTAGATATTCATGTGAGCAGTTGCCAAAGAAAAGATACTTTAAGTTCACTGAGAAGCCAATGCACCTGTTTCTAGATCACCTCTTTCTGAGTTTTGAAAATACCTCCTAGCTCTCCAGGTGTGTAAAGAAGTTTAAACAAAAACATTTCACTCCTGTTTGTTGCAACAGTCTATTAAAAAAAACTTTTCTAGCGAAAACCTGAAAAATTAGAATGTTTCTAATCTACCAAAGCAGTGAAAGTGATAAAAATAAAATATATAACAGGGAGTGGTGGGTTTCTCAACATTTTTCATGTGCACTAATTATGGTAGCAAAAATCTCACAGAAGTTATAAACTCAGAATCAGTTAAAAGCCTGACAGTGCTATGGTAGTGTGTCCTAATTGCCACAGTGATAGGATCTGGGCTCACTGAGGCAATAAGCCTGCAAAAGCTGTGGTCCTAGACTGTATAAAATGAATAAAGTGAGCTGAGCACAATATAAATGTCTCATATATCTCTGTTTCCTGATAATGGAGATGATGTAAATAGCTTCTTCAACCTCCTTCTGCCTTTATTTATCTGCTATGACAGACTATAAACTTGAACTGTGAATTCAAACAAAACTATCCTCCTGTAGGTTGTTTCTTGTAAGATTTTTTTTTTACTTTTTATTTTATTAATTTAAGTTTATCCACTTTGTATCCCAGCTGTACCCCTCCCCCACCCCTTCCCAATTCCATCTGATCATAGTCTATTGGGTCTCATCAGGACTGGTTTCTTTGTCTTCTGTGGATTCTTAAGGCTTCTCCCTCCTCAGGTAGAGGTGACCCAAGAGCCAGCCCATGAGTTCATGTCAGAGATGGTCGCTGGTCCTATTATTTGGGAACCCTCTTGGATACTGAGCTGCCTAGGGCTACTTCTGTGCAGGGGTTCTAAGTTATCTCTATGCGTGGTCCTTGTATGGAGTATCTGTCTCAGAAAAGACCTCTGTGTCCAGATTTTTTTGGTTCTGTTGCTTCCTTTGTGGAGCTCCTATTCCCTCCAGGTCTTTCTAGCTCCCCCTTCTTCCATAAGAATCCCTGCACTCTGACCATAGTTTGGCTATGCATCTCAGCCATATGTTTTAATACCTTGCTGGGTGAAGTCTTTCAGAGGCTGGATATGAGGGTGATCTGGCTGAGACACCTCTTCCCCCATTGATCATCAGGGTTGATTGGGATGATCTGGCTGGCGGGTGTCCACTTCGTCCCTTAGCTACATGTGCATCTCTTCTGAAGCTGTGCTCTTGGTTGAAGAGGATGACATTCCCTGGATAGAGGAGGACTGGTCTTTGGTCAAGGGTATATGAGTTCCTGCGTTCCTCTGTTAGAACCTCCAAACAAGCTCAAAGTTTTGTAAGAAATTTTACCATAAAACAGGAAAAAGAAAGAAATCTTAAGATGGATGTTTAATAATCTTTGTATAATTTTTCAGTCTACTGACTAAATAGTATTTTCAGGTTTTCCATGAGCACACAATGTAGGAGGATCCTACCATCCACCAGTTTTCTAACTATAAATGCTACTCTTATGTACCTGAATTTTCCTAGACATTCCATAGGGAAAGTTGTAGAGCTCCTTTCCAATTTATTGTTCAATGGCAAGCTCACAAATGAAGTGGTATTGGCCATTAAGTGATATTAGCTGCCTTTTCAATCAGTTGCATTAACTCATTGTTTCTCATAGGGATATTTAATTTCCACTCCCTCCTTGATATCCCAAAGCTCTGGTTCTATTGTGCATCTCTTTTGAACTACTGATGAAATTCACACTAGCAGGGTGAAAGAGTCTATGGCTGTAAAAACCACTCAAATGGCAATTCTAACATTTTGTAAGTTCATTTGAGGTAACCTAACAAGAGAAGAGACTAAGAAACATGCCATTTCCCAATTTCTAATGTAATATTCTAATAGATGCAGCAATACACTATATTAGTCCCCTATTTCTCACATAAGTATTCTCTACCTATCAGTAGAAGTTAGACTGAGCAGTTTTAGTAACCTAATCAGTCTTTCTGTTCACGCGGCAAGGCTATTGTTACCAGTCAGTACACAATGCTTTAGTTGGTTGAAGCAGATCTTTGGCTTCCTAAACTGTCTTGAAGGATGACTCTATAATCTTCTTACATGCTCCTTAAGCTCATTGTTTCCCTCCATATGCTAATGTATACTTCCTTTTTGTTACAGTACGCTCTTTTTTATCCATTGTGTTCTAGAAAGATAGAGGTTCCTCACTACTTACAATTTTGATAATCTCCCCTTATTTTCTATATCTGTTATTATAAAACTTTCTGCTCCTGTTATGACATCACAGTCTCTATCCTGACATCAGAGCAATGAGTTGCTCCTCATGCAGTGGTTGCCTCAGGTAACTTACATGCTCAAGAACTATATGCAGAGATGTTAGTATATCTACATACAGTTTTCTGTGATCAAAGGTCTCATTCAACACAAAAATTTGTGTGCCTAGAATTACATTAGGTACACAAATACTAAATGTACTTGAGGTTATGACTTAAACATAAAGAGATTTCCAAAACCTGCTGATGTAAAGGGTATCTTTTCAAGACAGAAGCTCCGTTATCTATCTAAAGGGGCTAAACACATGCTTGGATGAAGTATATGCTGTCACCAGGGCCTGTGAAAACTTACCAGACTTTGCTCTTTATTTTATTAAGTATAAAATATAATTTTTTAAATATATGGATTATTTCTATCACTTTATGATCAATGCTCTAAACATTCAGCCTGTAGTAGGCCATTACCAGTTTCTATGCCACTTACATACACACAAGAAAAGGTTAACCATACTGCATTTTAACCAAATTGTGATTTTATGGTAAAGTAGGTCCCGGGAAGTCATTCATTAACAAAATATTGTACTCTGTGCTTCCTTAGACCTAATCCTTCAGTCTTGTTCTAATATTGCAACAGAACAGCAGCTGTAGACTTCCCTACCCACTGCCCACATCTTTTTTGATTCTCACAGACCGTCCCTTCTAGCCTTTTTATTGCTTTGTCCAAGGCCCCAACACTAGCAGATACCAGCTTTTAAACCACAGGCCATGCCTGTCAGAAAATCAGGTAAGGTCTCTACAGACACCCAAGCCACACAAAGACCAAAAGAAGAACATAATGTAGACCAATTCCCCTGAGACATAGATGCAAAAATACTTAATAAAATACTTGTAAACCAAATCTAAAAACACATTTAAAAAAGAGCATCCACCAAATAGACTAGGCTTCCTCTAAGAGATGAAGAAATAGTTCAGCAAATGAAAATCAATGAATGTAATCCACGATATAAATAAAATAAAATAAGATAAGATAAAATAAATGTGATCATCTCATTAGATGCAGATTAGGCTTTTGACAAAATCCAACACCCCTTTATGATAAAGTTCTGGAGAGACTAGGGATATTAGCGACATACATAAATATTATGAACGCAATTTAAAGCAAGACCATATGCAATATCAACTTAAATGAAAAGAAACTCACATCAATTCCAGGAAAATCAGAAACAAGACAAAGTTGTCCCATCTTTTCATGTTTATTCAACAGAGTATTTGAAGTTTTGGCTAGCACAGTAACAATGAAGAGAATTGAGGGATATAAACTGGAGAGAAAGTCAAATATCTCTTTTCAGATGATAACTGTAGTATACATAAGTGATTGTAAAAATTCCACCAGGCAACTCCTACATCCTATGCATACTTTCAGTAAAGTAGCTAGAAACAAAATTTACACACAAGACTCAGTTATTCTCCTATTTAAAAAAAGACCACTAATCTGAGAAAGAAATCAGGGAACCAACACAGTTCACAACATCATAAAATAATATAAGCATCTTGGGATAACTCTAAGCAAGCATGTAAAGGACGTGTATGATAAAACTTCAAATCACTTCAAAAAGAATTTTAAGAATCAAAAAAAGGAAATTAAAGTTATCAAAAGAAGGAAGGCTCTCTCATGCTCATGAATCACTAGGATTAACATATCACTCAAACTACAGATTTAATGTACCACCCACCAAAATTCCAATACAAATTTTCACAAATCTTGAAAGGACAATTATCAGCTTTCTATGGAAAAAAAACCCATGATATCTAAAACTATGCTATAATAAAAGAACTAGTTAGGTAACTTTAATTCTTCTGAATCAACTGTTGTCTCGGAGGCTTACTTACTTTATCTGCTAACTTAGGTTTGGTCCTGGAAGTTTCTAGCCTCCCTACAATTTTATTTAGACATAGAATATCTTCAGCCTCTTACACTTACTACTAAGTAAGCTCACCCTATCTAGTTCTTTCTGAACTCTGGCTGGTAATTTCAACTAAGCTGTTCTGGCTCAAACTGTTCCTCTCCAAACTGACTTATTCAATTTGGCTTCTCTCAGTTTCTCACTGAATTTCTCTGCTGGCCATGAAGGTATCTCTAGACATCTCTTCTAATCTTCTGGCTCCTTGTCATTCTCTGATTCATCTGTGTCTAGCTTATTCTTTCTTCAACCTCTCTCCTAGTAGACTCTCCTAGTAAAACTGCATCTGAATACCAGAAACTGAACTACAAAAACTCAGCTCCATAGCATCTCTTCTCAACTCACTAACTCAACTAAGCTGACTGAACAGAACTGCCTAGAATTCTCATCTGCATGCCTGTCTCCCAAGTGTTAGAATTACAGGTGTGTACCACCATCCCTAGTCCTGTAGGCATAATGTTACTGTGTACTGTGTAAAGATTAAAATGTTGATTTCTGTGCCTTCCTCCCACCATATCTGGTTTCATTCTTTGTTCTGAGAATCTCTTGCCTCAAAGTTGTATAAACATTAATTTCCAATTGTCTCTGATATGCCAGTAAAATAGCTCACAGCCATTCCGTGATCAGGGGAGAAAAGAGGGCTGTCCTTTCTGCTATCCAGGAGGTGAAGACAGGGAAATAAGTAAAGTATTCATACACAGGCAGAGTGCCAAGAGAGATGAGAAGGAGCATGTGGAGCAAAGAAAGCCATTAATGCAACTATTTTAGGGATTTTGGTAAAGAGGGAGCTAGACTAGCATGATGGGTTAAGAATAGATTAATTCTGCATAATATTGTCCTAAAAGCTTATCATATAACAAGAAAACCCAATATACAAATAACTTCATAACAGCAAAACCAAAAGAAGAAAAGCAGAAAAACATACCACCACCAGCATCATAATAAAAGGGACTAAAAGCCATCGGTCACTAATATCTCTCAACATCAATGGACTCAACTCTCCAATAAATAGATACAGGCTAACAGAAGAGATACATAAACAAGACTCAACATTCTGCTTCATAAAGGAAATACACCTCAGCAACAAAGATAGACATTACCTCAGATTAAAAGAATGGAAAAGTTTTTTTCCAGGCAAACAGGCCCGAAAAGCAAACTGGAGTAGCCATCCTAGTATCTAAAACTATAAACTTTCAAAAAACTTAATCAGAATTGATTCTGAAGGGAAAAATTGAGATTTAGTTAAATAGAAAGAATAGATACATCAGAAATTGTGGTAGCTTTTACCAATGTAGAGGTTATCTCATTATGGGCAGAAAATGAACATTGACAAAGAGCTTGCAGTAATTTGGGGGGAGATATTAACACAAATACCTCCAAAGCATGTGACTTCAGTTTATAAAAAGAACTATTTGGATTCTCCCTCATATAATAAAAAGGACACAAATTTCTGAAGCCCCTTCATTTCACATTGATGGAAATAAATCAGAAAGACAGGCTATAAGCGAGAAAGTATTAGTAAGGTGGTTGAGTCCATATGTTTCATTTCAAATATCTGAGTTATATGCAATTCTTATGATATTATTAGTCTTTGCAGAGTCTGTTAATATACAAACCAACTCTGTTTTTGCAGAAAGACTTGTTTTATATCTTGAAACTTCTAAACATGTTCAGGATGATTCCAATTTAATTTCAGTATTCAAATAACACCTAATAAAAAAATAAAAATCATTCATTTTTTCATAACACATACCAGATCCCATAAGCATCTACCAGGCCCTTTAGCACCAGGTAATTTTGACACTGATAAAGTATTGATAGGAAATTTGCTAGAAGCCTCAGAATCTCATAAGAAACATTACATTAATAACAAAGGTTTAAAAAGGAAATTTTCTAACACTTGGCAAGAGCCAAAGAAATTATAAGAAAATCAACAACTTGTTTTTTAAATAGCCAAATTCTACTACCTGTAGGGAGTAGCTAAAAATGTACTCAAAGACACAAAATTTGAGAAATGTGTGTGTTTCATTTTGCAGAGTCTGTAAAATTACAACGTGTGTGCCATGGGAGGAGAGAGCAGCAGGAGCTGAAAAAGCCATAAAGTTCAAGTATCTCTAGGATTTATGCTGGGAGCAAGCCAGAATGTCTTAGAGGATTAAAAAATGGAGTAACAAGTGCTCATTATTGTGCTGGTAAGCTTAATAAACAAATAGCATAAGCCAGTCTCATTTATTTGGGTTCTAGGTGGATAGAAAAGGAAACTGCTAAAACCACATAATTTTAAGACTAACACTAACATGGACTAAGCTTTTTTTTTTTTTTTTTTTTTTTTTACCCAAAACTCTTGCTCTATACCAGACTAGTCTCGAACTCAGAGATATGCTTGTCTCTCTCTCCTGGGATTAAAGTCATGCCTGTATTCCAGCCGATCACACAGACCTAAAAGGTCTTTGGATATCATCTCTTCTCAGAGCAACCATGTTCTGAATTTAAATTCCTCTACACAGAACTGCCAATGGAGCTCAGTCCTAAGTGGGTTCCCTAGTAATAGGAACAGAAACTGTCTCTGACATGAACTCAGTGGCTGGCTCTTTGATCACCTCCTCTTGAGGTGAAAGCAGCCTTATCAAGCCACAGAGGAAGACAAAGCAGCCAGTCCTGATGAGACCTGATAGGCTAGGGTCAGATGGAAGGGGAGGAGGTCCTCCTCAATCAGGAGACTTGAGGAGGGGCATGGAAGAAGTAACAGGAGGGAGGGTAGGATTGGGAAGGGATGAGGGAGGGGGCTACATCTGGGATACAAAGTAAATAAATGGTAATTAATAAAAAATAAATTAATTAAAAAAAGAACTGCCAATGGTCTCAAAATTTCTGATTTCAAGATGTACAACAAAATCATAATAATTGAAACAACATGGTGTTGGCATAAAAACAGACATGTTGATTAAGGATTGAAATTGAAGACACAGACATAAATCCACACAGCTACAGACATCTGATTTTGTATAAAGAAGCCAGAGATACACAATGGAGAAAACAAAACAACAGCATCTTTAAAACATGGTGCTGGCCAAACTCGATGGCTCTTTGCAGAAGAATGCTGAAAGATTCATACTTATCATCCTGCACAAAACTGAACTCCAAATGGACCAAAGACCTTAATGTAAAGCCAAACACACTGAAAATGATATAAGAATGAATAATTAGCTTGGACTCATGGGCACAGGAAAAGAGTTTCTGAATAGAACACAGTGCAGCCACTAAAAGCAACAATAAATGGGTCCTACGAAACTACAAATCTTCTGTAATGCAAAAGACACCATCCATTGGAAAAAGCAAAAATATTTCATAAAGGAAAATATTTCTTTTTTTTTAAATTTATTTATTTTTATCTCAATCACAGGTTAGATACTTTGAATCCCAGGCGTAGCCCCCTCCCCCATTCCCTCCTACCCTCCCACTCCCTCCCTCATCTCCTTCTTCCCCGCCCCCTCCAAGTCCACCCAACAGGGGAGGACCTCCTTCCCTTCCATCCAACCCCAGCTTATCCTGTCTCCTCAGGGCTGGCTGCAAGGTCCTCCCCTGGGATCTAGCCAGTCTGTCACTCCCCAGAAAAAAAAAAATACAATAATACAAACAGACAAAGATAAATGCTTAAACATCAAAAGAAATTTGTTATTATCTTAAGAATTGAAAGCCTAGTCATTATCAGTTGCATAAAATGGTTCATAGCTATTCATTATAATGTATATTTCACTTTGTAATGAAGCATGCCACACTTTTTTAAAGCCTTTAATTGGCAAATAAATTAACTATAATGAATAGCAAGTGAGATCAATTATAAATGTGCATCACAAAGATAATTCACCTTGTAATAAAGATGTTGGGATAGATAATAGATATATAGAAATGAGAGATGATTATAATAGACACACAGAGAGAGAGAGATGATTGATAAATAGATGGAGAGAGATGATAGACAGATAGATAGATAGATAGATAGATAGATAGATAGATAGATAGATAATATTCTTCTAGAGAACTGTCAGATAAAGTATGTACTGCTTTATCTGATTCAATACCATGTTGAGGGAGTAAGTGGTAGATGTCAAGGAGCTGGTGCCAATGAACCTATTAGGGCCAATCCAAGCAACTAAGATATATAGAAAGAATGGTTCTTAGCTCAGATATACCTGTGGTCTATTCTGTTTTTCTGGTATGCCCTAATCTCTCAAAATATTGTTCAGTCTCCTTTGTCAAGAACACTGTTTAGAGAATGTTAACAATTAACAGTTTATCAT
>CM053766.1:21421039-21447390 GCA_028658305.1 Pachyuromys duprasi | reverse complement strand
AAAAAAAAGAAAAATTAACCTGAGTGACCGATGCAACCCAGACACAGAGAAATAAATATGTTGGTTATTCTCTTGTATATTACTATCACCTGTTATGTGAATGATAACATAGCTATAATACACAGCGTTAGAGCGTTTAGGTATAGAGGAGATGATTTGGGTGGGGGCACATGCTTTTACCTGGAATGTGGGAAACAATAGATTTCAAGGGTGGACTGAGAAAGAAAAGGACAGGAACAGAAGGATCAGGTGGGGAGGTAGACAAGAGATGAAATTAATGGAGAGAATACAGGGAAAACAGCTGTAATTGAGGGACACCTGAGGAGTGATATTGAAACTTAATATGGTGGAGACCTCCTAAAATATATGAAGGTTGTGGACAACTGGTTGCTCTCCACAAACTGACATCAAGGTCGGATTGCTGAAGACAACACCTATAGAACCCACTGAATATGGACAGATAGAGATGGTGCCTACATAAAACCTTTGCTAGTATTTCTAATGTCTTTGGTAAGGTGAGGTAATCTGCAGGCTACCAAAAGTAAAACATAAATGCCAATCTTGCCACAACCTTCTTGATCTACAATATATCCTGCCTGCAAAACATGTTAGAGAAATAATGGCACCAAACTCATGGGAGTAACAAACCATAGTCTGACTTAAAACATACTGTATATACTAGAACCCATATACAACACTGCTTGGGTGACCATGAACCAGAAAGTAGATAGCCCAGAAAACTAGGGTAAAACAAAATATTATTTTTCTTTTTCTGTAGTGATAAAGTGACTCTTAATGATATGCTGCTATGGTAATAGATGGTCTTATTCAGCCATGATCAGAGAGACTTCCTCCTGCATAAGATGGGAAATAAAACATAAACCCACAGCCAGACAGTTCACACAGAGAAAGAAAGTCCTTGGAACACAAAATTTTAAATGTGATGTTTCCATCAAATCCCTTGCCACAGAGCTAACCCTATAAATGGTAGGTAGAAGTAGTATAGGTGTCAGAGGGGATGGAGGACACCAGGATAACAAATCCCTCTAAATCAAATGAGTAATATTCATATGAAATCACAGAGCCTGAAGTAGCCCGCACTTTCCCTCCATAGGTCTGTGATATGTCCTCTGCATATATATCAGAGCTTTCAGTTTAATATTTTTATGGGACTCCTGAGTATTTGAATGAGTGCATCTCTAATTCTTGTGCCTTTTCTTGGACCCTTTTTCTTCTGTTGGTTTGCCTTTTCCAACTTGTCGATGTAATGTTTTTTATTTTTTCTTTTTATATTTTTTGTTATGATTTATTATTTCTTAGAAGCCTGCTCTTTTCTAATGACAGACAAACAGAGAGTGGATATAGATGGGAGGGAAGGCAGGGAGGAAATAAGAAAAGTAGAGCAAAGAAAAGCCATCATTAGGATATGATGTATGAGAAAAGAATCTATTTTTAATAAAGGAAAAATGTAAAACTAAGGGGAGTGTTTCCGGGGCTAGTGTTGGTGGTGGGGAGAGATTGAGAAGGCTAAGGATGGAAAACCGCAGTCAGGATGTAATATAAAAAAATAATAAATAGTATTATTTATATATATAAATAATATTTTTATTACTATATAATAATAAAAAAGAATAAAATCTACATAGTAAAATCAAATAAAATAAATTACAGTCTGTAACTCAACTCAGTTTAATTGTTCATTTTAGCTGCTAAGTAAAAACTGTGTTTATATGAGCCCCATCCTTTATTTCACTTATGGAAGCAGAGAATGAGACACATAGAAAAACACTGGGCAAAGTGCAGGGACTCTTATGGAAGAAGAGGTAGATAGAAAGACCTGGAGGAGACAGGAGCTCCACAAGTAGACCAACACTGCAAAAAATAAATGGGCTCAGGTGGTCCTGTAGAGACTGATGAATCAGCTAAGTACCATGCATGGACAGGACCTAGATCCCCTGCTCAGATGTAGCCCATGGTCGGCTCAGTCATCTGTTTTATGTTGAGCATAATTTTAGAATTTTTCTTTTTTAAAAAATATCCAGTCTGGTGCCAATATCTTTTCTTATACATTTAAAAATGTGACATATACAGGTTTAAACACACTTGTTATAACATCCTGTGAGTTTATTACTTGCATTTTATTCAGGCTTTCTTTTTAAAGCTTAATTCCTTATGTGTATAGAGATAGATGCCGCTTTCTCCAAGTGTCTGTCAAGGTTATGAAAAAGCAGAAAAGATTTAAGATCTAGGTTGATATTATCTTCATCTTTGCTTTCAGTTTGACATATGCCTCAATTACTTTAATCCAATTATTGCGATTTAGTCTTCCAGTAAAAAATATGATGCTTCCAGATAGGCCAAGTTTGTCATAAGGGACTGTGTTCCTCATGTGGAATTTTAGATTAATTTTTTGTTGTGTGTTTGGCAAGCATGGGTACCCACAGAAGTAGTAGACTAGGGACTGGGCAGGAAGTTCAGGATGTGTTCTCAACTGAAGTCAAACTATGACTGACAGATAAAGGACACCTGTACCACTCTGGTGAGAACAGTGACTTGCCAATCTCCTTTATTCCAGATATGCAATTCAAAAGGTAGGAAACATAATAGTTTCCTTGGTATAGCTCCAGATGTGGATCCTACTGATAATAAACTAACACCTGCAATCCCAGGCCTTGTTCTGTTACAGGACACAGAAACTCTCTCATCTAGTGAGCAGTAAACAACACAAGCCTTCTGACAGCCGAGTCCTGGGTTAGCAAGTTACATCTGCTATTTACCAAATACGATAGAGATGAAGGTGTGTGCTTTCAACTCAACTGTTGTTTAAATATTAAACTAAACTGATTAAAGCAAACTAATATTTAGAATACAAGTTTTTTTTCTTTCACGAATAAGGAGAAATTAGGTTTCAGTGAAATTAAAGACTAAACCAATAGAATAAATATCTTTTGTAAGGACTACGTGCACAATGTTGTATAAGGAATAGTTTGTATTGCTATGTAGTCAACAACAATTGATTAATCAAAACTAAATCCCTCATAAGTAAGTATAGGTTCCTTGAGCAATAGAATGGGAAGGGTTGCTGAGTGGACCTAATATCAAAGTCCTTCCCTGTGGAAGATCTACCATGGGAAAGGTAAAGTATGTACACTCACAGAGGTCCTGTCATTCTGACCTAATCCTACTTAGAAAGTGCTTTGATGCTCTCTATTTCCTTAGACCTAATCCCACAGTCTCTTCCCTAGTGCTACAACAGAAAACTAGGTGCAGCTTTCTCTTCCCTGCTGCTCACATCTCCTGGATATCCCGTAGACCATTCCCTCCTAAACCATCCTCCCCATGGCAGACTCTAAATTCAGCAGGCATGGCTACTTAACCCAGAGGTCCCAATTCTTAGGTCAACAAGTAGTCTGAAGGCAGACCCAAACTTTCCTAATGTTTCTGAGATGCAGTCTCCACAGACTCAACCCAGTTCAATGGCTGGAAACCTGCTGTAGTCTCTCTTTCTTCACTATCCCCTAAAATCCACAAAGCCTCCAACTTCAATCTTTTTCTCCCAACTCATCTCAATTACCCAGCCTCCAACACCAGCAGGCATTCTCTATGAATATGCCAGCTGAACAAGCCAGGAATACAGGCAACAAATGTCCATCACACTCTCCGGATATCCAGGGAGAAGACAAACCAATAAACAAAATACCCACAGAACAAAGACAAATCCAGAAATCATCTCATAGATCTTTAATCACCCCAAATTTTGAACAGTTGTTATTTCTTTCTTTGCACTATTTCTTTGTATTTTCTTCGATTTATTTAAGGAACTTACTCATTTCCACCTTAAGGACTTTTATTATATTTATAATCATTCTTTTAGTGCCTTTTTCTTGTGCTTCTCCCATGTTGGAATATTCAGAGCCTGCTGTCATAGGATTCTAGGCTTTAGTCAGACATAGCACCCTGGCTGTTGTTGACTATTTACGCACACATCTTGGTATCTGAATTTGGGGTGATTAAAGATCTATGAACTGAATGTCAAGACATTGTTGCTAAAACCATTGTTTTACTTCCTACTGTTGACCTACCTTTGTCCTATTGCTCCATTGTTTATATATGGGTTGATGTTTACTATCAGCACATACGCTTGTGGAAAAGGTTCATCATGTGGCACAAAACTCTGTGCTTTGGATTTTTTGGTATTCTATTTGCTTATTGTATTTATTTACCCCTTCCAGAAAATGTTGAAGAACCTTGGAAAGTGAGACTCATAGATGCTGTTATAAAAATGACTTCATTTGTGGTAATGTATCTTCTAATGGGGAATTGTGATGCCATGTCATAAATATATTTATAACTTATTTTATTTCAAATATTTGAAGTAGATTTAATTCTTTATCATATGTAAATGAGATAATCTTGATGTTTATTTGGTCACTAACATACTTGACTAATCTCCAGCAGAGGTATATGCAGTCTTTGCCAAAAGACAAAACCTTTTGAAAATCAATATTAGAATCAAAGGTATGGCACTGTCTAAAAAGAATATTTGGGAATTGTTAAGAAGCCTGGATATTTTTTGATGCTTTTGGTACCTAGATTTATAGATTTGCTGGAATGTTACATATGATGTTCATCAAGTTTAAAATTTTGATGAATACTAATTACTTATTGTTTTAGCTACTTTTCTCTTTTAAGTAATTCTCAAACTTTCTGTTCACAGTGGTGTTTATATTCTTTGTGTTACTGAGACCTCAAAATAAATTTTGATTTAGGTACATTTGTCAATATTAACCATGCAATCAGTTTTCCCTGTAATGATGATGTTCTCGGTATATATTAACACAATGAAGACTTAAAATTAGATGAAACACGTTTTAATAACACGCTAAAGTGATAGTGGCATTTATTCTATTTTCTCAGATTTCTTTCCTACATTAATCTGTGGAAGATAGTTGACTCTCTTGTCTGAATTTTAAAGAGTCTGTTTTCATATCCCATTTGTAAAATCTGCTGGAAAACTGCACTGTGTACTTATGAGCAGAATAGAAGTGTATATTTTGACACACTCCCTGACATGTCTCAAAGACCCACAGTGGATCAAAAGCCACTTCCTCTATCTAGTGCTGTTATTATTTTTCTTGGTTTTAAGTTGCTGGACTTCAGAGTTTGTTTGTTTTCTGTTTTTTTTTTTTTAATGGAAGGATATACTTTGAACACAAGTCTACCACAGAGAATACACTGTTACTTTTAACCAAGATATGCCTTTTTTTCTAAATGTCATATAAATACAGAGATAAGAAGAAGATTAAGCAGAAGATAGGAGAAAAAATGAGTGACAGAAACACAGAACATGTAGCAGATAAGGAAAATGCTACCTAATATACTACTGCAAAAGGGCTCTCTGCTTTTCATCTATACATCTACACTTCTTATTCCTAGAGTGCATCATTCTCTGGGTCTTCCTGGAATGGCTTCTTTTGCTACTAAATAATCTTTCACTGTGTTTACTGGACAATTAAAGAAGAGGTGGATGAGCTAGTGCCTTTCAGTAGAGAATCTTCTACATCTTTCAATTTCTCATAAATCAACCTTAGATAATGATTAACACATCTTCATCAATAATAATGTTTTCTGAAAATACACAATTGTTGAAGTTAACTTTTATTTCTCAAGTTTCAGTATAGAATGACACATCTAAGCAGGGTTTCATGGTCCTTGGTTGGAGAAACAGTCTCATAAAAGACCCCTGTGCCCTGATCTATTTGGTCTTTATGGAGCTCTTGTTCTCCCCAAGTCTTACTAACTCCCCCTATTTTGATATTATTCTCTGCCCTCTGCCAAAGGCTTGGTTGTGAGTCTTAATATCTGCTTTGATACATTGCTATAAAGAGTCTTTCAGAGGCCCTCTTTGGTAGGCTCCTGTCCTGTTGCTTATTTTCTCCTACATTCAATGTCCATCCCATTTGTTCATCTAAGCGAGCATTGATCATCCCAACCTGGGTCCTCCTTCTTGTTTATCTTCCCTAGGTGTATAGATTTCAGCATGACCTTCCCATCCTATAGGTCTATATAAGTGAGTATATACCATATGTTTCTTTCTGCTTTTGGGATACCTCACTCAGGATGATCGTCCAGGTCCCACTATTTGCCTGTGAATTTCATGATTTCCTCATTTTTAATTGCTGAGTAGTATTCCATTGTGTAAAAGTACCATAATTTCTGTATCCATTCCTCAACTGAGGGACATCTGGGTTGTTTCCAGGTTCTGGCTATTACAAATAAAGCAGCTACGAACATAGTTGACCTAGAACCCCTGCTCAGATGTGGCCCATGGTAGCTCAGTATCCAACTGGAGACCCTAATAAGGGGAACACGGACTATTTCTGTCATGAACTCAATGGCTGGCTCTTCCACCCTCCCCCCGACTCACCCGGGAGGAACAGCCTAGCTAGATCCCAGAAGAGGACATTGTAGCCAGCCCTGAAGAGACAAAATAAGCTAGGGTCAGATGGAAGGGGAAGAAGTCTTCCCCCATCAGTGGACTTGGCGGGTGGCAGGGAAGAGATGAGGGAGGGATGGGGAGAGTGGGAGGGAATGAAGGAGGGGGCTACAACTGGGATACAAAGTACCTAACCTGTGATTAATATAAAAATAAATAAATTACTTTTAAAAAATAGAATGACATATAAACATATATGCCATTTATCATATATGCACATATAGGAGATATGAGTTCTTTTTTTTCTTGGCATCTTTTTATTGATTTATTTTTTATTAAGTATACTTTATTCACTTGGTATCCCCCCATAAACCCCTTCCTCCTCCCCTCCCAATCTCACCTTCTCTCCCCCTTCTCCATGTATGCCCCTCCTCAAGTCCACTGATAGGGGAGGTCTTCCTCTCCTTTTTTCTGATTGTAGTTTATCAGCTCTTATCAGGAGTAGCTGCATAGCTGCATTGTCTTCCTCTGTGGCCTGGTAAGGCTGCACCCCCATCCGGGTGAGGTGATCAAAGAGTCAGCCATTGAGTTAATGTCAGAGACAGTCCCTCTTCCCATTACTATGGAACCCACTTGGACACTGAACTGCCATGGGCTACATCTGTGCAGCAGTTCTAGGTTTTCTCCTTGCATGGTACTTGGTTGGAGTATCAGTCTCAGGAAAGACCCCTGTGCTCAGATTTTTTGTTTCTGTTGCTCTCTTTGTAGAGCTCCTGTCTTCTCCCTATCTTACTGTTTCCCACATCTTTCATGATATTTCATGCACTCTGCCCAACAGTTGGCCATAAGTTTCAGCATCTGCTTTGATATCAGAAGATTGAAAGATCTCCCATGTTCATGGCTTGGCAGGACTAACATAGTAAAAATGGCCATCTTACCAAAAGCAATCTATAGATTCAATGCAATTCCCATCAGATTACCAACACAATTCTTTACAGACTTTGAAAGAAAAATTCTCAACTTCATATGGAATAACAAGAAACCCAGAACTGCTAAAACAGTCCTCTACAATAAAAGATCTTCTGGAGGCATCTCCATCCCTGATCTTAAATTGTACTATGGAGCAGCAATCATAAAAACTGCATGGTACTGGCATAGAAACAGAATGGTAGATCAATGGAACCAAATAGAAGACCCTGAAATAAACTCACACATATATGGCCACCTGATTTTTGACAAATATGCCAAAACCATACAATGGAAAAAAGATAGCATCTTCAATAAATGGTGCTGGTATAACTGGATGTCTACATGTAGAAAAATGCAAATAAGTTGTTAAACTGCCCATCCTAGCAATTGAGAAACTCCTACTGGATTTTAATTGATATGTGTTTTGTCATTGCCATAATCGAATTATAATAGATCAGATGGTTTCCTCTAAAAGTACATTGTAAACACAGTTCATGAAGTAACAATTAATAGATTTGATAAAATAACATAGAAAAATTAACTACTGAGGACTAATCCATTCAAATTATATACAGTGTAACATGCAAAATCTCATAAACGTTATCTTTTCATACTTTTTTATTTTGGAGGTTCTAATATAACCACAACATTTCTTTCTACCCTTTTCTATCTACATGTCTTCCCATATATCCATCAGTGTTCTTTTTATATTCCTATTATTCATTATTGTATGCATAAATGTATTTTATATACACATTCTTCCATATAACCTGTTCTGTCTGTGTAATGTTTCTTGTATACATGTTTTATGACTGACCATTCAGTATTGGCTACACAATATTTCCCCAGGGAAGACCACCTCTACCGCTCTCAGCCTTCCTTACTTTCCTGTAGTTGTTTGTGTGCAGTAGCAGTGTGTGAGCTATAACATGTCTACACTGTTACATCTATTGCCTTCATTCCTACTTCGGTACCCCTCCCCTTTCTCATTTCCTCTATCATATTACTTGTGCCCTCCTATTTCCTGTCTTCCTTCTTCTGTATTTCCCTCCATTTCTCTTCCTAAAGAGAACCCCTTTCCACATAAGCATTAAATGAGTGTAGCTCTTAAATAGAGAATTAAGTCTGTTTCTCTTTTTCTCAGTGGTAGAATGAATAACTTCTCTGTAGCATTAGCATTAGTTATTTAGAAAAGCATATGTTGACAAGCATCATTCAATAATCCAATAAAATATGGAGAGTATCTACATTTGTTCCATGATTGGAGCTAAGAAGTATATAAAAGTTAAATTTATAATGACATATTTATTTGATTTAAAGTATCTTTATAATTAGGCATAACAATGAAAATATTATTATTATGTATTTTTAATTTTTGAAACAATTTTAATTTTCAAATATATATTGGTGGCATGCTTTCTTCCCCCCAAACCAGTTTCTCTCCCCTTCCTACCCAGCGAACTTTAACCTATTTATTAAAAGCCAAAGGCTCATTACAACAGGAAAACAAAATAAAACATCATATAAAAAAGAAAAGAAAGCCCCCGTAAAAGCTCTAACAAAATCAAAACATGAAAAACTGCAGAGCTGATTATATGCTGACCAGATAGTCCTAACATAAAGCCAGACTTGGAGTGATTGATATACCCAGAGTCACTCCATTTGAGAAAATGGAATTTCTGTCTCCCAGCAAGTATAAATAATCTTTACCTAGTGACAAGGTTTTCATTTGTTTTAAAAAATATATATAACAAAATAAAATACAATAAGATAGAAGAAAAACTCACATTTTGTCAAAATGGGACAAGACAAACCAAAAGAATGAAAAACACTCAAGTAAAGGCACAAGAGTCAGAAACCCACTCATTTATACACTCATGAATCCCATAAAAAAGCAATAAAAACATAAAGTTGAAGCCATACATAGATTTAGAGGACCTGGTGCAGAGCTGGGCAGCCCCAATGCATAATCCCACAATCACTATGAGTTCAACGTGAGCTTTGCTCATGTTGGTATAGAGGTCCTTGTTATCTTGGTGTCCTGTATTCCCTCTGGTTGTGAGAGTATTTCTCTTCCCTCTTGCACAAAGGTCCCTGAGCATTAAGGGACAGGATTTTATGGAAACATACAATTTAGGATAAGTAGTCAAAGAACCCTCACACTCTAATTTTTGACTATGGGTATTTAGCAATGGGCTATTTCTGTGACTTTATTGAGAGCAACTTACAGTCTGTATATTGACTACAAATATAAATTAAATATAAATACTTTAATCTCATTCTGTCCAATTTGTATCCCCTTGATAGTCTTCAGTTGTCTTTTTGCTGTAGCCAAGACTTCAAGTGGTATATTGTCACCGGCCGGCAGTGACACCTGAATACCACCTAACTGAAGGCTGGGAAAAGAGAGCAGGGGGACACAAAGAGGATACCAAGTCTAGACTCTGATCAAGTTGTCGTTTACTGAAGGTAGGGTCAACACTTACATAGTAGTTTCTCACAGCAGCAGCTTTATTTGGCAAAGCAAGGTTACACAGAATTTGCTGTCTGGTTACCATGACTTCACAGAGTTTATTATCTAGTTCTCAGGGTATATCAAATATATATGGAGAAAACAACATTGTTTTGTTCCTGATTTTAATGGGACTGCTTTGAGTTTGATGATGGCTATAATTTGCTTGCTGTAAACTGTTTTTATTATGTTTAGATATGTTCCTTTTATCTCTAATCTCTCCACAACTTTTATCATGAAGAGGTATTGGATTTTGTCAAAGGCCATTTCTTCCTCTAATGAGATTATCATTTTTTCTTTCTATTTGTTTATATGATGGGAGAAATTTATTAATTTGTGTATATGAAGTATCCCTGCATGTATAAGATGAAACCCACTTATCATGGTGGATGATAAGTGTTCTTTTTGATGTGTTCTTGGATTTGTTTTATAAGGATTTTGTTAAATATTTTGGCATCCATGTTTATAAGGGTAATTGATCTGTAATTTAATTCTTTGTTGGATGTTAATGACTCTTGTGTATCAGGGTGACTGTGGCTTCATAAGATGAATTTGGCCAAGTTCTTTCCGTTTCTATTTTGAAGAATAATTTGGAGTTTGGCATTAACTCTTCTTTGAAAGTCTGATAGAATTGCACTAAAACTATCTAGCCCTGAGATTTTCTTTTATTTATTTTTATTGGGAGATATTTAATTCATACCTCAATTTCAGCAGGGGCTACTGGTAAGTACCTAATGAAAAATTATCTATTTTTTTTAGAATTATGATTTTCTGAATTTCCTTGGTGTCTGCTGTTTTGAACCCCATTTTCACTTCTAATTTTCTTAATTTAGATACTCTCTCACTGCCTTGTAATTAGTTTGGATAAAGTTTTTCTATTTTGTTCATTTTTTTTTCAGAGAACCACCTTTGTTTCATTGATTCTTTGTATTGTGTTTTGTTTCTGAGTTTGATTATTTCTTACATTGTAGTCCTCTTGAGTATGTTTACTTCTTTTTGTTCTAAAGGTTTTAGGTGTGCTGTTAAATTGATAGAATGGGATATCTCCAATTTTTTTTTTAATGTAGGCACTTAGTCCTATTAACTTGTCTTTTAGAACTGCCTTAATTGTGTCCTGTAAGTATGGACATGTTGTGTATTCATTCTTCTTCAATTCTAGAAAATATTTGATTTCTTTAGAAAATTCTGTCTTGACCCATTTTTCATTCAGTAGAGAGTTATTTAGTTTCCACGAGTTTGTTAGCTTTCTTTTGTTTCTATTGTTAATATACAGCTTTACTCCATGATAGTCAGATAGGATACAGCCTATAATTTTTATTTTCTAGCATCTCTTGAGCTGTGGATGAGTATGTAATATCCTTCTTAATCTCTTCTAATTAGATGTGCTTTGAAGTCTATTTTATTATATGGTAAAATGTCCAAACTTTTTTCTTAGGTCTATTTGATTGGAATATCTGTTTCCAATTTTTTTTCCCTGTGGTGATGTCTATCCTTGGTCCATTTTTTGGATGAAACAGAAAGATGGGTCCTTTTTCCTTATGCATTCTTTTAGTCTGTGTGTTTTTACTGGGGACTTGAGACCATTCATGTTGTGAGAAATTAATGACCAACAATTGTTGATTCATGTTATTGTTGTGGTAGTTGGTGGTGGTAATGGTGGTAGTATGTGTGTTCTCTTGATTGTTTTTGATGTTAGGTTATGTTTTCTTGAATATAGCTAACCTTTGTATACTGTAACTTACCATTTGACACCTTCTGTAGGCCTGTTTATATATATATATGTGTGTGTGTGTGTGTGTGTGTGTGTGCATATATTTGTATATATATGTATGTATGTGTGTAAATATATATTTAAACAAAATTGGGTTTTGTTTTTATCATGGAATGTCTATTTTATCACAAAGTGCCCAAATTTGGTTTTTATTGTAAAATGCCTATTTCCTTCAACTATGGTGATAGAATATTTTGCTGGGTATATTACTCTGGGCATGGTATCTCTGATCTCAAAGAGTCTGTAGTACATCTGTTCATGCCCTTCTCTTTCTAAGGTGTCCATTGAGAAGTCACATGTAATTCATTTTTTTAAATTATTTTTATTTTTATTAATTAGAGTTTATTCACTTTGTATCCCCCCTGTACCCCCTCTCTCTTCCCTTCCCAGTGACACCCTCCCAACCTCTTCCTCACCCATGCCCTTCCACCAGTCCACTGATTAAGGTGGTCCTCCTCCCTTTCCCTCTGGTCCTAGTCTATCAGGTCTCATCAGGAGTGACTTCATTGTCTTCCTCTGTAAGAGGAAGGCTGGTAAGGCTGCTCCCCCCTCAGCGGGAGGTGATCAAAGAGCAGGCCAATCAGTTCCTGTCAGAGACATTTCCTGTCCCCATTACTATAAAGTCCCTTGGACACTGAACTGCCATGGACTACCTCTGTGCAGGGGTTCCAGGCCATCTCTATGAGTGGTCCTTGGCTGGAGTATCAGTCTCAGAAAAGACCTGTGAGCCCAGATATTTTTGTTCTGTTGCTCTTCTTGTGGAGCTCCTATCCTCTCCACGTCTTACTATCTCCCACTTCTTTCATAAGATTCCAAATATCCCTCAACTGAGAAACGAATGCAGAAATTGTTGTACAATTACACAATGGAATAATACTCATCAATTAAAAAGAAGGAAATCATGAAATTTGTAGGCAAATGGTAGGAACTAGAAAAGATCATCCTGAGTTAGGTAACCCAGAAGCAGAAAGACACACATTGTATATATTCACTTATATATTTATATTAGACATGTAACATGGGATAAACATATGAAAATCTATACACCTAAAAAGCTAAACAAGAAAGAGGATCCTAATTCAGATGATCAATCTTCATTCAGAAAGGTAAAAAGGATTACCATTGGAAGACAGAGAGAAAACAGGGAAGAGGACAGGAGCCTACCATGGAGGGCCTCTGAAAGAATCTACCCAGCAGGATATTGAAGCAGATGCTGAGACTCTTAGTCAATCCATGGGCAGAGTGCAGGAAATTTATGAAAGAAGGGGGAGATAGAAAGACCAGAAGGGATAGAAACTCAGCAAGGAGAGCAACAGAACCAAAAATTCTGGGCCCAGGTCTCTTTTCTTGAGACTGATATTCAAAAAAAGGGCCATGAATGGAGATAATCTAGATTTAATTTTTTTTAAAGAAATTTATTCACTTCATCTTTAAAAACCTTTATCATGTACATAAAGGCTATTTAAAGTCTTTTTCTTGTGCTTCAGAAATGTCAGAGAATTTAGGGATTGTGTGTTAAGGTTGAATGGCTCTTATGTAGATACACTGCCCTGCAAGTTTTCAAAATTTGGTTATGTGGCATGTAAGCCTCTGGGATTGGAAAAATTATAAATCCAGGAGCTGCTATCTGGTCTTCACTTCATTTGTGGGTGTTTTGTTCTTCAGTTTGTGTTTCTTCCATTTTTAGAGTAGTGTGATGTCTTCATGGCCCAGTGCAAGAACTTTGGGATTCTGATAGGTTTTGACAACAAAAGTTCTAAGCAAAAGTGTTCCTATATATTGCATCGTTAGGTTTGGGAAAGGAAATAGACCCTGGAAAGTTAAAGGTCTTCACATGAAGAAGGAAAGCAGATGTTTCGTCACAACCTACTTACATAGTCCCCTGGAAATGGGGGCAGATAGTGAGGAGAGAACGCAGAAGCAGTTCTTCTAAAGTTCTGGGTTGAGATTGTGATATTGTACTTGGATGAATGGAGGGAGGAATGAATATTGGTCCTCAGTGTACTTCCTTCCCTATTCCAGGTGGCCTGCTGATGCTGGGACCTAGGACAAAGCAATGGATGGGGGTAGTAAGTTTGGAGGGGAGATCTGTGTGATCCACTGGAGACAGGTGCAGGAGGGGGAAGGGAGGCTACAGCAAATCTGCTGCAGAGCTGGGGATAAGACTAGGGGATTTGGGCTTAGATAAATGGAATTAGAGGTAAAGATTTGCTGTTAGCCTATATGCTTCTACAGCAGTAGTTGTCTGTGGATTCCTATAGTGAATATTGGTCAATGGATATATTTCCATAATATTGAGGGAATAATTTCAGAGTGAGTCTCATTAATAACCAAGAGCTGTGAATCGAATCTTCCTGAGAGTACATTTTACATTGGATTGAGTTTGAAATAAACAATGAAAAATATGTACATATTTAAAATACAATCTTGTAAGTCAGGAGTATATACAGTTATTGGTACAGTGTAATGAAGCCACCATCAAAACAAAGGTTAATGAAAATCTAATGTTGTAATGAGAAGACAGATAGCATCACGTCTGATTATAAGATTCATTCTTTCTCAGGCCAGAAATATCATGACCCTTGGCCTGAACTTAGCGGTCATATTCTCTTCAGAAATCAAATCTAAGGGTTATATCATGTTCTTACCATCTAAGTTTTCAGACTCTCAAGTATCAACACTCACACATTATTTTTAAGCTGTTCTATGATATGTAATAGTGTAATAATGGTTATGTGTCAGGTAACTTTCATAATGTTGACCTACTGCTAGAATCAAGGTAGGATCAATAATATACCATATAACAAATCAATTTAAAACACATAAATTATATACAAACAACACAAAATGAAAATTATTATAAATATTGCTATAAAATGTCATATTTTATAAAGAATACTACAGAAACTAAAGATTGGAAAATTCTGTACCTTTAAGTTAATAACAATGTTCTGAAAAACAAAAATTTATGGCTCTCATACAAATGTAAAAATAATGCTAGTTAATGATTGTGTTTTAGCAGGACCTGTTATAACTTGTCCAAAATTATAGACATAATGAAAGTTTTGCAGACAAACTAAACAATAACTAGAGGTTTTCCTTTGTTTTCTTTTATTTAAGCTAAGCAGAGATGTAAACTATTTCAAAGACATTAAAGATATTAGGTAAATCTAATAATTCGACTTTTCTAATGTATACTACTTCAAAACTAATATACCACCAATAAATATTGTATACAAAATTGCAAAGTAATTTAACTTATGAGCTTATAGTCAATGATATAAAGCAGTAAGTTGGTTAAATAAAAGGATCAAGAAACAACAAAAGAGAAAAAGGGGGCAATATCATATAAAAGAAATCAAGAAGAAAGGTCATCTGCACTAGAAAAACAGTAAGAAGGAGCAAGAGTGAAACATGCACAATAAAAAACAAATACAGATAAAATATATAAATGAAAGGAAAAATAAAAACAACCCATTTTCAGTAATGATGGGACTTAAGTATAGTATTAAACATACACTTGAAAGGAAAGGCAGAAAGTAAATTTACAAAATAAAAATGTGGGTATAACTTCTAACATCAAATTTGCTAGTTGGATAAAATATTCAGTCAAAGCTGGAATAGTCTCAGTTTTCCTACTGTTCAGGTTAGTGCTAAGCTTAGACTGTTAGGGACTAGATGTCACTCCCCAAGTTTCCTTTGTTTGCACGAGGAGCCTCTGCTGGCCAAATTTAGCTTTGCAGCCTGTGGGTTGGGCAGGATCTTTGCTCCAGACTCCCCAACTTGTATATTCCAGAGTGTCTCCTTTTCAAGTGTTCCAATCTTAGGAGTGTCTCTCACATTTACAAAATAGTTTGAAACTCTATATTTGTATTTTAGGATTGTCAAAACAGGAGTTTTTGCCTGTGGCACGGGCTGCCTATGGCTTTATAGCAGGTCTCCCTGGTTTAACTTAGTCTGAGCCCTTTGTCTCTCCCTTCTTTTCCAGGGAGAAGGACAGAGCTGTGCCTCATTTTCCTGCTTAAAGAGTTTCTCTGGGCTTTTGACCTGTCCGATAATTTTTATAATTTCTCATAATCTTCAAAATTAAATGTTTTTTTTCTTCTGCAATTTTTTTCTCCCCCATAAAATGAAAGGGGTCTGCTTCTAATCAGCCGTCTTGTCCAGCAGGGAGTCTCAAACTATTTTTGTTTTAGCATGGTGGAAACAGATACTGTAAAGTTCACTGTCTCCTCTGTTTTTGGTAGGTAAATCAGCAGCTTTAAGCACACCGGCATCACCCCTTTACAACACCAATTTCTGTTCCTGTTTTTCTTTGTCTTAACAACTTTCTGGAATTGTTGTCTATTTTAAACGTATCATCTGAATGGAAGAACACAATGTTTTTCCTTTTGTGAGTGCAGTGTTTCATGCGGCATAATGTGGTAACAATGATTAATGTAGTAGAACATATTATTTCCTTACCTTAAACCTGTATAATTTTCAAGAGAGATCCTAGATGGCAGCACTGATTGCACAGTATGTCTGATCAGCAAGGAGAAGTGATTGCAAAGCCACAACAGACCAAATTTGGGCTCCAAAAATCCAGAACCATGTTTCCCAAGTGAGAGGAAACCCCACAGTGAGGGAAACAATTGGGTCTGACCTCAGGTTACCCAGCTAATTCCCAGGAAAATTTTGTTCCTGAAGGCACTGGGACTCCAGGACCTAGCCACTGGCCTGCAAGCTATGCTTACCCTACTCTACTGGACTGTGGGTCCCCCCAAACCAGAGACTGGGTCTTACAGGCAAGAGGAAACCCCATTGTGAAGAAAACAATTGGCTCCAACCTCAGGTCATCTACCTAATCCCCAGAAAAGATCCTGGATTCCTGCAGGTACCAGGTCTCCAGCATATAGCTACATACCTGCTCTGTGTTCATTAGCCAGTGAATAACTTCTGCATACTGGGGCATGCTGCTCCAACTTCAGGCCTCCTGACCTGCGAACCATGGGAACAGCTCAACTTGCCTCTCCTGGAAAACCCAATAAACCTCTAGGCTCACTGGCTCTTCAAGATGGCCATAGCCTCTTTCTCTGTGATAAGAGGAAAGTTAATAGCACTAAGAACCTTCATAAAGATGTTGGAGACATCCCATATAGTAACATAATGGCACACCTGAAACAAAAAGGAAGCCAACACAGCCAGGAGGAATAGACAGCTGGAAATAATCAAAGTCAGAGCTAAAATCAATAAAGCAAAAACAAAGAGAACAATTAAAAGATTCAATGAAACAAAGAGCTGATTTTTTTGAGAAAATCAACAAGATAGACAAACACTTAGCCAAACTAACTAAAAGGCAGAGACACTATCCAAATCAACAAAATCGGAAATGAAAAGGAAGATATAATAGACACTCAGAAAATCCTTAAAATCATTAGGTCTTATTTCAAAAGCCTATATGTCACAAAATTTGAAAATCTAGATGAAATGGACAATTTTCTCAATAGATTCCACTTACTAAAGCTGAATCAAGACCCAGTAAATAAATTAAATAGTTCTATATCCCTTAAGGAAATAGAAGTTGTCATCAATAGTCTCCCATAAAAAAAAAAAAAAAAGCCCAGGGCTGGAAGGTTTCAGCACAGAATTCTCCCAGACCTTCAAAGAAGAGCTACAACCAATACTTTTCAAAATATTCCACAAAATAAAAACAGAAGGAACATTCCCAAACTCATTCTATGAAGCCACAGTCACCTTGATACCTAAACCTCAAAAAGACCCAACAAGGAAAGAATTTAAAAGAATTTAAGGCCAATCTCCCTTAAGAACATTGATGCATAAATACTCAACAAAAACTCACAAACCAAATCCAAGAACACATCAAAGATATCATCCACTATGACCAAATAGGTTTCATCCCAGGTTTGCAGGAGTGGTTCGTTATATGGAAATCAAACAATGTAATCTGCCATATAAATAAACTGAAAGGAAAAAAAAAACCCAACAAATGATAATCTCCTTAAATGCTGAGAAAAGCATTGGATAAAATCCAACATTCATTTATGTTTAAAGACTTAGAGCAATGTGGGATACAAGGCATATACCAAAACATAGTAGAAGTAACATACAGCAAGCCTATAGCTAACATCAAACTAAATGGAGAGAAACATAAATAAATTCCACTGAAGTTGGGGACATGGCAAGGCTGCACACTTTCTCCTTATCTCTTAAACATAGCCATTGAAGTCCTAGCCAGTGCAATAAAACAACTAAAGGATATCAAGGGAATACAGATTGGAAAGGAAGAAGTGAAAGT
Source organism: Pachyuromys duprasi (assembly GCA_028658305.1). Taxonomy (NCBI): domain Eukaryota; kingdom Metazoa; phylum Chordata; class Mammalia; order Rodentia; family Muridae; genus Pachyuromys; species Pachyuromys duprasi. Next base: position 21,429,404 of record CM053766.1, on the reverse strand, counting down.
ATTACTATTTGAAGAAGATATGATAGTATTCCTAAGTGAGCCCAAAAATTCTACCAGGGAACTCCTAGAGCTGACAAACACCTTCAGCAAAATTGCTGGATATAAATTTAATTTAAAATATCAGTAGTCTTCCATAATACAAAAGACATGTGGCTTTTAAAATTATGGAAACAAACCTCTTTACAGTATTCACAAAAAACATAACGTATCTTTGTATAAACCTAACAAAGCACGTGAAAGACTTTTATTTAAAAAATTTTCAAATCTTGAAAGAAAGAAATTGAAGAAGATATCAGAAGATGGAAAGATCGCCCATGTTCATGGATTGGTAGGATTAACATAGTGAAAATGGCCATCTTGCTAAAGCAATCTACAGATTCAATGCAATTCCCATCAAAATACCAACGCAATTCTTTACAGACCTTGAAAGAACAATTGTCAAATCCATATGGAAAAACAAACAAACAAACAAACAAAAAATCCTAGAAGAGCCAAAAGAATCCTGTACAATGAAAGATCTTCCAGAGTATCTCCATCCCTGATCTCAAGCTGTATTATAGAGGGACAGTAGTAAAAACTGCATGGTGTTACCATAAAAACAGACTAGTGGATCAATGGAACTGAATTGAATACCCAGAAATAAACCCACACACCTGTGGGTTTTTTATTTTTGACAAAGGAGCCAAAACTACATGATGGGAAAAGGACAGCATCCTCAACAGGTAGTGCTATCTAATTGTAAAGAAGGCAAGTAGATCCATATTTATCACCCTGCACTAAACTAGAATCCAAGTGGATAAAAGACATCAATATAAAACCTGACACACTCTAAATATGTTAGAAGGAAAAGTGGGGAAGAACTTTGAACTCATTGGCACAGGAGATAACTACCTGAACAGAACACAAACAGCACAGGATATAGAACTAACAATTAATAAATGGGACCTAAGAAAATGAAAAGCTTCTGTACAGGAAAGGACACTGTCAATAATACAAAATGACAGCCTACAGACTGGGAAAAGATCTGCACAAACCTCATACCCAACAGAGGACTAATATAAAAAATCCATGAAGAACTCAAGAAATTAAACTCCAATAAACCAAATAATCCAATTAAAAATGGGCATATTACTAAACAAAGATTTCTCAACAGCGGACTATTGCATGGCAGAGAAGCACTTAAAAGAAATGTTCAAAATCTTTAGTCATCAAGGAAATGCAAATCAAAAGGTCTCTGAGATTCCATCTTACACCCATCAGAATGGCTAAGATTAAAAACTCAAGCGATAGCACATGCTGGAGATGATGTGGATAAAGGGGAAGACCATTGCTGGTAGGAGCACAAACTTGTACAACCAAAACGGAAGTCAACCTGGTGCTTTTTCAGGCAATTGGGAATTGTGCTACCTTAAGACCCAGCTATACCACTCATGGGCATATACCCGAATAAGCTCTACCTTAAAACAAGGACAGTTGGTCAACTATGTATTCATAACAGCCCAAATCTAGAAACAACCTAGATGTCCCTCTACTGAAAAATGGATACAAAATTTGTGGCACATTTACACAATGGAATAGTGCTCAGCTATTAAAAACTTACATATGGCCTCCATTTCCATCCTCTAGCTCCCCCTAGGACCTTCTGCCAGTATGTCTCTATGTCTCCCTCTAAATTTTTGCCTTCTTTTTTAATAACTCTTGTGGCCTAACAAGGGCTTTCTGGGTGCATACGCTTTTCACTGGAACATTGGAGACCTACCAGTGCCCACAAAGAAAAATTACTCCCAATTTTCCTTCAGACATCAGGTATCACTAGCTCCTTAGCCAGGCATGAGAATTCCTAAATTCTTCCCTGGTCTGTGCAAGATTTTTGTCTAGACTGATGTCATGCTGCTGTGACGTACCATGCAATGCCATGTGCAATACCGTGCCATGTGCAGAAGACAGCACTTCACAGCTCTCTTCCCCGGTCTCCAGCTCCTATATTATTTCTGCCTCCTCTCCCAAGAAGTTCCTTGAACTTTCAGCACTTATGAGATGGTGTTAACCCTTGCCCACTTACCAAGTATATGATTTTCTTAAGGATTGTTCCTTCATGATCTCATTTCCTTTGCTGAATTCAAGAATTTCAGTGTGATGTAATGCCATCTGTTTCGTGTTGCTGTCTGTGCTTTTGGTCTCCTGTGCACAAAACCATTATCTATTAAGTCCAATGTCATAAAGCCGGGTATTTGGATAGTTTTTAAGAACTTTTACGTTATAAAATAAAAAAACAGTAAAAATCATCACAAAAGGCATAAGTAATAATGCCCCATTTTATCTATGAGCTCAGAAACTAAAATATGCATGAGAAATAAAGCCCAGATAGCCACCCACATATCTTTCTCAGGATAAAATCAAATCAGAGATGCTCTCCTTCCAAATGCAATGCTTCATTGAACTTTATATCAATATGTTTAGATGTTAACATAATATTATCATACACTATGAATACCTTCTATTTTTCACAAGATGCTATATTTTAAATGTCTTAAAAGGGAAAAGATTACTCTTTCTAACTTATTTGGTGAACAAACTTTATGTTTGACGTCTAGTTTTTGCTAATAGTGTCTAGTTTTTGCTATCACATACTCTTTTGGCAGTTTCCTGAGTTTTTCCTTTATGTTTTAATGAATTGCCAAGGAGAACCCAGTGGCTTGATCAGATTCAGATTCAATACTTAACACAATAAGTGGTAGAATTTAATTTTTTGTAATATTTTTATTCCTATGTTTTGTGGTGTGTGTTCAAGTGGTGTATGTATTTATGTGTACGCGTGTGGAGGTCAGAAAACAGCCCTTGGGAGTTAATTCTCTACTGCCACCTTGTGGGGTCTGGGATTGGCTGCAGGTCATCAGGCCTCCAGGAAAGCACCTCTACCCATGGAAGGAACATCTTATCAACTTTGAATTTTTAGTTTAAAAACATCACGGAGTGAAAATAACCTGATTCAAAGTCTAAACAAATCAATGAATTACTGTACAGTTAGAAAAGCAATTCTGAAACTACGGACATTCCCATTGGATTTTATGCTTCATTATTAAATATATGTTTATGAATTTATCTACCACCTATAACTGAAAAAAGCCTGTTTCAGAGTTAAAACTACAAAAAAAAAAACACTTAACATTTTTCCCCTCTTTCTTTTCTGGCTCATGTTCATTATCTGCATTCAGTCCTTCTTGGTCAGCTAATATATTTATATGGAATAATGAGATTTGCTCTTTGTGGTTCAGGATTGTGCTATATTATTCAGACTATAGTAACATAGTAAAATATTTTGGAAAACATATCCAATATGCACAATGAACAACAAAGTTTTGTTCCTCACAACTCTAGAGGAAACAAAGTCCAAAGCAAACAAACAAACAAACACAAAAGCAGAAGAAAAGAGAAAAGGAAGACATACTGTATGGTGAAGAAGCCTTGTGTTAATTCACTCATTAAGGAATGAAGGAAGGATTGATTTGGGCTCATAGTTTAGGAAGATTCTTCCCTATCATGGTGGGGAAGGCATGGCAGAGGGAGTGGCTTATGTCTGTCAGTTGGACCAGGAGGCATCTAGTTAGTTCCCCCAGACTAGCAGTGGTATGAAAAACTGAGCACGGGGCCTTGGTACTCTCCAATCATGGTCCTTGTTTGCTGCATCAGTCTCCGCAGGCCCACCTGGGCCCAGATTTGTTGGCTCTGTCTCCTTTTGGAGCTCCTGTCTACGCTGGGCCCTTTGATTGTCCTACTCTTTCCTACAACTCACTGTGCTCTGCCCAAAGTTTGGCTGTGAGTTTTAGCATCTGCATTGATCCCTTGCTGGGTACAGTCTTTCAGAGGATATTTATGGTAGGCTCCCATTCTGTTCCCTCTTTTTAAATGCTTCAGGTGTCTATTGTATTTGCCCTTTTGAATGAGAATCAAGCATCTTCCCCAGGGTCCTTTTTGTTATTTAGCTTCTTTATGTCTCTGGATTATAGTATGGTTATCCTGTATTATATGGCTAATGACTGCTTAATAAGTGAATATATTCCATATGTGTCTTTAGGCCCCCGCTCAGATGTAGCCAATATGCAGCTTAGTCTCCATGTGTATCTTCTAGTAAGAGGAGAAGAGGCTATATCTGATATGGACTTCATTGCCTGCCCTTTGATTACTTCCCTCTGGGGTGAAGGCCCATTTCCAGGCCACAGAGGAAGAGGATGCAAGCAGTCCTATTGAGAATTGGTAGGCTGAGGTCAGTTGGTAGGGGAGGAGGGTTTCCCCTTTTTAAGAAATGGAGGAGGGTTATGGGGGGTTAGAGAGTGTGGGACCAGGAAGAGATGAGACCTACAATGAGAGCTATAATTGGGATGTAAATTGAATAAATTATAAACAATTAAATTTAAATTAAAAATACAGTTCTACATTTTGTATCCATAGTGCCACTCCTCTATGGTTTAGACTCTAGTCCATTTCATACTTTGGTTGTGGCAGAGTATAAATGTGTCCACACTCACGTCTTGCACCTATAAAAGGCCCTTGTCCCAGTAAGAAGTTGTTGAAGCAAAGAAAAAATTTACTTATAAAGCTAGCAAAACAAAGAAGTAGAAACAGTCACAAAAAGATGGTTCCATCTCAGATTTCAAACCATGGACTAGCAGAATGAGGACTAGCTATTCATAAATCTTGTGTGGTTCTTTTCTGAGGGGTGGACTTTTTTCAAGGTTTATTTTTAATTAAGTTTTTATTTTTTATATTAATTACATTTTATTTGCTTTGTATCCCAAATGTAACCTCCTCCCTTTTTCCCTTCCAATCCCACCCTCCCTCCCTCTTCTCCTCCTATGCCCCTCTCCAAGTCCTCTGATAGGGGAGGTCTTTTTCCCCTTCCATCTGACCCTAGCTTATCAGGTTTCATCAGGATTGGCTGCAATGTCATCTTCTGTGGCCTGGCAAGACTGCTCCTCGCTCAGGGGTGGGGAGTGGTCAAAGAGCAAGTCACTGAGTTCATGTCAGAGACAGTTTGTGTTCCCCTTACTAGGGAACCCATTTGGATACTGAGCTGCCATGGGCGACATCTGAGCAAGGGTTCTAGTTTATATCCATGAATGGTCCTTGGTTGGAGTATCAGTCTCAGAAAACAACACTGTGCCTAGATATATTGGTTCTGTTGCTCTCTTTGTGGAGCTCCTGAACTCTCCAGGTCTTACTAACTCCTCCTTCTTTCATATGATTCCCTGCACTATGCCCAAGTGTGGTTAAGAGTCTCAGCATATGCTTTGAATCAGTTCTTATTAGACTTCTTTCAGATGCCCTCTGGGGTAGGCTCCTGTCCTGTTTTCTGTTTTCTCCTTCTTCCAATATCCTTCCCATTTGTCTTTCTAAGTGAGGATTGATCATCATACCTAGGCTCCTCCTTCTTGTTTAGCTTCTTTAGGTGTACAGATTTTAGTATGTTTATCCTACCTTATAGGTCTAGTATCCACTTATACATGAGTATATACTGTGTGTATCTTTCTGCTTCTGGGATACCTCACTCAGGATGATCTTTTCTACACCCCACCGTTTGCCTGGAAATTTCATGATTTCCTTGTTTTGAATTGCGGAGTAGTATTCCGTTGTGTAAATGAACAACAATTTCTGTATCCATTCCTCAGTTGAGGGACATCTGGGTTGTTTCCAGGTTCTGGCTATTATGAATAAAGTTGCTATGAACATGATTGAGCAAATGTCCTTGTTGTGTACTTGAGTATATTTTGGATATATGTGTAGGAGTCTGGATCTTGAGGTAGTGCTATTCATAATTGTCTGAGAAAGCACCAGATTGATTTCCAAAATGGTAGTATAAGTTTACATTCCCACCAGCAATGGAGGAGGATGCCCATTTCTCCACAACCTCTCCAGCATGTGTTCTCAATTGAGTTTTCATCTTAGCCATTCTGATGGGTATAAGGTGAAATCTCAGAGTCATTTTGATTTGCATCTTCCTGATAAATAAGCACGTTGAGCATTTCTTTAATTTGTTTCACTGCCATTCTTTATTCCTCTACAGAGAAATCTCTGTTTAGCTCTGTACCCCATTTTTTAAATTGGATTGTTTGACTTGTTGCCTTTTAACTTCTTTAGTTCTTTATATATTCTGGATATTAGCCCTCTGTCAGATATAGGGTTGGTGAAGATCCTTTTCCAGTCTGTAGGCTGTCGTTTTGTTCTAACGACAGCGCCTTTTGCTTTAAAGAAGCTTTAGAGTTTAATAAGGTGTCATTTATTGATTGTTGATCATAGAGCCTGTGCTGTTGATGTTCTGTTCAGGAAGTTGTCTCCTGTGCCAATGAGTTCTAAGCTCTTCCTCACTTTTTCTTCTAACTGATTTAGAGTATCTGGTTTTATGTTGAGGTCTTTGATCCACTTGGACTTTAGTTTGTGCAGGGTGATATAGATCTATTTTCATTTTTCTGCATGTAAACATCCAGTTGGACAATGAAGATGCTGTCTTTTTTCCTTTGAATGGTTTTGGCTTCTTTGTCAAAAATCAAGATTCTGTAGGTGTGTGGATATATTTCTGCATCTACTATTCGGTTCCATTTATCCACCATTCCCTTTCTATACAAGTGCCATGCAGTTTTTATTACTGTTGCTCTGTAGTACAACCTGAGATCAGGGATGGAGATACCTCCAGATGATCTATTGTTGTATAGAAACTTTTTGGCAATTCTGGGTGTTTTTTTTTTTTTCTATATGAAGTTGAGAATTTTTCTTTCAAGTTCTACAAAGAATTGTGTTGGTATTTTGATTGGAATTGCACTGAATCTGTAGATTGCTTTTGGCAGGATGGCCATTTTCATTATGTTGATTCTACCTATCGATGAGCATGGTAGATCTTTCCACCTTCTGATATCCTCTTCAATTTTTTTTCTTCAGTGACTTGAAGTTTTTTTCAAACAGGTCTTTCACCTACTTGGTTAGGGTCACACCACGATACTTTATGTTTTTAGTGGCTGTTGTGAAGGGTGTTGTTTCCCTAATTTCTTTCTAGGCACTTTTGTTTGGTATACAGAAGCATATTTGATTTTTTTTTGAGTTAATTTTGTGTACAGCCACTTTGCTGAAGGTGTTTATCAGATGAAGGAGTTCTCTGGTTGAATTTTGCGGGTTGCTCATGTATACTATCATATCATCTGCGAATAGTGATACTTTGATCTCTTCCTTTCTGATTTGTATCCTCTTGATTTCTTTTAGTTGTCTTATTGCTCTAGCTAGGACTTCAATTATTATTTTGAAAAGATACTAATAGAGTGGGCAGCATTGCTTTGTCCTTTATTTCAGTGGGATTGATTTAAGTTTCTCTCCATTTAGTTTGATGTTGGCTATAGGCTTGTTGTATATTATCTTTATTATGTTTAGGTATGTGCCTTCTATCCCTGAACTCTCCAAGACTTTAAATATGAATAGGTGTTGGATTTTGTCAAATGCTTTTTCAGTATCTACAGAGATGATCGTGTATTTTTTTTCCTCCTTCAGTTTATTAATATGGTGGATTATATTGATGGATTTCTGTATATTGAACCACCCTTTCATGCCTGGGATGAAGCCTATTTGGTCATGGTGGATGATATCTTTTGTGTGTTCTTGGATTTGGTTTGCCAGTATTTTATTTAGTATTTGAGCATCAATGTTCATAAGAGAGATAAGTCTGAAGTTCTCTTTTATGGTTGGGTCTTTGTGTGGTTTAGGTATCAAAGTGACTGTGGCTTCATAGAGTTTGGTAATATTCCCACTGTTTCTATTTTGTGGAATGGTTTGAAGATAATTGGAATTAGCACTTATTTGAAGGTCTGGTAGAATTTTGTGCTAAAACCATCTAGCCTTGGGCTATTTTAATAAAGGAGACTTTTTATGACTGCTTCTATTTCCTTGGGGGAATATAGGACTATTCAATCTTTCTACCTGATCTTAATTTAATTTTGGTAAATGGAATCTATCAAGAATTCCTAGAATTCAATGAAAATGAAAGCACAACATACCCAAACTTATGGGACACAATGAAGGCAGTGGTAAGAGGAAAGTTCATAGCACTAAGTGCCTTCAAGAAGAAATTTGAAACATCTCATACAAGCAACTTAATGGCCCAACTGAAAGCCCTAGAAAAAAAAAAGAAGCAGATACACCCAAGAGGAGTAGACGGCTGGAAATAATCAAGCTCAGGGCTGAAATCAATCAATTAGAAACAAATAAAACTATTCAAAGAATCAATGAAACCAAGAGCTGGTTCTTTGAGAAAATCAACAAGATGGACAAGCCCCGAGCCAAACTAACAAAAAGGCAGAGAGAAACAGTCCAAATCAGCAAAATCAGA
>CM053766.1:21405423-21420539 GCA_028658305.1 Pachyuromys duprasi | reverse complement strand
ATACAAGGCACATACCTAAACATAGTAAAGGCAATATACAGCAAGCCTATAGCTAACATCAAACTCAATGGAGAGAAACTCAAATCAATCCCACTGAAATCAGGGACTAGGCAAGGCTGCCCATTGTCGCCATATCTCCTTACCCTTTTTGATTAATTTTGATTGAAAGTCTATTTTATTAGATATTAGGATAGCTACCCCACTTGTTTTCTGGGTCCGTTTGCTTGAAAAACTTTTTTCCAGCCCTTAACTTGAGGTAGTGTTTATCTTTGTTGCAGAGCTGAGTTTCTTGGATGCAGCAGAATATTGGATCCTGTTTCTGCAATCATTCTCTTAGTCTGTGTCTTTTCATTGAAGAGTTGAACCCATTGATGTTGATAGATAATAGTGATCCATGAAAATTTGTTCCTTTTATTGTGGAGTTGGTGGTGTTCCTTTGATTCATTGCTTCTTTTCTTTTAATTTTTTTGTGAAAGTTATCTGTATCCTGTACTTTCTTAGGTATAGTTGTTTTCATTGGATTGGAGTTTTCTATCTATTGGAGTATCTTTTGTAGGGCTGGATTTCTCTGTACATACTGTTTAAATTTATTTTTCTCATGGAATATTTCAATTTCTCCATCTATGTTGATTGAAAGCTTTGCTGGGTAGAGTAGTATGGGCTGGCATCTGTGATCTCTTAAAGTCTGCATGACCTGTGCCCAGGCCCTTCTGCCCTTCTTAGTTTCTGATGAGAAGTCTGGTGTTATTCTGATAGGTCTACCTTTATATGTTACTTGGGCTTTTCCCCTTGCTGCCTTTAATGCATTTTTTTGTTGTTGTTCTTTAGGTTTAGTGTTTTGACTACAATGTGATGTGAAGAGTTTCTTTTCTGGTTTAGTCTATTTGGTGTTCTGTAGACTTCAGGTATGTTTATGGACATCTCTTTCCTTTAATTGGGAAATTTTTCTTCTATGGTTTTCTTGAAAATATTTTCTGGTCTTTGGAGCCTGGAACCTTCCTTTTCATCTATTCCAATTATTCTTGGATTTTGTCTTTTCATGGTGTCCTTGATTTCTTGGATGCTTTCTGTTTGGGACTTGTCCTATTTTACTTTTTCTTTGAGAGAAGTATCAATTTCAGCAACTGTATCATCAGCACCTGAGATTCTTTCTTCCATCTCGTGATTTTATTGGTGATGCTTACCTTTGTGGTTCCTGATCTTTTCTCTAAGTTCTCCAGCTCCATGGTTTTCTCTTTTTGTGTTTTCTCTATTGTTTTTATGCCTCATACCATTTCCTTCATCTGTTTGAATGTGGATTCCTGACTTTTTAGGATGCCTTTTATTTGTTTTGTTCATTTCCTTTCTATTTGCCACTAATTTTGCCTCTACTTGTGCCTCTATTTGTTTGGCTGTATTTGCCCTTATTTCTTTGAGAGCTTTGTTTATTTCTTCTTTATTTGTCTCCACTTCTGTGGTTATTTCTCTCAGAGATTTGTTTGTTTCCTCTTTATGAGCCTCTAATAACTGGATAAGCATAGCTTTAAAGTCATTTTCCTGTGTTTCTGATGAATTGAAATATTAATATTTTCATTAATTAATTTATTTGGTCACGTTGAACCTGTTGCAACTCCCTCTTACCTCTCTGTCTATCCAGTCCGACCTTTGTATCCACTCCTCCAAATTCTCCTCCCTCCCCTTCTGAGAATGGGAGGCCACTTCATGGTTACTAACACATGCAGGCACATTAAGGTACAGCAGGACTAAGAGCATCCTCTCCCATTGATGCTAGGCAAGGCAATCCAACTAGGCAAAAGGGCAGGCAACAGAGTTAGAGACTCTTACTCAGATTTTTAGGAGACCCACATGATAACCAAACAGCACATCTGCTACATATTTTTAGGAGGCTTAGATCTATCCATGCATGTTCAGTGAGAGCCCATTAATTTTTACTCCATATTTCTTCTTGTCATGTCCATGACCCTGTTAGCTCCTCAATCCCCCCTCTCACTATTTCAAAAGAGTCACTGAGCTCTGTCTATTGTTTGGCTGTGTGTCTCTGCATCTGTTTCCATCAGCTGCTAGAAGAAACCTCTCAGAAGACAGTTATGCTAGGCTCCTATCTGCAAGCATAGCAGAGTATCTTTAATAGTGATAGGAATAGGCTCTTTCTCATGGGCTGGGTCTCAAGTTGGGCAAGTCATTGGTGGCCTTTCCCTCAATCTTTGCTCCATCTTTATTCATACACTTCTTTTAGGCAGGGCAAATTTGGGGTCAAAGGTTTTATGGATTGTTGTCCCCCTTCCTCCCCTGGAAGTCCCATCTGATTGTAGAAGGTTTTTCTAGGAGTCTCAGTTAAGGGTCACCCCCATAGACTTCCAGAAGCATCCCTGTCCCAGAGATACTCGCCCTCCAATTTCTGTTCTCCTTCCACTCCTCCCTGCCACGCACCCTCCTAGCATCTGATCCCCACCCCAGTTCCCTTTTGCCCACCTTCTCCTGCCCAATTTCTGTCATCTAACTATTGCAGATGTCTGCTTTATTTTTCCTTCTGAGTGAGATTCAAGCACCCTCTTTTGGTCCCTTGTTACTTAGCTTCTCTGGTTCTATAGGTTGTAGCATGGTTATCCTGTACTTTATGGCTAATATCAACTTATAAGTGAGTATGCATCATGATTTCTTTCTTGGTCTGGGTTACCTCACTCAAGATGTTATTTTTCCATTTTCATCCATTTGCCTGCAAAATTCATGATTTCTCTCTCTCTCTCTCTCTCTCTCTCTCTCTCTCTCTCTCTCTCTCTCTCTCTCTCTCTCTTTTAGTAGCTGGGTAGTATCCATTGTGTAAATGTACCTCATTTTCTTTATCCATTCTTTCGTTGTGGGCCATCTAGGTTGTTTCTAGCTTTTGTCTGTTAAAATAAAGCTTCTATGAACATGGTTGAGCAAATGTCCTTGTGGTATGAAGGAGCACCTTCTGAGTGTACACCCAGGAGTAGTATAGGTGGATCTTGAGGTAGAACTATTCTCAGTTTTCTAAGAAACCACTGGATTGATTTCTAAAGTGGTTGTACAAGTTTGCAGTCTTACTAGCAAAGGAGGAGGGTTGCTCTTTGGTCTTTTTAAGTAGCATAACATGTAACATGTTTCCTTACACTTTAAATTTTTTTTCACCACTCTCTTCTCTGTACTCTTCATCCCCTGCTCTTCTTCTTTCCCACACAAATAGTCACCATTATACTTTCAGCTTACATATATTTGATTACTGTTTTCTTCTTTATTCCTAACGTCTATTTTCCCCTTTTAAGGTTTCCTTGCTAGTGTCATGAGCTATACATATATCTTCCACCTTTGGACATATAAAGACATTAAAATTTAAAGTATATATGGGACAGAATGCTTCCTTCATTTGGTTTCCTGTTACTGGAATAAAGAATGCTTGAAAAATAGAGAACAAAGTATTCTAGGAGATTGGTGGATAAAAATGGGTAAAACAATAACAATTCACTTCCTGATGTGATTAGAGTAATACTTTTTCTCCAAAATCTCATTACTTTTCTTTTAAGGCTTAAGATACAATTTCCAATCAGGTTACAATAAATATACCTTAGGATTATGTTTGACATCATAACTAGTAAATGGCCATCACTTTGAGACATTTCTTTATTGAAACTTTAATGGTGAGATTGCCAATTTCTAATGTGGCCTAAGATATTTTTGCCAAACAGAAATATTTCTATATTCTAAGCATATAAAGACAATAAGTACCTACAAAATTTTTTTCTTAGACATAAGACCTTCTTTAGTTTTGGGAACTAAAGAAGAGTAGCTACATTACAAATTTTAATATAAGTTTTTATACAAATGCACATGTTTTTATACATGCATGTGTGGTTTTATTTGAAACTTTATAGTATTTTTAAAACTTCTTTAATGTGACATTTTTAAACAATAGTTCTGATATTATTAACAACATCTGTCACTTCTCAAACATTATTCTTATACAACTGTCAGGTTGATCATCTATTTGTCACATTCTTCTAGTACTTGGATTTTAATTTTATTCTGTTTTTTAAATATATAACTTATCAACTCATTATGTAAAGAAGACCACATGCACCACTGACTTAGCCAGATGGTATTTCACATTGTTCTTGCAATTTCTATCGGTATGCTGGTGATTAGACATAGAAGATTCTAGGGTCAGTACTCACCCATTATACATTGGTATAACATTTTTATGGCTTTATAACATTGATATCGTAAGATATACACAGCATCATATGCTATGGAATATTCTAGTCACATAAAAATTATACAATGATTTAACTGATATTATTCAGTAATATCTTAAATAACTTACCAGAAATACTAAAGAGTATTTTTCCTTCAAGTGATTTTAAGAAAAAGAAACTGTTTTGTAGATGCAAACGGGAACATGAAATATTATTATTACATAGTAACTTATGGTATTTTAAAACATTTAACGGAAACTAGAAACAATGCGGACAGCACAGTGGGTAAAACTCGTGTTGAGCATCTGTGAGGATCTGCACTCATGTCTCCGGAATTCATAGACAGATGAATAGGGTAGCATGCATCTCTGATAGCGGGAGAGGAAGTGAAGACAGGAGAATCTCAAGCTCCACGGTCAGAAACATTGGCATCCCCAGTAGAAACAATTGAACTGAACGAGAACAAGGTTAAAAGGTAAGGACCAACACCACAGTTTATACCTGACTTCCATAAGCACATTTAGCTGACATGTTTACAAGCATGTGTGCACACATGCACACACAAACACACAATTGTGTAACAGCGAAATGAATGGTTAGTCAACAAAATATTTGAAACAGACCTAAGATGTCACGTTCAGATAATTTTTATCACTGAATGCTTAATGTTTTTATTTTTTCAGTTTATTTTTTGAATGCTTAATATTTTCAAATTACTTATTTAATTGTTTATTTGTATTTACTGCTTTTCCTTTTAAATTAGTTATTTGGAAATTGTATACAATGACTTCTGACTATTTTTACCCTTCCTGCAACTCCTTCCAGATTTACCCATATTTCCTTATAAAAATATGTGTATTTCTTCTTTTCCCCCATTAATCTAATCCAATCTATACTTCTTACATACTCTTTCTTCAGCATGTGACCATTCACTGGATATGCCAAGAGATACACCCTTAAAAAATAAAAACTGCATTGTCTTCCTCTGTGGCCTGGCAAGGCTGCACCCTCTAGGGGTTGGTGATCATAGAGACTGTCACTGAGTTCAAGGGAAGGGCATAGGTGGAGAAGATGGAGAGTGGGTGGGATTGGGAGGAGATGTGGGAGGGGGCCACAGCCTGGATTCAAATAGAATAAGTTGTAATAAATGATAATAAAAAATAAAAAATTAAATGCAAATAAAAAAGAGAAAGAAAACTGACTTTCAATCTCCCACCAGCCATAAATTGTCTGTAGATCCTCAGCTAGGGATGGCATTTTTGTGACCAACTTCTTTCTACATGATAGGCATTGCTCTTGTTTGGACTTGCACACATCTTGTTCCTGCTCTCACAATCACTTAGTTTATAGTGTCAACTGTGAACAACCGCTGTCATGTTGTGTCAGGAGGACACTGTTTCTTTGTATTCATTCAATATCTCTGGCTTATGTAGCCTCTCAGTCTCCTTTTCTGAAGTGATATCTGAGCTCTGTCAGAAGAGAAGGCAAAATAGGTGTTTCATTTAGAGTTAAATATTCAGTAGTCTCTTATTCCACATCTTGGTCCATTTTGCACCTCTGTGTTAATCACAATCTACTACAAACAGAAACTTCTCTGGTAAGGATTGAGAGATGCATTAATCTGCAGCTATCACAGTAAGTCAATAGGAGTGAGTTTAATACTATGTACATTTAGTAGAGTGGCAGTAGCAGGTTATCCTTTTATGGCATATGATCTAATTATTCAAAGATTCATGACCCAACAATGGTGCCAGGTATAAGTTTTGCCTCATAGAATGGGACCTAAATTCAGTAAGAATGTCATTGTTTTCTCCCATAATGTTCAAATCTCTATTGAAACAATGGAGGGGTCTTATTGTCCAGTAGTGATTATAGATCTTAGGGTTCACAGTTAGGCAAGATTGTTGATTACTTTCTTTCTCTGGTAATATGGATAGCAACTTCCAACTTATAAAAGAGAGCAAATATAGATGAAGTTTCTAGGTAATAACAAATTAGTATCTCCAAGCATTTATTTCTTGTTTGTTTGACAATTTTATGCATTTACTGATTAATTCCCTTCTCTCACCCTTTCTGTGCATAGTAGAATCCATTTTCTTAGCAATTAGGTCTTCATATCTTCATTATTTTGTGCCATACAATTGTTTAATGAGAGCTTCTCTATTGAGCATTGGAAGATTATTTACTATAGAAAGGGTAACACATTAACAGCTATGATAAAATGCGTACTCATTTCTCATCAATAACTACCAATAATTTCTCAGGAAAGGATGGGATTGTCCATGAATTGTTGACAGAGACAATTTTGTTTAGGTCTAAATTAGGTACCCATGCTGAGATTTTCATGTTACTGAAATATGTTACGATATAATAATCTAGAATATTATCACATTGTTTATTTCATTATCTTTCAATCTTTTACATTTGTTTCGTTAAAATAAAAATGTATAATAAATTTTTATAATAAAAATTTTAAATTTTTGTCTTGTTTTCATAGGCCACAGTATTTGAAAAAATAGGTGTCATGAAATATGAGAACATATTTTTAACTTTATCATCAGTTCACCTTACAAAACCAGTTTCAGATGAAAACTTAACAGTGATCGACACAAATTTTAGTGACATACCTGTTCGTCTGTACTTGCCAAAAAAGAAGTCTGAAATACTGAGACCAGCTATAATTTATTTGCATGGTGGTGCGTTTGTCTTGGGAAGTTGCAGTAAGTGTATTTTTATATGTATGTTATTCATGTATTCATATTAAAATAATTTAATTATACTGATGACAGAGTTGTTGACAGATCATTGGATTATTTTATTTGTCGTTTTTTTCAATTTCTTGAGTCCTTTGTATATTTTGGATATTATCCCTTAGTCAGATGTAGGATTGGAGAAGATCTTTTCCCAATTTCTAGACTGACATTTTGTTCTATTGAGAGTCCCCTTTGCCTTACGGAAGCTTTTTGGTTTCAAGAAGTCCCATTTATTAAATGTAGATCTTAGAGCCTGAACTGTTGTTCTTTTCAGAAAGTTTCAGGAAGTTCCTGTGTCAATGAGTTCAAGGCTCTTCCCCACTTTCTCTTCTACTAGATTTTGTGTATCTGGATTCATGTTGAGGTCTTTGTTCCACTTGGACTTGAATTTTGTGCAGGATACAAATAGAATATGGTTCTATTTGTATTTTTTGTAAATAATAATAATTATTATTATTAATTTATTCACTTTGTATTCCAGTTGTAGTCCCCTCACTTTTCCCCTCCTTGACCCATCCTTATTCCTTTCCTCCCCAATCCCTATTCCTTAGTCCACTTATAGGGCAGTCCTCCTCCCCTACTGATGGACATTAACCTATCAGGTCTCATCTGGATTGCCTGGATCCTTTTACTCCATGGGCTAGCTAGGTAACCCCACTAGGAAGAAGTGATCAAGGAGCAGGCAACTGAGAATGTCAAAGACTGTCTCTCCTTTTACTAGGGAGCCCACATAGAGACTGAGCTGTCTATAGTCTACATTTGATCAGGGAGTCTAGGTCCTTTCTATGAATGGTCTTTGGTTGATGCATCAATCTTTGCAGTCCTCCCTGGGCTAAAGAAGCTAAATGACCCTAGTACCTTAGGGAAGATGCTTAGTTCTCATTCACAAAGGAAAACAGGATAGACACCAAAAGAGGTAAAAGAGCGGAAACAGGGCTGGAGCCTAACACAGATGAGCCACCCAGGTGGGGGATCAAAGCAGATGCAGAGACTCAACCAAACTTCGGACAGAGTACAGGGTGTCTTATGGAAGAAGGGGTATATAAAAACCCAGAGGGGCGAAGAGCCACACAAGGAGACCAAAAAAAAAACTATTTGTATTTTTCTACATGTAGACATCTGGTTAGACTAGCACAGTGTGTTGAAGATGCGCTCATTTTTCAATTGTATGCTTTTTGTTCCTTTGTAAAAAATCAAGTGTCCTTTCGTGTGTGAGTTTATTTCTGGGTCTTTGTTGTGCTTTCATTGATCAACCATTCTGTTTCTATGCCAGCACCATCAGTATTTATTATTAGTGCTCTATAGTATAGCTCAAAGTCAAGGATGGGGATGCCTCCAGAAGATCTTTGATTGTATAGAATTGTTTTTGCTATTGTATGTTTTCTTGTTTTTCAATATAAACTTTAGAAGCACCTCTGACAGACTCTACTCAGCAGGGTAACAAAACATATGCTGAGATTCATAGCTAGACTTTAAGCAGAATACAGAGAAGCTTCTAAAAGAAGGGGGAGATAGAAAAACCTGGAGGGATCAAGACCTCCTCAAGGAGAGCAACAGAACCAAAAACTCTGGGCACAGGGGTCTTTTATGAGACTGATACTCCAAACAAGGACCATGAATGGAGATAAATTAGAACCCCTGCACAGAAGTAGCCCATGTAGCTCAGTGTCCAAGAAGGTCCCCCAATAATAGGAATAGGGATGTTCTCTGACATGAACTCATGGGCTGGCTGTTTGATCATCTCTTCCTGAGTGGGAAAACAGCCTTACCAGTCCACAAAGGAAGACAAAGAAGCCAGTCCTGATGAGACCTGATAGACTAGGTTTGGATGGAAGGGGAGGAGGACCTCCCCTATTGTTGGACTGGGGGAGAGGCATAGGAGAAGAAGAGAGAGGGAAGGTGGGTTTGGGAGGGGGTGCTATGGCTGGGATACAAAGTGAATAAAATGTAATTAATAAAATTCAAACAATAAATCTTCAAAAAAAAAGAAATGTGTTGGAATTTTAGTGAGTATTGCTTTGAATCTGTAGTTTCCTATTCATAAGATGCCATCTTCACTCTGTTAATTCTAACAATTCATGAGCAAGATTTATTTCCATTCTGATATCTTCTGCAATTTCATCAGAGACTTGAAGATTTTGTCATACAGGTCTTTGACTTGCTTAGTTAGAGTTACTTCAAGGTACTTTATTTGCTACTATTTTGAAAGATATAATTTTTTTCTCTCAGCCTATTTTTTACTTTGTATACAGGAGGGCTACTGAGTTATTTGAATTAACTCTGTATCTCTCTACTTTGCTCAAGGAGTGTATCATCTGTAAGAGTTCTCTAGTGGAATTTTTTGGGTCACTGATGTATACTGTCATTTCATCTGCAAATAGCAATACTTTGGCTTCTTTCTTTTTAAGTTGTATCACCAGGACTATCTGCATTGTCTTCCTCTGTGTCTTGGTAAGGGTGCACAGCCCCACCACCACCAGGGGGAGGTGATCAAAGAGCCAGCCACTGAGTTCATGTCAGATACAGCCCCTGTTCCCTTTACTTCAGAGCTTATTTTGAGACTGAGCTGCCATGGGCTACATCTGTTCTAGGTTCTAGGTTATCTCCATGCATGGTCCTTGGTTGAAGTATCATTCTCAGAAAAGACCCCTGGGCCCAGATTTTATGGTTCTGTTGCTCTCCTTGTAGACTTCTGCCCATCCAGGTCTTTCTATCTGCCCCTTCATTCACAAGGTTCCCTGCACTCTGCTCAATATTTGTCTGAGTCTCAGCATCTGCTTTAATACCCTGCTAGGCAGTGTCTTTCAGAGCCTCTCTGTGGTAGGCTGCTGCCATTTTCCTTCTTTTCACCCTCTTCCGATGTTTATCCCTTTTGCCTTTCTGAATGAGGATTGAATATTTTACCCAGGGTCCTCTTCTTGCTTAGCATCTTTAGGTGTATAGATTTTTCTACATTATTTGTCTAATATCCACTTATATGTGTGAGTGTATACCATGTGTGTTTTTGCTGCTTCTCAGATACCTCACTCAGGATGATCTTTTTTTAGTTCCCACAATTTTCCTGCAAAGTTCATAATTTTCTTGTTCTTATTTGCTGAGTAGCATTCCATTGTTTAAATGTACCATATAATATCTGTATCCATTCCTCATTTGAGGGACATCTGGGTTATTTCCAGATTTTGGCTAGTACAAATAAAGCTGCTATGAACATGGCTGAGTAAATGTCCTTGTTATATACTTGAGCATCTTTTGGATATATGCCTAGGAGTGGTATAGCTGGACATTGAGGAAGTACTATTTCTAAGTGTCTGAGAAAGTGCCAGATTGATTTCCAAAGTGGTTGTACATTTCTACTAGCAATGGAGGAGGGTCCCTTTTCCCACATATCCTCTCCAGCATGTGGTGTCACTTGAGTTTTTGATCTTAGCCATTATGATTGATATGAGAAGAAATCTCAGGGTCATATCAATTTGCATTTCCCTGATGACTAAGGACGTTGAGCAGTTCTTTAAATGTTGCTCTGCCATTTGTTATTCCTTTATTGAGAATTTTCTTTTTAACTCTACCTCATTTTTTTTGATTGGATTATTTGATTTGTTGCTTTTTAACTTCTTGAGTTCTTTATGTATTCTTGATATTGGCCCTCTGTCAAATATAGGGTTGGTGAAGATCCTTTTCCAATCTGTAAGTTCTCATTTTGTTTTGATGACGGTGTCCTATGCGTTACAGAAGCTTTTCAGTTTCATGAGGTCCCGTTTAATATACAGTGGATTACATTGATGGATTTTCATATATTGAACCACCTCTGCATTGCTGGGATAAAGCCTAACTTGATCCTAGTGGATGATATCTTTGATGTGTCCTTAGAATCTGTTGGAGAGTATTTTCTTGAGTATTTTTGCATCAATGTTCATAAGGGAGATTGCTTGAAATTCTTTGTTGGATCTCTGTGAGGTTTATGTATCAAGGTGACTGAGGCTTCAGAGAATGAGTTTGGTAATGTTCTTTCTGTTTCTAGTTTGTGGAATGATTTGAAGAGTATTAGTATTAGCTCTTCTTTGAAGTTCTGGTAGAATTCTGCACTGAAACCGTAAGGTCTTGGGTACTTTTTGGATGGGATACTTTTGATGACAGCTTCTCTTTCCTTAGGAGATATAGGACTATTTAATTGATTTACCTGGTCTTGATTCAGTTTTGGTATGTTTAATCTATCAAGAAAGTTGTCCATTTCATTTAGATTTTCAAATTTTGGGGTATAGACTTTTGAAGTAAGACTTAATGATTGTTTGGATTTTCTTAGTGTCTGCTATTATGTCCCACTATTCATTTCTGATTTCGTTGATTCGGATAGTGTCTCTCTGCCTTTTAATTAGTTTGGCTAAGGGTTTGTCTATCTTGTTGATTTTCTCAAAGAACCAGCTCTTGGTTTCATTGATTCATTGAATTTATTTGTTTCTAATTTATTGATTTTAAGCCCGAGTTTGATTATTTCCAGTGGTCTTCTTTTCTTGGGAGTGTCTGTTTCCTTTTTTTCTAGCATTTTCAATTGATCTGTTAAATTGCTTGAATGAGATGTTTCAAATTTCTTCTTGAATATGCTTAGTGCTATGAATTTTCCTCTTAGCACTGCTTTCACTGTGTCCCAGATGCTTGGGCATATAGCACCTTAATTTTTTTCAAATTTTAGGCAGTCTTTAACTTGTTTCTTTATTTCTTAACTGATTCTGCTGTCATTAAGTAGTGAGTTGTTCAACTTCCATGTGTGTGTTGGCTTTTTGTTATTTTCTGTGTTGAGATACACCTTTAGTCCATTGTGGTCAGATAGGATACAAGGGATTGTTTTAATCTTCTTGTATCTATTGTGTCTTGCTTTGTGACCAACTATGTGGTCTATTATGGTGAAGGTTCCATGGGGTGCTGAGAAGAAACTAAATTCTTTTGTGTTTGGGTGAAAGTTTAGGTAGATGTCTGTTAGGTCCAGTTGATTCATGACCTCTGTTAGAGTCATTGTTTCTTTGTTTAATTTCTGCTTTGTTGACCTGTCATTTGTTGAGAAAGGGTGTTGATATCTCCCACTATTAATGCATGGGGATATATGTGTTGTTTAAGTTTTATTATTGTTTCTTTTACAAATGTGGGTGCCCTTGTATTTGGGGCATAGATGTTGTGGGTGCCCTTGTATTTGGGGCATAGATGTTCAGAACTGTGATGTCTTCTTGGTGGAATTTTTCTTTGATGGGTATTAACTGACCTTCCCCATCTTTTTAAAGTAATTTTGATTGAAAGTCTATTTTATTAGATATTATAATGGCTACTCCTGCTTGATTCCTGGATCCATTTGCATGGAAAACTGTCTTCCAGCCCTTTACTCTCAGTTAATGTCTATCTTTGTAACTTAGGTGTCTTTCTTGGATGCAACCAATTATTGGGTCTTGTTTATGTATCCATCCTGTTAGTCTGTGTCTTTTTATTAGAAGATTCATTCCATTGATATTGAGAGAGATTAATGACCAGTGGCTCTTAGATGCTTTGACTTTGCTATTGATTGTGGCAGCGTGTTTGCATGATTGGCTACTTTTAGTTTTGCTATAGTGAGGTTATTTTTTTCCTGTGTTTCCCTGGATGTAGTTAGCTTTCTTGGGTTGTATTTTTCCTTCTAGTATCTTCTGTCATGCTGTATTTGTACGTATGTATTGTTTAAGTTTGTTTTTATTATTGAATATCTTGTTTTCTCCATCTATGATGACTGTGAACTTTGCTGGGTATGGTAGCCTATGCTGACATCTATGTTCTCTTAGGGTCTGCATGATATCTGTCCAGGCCCTTCTGGCTTTTATAGTCTCTGTTGAGGAGTCAGGTGTGATTCTGATGGTTTGCCATTATTATTACTTGGCATTTTTCCCTTGCAGCTTTAAGTATTTTTTCTTTGTTTTGTATACTTATTGTATTTATTATTATGTAATGGGAGGATTTTCTCTACTGGTCTAATTAATTAGGTTTTCTTATATTCTTGTATTCTTGTGTTCTTATAGGCTTCTCCTTTTAATTGGATAAATTTTCTCCAATGATTTTGTTGAAAATATTTTCTGGGCCTTGGAGGAGGGAATATTCTTTTTCCTCTATTCCTATTATTCTTAGGTTTTGTCTTTTCATGTTGTCTTGGATTTCTTGGATGGTTGTGTCAGGATTTTTAGAGTTAACATTTTCTTTTACAGATACATAGATTTCTTCCATTCTATCTTCCACAACTGAGAGACTTTCTTCCATCTCTTGTAGTCTATTGGTTATGCTTACTTCTGTAATTCCTGTTTTCTTCCCTAAGTTCTTCCTTTCCATGATTTCCTCCATTTGTGTTTTAATTTTTCCAATTCTGTCTTCAGAGCTTGAACCGTTTTGTTGATTTCCTTCACCTGCCTGACTATATTATCCCTTTTTCCTTCAATTCCTTCACCTGTTTGAACATTCTTCTGTTCCTTTTTATTTCTTTCAGTGATTTAATTATTTCCTCCCTGAAGGCCATAAACTATTTGTCTCTATCTTCCTGTATTTCTTTATGGATGGCCATACTCTGTTTGACTTTATCTTCCTCTATTTCTTTAAGGATGTCAGTAATCTTTTTGACTTTATCTTTCTCTGTTTCTTTATGCATTTTTTGTTTCCTAGATTTTCCTCTTCATCAGCATAAATGTAAGGTCATCTCCTTGAATTTCACTTATGATATGGTGTCCAGGGCTACTTGCCTCTGGATAACCGGGTTCTGGAAATGCCATATTTTTTTTTTTTTTTTTGGCTTTTGTTGGTTGTGCTTTTATGCTGGCCTTTACCAACTGGCTGTCTCAGGTGTTGGTTGTTAGTTTCTGGTGCCTGCTGGAATCCTGGGTTGAGGAGAATCCCCTTGGCAGGAAGATGGTTGTTCCTGAAGGAAGCCTCCTCAACTTTTTGTGTGTGGTCACTGAATGGCCGGTGCTTCTCAGGAATTGCTGCAGCTCACCTCAGATGTATGGACCTGTATGGTAACTGTGGTCAGTGATGATTATATGGGCTGTCCTCTCACCAGGAGAAGTCCTGAAGACACTTGCCCTGCACTGGGTTTTTTTTATTAATTTATTTTTTTGTTATCAATCACAGGTTATGCACTGGGTTTCTTGCTCTGAAATTAGTGAGCTTCTGCTGCTGTTGTCACGTTGTGTTTGGTGGGCACAGCCTTCTTGAAGAGCCAGGGAGCCCTGACATTTGCTCAAGGTGGCTAGGAAGACAGGTTGTGCCTTGGAGCATTGTGTAGGTTCTGATCCTGTGGATCCAAGGCTTCTGTAGGTCTGAGATTGGAACTCTGTGCCCCAGGATCCAAGGGATAATCAGTGGCAGGTGAGTACAGCTCTCAGGCATGTGGTGGGAGGCTAGAGCCTGGAGCCATGGGAACCCAGAAACTTTTCTGGAGCTGTGAGTTCCGAGGTCGGACCTGATGTTTCCCTCACTGTGGAGTTTCCTCCCAACAGGAAGACACATTCAGTCTAGGTTGGTGACTAGAGCGTGCAGGAACGGTGGAGCGGCCCCACTCTGAGGCTGGGTGCCTGCAGGAACTCAGGAACTTATCCTTAGAACTTTGTAATGTGTGTGTGTGTGTGTGTGTGTGTGTGTGTCAGCTGAGTGTTCTGAGGTCAGACATGTTGGGGTTTCCTCCTGACAGGGAAACAGTCTCCGGTGCTGTGGAGCTCACAGTTCTGTCTGGGATGGTGAGTAGGGCATGCAGGTGGATCTCTGGGCTGGCTGCTGAGCACCTGCCAGAGCCCAGGACATTTTCCAGGGATTGTTTGGGTGACCTAAGTTAGGTCCCAATTGGTTCCTTCACTGTGGGCTTTTCTCTCAACTGGAAATCCTGGACTCTGGTCTTGTGGGGCCCTCAGTTCAGTTTGGGATAAGTATCAGAGCACACAGGTGTGTGGCTCTGAGCATGTAACCTAGAGTGCCTGCCAGGGCCCAGGAACTCTTGCAGGCTTTAGCTGGGTGACCTGAGAATGGACCCCATTGCTTCCCACACCATGGGGTTTCCTTTCGCCTGGAGCACACAATCCCTAGGGCCCAGAGTTCAGTATTTTGGTTGCTATGCAATTGCTGCTGCCCTGCTCCTCAGACACAGTGTCCTCTAGGTGCT
>CM053766.1:21377745-21404923 GCA_028658305.1 Pachyuromys duprasi | reverse complement strand
AGGGCTGAAAAAGAAATTAGGGAAACAACACCCTTCACAATAGCCACTAATAACATAAAGTACCTTGGGGTGACTCTAAGCAAGCAAGTGAAAGACCTATATGAAAAAAATTTCAAATCTCTGAAGAAAGAAATTGAAGAAGATCTTAGAAGGTGGAAAGACCTCCCGTGCTCATGGATTGGTAGGATTAATACACTGATGCTATTTTTATCCCTCAGTTTGATTATGCATACTTCAGACAGAGGCTATGGACTCTTAGGATGGGAGAAAAGGGAACATAAAACACTTTCATAAAAACTGTCTGCTTCCATCAAGAGACAGTAACTTTTAGTGGATGTTGCTTGTCTGTTTTGTCAATGGCAATACATTTCTATCTTTCTAAAAGTAGCTTGTTTTTCTTCACATGTAGTAGTCTCTCTGTGACTATTATACTACAGGAAAAGAGGTCTTTAGGGCACCCAGTTTCACTTCATTCAGTCAACATTTTAGTTATTTCTGTGCTTCTGAATAGTAAAAGATATACAGACCTTACCATAGAAAGAGCATATGGAAAAAATGGAGAGCATAAAATCTGCCAATAAGACACCCTAAACTAAAGAAAAACAAAACAAAACAAAACATGACAACAACAAAACACTCTTTACAGATAATGCTTTCCCATGTTCCCATACCCTAGGTGCACCTTCTCTACCCAGGAAATCTGAAACTCATGGCAGTAAACACTTTTACTTATTACTATGCTGTTTTCCTGTCTTTTGATTCTTTAATGGTAAATAAAAATAACCCATCTGCTAGCCTCTACCACCCTGGTACCAATCAAGGAGTGTGAGGAGTTCATCTAGGGAACCTACTTAAACATTCTGAATTCCTAAGAGAGTAATGAGTGAACCTAACTGAAATGAGGCCTTATAAAGCATCCATTGCTTTCCTTTGATGCTTGGACACCACCAAACGATCAGGTAAGACCATCAATAGCTACAACCAAACACTTGAATGTAACAGGCCTTCAGATCTTAGGAGGTCCCTAGACCTTAGCATAACTGACTATATGATGGAAGTACCATTAAGGCCCTAAAATTCAGCATGTAGACAGCACCACTAATCAAAACAAAAGCAATAATGGAGCAGATTATTTGTTTTTTATAATTAGGTTCAGAAAGCTTAAAATCCACATCCCTGATGTGTTATATATTCCTGTTTTTGAATCTCAAACAAACTCTCAGGTCATTCAAACATTTTTTTCAGTGAGTCACAGCTGAACTCTCAAGCAAATCTAACAGTGTTTGGTTTTTTTTTGCATTTAAAAGTTAAATTTTGCATTTGGACACTTTAATGGCTGTCTACTCACCTCTGGCTCATTAACATGCACTCTATCACAAATATTTGCTGAAGTTTGGATTTACTACTTTCTTTTTTATTTTTATTAATTACACTTTATTCATTTTTATCCCCCATTGGCTTCCTTCCCCCTTGCCTCCCAATCCCACTATCCTTCTCCCTTCTCCCCGCATGCCCCTCCTCAAGTCCACTGATAGCAGAGGTCTTGCTCTCCTTCTGAACCTATTCTATCAGGTCTTTTCAGGAATAGCTGCACTGTCTTCCTCTGTGGCCTGGTAAGGTTGCTCCCCCCTCAGGGGGAAGGTGATCAAAGAACAGGCCAATCAGTTCATGTCAGAGACAGTCCCTGTTCCCATTAAAAGTGAGCTCTCTCCTAGACTAACACTGGTGTTCCCAAGGACCCACTCATAAAAGACATATCACGTGTTTTCTGTGTAAACTCAAGGAAATAAAAAAAATGACTTAAATAATTCCACTGGTAATTATAATCAATACATCGAATCTTTTAAACAATTGAGTGTCCTGCATGATCTTGTAATAATGTTGCTCCTAGACGAGACAAGAACTTCTCAAAAACAGTGGAGAGGGACTTTGGTATATTAGATTTGAGTCTTTGGATACATATGTTTCCTTTGGAATAGCCATTGAAGTGAGGAAACTAATAAGGGGACATAGGGTGTGATTCAAAGGGAAGGGATATAGAGTTCACTGAAAACAGAACAGAAAGACCTAAATTGGTGTGAAGGATAGGAAAGCACGGTAGAGGAATAAATATAGGAAAAATAAATAACACTGAAACCTCTTGAAAATATTATATGGAAACTACACACTATTATAGATGTTTAATGTATATGTATAAATACATATACAGTATTTATATATAAGTATTTTATTTATATATTATTTATTTTTGTTTTCTGTGTAGTCTTGGCTGTTCTGGAATTAAATATGTAGATGAACTATTCTCAAATTTAAAGATCAGCCTGCTTCTACATCCCAAGTGCTAGAATTAAAGATGTGTGTAACTACTCCCAGTTATATATGCATCATTTAAGCAGAATCATCCAATAACTGAATGAAAATGTCCCTACTACATACAACAGGCTAATAAATATAAACCCTAGTGGCAGCAATCTCTTACCTCCTTTGGAGCTCTTGGTAATTAAGTTCTCTGAAACCTCTTAATTCTGGCTTTCACAGTTCAAATCACCCTTGGTAGCACTGTCTTTCATATTTTTCCCATGATGACGCATGAAGGCCCCCATACAGCACTCATATGCTTTTCTAAACCAAAGTCCCAAAGTCTACATTCTTCAAACAAACAAACAAACAAACAAACAAACAGACTCACCCTCACCCCCCACTCCTGGTACTAAGTTGTGCTTTAATTAAGGTTTCTATTGCAGAGAAGAGACACTATGACCATGGCCTCTCTCATAAAGGAAAACATTTAAATAGGTTTGGCTTACAGTTGAGAAGATTAGTCTGCTATGGTTCCGAAGGGAAGCATGGTTACATGTGGGCAAACATGGTACTGGAGATGTAGCTATGAGTTCCAATCTGATAACAGAAAGAGAGAGGGACAATGTGCCTGGCTTGAGCATCTGAAACCTCAAAGTCCACCCCCAGTGACATATTTCCTTCAACAAGGTCCCACCTCCTAATACTGTGAATCCCTATGTGCCTATAAGGGCATTTTCATTGAAACAACAACAGACCACAAAACACATTATTGCCAATATTCTTTGTCACCCTCAAGAATGTGATGGAAAGATACTATCATTAAAGACAACAATAGACTTGGGCCACAGATTATGATGATATCAAGCTTGTTCTGACATTGAAGCTAGACTCTCTACTGCCTAACTAGTAAAGTGCTAGAATGTGTTGTGCAAGCTTCTGAAGAATAAAAGTAATTATCAGTCTTCCTCAGCTATGAACTTGCTATTGTGAACTGCGATAATATCTGTACTAGTAAGACTTACCCACTGTTGCAACAATGACATGAACATCAATAAAGTATCCAAGCACTTTCTGATTTGATTTAAGTTCTGATCCACAACATGAAACTCATAGCTGGTGCTAATGTCATGTGAAGACTCTATGGAAAGACTTGTCATAATCTTAAGTGAGAATGTATTGAGACAGCAAAGAATTAAAAATTAGCGCGTATTGGCTTAAAGTTTAAATCACAAGCCTAAACAGAGACAGCCATGTGGAGACATGTCCAGCCACCTGCAGGGAAGAACTAGCCTTACAAGATTCTCTTCCTGCCCACTAGATATACAGTTGCTAGGAAACCATCTCGGATGGTCAAGCCAGAACTGTCTTGGTGTCTAAAGTAAACCAATCATTTCAAAAGTCAGTTTTCCTTACCCAATCGTTTAATGCCAAGGCATGTATCTCCCTGCTTGTGGTTTTTCCCTTGAAAAACCCTGTTCCTCTAGACCACCCTGCCACATTCTTCTTCTGCTTCCATAGGAAGATTTGCGACCCGGGCATGAGCTCTTATCCAATAAGCCCTTATCTGTTTAATAGTGGAGTCGATTCCTGGTGGTTCTTTGAGGGTCTCACAAACTGGACATAAGGATTGGGGGCTTGTCATGGACCCTTAAGACTCCAAGATCCTGATCCAGAGTCTTATGCTGGTGGTAAATGTCTAAGTGTCTCTGTGCACTGTCCCTCCATGCTTCTACTTTCTGTGCTCTGAAAAAAAAAAAAACAAAAAACAACAATAACAACAAAAAACTAGAGGTTTTGGTTTGAACAGCAAGACGTTACTAGGAATGGATGCACTCAGTGGTCAAAGCTGTTAAGGTCTTGGGGGATATCCCTGGTGCTGGGGTGGTTGACAGAGGAGCCCAAGCGCCCACTGGAGAGTTTCTATGGATGTGGAATCCCACCAACTATTCTCCTATCTGTGCTTTTGGCTTCCATGGCAGAAAAACCAGGGCAGAAACCTGAAGGTTCATGGTTCTGAGCTTCAGTTGCAATACAGGTACAAGGCCACTCAGTCTACATCTATCTTTTTATTTTGTTCCTAATGTCTATGAGAAATCTTTTCAGGGTGGATACTGCACCTACCCCAGAAGGGGACACTGATCCTGTTCTGGAAGAATTTTTGATGGAGGAATCAAGACCTCACTGTCTCCTCAACCCCTTGTGCCATTTTTGCCTTCCCCACCATGAGCGGGAACCAAGAGCTTGGTTTTATTTTTGTTTTCAGCAGTGAAACAACTACTTTGTGGGTATTAGTCTGTCTACTTTGTTCCTTGTGTTTGTATTGGACTCTGATGGACCCTGTGGGAGAGACTTCCTCTAACCCTTGTTTCTTCCAAACCCTCCACCCATTAGACATTCTTCTTCCCCTGCTTCTCACAGCAGGAGACGAGTGGGTGAGGGTTGGGTAGAGATGCTAGGGTGGAGCAAGGAGTGAAATTGTTAGACCTATGCCTGACACACTTCCACCATATCTACCATAGTGGTGCACAGCAATCAACTCCAGGAATGCTGGGAAAGCCCAGTTGGGAAGGTGGCTGGGATGGAGGTGTCACCTGTGGCACTGGACTATCCCCAAGTGTTACAGCCCCCAGGCAAGCAGTGCTAGCCACATCACGAGACTGAGGGTGCTAAACACACCTTCATCATGGTGGGGTAGTTGGAGCAAGCTCACCCAGGCAAGGGGTGTCTACATCATGTGGCACACAGGGAAACACTGCAAGCAAGTTCCAAACTCCCAAGGAAGGGCGGGCTATGTGAGCTCACCCTGGCTCATGGGACACAGTGCTTAAAATTATGGCTGGATGGAGTAAGAAAAGTTTTGTCTATCTGTTTAAGTGTACGTAAGGCCATTACATGCTTCCTTCTGACTGATCTTAAATGGTCAATATGGTCTGTGTGTCTTCATTATAGATTTACAGTTATTGGATATGTTTAAAGTTTAAATTCAAATTCTTGTTTAGAACATATATGTGTGCATGTGTTTGTAAAATATATACAAGCACAAATGTTTTACAATAGCAACCATGTGGCTTGACATATCATGTGATATGACTTTGCCATCTTGAAATTGCCACACGGGGTGGGGCAGAGAAAAGGAAAAGAAAGATTACAGTACCTCTTAGTCATAATAAATTTTGTTTATCATCCTATTTCCTTTTAGACTAATAAGATAAGTCTCATTTTAAATTGGTATTGATTTTAGAGAATGGATTATTTGCACTGGTAAAATTTGGTTATAAAATTTGGAATTAACATTTAAAATTATGGTTAGGTTAGTTGCTTAACTCCTAAAAATATACTTTATTTTGATATTGCAAGAATAGGTTTTGAAGAATGTTTAAATGTTTAAGGCTATGAAACATTTTAAAGTTTATCAGGTATTTTAAATAATGACCATGGGTAGTCTAACAAAGAATTTGGAACAGTTTCTCAACCCTTTATGGGGAGGGGAGGAGTAAAAAGACCTTGGTATTTATTTTATTAATTTTTACCATTGAAGCCCAGCATTACTGTTTGAGCCAATTTAGAAAACTGCATTTTTTACAGTGTATTGTGTAAAGCATGTTATGGAAGGTCAGAGTATGTATAGAAAGCCAGAGGGCATGTGAACTGTATTTGCTCTGGGTTTTCATACCTGCAAATATTATTTGAGAAAAAAAAACTGTAAAATATGTTGTTCTTCATTTAAAAGGCTGGAGATTCTTCAATGCAAAATGTTTTCTTATGCTCTTTAAAGGGGAAAGAGGACTGCAGCTCCATGTTAGCCAGGGTCATACAGGGTTGTATTCAAGTCATTGTTAACCACTGTATGAAATATATACCTGACCGCCAGTTCCTGAATGAATATATTAATGCTGTTCTTTCCGGCTGAAAGGTTTCATATGCCAGAATAGTTCACATACAGTTGAAAATTGTTCCATACTGTTCTGTTATGCAGTTTTTTCTAAAACTTATTTGATTGCAATATTAGAACTTTTGGTTGTAGGAAACCGAAATATTACAGAGTGCTTGATAAACCATGGGAGGTAGCAATACCATCAGCGATATCTAATGGCTATGTTTTAGATTGCCAGCCACAGCCTGTAGCAACACATGGCTAACTGCCAAGATGGCTCAGAGATACAGAAGGTGGACCTGTGGCTGAGGGCTTCCAGCTGTGTTCAGTTTAGTGCTAAGTGATACTTTTGTCCTTTAAGCTTTTTGCTGTTCAGTCTTAATGTGATGTAGTAGGATCAGCAAGATTTGCTAGCCTCTTTATGAACTGTATCTGATTGAAAGTTTTGCTTTCATTTTAGTTCAGAAATATATTTAAAAGTTATGCTAATGACTACAGTTGGTTACAAGATTGAGCTTTACCTGTCTTTTGTGTATGATTTTTAATGTAATTTATTTACTTTTATAGTAATCACAGGTTATACTTTGTATCCCAGTTGTAGCTCCCTCCCTCATTCCCTCCCACTCTCCCTATCCCTCCTTCATCTCCGTGTATGTTTTTAAGTTTAAGTCTAGGATGGGTAACTATAAAATTTGCCTAAGTAGATCCACTCCAAATAGTTAAGGTCCTAAAACACTTATCCTAGGAATATGCCAGAATTAGAGATTATGGCATTCTGTTTTACAGGACATAATTTAGAGTAGATAACTAAAGACAGAAAAAGAGTAACTCAGATACACTGGCCCTCAAGTTTGTCAGACATCTAATGAATATGGCATTTTAACATGTGTAAGCTTATTATAACAGAGTGCCAAAATCCTGGCAGAGCTCTCCAAGGCCTCCAAGAAGATTTGGGCACAATGACAGACAACATGACTGGATTGTGGTATGCTAACCACTGGGCACACTGCCCCACTGGCCCATCACCAGGGCCCATTCTAAACTGTGGACAAAGCTCTGGACACCTGGAGAGTCATTGTTTCATGTTGCTGTAGACAAGGTGAAGTCAATCTCTAATGTTCCTTTTTCCACAGAAACAATCTCTCATCATCTGTGCCTAATGGCTGGACCACCCTGCTCATGATGCCATTAGACCACAGCAGCTAGGAACGACTGCGTATGTGGTGGGCTGACTAGTCATCTCTGTCATTTTGATTTGGCTTATATTTATCCTTCCCAGGTCTCTGATCACATTGACGGCTAAGCTAAGCTAATGGTAGCTTGGCAGCTAAAGAGCAGACAATTAGATCCATTGTTAGTTCATTAGTTAGTAAGAACTACTAGGTACTAGATCTCTTTTTTAGAAAGGCTAACAGATTTGCCTTTCTCACAGGCTTCCTATTAGTTGCCTATGTCTAATGGTGAATAACTGGATAGAAAGTTGTAAAGTTTATGTAACGTTTGAGGATATAAAAGTTTAACTTATAAGAATCTAAAAAAAATGTTTGAGGGTCTAGGGAAAATGTTTCAAAGTTGGTAAATGCAAGGAAGATTGGAGGGTCGAAGTAGGTGCTTTAAGGTTTGTGAATGTAAATTGCAATGACATGAAAAGTAATTTAAGGGATATTAAAAAGAGAGAGATTTCAATTTCTCCCTCCTCTCTGCTAGTGTTGTGATTATGGTGTTATAAGATTTCAGAAGTTCAGAGTTTGGCATTGATCAGTAGAGTTTTGATAAGTTGATGAAGCATTGACTGCTTATTATCCAACCAAAAGCTTGAGATTTTAATTTCCTTTTGATTGTCTTCTGGAGATAGACTTAAAGGTACTTCTCATCACATTAAAAACATTTGCCTAATGTGTACATCTGACTCAAAAGCCATAAATTTTACTTAATGGCAT
Organism: Pachyuromys duprasi; assembly: GCA_028658305.1. Lineage (NCBI taxonomy): Eukaryota > Metazoa > Chordata > Mammalia > Rodentia > Muridae > Pachyuromys > Pachyuromys duprasi. Next base: position 21,396,808 of record CM053766.1, on the reverse strand, counting down.
GAGTCTACTTCTGCTGTATTGTAGACACCTATTAACTGCTCTTTCTAAAATATGACCTCAGTGTGATGGTAATACGAATATATCCTCCTCCCTCTTCTCCCCTTATGCTCCTCTCCTAGTCCACTGATAGGGGAGATCTTCCTCTCCGTCTATTTGACCCTAGCCTATCAGGTCTCCTCAGTACTGGTGGCATTGTCTTCCTCTGTGGCCTCCAAGGCTGCACACACCAGAGGGAAGTAATCAGAGAACCTGTCACTGAGTTCATGCCAGAGAAAGCCCCTGTTCCTCTTTCTAGAGACCTTACTTGGATACTGAGACTATAGCTTACATATGAGCAAGGGTTTTTTTAAGTCCTCTCTATGCATTGTCCTTGGTTGGAGTATCATCCTCTTCAGGGGCCCCAGGGCTCAGTTTTTTGGTTCTATGGTTCTCCTTTTGGAGATCCTGTCCCCTCCATGTCTTTCTGTCTCTCCTTTCTTTCATAAAATTGCATGCATTCTGGCCGAAGTTTGGCTATGAGCCTCAGCCTCTGCTTTGATACCTTGATCAGTAGTCTTTCAGAGGACTTCTGTGGTATCTTTCACAGCATCTTCACTAGGGTCTTCCTTGTTGGCTAGCTTCCGTAGGAGTATAGATTTTAGTATGTTTGTCCTATATTATATGTCTAATAACCTCTTATGAGTGAGCATATACCATGTCTTTTTGTTTCTGGGTTTTCTCACCCAAGATGATCTTTTCTAGTTTCCACCATTTGCCTAAAAATTTCATCATTTCCTTGTTTTTAATTGCTGAGTAGTATTCCATTGTGTAAATGTACCACAATTTATTTGTATCTATTCCTCAGTTGAGAGACATCTAGGTTGTTTCTAGATTCTAGCTGTTATGAATAAAGCTGCTATGAACATTGTTGCACAAATACCCTTGTTTTATGATTGCACACCTTTTGAAATACACATAAGAGTGGTATAGTGGGATTTTGAGATAGCACTATTCCTAATTTTCTGAGTAAGTGCCAGATTGAAGAACATGCATGAAGACCTAGACTCCCTGCTCAGAGGTAGCTCATGGGCAGCTTAATCTCCATGGGAATTCTCTAATAAGGGAAACAAAGGCATTCACTGGCATGAACTGTAGTGCTTACTCTTTGATCACCACCCCCTGGTGAGATAGTCTTGCCAGGCCACAGAGAAAGAGCATCCAGACAGTCCTGATGAGACCTGATATGTTAGGTTAGTAGAAAAAAGAGGACCTCCCCTATCAGTGAACTACTGAAGGGTCATAGGTGGGAAAGAGGGAGGGAGGGTAGGATCAGGAGGAAATATGGGAGAGTGCTATGGCCAGATTACAAAGTGTTTAAATTGTACTAGTAGTAATAATAATATAACAACAATAATGGTGATGATGAAAGAAAGAAGAGAAAAGTTTTGAAGAGTCAAATGGAAACCAAAAGATTATAAGATTAGTGGCAATAAAATAGTTCCCTTTTTTATTTTCCTCTGTCCCATGCTAGGTGGGTTTTCTAATATGAGACAGAGATTTTGGATTTTCCTTTAACAAGCATGCATGGGTTTAGGGAAGGAGATAGCCTCACTACAACCACAAAGCCAGCTTTTATTTTTAATTGAATTGGGACCACGTAAACACCATTTGCCACTTACATGTTTAGAGCACAGCAAAGACAAGCTAGAGGTAGGTGATTTGACTTGACCATGTTACACTTTTGCGGGGGGCATATTCTCTTGATTTTCCATGTTTTTTTCAGATGTTTTACTTTTCTTATTATCTCCAAATTCCTTAGTTGGATGATTTTATTCTCCTGGAAAGATAAAACCCTAACTCTAGGGGGTTTCTTTTTTGGCAGGTGATATCTTTTCTAGGGCAAAATGGTTTGTTTGTTTGTTTGTTTGTTTGTTTTTGTTTATACAAAAGAAAAAGTTTTATCTATTAATTAATTTTTTAAACATTTTGAAATTTTAAAACTAAATATACCTTAGTGTGTGTGGATAAATATATCTATCCCTTATATATATATATACATATATATATATATCTTTATGTATAAATTCATGTTTAAGTGTATTTAGTTTTAAATCACAAAGGATATTCACTCTGAATTTTAGTCTGCCTTTTTCAAGCAGCTTTTAACTTTTTTAATTAATTTATTTATTCACTTTACATTCTGGTTGTAGCCCCCATTCTTTCCTCCCAGTGCTATTCCTCTGAAAAGGGAAGCCCCTTTACCCACTGACCCAAGTTCGTCAAGTTACATGAGGATTGAGTTTGTCCTCTTGTCCTGTGGCCTGGTACAGTGGGAACTGATCAAAAGCACCATGTCAGAGGCAACCCCACTTCCTTTATTTATAAACTGACATGAAACCTAAGTTGCCCATTGGCTACATATATGTAGAAGACCTAGTTACAGTCCATGCATGGTCCCTCAGAGGAGAACTCAAAAGAGGCTCCTGTCTGTAAGCATAGTAGAGTATCATTAATAGTGTTAGCAGTTGGCTGTTTTTTATCAGGTGGGTCTTGGGTCGGGCCAGGCATTGGTTAGACATTCTCTTAATCTCTACTCTATCTATCTGTTCTGTCTTTGTCCCAGCCCAGCAGGTCCTGTAGGCAGGGTAAGTTTTGGATCTAAGATTTTGTGGGTAGATTGGTATTCTTCTCTGTCTATAGGAATCTTGTCACCTTATAAGGTGTCCTCTTCAGTCTCTATTGCCCCTGTTACTAGGAGTCTCATTAGAGTACCCCTCATATCCTCCTAGAAAAGCTCATTCTAAGTGAAGTAAAACAGACTCAGAAAGACACACATCCTATGCACTTATTTATGAGTGGATTTTAGATATACAATACAGGATAAACATTATAATGCATAGATCCCTAGAAGACCCAAAGGAGGATGCTTAAATCTTACTCAGAAGGAGAAATTGCATACACAGAGGTAGTGGCTAAAGAAAAGCAACAAGGTAGGAGAAGGAGTGAAAAGAGAACAAGGGTGGAGACCAGACCTGAGGTGGGGGAGTGGGGGTCTGGAGGATAGGAGACCTGCAGAGAAAAAGGAAACTGAGGGTGTGGGAATCACTAGTGCAAGCTGGAGACCTAAGTCAGCCTAAATTTAATTCGCTGTAATTCTTATGTGCCTGCCTCTGCCTCCCACGTGTTGGGATGAAAGGCATGTTCCTCCCAAAATGGGTAACCCTCTGTCTGGCTATGGATTCCTATAATAGATATTCTCATATGGTTGTCATGGTTTAATTTGTTTCTCTGTGTTTTAAATTTCTTCTTCTTTTTATCATTATTATTATTAATTACAATTTATTCAATTTGTAACCCAACTATGACCCCTCCCTCATCTCCTCCCAATCCTATCCTAAGTCCTTCTAATCCCCCTATGTTCCTCCCCTAAACCTCTGATAGGGGAGGTACTCCTCCCCTTCCCTCTGATCCTAGCCTATCTGGTCTCATCAGGACTGGTTGCATTGTCTTCCTCTGTGACCTGACATGGCTGAACACCATCCCCCACCATGGGAAGGTGATCAAAGATTCTGCTACTGAGTTCATGCCAGAGAAAGACCCTGCTCCCCTTACTAGGGACCCCACTTAGATACTGAGTCTATGAGACACACCTGAGCCAGGGTGTAAGGGCCTCCTCTTGCATTGCCCCTGGTTGGGGTATCATTCTCTTTAGGGCCCCCCCAGGACTCAGGTGTTTTGTTTGTTTGTTTGTTTGTTTGTTTTTGGATCTGTTGTTCTCCTTTTGGAGTTCCTATCCCCTCTGGCACAGAGGTTAAGAGCACTGGCTCTTCTCTCAAAGGTCCTGAGTTCAATGCCTAGTAACCACATGGTGGCAAATAAACATCTATAATGAGATCTGGTGCCCTCTTCTTAGCACTGGGCCAGTGGTTCAATGGATAAAGCAAGAATCTTCCGATCTTTAATTAGGAGATTCTTGGTTCTCTATTTACCCTAATTTTTTAATGTTAGGGGTAAATTTTCAAGTTTTTCAAATGTGTGGGCTATCATTCTTCCTGATTGTTCTGAATTTATTTCCTGGAAAATTTAGTATTATAGTCTTAATCAAGACACCAATTTGCACAATATTTATTTTCACATATTTTATCTGACTTGCCTGTACGAGCTATAGAAATTTTGACATCTTTGCTAAGCTTTCCTGGGTTTTGCCATTTCCATTCATGGCTACCATGAATAGATATCTTTGTCATTTAGCTGTCAGTTAGTGGTTTTCCATTTTGATGACCATATAGCTATACCATTGCCACCTCCAGGAATTGGAAAAGACAGAGATTTTCCTTTTGCTTTCTTAGAAGTTTGTCTTATAGCCAATAGTGTTATACTGCTTTTGATGTTCCTTTCTCCATATTGGCCATTCCATCCCCCCTGTCTATAGGCTGTCCCTTTCCATCAGTATTGGTTACATCCATGGACAATGAACAATCAGCAAACAAATAAGCTAGCCAAATGCTGTGACTGTTTTATTGGTTTTCAAAATTCAATAGGCGACTCTTTGGGGGGTGGTGATGAGTGGTTTAGGGACAGGGATTATAGGCAATTGAGTTATGTCCTCAGCATGGGAAGGCACAGGCCCCTTTGCCACCACATCCTGGTCAGGAAAGAGATTAGCTAGGTACCAGTTCACTGTAATACCTTTCTTTCCATGACTCAACCTGAGAAGGGCTCTGCCTGGATCCAATCAATCCAACATGAAAAAGGTGCCAGCATTTTTCTAGAATGGGATGTTTTGATAGGTAATGTGCCTTTGATGAAAACAGGGATATTTGTCACTCTGAGGATTAATTAAATGTGAAATAATTAAAGGAGAACTGACATGGGCTTGCTCACGAAGTCTTTCTTCAATCAAGGAAACAGAACATTTGGGGGAAAAGGACAACTATAGAAAAACTGGGAGGAAGACATAAAGACTGAGATCAGCAGCTTGAGATGGCTGTGTCATAGAACTGTGCCTCTTTCTCTTAAATCCTGGACTTTTATAACTGCTGATTGTCTACTAACTCTGCTGCCTTAGAATTTCAGCCTCCAGCTTTCTCAACTGTCAAAGGGCATTTCTGGGGGTACCCATGGCACATAAAGAAGCACATTTGAATAAAGGCAGTTTGGGACTCAAATTAAAGCTGTTATTCTCTCTGTATGTACTCTTCTGAATATGCTTTTCTTGTCCTATAAACTGATTTGGTTAGAAGGCAGTCTAGAATTATGGTAGATTTATGTATACACAATGAAAGCATATACACATTACAGAATGAAAGTGCCAGTTTCTGACTATACGAGAACAGATTTTTCAATTTTATCCATTTTGCATATTCTAAGATACTCTCAGAATTTCAGCAACTTAGAATTGGATACAGACAACAAAAGACAGACAAATAAGGAAAGTCTTGATTTAATATCAACCATGTACTCCTCATAGCCAAACATTGGGCACAGTGCAGGGAATCTTGGGAAAGAAGAGGGAGATGAAAGATCTGAAAGGGACAGGAGTTCCAAAAAGAGAACAACAGAACCAAATGAACTGGGCACACAGGTCTTTTCTGAGACTGATACAACAACCAAGGACCAAGCATGGAGATAACCTAGAACCCCTGTTCAGATGTAGCCCATTGCAGCTCAGAGTCCAAATTATTTCGTTAGTAATGGGGATAGGAGCTGTCCTGAAATGAACTCAGTAGCTGGCTCTTTGGTTACTTCCTGCTTAGTGTGGGTGCAGCCTTACCTGGCCACAGAGGAAGACAGTGCAGCCAATCCTGATGAGATCTGATGTGTCAGATGGAAGGAGAGGAGAACCTTCCCAATAAGTGGGCTTGGGGGCATAGAAAGAGAAGAGAGCGGGACAGCAGGATTGGGATGGTATGAGTGATGATGGGGCTACAGCTGGGAAACAAAGTGAATAAATTCTAATATAAATAAGTAAATAAATAAATGAAAAAATTCATGGTTCATAGAGTAAGATAATTATGTGACCAGTATTTATTTTCGTTAGAACTCTGGTAAAAAGCAAGTTAATAATATTTTTAAAAGATATTCTTTCTTTGAAAATTATAATATCAATACTTTTATTAAATGTCTCAAAATGTTCATTATTAATGATTGGAGAGGATGTGGAGAAAAGGGAACCCACCTCCACTTGTACAATGTAAACTTGTACAATAGCTTTGGAAATCAACCTGGTGCTGTCAGACAATTAAGAATTGTGCTACCTCAAGATCCAGCTTTACCACTCCTACGCATATATCCAAAATATGTGCAAGTACACAACAAGGACATTTGCTCACCCACGTTCTTAGCAGCTTTATTCATAATAACCAGAATCTGGAAATAACCCAGATATCTCTCAGCTGAGGCCTGAATACAGAAATTGTAGTACATTTACACAGTGGAATACTACTTAGCAATTAAAAACAAAGAAATCATGAAATTTGCAGGCAAATGGTTGAAACTATTAAAGATTATCCAGAGTAAGGCATCAAAAAGGCATAAAGACACAAACGGTATACACTCACTTATAAGTGGATATTAGACCTATAATACAGAAAAATTTATTATTCTTACCATAAATGCACAAGTTTTAGCATCTGCATCCAAGGCCTTTACTTTCCAAATTTCCTCAATGTTGTTAGGTGTAAGTGCATAAATATAAGATAAAACACTAACACAAAGCAGCCCCAAACAGAATATTTTGACTTCCATAGTAATCCAGGCTTTTCACATTGCAGAGATTATAATATTTTCATAAATATTGAATAATAAGCTACAGGGTAAGTGCAGAGTGGGAGCCTTCTCAGGTGATGCAACTGTTCTCACAAGGCGAAGCTGATCCTTAATTCACAGACTGCAGTGTCATTTCCACTCTTGTTTTGCAAAAGCACAGATCTGAAGCAGACTTTGAAATTCATCAGGTCAGATGCCTGTTATTAACATGCAGATAAATTTCCCTGCACTGTTCCTTCATTCTATGGTGCTAACATCAGCCCAAAACGGTTTTAGGAAATCCAGGAGCAAATGCAAGCATTGGATAATTTTTGAAGGAATCTCTGTAGCTACAATATTTTATAATAGGTTAATAAAAATGTTACTTGATAGTCAGTCAAAATATATATTAACATTATTACTAAGGATTACTGCCTATGTTAACAAATCTGCCTGGTGTGGACCAAGAATGAAAGAAATGGGTGTAGAGACTTGTTCAAGTTTTATCATTTAACAAGGAGAATATTATGCCTGAACCAGAATTACCAGAACGTTTAGCACAAGTATTTTAGCAAACATTCCTGTGTTTAGAAGAGTTCATGATATGATGACTTAAATTTGTGAGTCAACAAGGTTTCTATTAGCTGTCCAGTATTAATAAAATATTGTTCTTAGTTGTGCCTCTAAAAGTGTTTCCAGGGGAGAATGATGTTTGAGTTGGTAGTTTGGCTCATAAATATGGTTGGACATCATCAGAGGCCTTGAAAGTAGGAATAGAAGAAAAATGTAAAGAAAGATCATTTCACTGTTTTTCCTCTCTTTTTGAGCATAACTTGTGATGACTCATATTAATGTTAATGTGCTTCCACTTTCTGTCCTTGTCCTGGAGTGCCATCTTTAATCCAAGTATTTGAGTATGTTTCCCCTCAGTTCTTGTTTTTATGTTGTATCACCCTGAAGTTCTCACCCTCCTTATTTTGTTGGTTTTGACCCTGGTGAATTTTTTAATATAATCCCTGAGTCTCTGTAATTAACATTATTTCCTCTGAATTAAACAATGCCACCCAATCTCAGGAACCCTGCCTATATTCACCCATAAGCTTGAACTTGAAAAGATGATTAGTTCCTGGATGTGGGTTAATTATTAGTGAGATTAATTTCCTTATAAATACGAGTCCAGGAGTTGATGAGGTAACTCAATCAATAAAGTACTTGTGGTGCAAACAGGAAGACTCAAGTTTAAGTTCTAGCACCATTGTAGAAAGCTGGGCATGATGGGAACACTTGTAATCCTGGAAAAGAAGATTTCCAGGGAGTTCACTGTCCAGCCAACCTTAAATTCTAGGGCAAGTGGCTAAAACAAAGTAGATAGCACCCAAGCAGCAAGGTAGAAGTTTAAACCCTGGTCTTTACAGGGATATGTTATATACATACATATACACACACTCAAACACATGTATATATACGTGTGTGTGCATGTGTGTGCATTGACTATTAATATGTACAGAAGAAAAAAGGAAGAATATAACAGGGTACATGTAATATGGTACAGGAAATAGGAAAGTGGGGAGGGAAATACAGGAGAAGTAGGGGTGCGGTGAAATAACAATGAGGATATCTTAAAAGGCCATAAAGAATCATGCTATTAATTATTTACCTAAAATATACAGTACATGTAATTTGGTACATAAATATAAATATAAAAATTTAATGACCACTTCTCATCTGGGCTGACAATGATCCGTTCAAGTTCAAAGGCAATATACAAAAGCCAAAACATAAGACATGGTTACTACTGTTGCTATAAAAAGTGAAATCCCAAGAGTTATATTTTACCATTGGAGACACAGGGGCCAGATGTGCTAGCTCAGACAGGCAGAGAAATCACTCAGCTGATCTTCCTACTGAGCTCACATACTAGAAGGAAAAGACCAAAAGCCAAAAGCTAAAAGCTTCCTGGTGCAGCTGACAGCCTGGCAAGAAAATGCCAACAGCTAACAGCCCAAGAGGTAGAGAGACCTGTGACCAGATTTTTTGGTTCTGTTGCTCTCTTTGTGGAGCTCGTGTCCCTTCCATGTCTTTCTATCTCCATCTTCTTTCATAAGATTCTCTGCACTCTGCCAAAAAGTTTGGCTCTGATCCTCAGCAGCAACTTTGTTAGCTGATAGGTAGAGTATTTGAAAGGCCCTCTGTAGTAGGCCCCTGTCCTGTTTCCTGTTTTCTCCCTTTTCTGATGTTCATTGCATTTGCCTTACTGAGTGAGGATTGAGCATCTCTCCCAGGGTCCTCCACCTTGCTTAGCTTCCTTAGGTGTACAGATTTTAATATGTTTATCCTATATTATATTCTAATATCCACTTGTAAATAAATACATAGCATGTGTGTCTTTCTGCTTCTGGGATACAGCACTCAGGATGATCTTTTCTAGTTTCCACCATTTGCCTGCAAATTATATGATTTTCATGTTTTTAATTGTTGAGTAGTATTCCACTGTATAAATGTACCACAATTTCTGTATCCATTCTTCGCTTGAGGGACATCTGGGTTGTTTCCAGATTCTGGCTATTACCAACAAAGCTGCCATGAACATGGTTGATCAAATGTCCTTGTTGTGTACTTGAGCAACTTTTAGATATATGCCTAGGAGTGGTATAGCTGGATCTTGAAGAAGCACTATTTCTAATTGCCTGAGAAAGCACCAGATTGATTTCCAAAGTGGTTGTACAAGTTTACATTCCCACCAGCAATGGAGGAGGGTTCCCCTTTCTCCACATCCTGTCCAGCATGTGTTGTCATTTGAGTTTTTGATCTTAGCCATTATGATGGGTGTAAAATTAAAAACCTTGTCTTTTTTATTTGCATTTCCCTGATAGCTAAGGATGTTGAGCATTTCTTTAAGTGTTTCTCTGCCATTCAATATTCCTCTATAGAGAATTCTCTCTTTAGCTCTGTGCCCCATTATTTAATTGGATTACTTCATTTGTTTCTTCTTAACATTTGTGTTCTTTATATATTCTGGATATTAGCCCTCTGTCAAATACAGGTTGGTGAAGATTCTTTCCCAGTCTGTAGGCTGTCATTCTGCTCAGCTTTTCAGTTTCATGAGGTTCCATTTATTGATTGTTGATCTTAGAGCCTGTGTTGTTGGTGTTCTGTTCAGGAAGATGATTGCTGTGCCACTGAGTTCAAGGTTCTTCACCACTTTTTCTTCTAACAGGTTTAGTGTGTCTGGTTTTATGTTGAGGTATTTGATTCACTTGCACTTTAGTTTTGTGCAGGGTTATAAATATGGATCTATTTGCATTTTTCTACATGTAGATGTGCCTGATTTGTGAGACCCCAAATGACTACCACAAAGAGTCAAGTCGTTGCAAATCACATGAGGATCTTTTGATTACAAGCTAAAGTTTGGGCTCACACACACTCACCATGGAAGCAGTGAGAGCCAAGAGCCTCATGCTCTGGTTAGTTGGGTGATTTAAACTGTCCGTCCCTCCCAGCATTCCCTAAGAAGGGGAATTCCTGCCTTGGAAGCATATATTGGACAAAACACAAAAAGGGATGTTGCATTTTGAATCAATTCAGGAAGGCCCTGAAACCATTAAAGGTCTGGATTCCCTTCCTAAGGGAGAGGGGCCAGTTTCCTAGCAACTGTATCTCTAGTGGGCAGGAAAATAATGCAGTAAGGCTAGTTCATCCCTGCAGGTGGCTGGACATGTCTCCACCTAGCTGGCCTTAGTTCAGGCTTTTGATTTAAACTTTAAAATAATAGCCACTGATTTTTAATCCGTTGAACTCTCATAGATATCCAGTTAGACCAGCATTATTTGTTGAAGATGCTGTCTTTTTTGTCCATTGTATGCTTTTGGCTTCTTTGTCAAAATCAATTATCCGTAGGTGTGTGGGTTTATTTATGGGTGTTCTACTCAATTCCATTGATCTACCGTTCTGTTTCTGTGCCAGTAAAATGCAGTTTTATTACAATTACTCTGTAGTACAACTTGAGATAGGGGATGAAGATACCTCCAGATGACCTGTTGTTATACAGGATTGTTTCAGCAATTCTGGGTGTTTTCTTTTTCCTACGATATTAAAATTTTTCTTTCAAGGTCTGTAAAGAATTGTGTTGGTATTTTTATGAAAATTGCAGTGAATCTGTAGATTGCTTTTAGCACGATGATCATTTTTGTTATGTTAATCCTACCAATCCATGAGCAAGAGAGATCTTTCCATCTTCTTATATCTTTTTCATTTTCTTTCTTCAGAGTGGAATTTTTTTTTCAAACATGTTTTTCACTTGCTTGGTTAGAGTCACACCAAGTACTTTATGTTATTAGTGGCTATTATAAAGGTTGCTGTTTCCCTAATTTCTTTCTCAGCCCTCTTGTCTTTTGTATACAAGAGGGGAATTGATTTTTTCGGATCATTTTGTATCTAGCCACTTGCTAAAGATGATTATCAGCTGAAGGAGTTCTCTGGTTGAATTTTCCAATTTCACTTTTTCTTTGAGAGACGTATCAATTTCTTCTTTTGTATCTTCAGCGTGTGAGATTCTATCCTCCATCTCCTGAATTCTGTTGGTGATGTTTACCTTTGTGGTTCCTGATCTTTCTTTACGTTCTCCTGCTCCAGGGTTTTCTCTGTTTGTGTTTTCTTTATTAATTCTATTTCTCTTTTCATGTCTTGCACCATTTCCTTCATCTGTATGAACATGGATTCCTGTCTTTACATGATGGCCTCAATGTTTTTTATTTGCTTCCTCTGTATGTTTCTCTATTTGTTTGGCTATATTTGCCTGTATTTCTTTAAGAGCTTTGCTTGTTTCCTCTTTATGTACCGTTAATAACTGGATAAACAGAGCTTTAAAATGATTTCCCTAGGTTTCTGACGAATTAGCTTCTCCATTGATTTTTAGATTTGCAGGTGAAGCCATGATGCTGTGGTTTTTGTAGGAAGTGTTCTTATGCAGACCTCTAGCCATCTGCTTTGCTGTTTATTCTTAGAGTCTGTACTTCAGACTGGGTCTGTTTTTCTCTGGTGTCTGGAGTATTTTTCAGGACTATCAGAGAGGTCTACCAGTTCAAGTGTGGATGTTGGTGTTTCAGCTGTAGCTAAGGGAGGAAGGTCGCTGGCTCATGTGTGTAAGCACGATTGTTTGAGTGGAAGTGTGCCTTGAAGGAAAGTTGCAAGAGCATATAGTTGCCTGGAAGGTGGAGCTTAATCACATGAGGGGGTGTTGACAATGTTTGTGGGTGCAGAGCACATGCACAGTTTGCAGGTGCCCTGAATATCTCAGTGGCCTATAGGCCATAAGTACTGTCCTCCTGGTATTCAGATCTGTCTGGGCTCCAGGAATTGTTTGCCTGGACTCCACTGTTATACCCACAGAATAGGAGCTTCACTGTTGAGAACACTATCCCAAGGATCACTGTGTGGCCAACAATGGATGTGTGGGTGGGAGGGATCCGATGTCTGGTTACTAGTGTAAAGGGACCCTAAATGTGGTGCCCTGCAAGCAATCACTTGAAGGCACCCTCACTAGCTCACAAGCCTAATCTGAAAGCACAGGGGTACCTGCTGTTATCTACTCTCAGATTTGGGCCCTCGAGGGCTAATGAGAGTGTCTGAGATCTGTCAGCTCATTGATGTCCACTGTTTGTCTGCCTGGCAAGGAGATCTTTACTTGGAACAGCTGCCTCTGGTGTCTCACTCACAGAGCACTGAGGCTCCTGCTTGAGCTAGCCTCAGCTTCTGACCTGGGAAGACAGGAAAGCTGCCTGCCACAGCCCTCAGCCTGCGAGGTCCTTATTGCAGCCATTTCTGCTGTCTCAGTCACACAGTGCAGAGGCTCCTGCTTGGGGCAAGCAGTGCCACCTTCACTGAGCAGGAAAGCTTTCATTTTGGCCAGAGAGAATTGCAGGGTGGTTGAATATTCACCACTCTCACTCCCTGGATATTGTTGTAGGTGACCTGCATCAAGAAGAAACCAGCTCACCAGTTGTCCCCTCTCACCCAGAAAGCCTCAATGTCAATGTTTCAGCTGCCCCTTTGCTCACACATTTCAGAATTTCAGATCCTGTGCCCCTCAGATATGGTGTGCACTGTTCCCAGCCATCCTGGGCACCTCTTTGGTTATTCTTAAGCAGTGGAAAGAATGACTCTGTTGCTGAAGACATCATGGATGCCAGAAACAGAGCCAAGGAGCCCTGAGCTGGAACTGACCTGAATGTGTCTTTCCTGATAACTAGCTTTAATGGTACCAGAAAGCACCACAGAAAGTTCCAAATGAGGGAGGAAAAAGTAGATGTCTACCAAAACATGATGCATATGAACCACATCAACTATCAGCATGGAACAATGACTCTAAGGGTAGTGGTGACACACATACCTTGGCAGTAGGCAATAACTCAGGCCTTCCATTTGTACTTAAGACCTACTCAATAAGAGGGGAATCATAGTTGATACTGAAAACCCAGCTAACCACTCAGTGCAATGGAAGCCATGAATCTTGGAAGAGAATCTGTTTAGCCAGCACAATCCCTACCAATACTCTGAACATTTGACCTCATACCCACAGGTAAGTATAGTCTTCACAGCTCATCAAGAAAAATTCTGTTTGCCACATATGGATACCACTACAGAAAACCACAACAAATCCAAATGCAGAATTGAGGAGTTCAGCATGAATGGATATATTTACAAAACACCCTCATACTTAAGGTTCAGGGAACATTGAGGAAAAGGAGGTGGAAATATTTGAAGAGACAGGAGATCAGAGAGTTTTCTGTGGAATTGTCTATCCTAGCAATGGCTGACTATTTGCCAATATAGTGTCTCTCCAGCCTAACAAGGATAGCACCAACAGAAATGCCAGTTTTGACATGGTAAAGCTCATAGGCATCAACTGCACAGAAACAGCTACAAGCAACCAAAGGCTAAGGGCAATAAAGATGGTATTACCTGGGAAAGAATTGTGAATCCATTACCAAATGCTCAGCCTTAAAGCATACATACAAGTAATATTATATAGACTGAACAGGTTATATTTAAGTAGATATATATCGCACATACATGAAATAATTAATATGAGTATGAACATGAAAAGAACATTCAGAGGTATATTGGAGGCCATGTAGATAAAGCAGAAAAAGAGAAAAATTGTGATTATGTTATAATCTAAAAATTAAAAACACAAAGTTTAAAAGACAAAGCTTATGTGCTCTTGCTTATCTTATCCTGTATGTAATTTGGATGGATTACTGCTGAGTCCTTAATTTTTATATGTTCTTTTGTTAAATCTATTAATTGTTATTTCATAAAATGTGTTTAAAATGTACTTTATATGGAAACTACTTGAGTTATTATATTTCAGTTATGGCAATGACAAATACATATTGGTTGAAATCCAGTGAGAGTTTCTCAGTCACTATGATGACCATTTTAAGAGCACTTATATTTCCTATATATGTATATATATAAGAAAACTCATATATATTTACATGTTGTTCTATTTTGAAACCTGAGAAAGTAAATCTCAGATTTAATAATTGTGTTTTCAGAATACACTGTTATTGATAAAAATGTGTTAGTCATTACATAATTTAAATTCATGGAAGATATAGCAGTTTCTCTATTAAAGGTACTGGTTCAAACTCCTGTTCTTCTATTGTCCAGTTAATGAAGTGAAATATGATTTAAGAGAAAAAAAACAACTGTCTAGGATGACCCAATGACAGACTCTGAGAATACAAAGTATTGGATGCCTACATGGGAAAGTTGCCAGCCCTTCTGTATTAGGTAGCATTTTTCTCATCTGCCATACGTTCTGTGTCTCTGTCATTCATTGATTTCTTCTCTCTTCTACTTAAGCATCCTATTTTTTCTATATCCCTAAGGCTTCCAGACAAAAATATATGTGGGTTAAAAGTAGCCTGGTGTGTTCTCTGTGGTAGACTTGTGTTCAGATCATAACCCTTCCAGTGTAAAAGCTCAACCAACAAAAGACAGAGCAATATGGTATCACCAGAACCCAGTTATCCAGCAGCAAGCAGCCCTCTACACCCCAGCATAAGTTAAATTCAAGAAGATGACCTTACATTTATGCTTATGGGGAGGATAATTGGCGAAACAAATAAAATGAGTAAAGAATTAGATGAAGATAAAGTCAAACAGATTATGGTCATCTGTAAAGAAATGGAGGAAGATAAAGGCAAACAGATTATGGCCTTTAGAGAGGATATAAGTAAATAACTGAAAAAGAAACAAAGAAACAGGAATGTTCAAACAAACAAGCGAAGGAATTGAAGGAAAAACAGGACAATACAGTCAGAGAGGTGAATGAAATCAACAAAATGGCTCAAGATCTGAACATAGAATAAGAAAAATTGAAGAAAACACAAACAACATTGATCATATTTCCCAGGTGAGAGGAATCTCCATGGTGGGGGAATCAGTAGGGTCCACCCTCAGGTCACCCAGCCAGACTTGGGATCTCTTCCCAGGCACTTGGTTACCAGACCAGAGCCACATGTCTGCATATCCTGATCAGCTTCCCAGGCTGAATGGTGGGCAAAAAAACACCAGAGACTGGGAGTTCCACTTGTGAAAAAAACCCACAGGGAACATACGAAGCAGGGTCACACAGTCTATCCCTGGAAAAGGTCCCACAGACCAGTGGGCACATGCCACCAGTCCTGAGTTGGGTTCCAGCTGCAAGCACAGAGACCAGCTGCACACCTGACTCTGTCACAGACAGGAATGTGTGCCCCAGGGCATCAGAGACTGGGTTTCCATGTAGGGAGAAAACTCCACAGGGAAGGAAACAAACGGGGACTGACATCAGGTCACCCAGTCTATCCCTGGAAAAGGTCTCACAGACCTGCGGACACACACTGCCAGCCCAGAGAGCTGCTGTGCACCCGACTATCCATCACAGAGAGAGCTGTGTGCCCCAGGGCATTGGAGACTGGGAGTCCTATCGGGAGAAAACCTCACAGGGAGGGAGACAGCTTAGAGCACTCAGCTGACACCACCACCACCACCAACAGCACACACAGGAAAGTTCTAGGGAAAAAGGTCTCAGGTTCCTTCCCAGTCACCAGCTTGGAGCTATGACCCATCAGCACCTGCGCTCTATGCACCACCCCAAGCACCACAGACTGGGCCTTTCTGTTGGGAGAATATGCCACCGTGGGAGAAACATCTGGCCATACCTCAGGACACCTAGCTCCGGAAAAGTTTCTAGCTATCCACAGGCTCCTCCAGCTGCATGCATGAGAGCAGAGCTCACCTGCCACTGATTGCTGCTTGGTTACTGGGGCATAGAGCCCCAAGTTCAGACCTACAGAAGCCTGGGACCCCTGAGATCAACCCCCAGATAATGCTCCAAGGGGGAACCAGTTATCCCTGATTAAACTGACCAAACCACAGGGTACCCAGGTTACAGCAACAGCTCACTAAATTTATAGCAAGAAACCCAGAAGCAGGGCACTGTCTCCAGTACTTCTCCAGGTGAGAAGAAAGCCCTCTTGACTATCAAGGACCACAGGTACCAATCCTGAGGTGAGCTGTGGCTATTCCAGAAAAACACTGGCAATTCAGGTACCATAACCAAAAAGGGAGGCTTCCTTCAGGAAATATCATCTTCCTGCCAAGGGGATTCTCTCTAACACAGGATCCCAGGAATCACCAGAAACTAACACCCAACACCTAAGATAGTACAATGGGTAGAGGCCAGCATAAAAGCTCAACCAACAAAAGACAGAGCAATTTGGCATCTCCAAAACCCAATAATCTAGGGGCAAGCAGCCCTAGACACCCCAGCATAATTGAAATCCAAGATGACCTAACATCTATGTTTATGAAGAGGATAACAGAGGAAACGAATAAAATACATAAAGAACTAGAGGAAGATAAAGTCAAACAGATTATGGCAATCTTTCAAGAAATAGAGGAAGATAAAGACAAAGATTATGGCCATCCATAAAGAAATACAAAAATTTGCAGGCAAACAGTTTGTGATCTTTAGAGAGGAAATACTTAAATCACTGGAAGAAATAAAAGAAACAGAGAATTGTCCAAACAGCTGAAGGAATTAAAGGAAAAACAGGAAAATACAGTCAGACAGGTGAAGGATATCAACAAAATGTCTCAAGATCTGAAGATAGAATTGGAAAAATTAAAGAAAACACAAATGGAGGAAATTGTGAGGAGAAAGAACTGAGGGAAGAAAACAGGAACTACAAAAGTGAGCATAACCAATAGACTACAAGAGATGGAAGAAAGAATCTCAGGTGTGGAAGATACAATGGAAGAAATTGATGTATCCATGAAAGAAAATGTTAAATCTAAAAAATTCCTGACACAGACTATGCAAGAAATCCAAGACAACATGAAAAGACAAAACCTAAGAAGAGGAATAGAGGAAAAAGAAGATTCCCTCCTCCAAGGCCCAGAAAACATTTTCAACAAAATCATAGAAGAAAATTTTCCCAACTTAAAGGAGAGGCATATAAGAATACAAGAGACCTACAGAACACCCAATAAATTAGACCAGAAAAGAAAATTCTCCCACCACATAATAATCAAAATAGTAAGTATACAGAACAAAGAAAAAATACTAAAAACTGCAAGGGAAAAAAGCCAAGTAACATATAATAGCAAACCCATCAGAATCATACTTGACTTCTCAACAGAGACTATGAAAGACAGAAGGGCCTGGACGGATATCATGCAGACCCTAAGAGAACACAGATATCAGTCCAGCCTACTAGACCCAGCAAAACTCAGTCCTCATAGACGGAGAAAACAAGATATTCAAGGACAAAAACAAATTTCGACAATACCTACACACAAATCCAGCATTACAGAAGACACTAGAAGGAAAATAGAGCCCAAGAAAACTAACTACTTTCAAGAAAACACAGGGGAAAGATCCAAGATGGCTGCTAAGAGAGGACACTGTGTCTGAGGAGTAGGACAGCAGTAACAATGCAGTGACCAGGAGATTGAACTCTGGGACCTAAAACTCCAGCATTTGTGATTGCCAGGGGAGCAGAATTCCTACAGTGAGGAAATCAAGTGGGAAAGTCCTAGGGACACCCAGTTATTCCCTGGAAAAACTCCGGGTGACCAGCAGCACACAGCTCTGACTGAACAAGCAGCCTACCTGGGCGCCAACAGCCGCCATTACAGTCTGGGTCACATAGTCTCCAGGACAGACTGAGAAGGCCCCAGGTACCATTTCAGACCAGCCTACAGACAGTGGGCACACACAGTTCGGCAATGCCGGCAATCACTCCAGTCCCTGTGTGTGTGTCCACGGTCCAGTCTGAGAGTGCCCCAGAATCCATTCCACAGACAGGACTGCATCAGGCAGACACACTCCCCATGGAGGCCCTAGCTGCCACCCCAGACCAGGACACGCAGTATCAGGTCCAGATTGAGGTGCTCCCAAATACCATCTCAGACCTTGTTGCACAGCCCCTGGCCCAGAAGGAGGCACCAAGTCTCCAGTCCAGAGGAGAGCCCTTAGCAGCAAGCCCAGGTCAGAGTGTGGAGCCTCCAGACAAGAGCAGCACTCCCAGCTGCCATCTCAAACGGGGACACTCAGCCTCTGGCACAAGTGAGGAGCCAAGTTTCCAGACCAAAGGGGTGACCAGCCTGTACTTCTCACAGCTTCTATCACAGAGCACGAAGCTGGGCACACAGATCCCACAACAGAGTTCAACTGAGACAACAACACACACTATCAAACCACTGAAACTCCCTGATCTTCTTGAAGAATACTCCTGACACAAGAGATAGACAGTTCCAGTCTGAAGTTCAGCATTAAAGCACAAACATCTCCTTGATTATATATGAAAAAATGGCCAAAGGTAGACATAAGAACTCTCCCAACAAAAATCAGGACACCATGGCCCCACCAGAAACACCCAACAGCAATGGAGATTTTAATTCAGCAGAGACACAGGAAAATTATGTTAAAGCTATGATTATGCAGATATTTGAGGAACAAAAAGAGAGACAAAAAGAGAAAATGAACAAGGCCCTCAAAGAAATTCAGAAGAATATAACTGCCCACATAGAGGAACAATTAAAGATATACAGAGAGGAAACAAACAAAACAATAGGAGCCACAGATAATCAGATGATGGAAACCATACAAAGCACGAAAACAGAATTAGAATCTATAAAGAAGACACAAATGGAGAAGAACCTGGAACTGGAGAACTTAGAGAAAAGATCAGGAACCACAAAGGTAAGCATCACCAATAGAATACAAGAGACAGAAGAGAGAATCTCAGGAGCTGAAGATACGCTGGCTGAAATGGATTCT
>CM053766.1:21347996-21377245 GCA_028658305.1 Pachyuromys duprasi | reverse complement strand
CTTCAGACTGGGAAAGGATCTTCACTAACCCTATATCTGATAGAGGGCTGATACCTAGGATATAAAAAAAAAAAACTAAAGAAGTTAAAAAGCAATAAATCAAGCAATCCAATTAACAAATGGGGTACAGAGCTAAACAGAATTCTCTGTAGTGGAATTTAGAATGGCAGAGAAACACTTAAGGAGATGTTCAACATCCTTAGCCATCAGGGAGATGCAAATCAAAACGAGCCTGAGATTTCACCTTACACCCATCAAAATGGCTAAGATCAAAAACTCAAGTGACAACACATGCTGGAGAGGTTGTGGAGAAAGGGGAACCCTCCTCCTTTGCTAGTGGGAATGTAAACTGGTACAACCACTTTGGAAATCAATCTGGCCCTTTCTCAGACTACTAGCAATAGTGCTTCCTCAAGACCCAGCTATACCACTCCTAGGCATATATCCAAAAGATGCTCAAGTACACAATGAGGACATTTGCTCAACCATGTTTGTAGCAGCTTTATTTGTAATAGCCAGAAGCTGGAAACAACCCAGGTGTCCATCAACTGAGGAAGGGATACAAAAATTTTGGTATTTTTACACAATGGAATACTACTCAGCAATTAAAAATGAGGAAATCATGAAATTTGCAGGGCTTTCTTTTTATATTTTTTGTTATGTTTTGTTATCTTTTAGAAGCCTGCTCTTTTCTAATGAGAGACAGGCAGAAAGTGGCTATAGATGGGAGGGAAGGCAGGGAGGAAGTGGGAAAAGTAGAGGAAGGGAAAGCCATAATTAGGATATGATGTATGAGAAAAGAATCTATTTTTTAATAAAGGACAAATGTAAAATTAAGGGGAGTGTATCTGGGGCTAGTGTTGGTGGTGGGGAGAGATTGAGAAGGCCAAGGATGGAAAACCACAGTCAGGTTGTAATATATGAGAGAAGAATTAAAAAGAATAAAATCTACATAGTAAAATCAAATAAAATAAATTACAGTCTGTTACTCAACCCAGTTTGATTGTTAATTTTAGCTGCTAACTAAAAACTGTTTACTTGAGCCCTGTCCTTTATTTCATTTATCTAAGCAGAGTTTGAGACTCACAGAAAATTTTGGGAAGTGTGCAGGAAATCTTATGGAAGAATAGGGAGATGAAAGACCAAGAGTGGACAGGAGCTCTACAAGGAGACCAACATTGCAAAAAATATCTGGGTTCAGGGGGTCCTGCAAAGACTGATGAATCAACTAAGTACCGTGCATGGAGAGGACCTAGACTCCTGCTCATGTAGCACATGGATTGTTCAGTCACCTCTGTTTCATGTTGAGCATAATTTTAGAATTTCTCTTTTTTAAACAATATCTAGTATGGTGCTACTGTATTTTCTTATACATTTTATAATGCCACATATACAGGTTTAAACCCACTCTTTATACCATCCTATGTGAATCCCTATGAGTTAATTACTTGCATTTTATTCAGGCTTTCTTTTTAAAGCTTAATTCCTTATGTGTATAGAGATAGATGCCACTTTCTCCAAGTGTCTGACAAGCCTATGAAAAAGTAGAAAAGATTTAAGATCTAGGGTGAAAATCTCTTCATCGTTGCTTTCAGCTGGACATATGCCTCAGTTACTTTAATCCAATTATTGGGATTTAGTCTTCCAGTAAAACACATGATGCTGCCAGAGAGGCCAAGTTTGTCATATGGGTCTCTCTTCCTCATGTGGATTCTGTAGATTAAGTTTTGCTTGTTTGTTTAGCAAGCATGGGTAGCCACAGAGGGAGTAAACTAGGGACAGGCCAGGAAGTTAAGGATGTGTTCTCAACTGAAGTCAAACCATGACTGACAGATAAAGGACACCTGCATCACTGTGGTGGGAACAGTGACTTGTCAATCTCGTTTATTTCAGAGATGCAATTCAAAGGTAAGAAACATAATAGTTTAATTGGTATTGCTCCAGATGTGTATACTGATAATAAACCAACATCTTCAGTGCCAGGCCTTGTTCTGTTACAGGACACAGAAACTCTCTCACGTAGCCAGCGGTAAACAACACAAGCCTTCTGACATCCGAGTCCTGGGTCAGCAAATTACATCTGCCATTTAGCAAATATAATAGAGATGAAGGTGTGTGTTTTAAATTCAACTGTTGTTTAAATATGAAACTAAAGTGATTACAGCTAACTATTATTTAGAATACAAGGATTTTTTTTTGTTGTTGTTCATGAATAAGGAGAAACAGGTTTCAGTGAAAGTAAAGACAGCCAATGCAATAAATATCTTTTATAAGGTCTATGTGTACCATGTTGTATGACGTGTTGTTCGTATTGCTATGCAATAAACAACAATTGATTGATCAAAACCAAATCCCTCATAAGTAAGTAAAGGTGCCTTGAGCAATAGAATGGGAAGGGTCGCTAATGGGTCCTAATGTCAAAGTCCTTCACTGTGGAATATCTACCCTGGGAAAGATAAAGTATGTACACTCACAGAGGTCCAGTGATTCGGGAATTCATCAGAATTAAAAAGTGCTTTGGTACTCTCTACTTCCTTAGATCTAATCCAGCAGTCTTTTCCCTAGTGCTACAACAGAAAACTAGCAGCAGCTTTCTCTTTCCTGTTGTTCACCTCTCCTGCATATCCCAGAGATCATTCCCTCCTAAACCATCTTCCCCATATGGCAGACTCCAACTTCAGCAGGCATGGCTGGTTAACAGATAGGTCCCATTTCCTAGAGCAACAAGTACGCTGCCTACAGAACCAACCTATCCCAATGCTCCTGTGATGCAGTCTCCACAGACTCAACCCAGTTCAATAGCTGGAAACCTACTGTAGTCTCTCTTTCTTCACCATCCTCAAAAATCCCACAAAGACTGCAGCTCCAGCTTCCCCGCCGCCAACTCCTCTCAATTACCCAGCCTCCAACATCAGCAGGTATTTTTTGTGAATACACTAGCTGAACAAGCCAGGAAAAGAGGCTCCCACCATCTATCACACTTTCTTAATATCCAGAGAGAAGACAGAAACCAAAGAACAAAACACCCAAAAAATAAAGACAAACCCAGAAATCAGCTCATAGATATTTAATCACTCCAAACCCAGATACCAACATGCCTGTGTAAATATATAGTCAACAACAGCCAGTTCTCTATGTCTGACTAAAGCCGAGAATCCTGTGACAGTAGGCCCTGGATATTCCAACATGGCAGAAGCACAAGAAAAAGACCCTAAAAGAACCATTATAAATATAATAAAGGTCCTTAAGGAGGAAATGAGTAAGTTCCTTAAAGAAATCCAAATAAATAGTGCAAAGAAAGAAAAAATACTGTTCAAAATTTGAAATATGAAATAAAATATGATTAAAAACAGAATGTAGAATTAAACAGAATTAAATTAATTAAACAAAATTAAAACAGTCATGTAGAACAAAGTGTTCAATATATTAGAATAGAAATCATGAAACTCAGTCCATGTGACTACATCTTTCTGATTTTAGACAAACATTCCAGACATAATAGAGGAAAGACAAAATGGCAATGTTAGCAGTTGGAGACCTGCCCCTTCCCCTAATTTTGCTTGGTATCGTACAGAGCTGTCTGCCTTCAGATAGCCTAGTGCACACTTTACTTTGTTTATCAAATGAGTTGCAAAGGAAACATCATGAAAATTCCTCTCTATGATCAAAGATTTACATCAACGTTTGGGATGTCTTCTCACATCCCCCATTGAAAAATCAAATGCTGTTAAAATGCTCAAATCCACATGAACATCACTCTGGTATTGCTAGTAGCAATGGTCTTTACTTCACAGGGACTGTTGGGAAGTAAAAACCAGATAGCAGAAGTGATATTGGTTAGGTGAACTTTGGATGCTATACTGGGTCTCATAGTTTTCTATGGCTGTAGAACTAAGGCATCATGCTAAGAATATTTCCTGTTTACCTCTCCTTTTCCTATCCTTCTTCCCCTCCCCCCTTCCTTATTCCTCTCCTCTTTATCTCCCTCTCCTTCCTGTCATGTCTTCCTCCTGCTCATCCTCCCCCATCTCCCTCTGTCTCTTCCTCACTCTCTATTTCTTTTATATTTTGGGAAAAGATCTAGTTCTACAGTAAGACTGACCTGGACCTTGCTTTGTGGCCAAGTTCACTTTGAATTCATGGTTTTTCCCAATGACCTTCCTCTTACTGGGACTTCAACTATGCCCCATTGTATATGCCTTAGGTTTATTTTTAGGTTTCTTTTTTGTTGTTGTTGTTTTTCTTCTTCCAAATATTTGATTGGGAAAAAACTCTTTCCTTTACAGGTTTTTATTTGAAACTCTCTACTTCTACCCATGTCCTCCAGTTTTCCTCTCTCAGACCTGTCTTTTGTGTCTAAGAGGGAAAATCTTTTCAGTTTAAGGGATCACATGATTGCTTAGGCTAACTAACCTAGTCACTTTGTCTGAAGGTCCCTTGTCTGAACACTTCACTCCATCTACAGAATTTCCCCAGCATACTGAGATGATTGGTTGACTGACCATGTCAGATAACATGTATCTCCCATCTTAAGGACCAGGTAAATTCCAACTTAAACTCAATTTTTAAAATATTTTCTCTAATCTGAATATATGTTTTAACAGGATGCCACATGTATTTGTTTATTCAATATGTATGTTTTCCATAATTATACAACTAAATATATAAATCTATATATTTAAGTTTAACATATGGTATGTGGCAAAAAAATTTAAGCATTAGATGAATTGGCTCACAATTTGGAAAAGAAGAGCAATTTCATTTCTAATTGCCTCTAAATCTTACTAAAAATATAGATTGTAATTTTCTAAATAATCTGTGCTATGGTCCTTAAGGTTGATTAAATGTTACCTAACATTTGTCTTGCTTTTAATCTGTTGACACCACTGTTTTCAAAATGGCAATAGAACAAAGGGATTTCTTGTTTCTTTTTTGCTGTGCTCTAATTAGGGCCATAAATGCTCTTCTGGTGTAAAGTGGTGAAAGAGGGACACTGTTCTTCACTGTTCTCCTGAGGCTTTTGTTATTGCTGTGTTTTTTTACTGAACATTTTTTTGTTGTAAATTCTGTTTCACAAAGCTGCACAACCAGTTTCAACCATCGCTTGATCTTAGAACTGAATGTCAAGACATGTTGCTAAAACCATTGTTTTACTTCCTGCTGTTGAGCTACCTTTGTCCTATTGCTCCATAGTTTATATATGGGTTGATGTTTACTATCAGCACATACGCTTGTGAAAAAGATTCATCATGTGGCACAAAACTCTGTGCTTTGGATTTTTTGGTATTCTATTTGCTTATTGTATTTATTTACCCCTTCCAGAAAATGTTGAAGAACCTTGGAAAGTAGGACTGATGGATGCTGCTTTAAGAATGATTTCACTTGTGGTAGTGTATCTTTTAATGGAAAATTGGGATGCCATGTTATAAATATATTTAGAACTTATTTTATTTCAAATATTGAAATAGATTTAAATTTTTTGATGATATATAAACCAGATAATCTTGATGTTTATTTGGTCACTAACATACTTGACCGATCTCCAGCAGTCTTTGCCAAAAGACTAAACATTTTGAAAAATCAATATTAGAATAAAAGAAGTAGTACTGTCTAAAAAGAATATTTGGGAAATGTTAAAAAGCCTGGATACTTTTTATGCTTTTGGTACCTGGACTAATAGATTCTCTGGAATTTACATATGATGTTCACCAAATTTAAAATTTTGGTGAATACTAATTACTTATTGCTCTAGCTATTTTTCTCTTTTAAGTAATTCTCGAACTTTCTGTTCACAGTAGTTTTGTATATTCTTTGTGTTACTGAGACCTCAAAGTAAATTTTGATTTGGGTACATTTGTCAATATTAACCATGTGATCAGTTTTCCCTTTAAAGATGGTGTTTTCATTATATGTTAACACAATGAATACTGTTAAATTATATGAAATACATTTTAATAACATGCTAAAGTGATAGTGGCATTTATTCTATATTTCTCAGATTTCTTTACTACATTTATCTGTGGAAGATAGTTGACAGTCCTGTCTGGGTTTTAAATAGTCTGTTTCATATCCCATCTGTAAACTCAGCTGGAAAACTGTACTGTGTACTTATGAACAAAATAGAAGTGCATATTTTGACACACTCCCCGACATGTCTAACAGTGGAAAAACTGCCACTTCTTCTATCTAGTGCTGTTATTATCTTTCTTGCTTTTAAGTTGCTGGACTTCAGAGTTTGTTGTTGTTGTTTTTAATGGAAGGATATACTTTGAACAGAAGTCTACCACCGAGACTACATCAGGCTATTTTAACCAAAATATGCCTTTTTTCCCTAAATGTTATATAAATACAGAGATAATAGGAAGATGTGTGTTAGTAAAAGATAGGAGAAAACAGAGTGACAGAAGCACAGAACATATGGCAGATGACAAAATTGCTACCTAATTTACTGCTGCAGAATGGCTCTCTGCTTTTCAATTTATATATCTACACTTCTTATTCTTAGAGTGGATCATTCTTTGGTTCATCACAAATGGTTTCTTTCTTTACTAAATAATCTCTGTGTTTACTGGACAATTAAAGAAGAGGTAGATGATCCAGTGCCTTTCAGTAGTGAAACTGCTACATCTTTGAATTTCTCATAAATCAAGGTTAGATAATGACTAACACATCTTCATTAATAACAATGTATTCTGAAAACACACAATTGTTGAAGTTGACTTTCATTTTCTCAAGTTTCAAAATAGAATAATACATGTAAATATATATGCTTTTTGTCATAAATGCACATATAGGAAATATATGAGTTTTTAAACTAGCCATCCTAGTGATTAAGAAACTCCTACTGGATTTCAATTGATATGTGTTTTGTCATTGTGGTAACTGAAATGTAATAGCTCAGATAGTTTCCACTAAAAGTAAAATTTAAAAATTTTTCACATTAATTGCATTTTATTTGCTTTGGATCCCAGCTGTAACCCTCTCTCTCTCATTCGCTCCGAAACCCACCCTGTCTCTCATCTCTTTCCATGCCCCTCTCCACTGATGAGGGAGGTCCTCCTCCCTTTCCATCTGACCCTAGCTTATCAGGTCTCATCAGGACTGGCTGCATTGTCCTCCTCTGTGGCCATGGGCTGGGTCTCAAGTTGGGTAAGTCACTGGTTGGCCTTTCCCTCAGTCTTTGCTCCATCTTTATTCTTACACTTCTTTTAGGCAAGGCAAGTTTTGGGTCAAAGGTTTTATGTGTGGATTGTTGTCCCCCTCCCTCCAATGGAAGTCCCACCTGATTACAGGAGGTGTAATCTTCATCCCCCTTATCCCCTGTTTCGAGGAGTCTCAGTTAGTGGTCACCCATAGACTGCCAGGAGCCTTCCTGTCCCAGGGTTACTCCCCCACAAACTTTTGTTCTCCTTCCACTCCTCCTTGCTCCCACTCTCTTAGCATCTGATCTCCACCCCAGTTCCCTTTTGCTCACTTTCTCCTGCCCAGTTCCTGTCATCCATCTATTTTAGATGTCTATTTTATATTCCCTTCTGAATGAGATTCAAGCACCCTCTTTTGGGTCCTTGTTATTACCTAGCTTCTTGGGTCTGTAGATTGTAGCATGGTTATCCAGTACTTTTTGGCTAATATTAACTTAAAAGTGAGTACATACCATGTATTTCTTTCTGGGTCTTGGTTACCTCACTCAGGATGTTATTTTCTATTTTCATTCATTTTCCTACAAAATTCATGATTTCCTTTTTTTAAATAGCTGAGTAGTATTGAATTGTGTAAATGTACTTCATTTTCTTTATCCATTCTTTATTGTGGGGCATCTAGGTTGTTTCTAACTTTTGTCTACTAAAACAATGCTTCTATGAACATAGTTGAGCAAATGTCCTTGTGGTATGAAGGAGCACTTTCTGGGTGTAGGCCCAGCAGTAGTATAGGTGGATCTTGAGGTAGAACTATTCTCAGTTTTCTAAGAAACCACTGGATTCATTTCTAAAGTGGTTGTACAAGTTTGCAGTCCCACTGGCAATGGAGGAGGGTTGCTCTTTGTTTTTTTTTTTTTTTAAGTAGCATAAAATGTCACATTTCCTTACATTTTTAAAATTCTTTTCAACACTCTCCTCTCTGTATTCTTCATCCCCTGCTCCTCCTCTTTCCCACACAAATAGTCACCATTATACTTTCAGCTTACGTATATTTGATTACTGTTTTCTTCTTTATCCCTTAAGTCTATTTTTCCCTTTTAAGATTTCCTTGCTAATGTCATGAGCTATACATATATCCTCCACCTTTGTATATATAAAGACATTAAAACCTAGGGTATACATGGGACAGAATGCTTGCTTCATTTGGTTTCCTGTTACTGGAATAAAGAATGTTTGAAAAATAGAAAGCAACTCATTCTAGGAGATTGATGGATAAAAACCTATAATAAAAACAATTCACTTCCTGATGTGATTAGGGTCATAATTTATCTCAAAATCTCATTACTTTTCTCTTAACATTTAAGATACAGTTTCCAAGCATGTTTCAATAAATACACCTGAGGTTTATGTTTGACATCATAACTAGTAAGTGGCCATCACTTTGAGAAATTTCTCTATTGAAACTTTAATGGTGAGATGGCCACTTTCTAATGTGTCCTAAGACAACTTTTGCCAAAAAGAGAAATATCTCTAAGCATATAAAGATAGTAAGTATATACAAAATTTTTGTTTCCAAGACAAAAACCTTTAGTTTTGGAAACCAAAGAAGAGTGGCTATGTTAATATATGTTTTTATACAAATGCACATGTTTTATATATATGCATGTGTGCTTTTTATTTGAAACTTAATAGTATTTTTAAAAACTTCTTTAAAATGACAAAACAATAGTTCTGATACTATCAACAACATCTGTCACTTCTCAAATATTATTCTTACCCAACTGCCATGTTGATCATCTATTTGTCACATTCTCCTAGTACTTGGATTTTAATTTTATTCTGTTTTTTAAATATATTTATTTATTATTTATACAGCATTCTGCATCCATGTATGCCTGTGCACCAGAAGACATCACCAAATCTTACAATAGATAGTTATGAGCCACAATGTGTTTGCTGGGAGTTGAACTCAGGACCTTCAGAAGAACAGCCAGTATTCTAAACCTATGAGCTATCTCTCCAGCCCTTATTCTGTTTTTTAAATATATAACTTATCCAGCTCATTATATAGAGAAGACCACATGCACCACTGACTTAGACAAATGGTATTTCACATTGTTCTTGCAATTTCTATCTGTGTATTGTTGATCAGACATGGAAGATTCTAAAGTCAGTACTCACACCATTCTATATAGGTATAACATTTATATGGCTTTATAACCTTGATATCATAAGACATACACAGAAACATATGCTATGGAAATTTCTAGTCACATAAAAATTATACAATGGTTTAACTGAAATTATTCGGTAATGTCTTAGATAACTTACCAGAAATACTAAAGAGTATTTTTCCTTCAAGTGATTTTAAGAAAAAGAAACTGTTTTGTAGATGCAAACGGGAACATGAAATATTATTATTACATAGTAACTTATGGTATTTTAAAACATTTAACTGAAACTAGAAACAATGCGGACAGCACAGTGGGTAAAACTCGTGTTGAGCATCTGTGAGGATCTGCACTCATGTCTCCCGAATTCATAGACAGATGAATAGGGTAGCATGCATCTCTGATAGTGGGAGAGGAAGTGAAGACAGGAGAATCTCAGGTTCCACGGTCAGAAACATTGGCATCCACAGTAGAATCAATTGAACTGAACATGAACAAGGTTAAAAGGTAAGGACCAACACGAGAGTTTATACCTGACTTCCATAAACACATATGGCTGACACATTTACAGGCATGTGTGCACAGAAGCACACACAACCACAGTTTTATAATACCAAAATGAATGGTCACTCAACAAAATATTCTGGAAATATTTGAGTATACATAAGATATCACTTTCAGATAATTTTTATCAATGAATACTTAATATTTTTATTTTTCATTTTATTTTTGAATACTTAATATTTTTAAATCATTTATTTAATTATTTATTCCTATTTACTGCCTTTTCTTTTAAATTATTAGTTATTTTGGAATTGTATTCAGTGACTTCTGACCGTATTTACCCCTCCTTCTTTCTACATGGTAGGCATTGCTCTTGTTAGGACTTGCACAGATCTTGTTCCTGCTCTCGCAAACACTGAGTTCACAATGTCAGCTGTGAACAACAACTGTCATGTTGTGTCAGGAGGACACTGTTTCTTTGTATTCATTCAATATATCTGGCTTATGTGGCCTCTCAGTCTCTTTCTCTGAAGTGATATCTGAGCTCTGGCAGAAGAGAAGGTAGTATAGGTGTTTCATTTAGAGTTAAGTATTCAATACTCACTCAGTCCACACCTTGGTCCATTTTGCTCCTCTGTGTTAATCACAATCTACTACAAACAGAAGCTTCTCTGGTGAGGATTGAGAGATACATTAATTATGGCTATAACAATAAGTCAATAAGAGTGAGTTATGTACTATGTACATTTTAATAGAGTGGGAGTAGCAGGTTATCCTTTTATGGCATATGACCTATTTATTTAAAGATTCCTGACCAAACAGTGGTGCTATGTATGAGCTTTGTCTCCTGAAATGGGACTTAAATCCAATAAGAATGTCATTGTTTTCTCCCATAATGTTCAAATCTCTATTGAAACAACAGGAGGGTCTTGCTGTCCAGTAGTGATTGTAGATCTTAGGGTTCACAGTTGGGAAAGATTGGTGATTACTTTCTTCCTCTGGTAATATTAATAGTAACTTTCAACTTACAAAAGGTAGGAAATAAGGATGAAGTTTCTAGGTCAATAACAAATTAATATTTCCAAGCATTTTTATTGTCTGTTTGACCGTTTTATGCATTTACTTGATGAATTCCCTTCTCTCATCCTTTTCTGTATCTATTAAAATCCATTTTCTCAGCAATTAGGTCTTCATGTCTTCATTCTTTTGTGCAATCCAGTGATTTAATGAGTTTCTTTCTTAAGCATTGGAAGAAGATTATTTACTACAGAAAGGTTAACACATTAATACTATGAAAAAAAAAGAGACTACTCCTTCCTCATCAGTCAATAACTACCAATATTTTCTCAGGAATGGATGAGAAAATCCGTGAATTGTTGACAAAACAATTTTGTTTAGGTATAAATCAGATACCCAAATTAAGATTTTCATGCTACCAAAATATGTTATGATATAAAAATTTAGAATATTACCACATTGTTTATTTTATTATCATTAAATATTTAACATTTGTCTTTGTTAAAATAAAAATACATAGAGTCTTTTAGGGACTTTCTATGGTAGGGTAATCTCCTGGTCACTGTTTTCTCCTTCTTCCAATATCCGTCCCTTTTGCCTTTCTGAATGAGGGATGAGCATCTTACCTAGGGTCCTCCTTCTTGATTAGCTTCTTTAGGTGCACAGATTTTTAGTATGATTACCCTATATTATATGTCTAATAACCACTTATAAGTGAGTATATACCATGTGTGTCTTTCTCCTTCTGAGTAGCCCCTGGCAGCTCAGGGTTCAAGTGAGTTCCTTAGCAATGGGAACAGAGACTGTCTCTGACAAGCTCTCAGTGACTGGCTCTTTGATCATATCCTCATCAGGGGGACTATCCTTACTAGGGCACAGAGGAAGATAGTGTATCTAGTCCTGATGGGACCTGATAGAATAGGGTCAGATAGAAGGGGAGGAGGACTTCCCCTATCAGTGGACTGGGGAGGGATATGGGAAGAGAAGAAGAAAAGAGGGGCAAGGGATGGGGCTGCAGTGGGATACAAAGTGAATAAAATGTAAGTAATAAAAACATAAATAAATTTATACAAAAACTAAAATGTATAACGTTTACATTTTTGTCTTGTTTTTATAGGCTACATTATTTGAAGAAATAGGTCTCATGAAATATGTAGACGTATTTTTAACTTTATCATCAGTTTACCTTACAAAACCACTTTCAGATGAAAATGTGACAGTGATTGACACAAACTTTAGTGACATTCCTGTTCGTCTGTACTTGCCAAAAAAGAAGTCTGAAACACTGAGACCAGCTATCATTTACTTGCATGGTGGCGCTTTTGTCTTGGGAAGTTGCAGTAAGTGCATTTTTATATGTATGTTATTCATGTATTCACACTGAAATAATTGAAGTGTGCTGATGACAGATTTGTGGACAGAGCATTGGAATATTTTGTTTGTTTGTTTTTCAGTTTCTTGAGTCCTTTGTATATTTTGGGTATTAGCACTTTGTCAGATGTAGGATTGGGGAAGATCTTGTCTCAATCTGCACACTGTCATTTTGTTCTATTGACCATGCCCTTTGCCTTACAGAAGCTTTTTGGTTTCAAGAGGTCCCACTTATTAATTGTAGAACTTAGAGCAATTCTTTTCAGGAAGTTTTCTCCTGTACCAGTGAGTTGAAGGTTCTTCCCCACTTTCTCTTTTAGTAGATTTAGTGTATCTGCTTTTAATGTTGAGGTCTTTGATCTACTTGGACTTGAGTTTTATTCAGGGTGATGAATATGGTTTTATTTGTATTTTCTTTTTGTAAACTTATTATTATTATTATTCATAATTTATTCTCTTTGTATTTCAGTTGTAGCCCTCTCCCTCATCCCCTGCCTGTCCCAACCTCCTTCATTCTTCCTCCCCAATCCCTCTTGCCTAGTCCACTGATAGGGGCAGCCCTCATCCCCTACTGACTGACGCTATCCTATGAGGTCCAATTTGGACTCCCTGGATCCTCTTCCTCTATGGGCTGGCTAGGTCACCCCACTAGGAAGAAGTGATCAAAGATCAGGCAACCGAGTTCATGTCAAAGACTGTTTCTTTTCATCTTACTAGGGAACCTACATGGAGACTGAACTCTTTATGGTCTACATTTGCTCAGGCAGTCTAGGTCTTGTCCTTGGTTGATGCATCCCTTTCTGTAGTTCCCCGTGGACTTAAGAAGCTAAATGACAAGGAAGACCCTAGGGAAAGTGCCTAATTTTCATTCACAAGGAAAATAGGATACAGACCAAAAGAGGTAGAAGAGAGAAAACAGGACTGGAGCATACCACAGATGTCCTCTAAAAGATTCCACTCAGGAGGGGATCAAAGACGATGCAGAGACTCACAGCCAAACTTGGGAAAGACCACAGGGAGTCTTATGGAAGAAGGGGATATAAAAAGACCTGGAGGCGACAAGAGCCACATGAGGAGACCGTCAAAATTATTTATATTTTTCTACATGTAGACATCTAGTTAGACCAGCACAATTCGTTGAAGATGCTCTCTTTTATTCCATAGTATGCTTTTGGCTCCTTTGTCAAAAATCAATTTTCCGTAGCTGTTTGAGTTTATTTCTGGGTCTTTGTTTTCATTTCATTGATCAACCATTCTGTTTATATGCCAACACCATCAGTTTTTATTTCTGCTCTAGAGTATAGCTTGAAGTCAGGGGTGGAGATAGCTCCAGACGTTCATTTATTGTAGAAAATTGTTTTTTGCTATACTGTGTTTTCTTGTTTTTCAATATAAAGTATAGAATTGTTAAATGTCTGTAAGAGAAATGTGTTGGAATTTTGATGAGGATTGCACTGAATCTGCAGGTTGTTTTTGATAAGATGCCATCTTCACGGTGTTAATTCTAATAATCCATAAGCATGGGATCTTTCCATTTTGATATCTTCTGCAATTTCTTCAGAGACGTGAAGTTTTTGTCATACAGGCCTTTGACTTGAGTTACACCAATGTACTTTATATTATTTTCAGCTATTGTGAATGGTGTAATTTTTTTCTCTCAGCTCGTTTGTTTCTTTGGACACAGGAGGGCTCCTGAGTTATTTGAAATAACTTTATATCTATGCATGTCGCTAAAGCTGTTTATCATCTGTTAGTGTTCTCAGGTAGAAGTTTTTGGATCACTTATATGTACTGTCATATCGTCTGCAAATAGCAATACTGTGACTTCTTTCTTTTCAATTTGTATCTTCCTGACCTCCTTTAGTTGTCTTATTGCTCTAGCTAGGACTTCAAGTACTATATTACAGGGATAAGGTGAGAGTGGGCAGCCTTGTCTTGTTCCTGATTTCAGTGAAATTGATTTAAGTTTCTCTCCATTTAACTTGATGTTGGCTGTAGCCTTGCTGTATATTGTCTTTATTTTGTTTAGGTATGTGTCTTGTATCCCTGATATTTTCAAGGCTTTTAATATGAAAGGTGTTGGATTTTGTGGAATGCTTTTTTTGCCATCCTAATGGATGATCATGAGATATTTTCTTTCTGTTTATGTATATGATAGATTATGTTGATGGATTTTTATGTATTGAACCATCCTTGGATGCCTGTGTTGAATCCTACTTGATCATGATGCATGATATTTTGATGAGTTCTTAGCTTCTGTTTGCAAGTATTTTCTTGAGTATTTTTGCATCAATGTTCACAGGGGAAATAGGTCTAAACTATTTTTCTTTGTTGTCTCTTTGTATGGTTTAGGTATCAGGGTAACTGTGACATCATAGAATGAGTTTGGCAATGTTCTTTCTGTTTCTATTTTATGGAACAGTTTGTGAAGTATTGGTATTAGGTATTCCGTGAAAGTCTGGTAGAATACTGCTATGACATGAACTGGCCCTGGGCACTGTTTGGATTGGAGACTTTTAATGACTGCTTCTTTTTCCTTAGAGGTTATAGTACTGTTTACCTTTTTAACCTGATCTTGATTTAACTTTGGTAAGTGGAATATATCAAGAAAATTGTCCATTTCATTTAGATTTTCCAGTTTTGTCGAGTACAGCCTTTTGAAAGTAGACCTAATAATTCACTGGGTTTCCTCAATGTCTGTTGTTATAGCTCTCTTTTCATTTCTGATTTTATTGATTTGGATACTCTCTTTCTGCATGTTGATTATTTTGACTAAATAAATCTTTAGTATTTACTCAAAGAACCAGCTCTTGGTTTTATTGTTTCTTTGCATTGCTTTTTTTTGTTTCTAATTTATTGATTCCAGACCTGTGTTTGATTATTTTCTGCCATCTACTTCCCTTGGGTGTGTTCTCTTCTTCTCCTTGTCCTCCTCCTCCTCTTTTTTCTTTAAAGCTTTTTTAAAAATCTGCAAGTAATATACCTTGAATTATAAACTTGAGCCCTGGATTTTTATGACCTCTTTATAACCTCTGTGTGGTGATGAAGTTGTTCTTGATTCTGTTGCTCTCCTTAGGGAACTCCTGTTGCCTCTAGGTCTTTCTAACTCCTCCTTCTTTCATAAGACTCCCTTCACTCTGCCCAAAGTTTGGCTATGAGTCTCAGCATCTGCTTTAATACTATGCTGGCTAGACTCTTTCAGAGGCCCTCTGTGGTAGGTTCTTGGCCTTTTCCTTGTTTTCACCCTCTTCAGATGTCTATCCCATTTGCCTTGCTGAATGAGGATTAAGAATCTTACGCAGGGTCCCCCTTCTTTCTTAGCTTCTTAAGGTGTACAAATTTTAGTATGATTACCCTATACTATATGTCTAATATCCACCTAAAAGTGAGTAGATCCTATGTGTGTCTTTTTTCTTCTGGGATACCTCACTCAGGATGATCTTTTCTATTTCCTACCATTTGCCTGCAAATTTCATAATTTCCATCTTTTTAATTACTGAGTAGTATTCCATTTTTTAAATGTACCCCAGTTTATGTGTCCATTCCTCAATAGAGGGGCATTTGGGTTTTTTCCAGATTCCGGTTTTTACAAATAAATCTTCTACTAACATGCTTGGGCAAATGCCCTTGTTGTATACTTGAGCATATTTTGGATATTATATGCCTAGAAATGGTATACCTGGACCTTGGGGTAACACTGTTCCTTATTGTCTGAGAAAGCACCAGATTGATTTCCAAAGTGGTTGTAAATGTTTACATTCCCACATTAGTGGAGGAGGATTCCCCTTTCTCACTATCCTCTCTAGCTTTTTTGTTACTTGAGTTATTTTATTTTAGCCATTCTTATGGGTGTAAGGTTAAATCTCAGGTTCGTTTGGATTTTCATTTCCCTGGTAGCTAAGGATGTTGAAGATTTCTTTAAGGGTTTCTCTTCCTTTTGATATTCCTCTATTGAGAATTCTCTGTTTAGTTCTGTACCCCATTTTAAATTGGATTATTTCATTGGTTGCTGTTTAAACCCTTGATATCCTTATTTATTCTGGATATTAGCCCTCGATATCTGGAGATATCCTTTCTCATTCTTAGGCTGTCGTTTTGTTCTGACAACAGTCTCCTTTGCTTTGCAGAAGCTTTTCAGTTTCATGAGGCCCCATTTATTGATTGTTGGTCTTAGAGCCGGTGCTGTTGCTTTTCTGTTCCAGCAGTTGTTTCCTGTGCCAATGAGTTCAAGGCTCTTCTCCACTTTTTCTTCTAACTGATTTAGTGTGTCTGGTTTTAAGTTGAGGTCTGTGATAGGATGATAAGTACGGATCTGTTTGTATTTCCCTGCATGTAGATATTTAGTTAGACCAGCACCATTTGTTGAAGATGCTATCTATTTTCCGTTGGCATCTTTGTCAAAAATCAGGTGTCCATAAGTGTGTGAGTTTATTTCTGAGTCTTCTATTTCTGGTGTTCAATTCACAGATCCACAATTTATTTCTATACCAATATCATGCAATTTTTTTTTTTACTGTTGCTCTACAGTACAGCTTGAGATCAAGGATGGAGACACCTCCAAAAATCTGTTGTTGTACAGAAATGTTTTTGCAATTCTGGGTTTTTTGTTTTTTCCATTTGAAATTGGAAATTTTCCTTTCAAGGTCTGTAAAGAATTGTATTGATAATTTGATGGGAATTGCATTGGATTTGTAGAATGCTTTTGGTAAGATGGCCATTTTTACTATGTTAATCCTCCCAAGACGTGAATATGAGAGATCTTTCCATCTTCTAATATCTTTTTCAATTTCTTTCTCCAGAAATTTTAAGTTGTTTTCATACAAGTCTTTGACTTGCTTAGTTAGAGTTACACCAAGGCAATGTATGTCCTTTGTGGCTATCATGAAGGGTTTTGTTTCCCTAATTTCTTTCTCAGCCCATTTGTCTTTTGTATACAGGAGGGTTACTGATTTTTTGTAGCCCTCCTGTATACAAAAGACAAATTTGGTATCCAGCCACTTTTCTGAAGGTGTTTGTCAGCTGTGGGAGTTCCCTTTGTAAAATTTTTGTGATCAGTCATGTACACTATCATATCATCTGCAACTAGTGATACTTTGATTTCTTCTTTTCTAAATTGAATCCTCTTGATCTCCTTTAGTTGTCTGAATGCTCTCGCAAGGACTTCAAGAACTACATTGACAAGATATGGAGCGAATGAGCAGCCTTTTTTGTCCCTGATTTCAGTGGAATTGATTTAAGTTTCTCTCTGTTTAGTTTGATGTTGGTTATAGGCTTGCTATATATTGCCTTTACTTTGTTTTGGTAAGTGACTTGTATCTCTGAACTCTCCAGGACTTTAAACATAAACCAATATTGTATTTCATTAAATGCTTTTTTCAGCATCTAAGGATACTACCATTTGTTTTTTTTGTTTTTTTTGTTTTTCCCTTTCGGGTTGTTTATATAATGGATTACATTGATGGATATCTATATATTGAACCTCCTCTGCATACGTTGAATGAAGCCTACTTGCTCATAGTAGATGATATCTTTGATGTGTTCTTGGGTTCTGTTTGTAAGTATTTCTTGAGTATTTTTGCACCAATATTCATTAGGGAGATTGGCCTGAAATTCTTTTTCTTTGTTGGGTCTTTGTGAGGTTTATGTACCAAGGTAACTGTGGCTTCAAAGAATGAGTTTGGTGTGTTCCTTCTGTTTTTATTTTGAAATAGTTTGAAGAGTATTAGTATTAGCTCTTCATTGATGGTGTGGTAGAATTCTGCACCTAAAGCATCTGGCCCTGGTCTTTTTTTTTCCTCTGGATGGGAGACTTCTGATGACACCTTTTATTTCCTAAGGAGATATAGGCCTATTTAGTTTAATTACATGGTCTTTTTTTTTAAACAACATTTCTATTTAATATGCTTCAGAATAAAGAGAACAGCTCATTTTAAACAAGAAGTTTATTTAAACAACAAGACGCTTGACTTGAAGAGAAAACTATCTAGGATCATTTTGTTCAAGAGTAATTTACCCCTATTTAAAGACAGATTGCCCTACATGTAACAGCTACGTACAAAAAAGTTATAAAACTGTCCTTGGTTTTACAATGATAAATGAAAAACATTAAAATTTTCAAATCGAACAAGGTATGCAAGGATTTTATGTTGTTGGGCTCTTTTGTTAAAACAATGAGAGAAAAATAACTTACTGGAATATAAAGATAAGAGCTGAATGAGCATGCCACTAATGGAGAAAAGGGGAGATTTTCACAGAACCAGTACTTTTCCCCTACCATCTCCATCTGATGTCAACCGAAACAGAACACTGGCCATTTAGTTTAAAAAAGAAAAAGGAAAAAAAGCAATATGCTTGTGCACATACACCAGTTACTTTATGTACAATAAGGAAATGGGGACAGGGAAATGAAAGAATAGAGAAAACTATACTGTAGTAGTCAGGATGTGGTGGAACCCAATTGTGGCTTTCTAATTGAGAATGTATTCTTGGTCTATAACAAAATTCTGGAGTAAGTAGCAGGTTCCCTTTTCAGTAGATACCTCCTGTCTGCTGCTGGAACACATCAATCGTGTCTTCATCCTCCATTTCCAACTGTGCAGGTGTATCTGTTTCATTGATTGGTTGCCCATCAAACCGGAATCTGATCTGCCTCATTGACAAACCCTGTCGTTCACAATAGGCTTTCATTAGTTTACTAAGTGGTGTATGCCTCTTAATCTTAAACTGCACCACAGAACCGTCCTGCCCCGCCACCTTCAAATTAATATGATCGTTGTTTTCAGTCTTGACTCCTTCCTTGGGTTTCTCGTCTGCCATGGCGAGCGCCGGAGTCTCCTCAGCTGCAGCTTCACAAAAGAGGCACCAGGTCCGCACTCTAATTACATGGTCTTGATTCAGCTTTTGCAAGTCTAACCTATCAAGAAATTTGTCCAATTCTTTTAGATTTTCAAATTATGTTTTCTATAGGCTTTGTAGTAAGACCTAATAATTGTTTGGATTTCCTCAGTGTCTGTTTTTATGCCCTCTTTTCATTTCTAGTTTTCTTGATTTGGATAGTGTACCTTTTAGTTAGTTTGGATAAGGCTTTGTCTATCTTGTTGATTTTTCTCAAAGAACTCATTCTGATTTCATTTATTCTTTGAATTGTTTTACTTGTTAATTTTTTTTTTTTGAGTTTAGCCCTGAGTTTGTTTATTTCCAGCCATCTACTACTCTTGGGAGTGTCTGCTTCTTTTTTCCCCCTAGGGATTTCAGGTGAACTGTTAAGTTGTTTGAATGAGATATTCCTATTTTCTTCTTGAAGGTGCTTAGTGCTATGTACTTTCCTCTTAGCACTGCTTTCATTGTGTCACATAAGTTTGGGTATGATGTGCCTTCATTTTCATTGAATTTTCAGGAGTCTTTAATTTCTTTATTTCTTCCCTGACCTAGCTGTCATTGAGTACTGAGTCATTGAGTTTCCACGTGTTTGTAGGCTTTTTGCTTTTTCTGATATTGTTGAGTTCCAACTTTAATCCATGGTGGTCTGATAAGATACACAGGATTGTCTCAATCTTCTTGTGTCTGTTGAGGCTTGCTTTGTGACTAACTATATAGTCTGTTTTGGAGAAGATTCCATGAGGTGCCGAGAAGAAGGTAAATTTGTGTGTGTGTGTGTGTGTGTGTGTGTGTGTGTGTGTGTGTGTTTGGGTGAAAGGTTCTGTTGATGTCTATTAGGTCCATTACATTTATGACCTCTGTTAGAGACAATGTTTCTTTGCTTAATTTCTTTTTTGTTGAACTATCCTTTGTGGAGAGTGGGGTATTGAAATCTCCCAGTATTAAGGTGTGGGGATCTATGTGTGGTTTAAGATTTTTATTAATTATTTTTATTTGTAATAATTACAGTTTATTCACTTTGTATCCTCCCTGTACCTCCTTCCCTCCTCCCCTCCACATCCCACCCTCCCTCTTCCCCACCCATGTATTTCTCCCAGTCCACTGAAAAGTGAGGACCTCCTCCCCTTCCCTCTGACCCTAATCTATCAG
The DNA here is from genome assembly GCA_028658305.1 of Pachyuromys duprasi. Taxonomy (NCBI): domain Eukaryota; kingdom Metazoa; phylum Chordata; class Mammalia; order Rodentia; family Muridae; genus Pachyuromys; species Pachyuromys duprasi. The sequence continues at coordinate 21,357,015 of CM053766.1, read as the reverse complement.
GTCTCATCAGGAGTGACTGCATTGTCTTCTTCTGTGGTCTGGTAAGGCTGCTCCCCTCAGGGGGAGGTAATCAAAGAGCAGGCCAATCAGTTCATGTCAGAGACAGTCACTATCCCCATTACTATGAAGGCCACTTGAATACTGAACTGCCATATACTACTTCTGTGTAGAATTTGCAGGATATTTTCATGAGTGTTCCTTGGCTGGAGTACCAGTCTCAGAAAAGATCCCTGTGCCCAGACTTTTAGGATCTGTCGCTGTCCTTGTGGAGCTCCTGTCCTCTCCAGGTCTTACTATATCCCACTTCTTTTACAAGATTGCCTGTACTCTGCCCAAAGTTTGGCTATGAGTCTCAACATCTGCCTTGATACCCTGCAGGGTAGAGCCTTTTTGAGGCCCTTCATGGTAGTCTCCTGTCCTGTTCCCTGTTTTCTTCCTCCTCCGATGTCCATTCTCTTTGCCTTTCTGAATGGGGATTGAGCATTTTAGCCAGAGTCCTCCTACCTTATTAGCTTCCTTAGGTGTACAGATTTTAGTATGTTTATCTTATATTATATGTCTAGTATCCACTCATGAGTGAGTATATACCCTGCATGTCTTTCTCCTTCTGGGATACCTCATTCAGGATGATCTTTTCGAGTTCCCACCATTTACCTGCAAATTTCATGATTTCCTTGTTTTTTATCACTTAGTAATATTCCATTGTGTAGATATGTACCACAATCTCTGTATGGACAACTGATCTTGGACAAAGATGCCAAAAGTATACAACGGAAAAAAGATAGCATCTTCAACAGATGGTACTGGTCCAACTGGATGTCTACATGGAGAAAAATGCAAATAGATCCATACTTATCACCCTGCACAAAACTAAAGTCCAAGTGGCTCAAAGACATCAACATAAAACTGGACACATTAAATTGGTTAGAAGAAAAAGTGGGGAAGAGCCTTGAACTCATTGGCACAGAAGACAACTTCCTGAACAGAACACCAAGAGCACAGGCTCTAAGAGCAACAATCAATAAATGGGAACTAATGAAACTGAAAAGCTTCTGTAAAGCAAAGGATACTGTCATCAAACAAAATGACTGCCTACAGATTGGTTTAAGTTTTATTAATGTTTCTTTTACAAATGTGGGTGTCCTTGTATTTCAGGCATAGATGTTTAGAATTGTGCTGTCTCCTTGGTGGAATTTTCCTTTGATGAGTACGTAGTGACTTTCCCCATCTCTTTTGAGTTATTTCAGTTGAAAGTTTATTTAATTACCTCCGGTGTCTATTTGCCTGGAAAACCTTTTTTCAGCCCTTTACCCTCAGGTAATGTTTATCTTTGTGACTTAGTTGTGCTTTTTGTAAGCAACCAATTGTTGGGTCTCCTTTACTCATTCATTCTGCTAGTATGTGTCTTTTTGTTGGAATCCTGAGTTGGGGAGAACTCCCTTGGCAGGAAGATGTTTGTTCCTGAAGGAGGCCTCCTCAGCTTTTTGGGTATGGCTGAGGTTGGTGCTTCTCAGGAATTGCCACAGCTCACCTCAGTCCTATGGACCTTTGTGGTAACTGGGGTCATTGGTAGTTGGTGGGAAGGGGGTCTCCTCTCACCAGAAGAAGTCCTGAAGACAGCTGCCCTCCTGTTGGGGTTCTTGCTCTGAATTCAGTGAGCTGCTGCTGCTCTTACACTGTTTGCTGGGCACAGCCCTCTTGGAGAAGCAGGGAGCTCTGCAGTTTGTTAAGTTTGGCTAGGGAGATAGGTTGTACCATGACAGTGTCTGGGAGCTGATCCTATGAATCACAGGCTTCCGTAGGTCTGAAGTTGGATGTCTGTGGTCCAGTACCCAAGCATTAATCAGTTGCAGGTGAGAGCAGCACTCATGCATGCTGCAGGAGGCTAGAGCCTGGAGCCTGCAGGAACACAGAAACTTTTCTGTAGCTGGGTGTCATGAGGTCAGACCTGATGTTTTCCCAACCATGGGATTTCCTCCTGACAGGAAGACCCAGTCTGTAGTATTTGGTGAGTAGAGCATGGAGGTGCAAGTGACTGCAGGAACCAGGAAACTTTGTCTGAGAACTTTTCAGTTTGTGTGTGTCTGAGGTATTGGCTTAGTGCCCTGAGGTTAGACCTGATGTTTCTCTCAACATGGCGTTTCCTCCTGACAGGAAAACTCAAGACTCTGGTGCCCTGGAGTCCACAGTTCTGGGTGGGATGGTGAGTAAGGGGTGCAGATGGTTCTCTGGGCTGGAGGCTGCGTGCCTGCCAGAGCGTAGATCCTTTTCCAGGGGTTTTCTGGGTCACATGAGGTCAGTCCCAATTGCTTCCTTTACTGTGGGCTTTTCTCTCAACTGGAAATCCCAGTCTCTGTCCTTGGGTGGCCCATAGTTCAGTCTGGAATGGATATCAGAGCATACATGTTTATGGCTCTGGGAAGGTGAGAAAGTGCCTGCCGTGACCCAGGAACTCTTTGGGAGTTTAGCTTGGTGACCAGAGATTGGACCCCGTTGCTTTCCACACTCTGGGGTTCTTCTCACCTGGGAAAAACAATCACTAGGTCCCAGAGTTTAGTTTGTTGGCCTTTGTGCAATTACTGCTAATCAGAGCCTCAGACACAGTGTTCTCTAGGTGGTGCCTTCTTAGATTCTCCATATTTCAATTATTTTAGGCATGGATTAAAATTAAAGAACTTATAAGGACTAGCTAATAAATGTTTATTAATATAATCATGCTAGTATTTCACTAGTTCTAATGGATAAGAAGGTGATAGAGAGAAAAGTGAGATAGCTCAACAGAGATGTGTGGCTCTATCATAGAATGCAGACATATGCACAGCAAAAGACAAACAAATGCAATAATACTTAGTCTTATGAATCAACTTAAAAACTTTAGTAAGATTCTTTGGCATATGGGGCTACGCCTGGGATTCAAAGTACCTAACCTGTGATTGAGATAAAAATAAATAAATTAAAAAAATTCTTTGGCATGCTTTAAATATTTGTATTTCTAAGTATTCAAATATATTCATATTTATTATCATATTTTCTGAATTTAAAATTTCTGGATAATTCTATTAATGATGTTGAATTCCTTTTTAACCACCAAGTGCATTGAGGACCACTGAAACATACAGACTTCATAGCGTGAAAACACCTTCTGTCCCACTCCTTCCTTTTTATCACCAGTACCTGAAAACCTTAACCGGAATCCACTCCTCACCTTAAGACAAAGGTCACCAGTGAGCTTGGCACTATTTGATGAGTCTTATGTTTCGAAGGTCATTGCATACATCACTGTATCTTCTGGAGAGAATGAGATATTTCCTTGCAGAATTTTAACAAGGGCTTTCTAGAGTGTTCACTTTGCTTCTTTAGTATAAGTCATTGAATTGAGAGTTCCCTGATTTGATTAGTCTTAGCTGGCCAGCTTTTCTTGCCTGTTGAGTGCTGGTGTTACGGTTTATTCCTCACACCCTTCAGACACTTACATGGCTACTGGGTATTTGAATTCCTGCCCTTATGCTATCGAGTTCGTTCCCCACAGAGCTACCCAAGCCAGAGTTATTTCTTTTTATTCTTTCTCCTTTTACTTCTTCCTCTTCTCTTATTGCTCTATCTACTTCATGTAACTATATTAAAACATTGGAGAGAGCAGTATCAGTGAATCATGACAAGCTTTATAGAAAGTACTTTCACTTTTTAACCAGGTGACCATCGCTTTGTTCTCTGCAGCCTCTATTGCCTTGGGATACATCCCAGTCTCATCTCTTCCCAATTTTTTCATGAAATTTACCAACAAGTTATGGAAAATACTGAGTACCTTCTTTTTACCTACTTAGATAATGACATTTCCGTTCTTAAATTTGTTTATATGGAATGCAACATTTATCCATTTTTTCATATATTGAGATAACCTTGTATTGTATACCTAGCATCAAACTAAACTAAAATTTATGGTTTTCTTTATGTGGACTTGATCTTGGTATGCATGTATTTAATTCAAAAATTTTAAATATATTTCCATAGGGAAAAATTATTTGTATTTATATGCTTGTACACATGTGCTTGTGTGCATGTATGTATGTGTGCTTATATATATATATATATATGTGTATGTTTTTATGCATGTGTGTATAGGTGCATGTACACATGTATGTATGTAAATGTGTGTGTATGTGTATGTGCCTGTAGATGTGTGCATGTGTGTGTGTGGACATGTGTATTTGCATGTGTGTGTGAGTGTATATTTGTGAGGAGGAGTGTGTGTGTGAGTATGTAGTATGTATAAGTATGTGTGTATGTGAGTGTGGAGGTGTGTTTTGAGTATGTTTCTGTGAGTGTGTATAGGTTTTTGTGTGTGCATGTGTGCATTTGTGTGTGTGTGATCGATTTATGGAGTTAGTATGGAAAGGCTGTTTCCCTTTCACATTTCTATCACTGTTCTTAGATGTAGCTTTGTTTCCATAACTTGATAATCCACCAAGCACAGTTTCGTTTTTATCTCTTTCATTTCAGAGATGCAGCCCTATGATGACCTGAGCCGACGGACAGCAAACAAACTTGATGCTGTTGTTGTGGGAATAGAGTAAGAGAATGACAATTTTCATGCTATGGTCATAGCTCTCCTAGACTAGGCTTGATTTTCAAAGCAAGTCAACTAAGCTTCAATCATGGCTGGATCCCTGTTCTGAGCTTAGGTTTAATTTTTTTTCTTACCTAGAAAGGACAGCCACTGCAATATTGGGATGTGTTTAACTTGAGCCACTAATAAAACACTATAGATTAGATTTACTCATAGACATAGTAATATTAGAAGATCAATGTTGGGACTTTTAAGTGTTCTTCAATTAGAGTTCTTCATATATCAAGACTTTTACCCAAGTTTCCATCATATACCAAGGTTCGGAAGATACATATTACATTAATATTTATTGGGTGTATGCTATATTTATGAGAGGGTGAATGTTCTGTCAACTCCACAGTGTAAAATGGATTTACAGTATGGATTTATCTGAATACACTGAAAGAAATCACTTCACTGCAAGTGTTATAGAATCAAATAAATATACTGGAAGGTTCAGTGCTTCCCTTGTAATCATTCCTTGAACCAACAAGAATAATTACTTATATTTTCAGAAATATTTGACTTATAATATTAAGGATGATCTGGCCTTCCTATTGTAATCACATTATTATTTTATAGATGATTTTGAAATGGGGTGTTATTATACTTACGTTACTAATTTTATATTCTTTAGGTACTTGTAATTATTTACCTTGGCATGTGTTCATATTTTTAAATATATATATTAAAAATACATATTTTATATTTTATTATTTTAAAACAAGTGGACACTATTTGACCTATAAAAACCCACAAGGACTATATAAATAACATTGTTTATATTGGTATATAAATAACTGAAGAATTCTAATGGTTTAAAATGATAGAGACAACAAATAAGACAGCCCAATTGAGGAAAGGTCCTATAAGACAAACAAACATATGCAGACATTCACAGAATAAACAATCCAATAGTATATTCTCTTATTAATCAATTTACAGTGTTTTAGGAAGACCCATAATACACTTAAATAATATTAAGATATCTTAATTATGTAAAAATATTTAAGTATTACTATTAAATATTAAATAATATTGTTTCAACATTGATTCAAATTCTCTGGTTTGTGATGTGAAATTCTATATTTTTTATAGTATTCTGACCTAAATCAATTCTTAAATGTAGGTACCCATGTATAATTAGAGACCATAATCTCTTATTTTACCTTTTACTGGGAAAGTCTTTCAATACTTATGGATTACTTTTGAGTATGCATCTTCACTGAGGGCCTGGTAAATCCTTCAGACACAATGGGGGTGAGGTCTCATCCTCTCTCACTCTGTGTATCATAGATATAGTGCTAAGTCTAAGTTTAATTGACAGAGTGAAAGGTTCAAAATAGGGACCAATTTTATTAATATATCTGTTGGTTAATTTGAAAGGAATAGGTGGTTTTTCTTAGTGTTGTTGTTGTCTGTGTTTCTGTTTAAAGCTACAGGCTTGCTCCTCAGTATCCATTCCCAGCTGCCCTTGAAGACTGTGTTCTTGTGGTCAAGTTCTTTCTCCAGGACAAAATCCTTGAAAAGTATGGAGTAGATCCTGCTCGTATTTGTATTTCTGGAGACAGTTCTGGCGGTACATTGGCAGCAACAGCAACTCAATTGGTATGTTGTGTTTCTATGCAGGTCTGACTACTCTGCCCTTAGGCTGATATGTTGAGTCTTCACTGCTCCTGTCTGTCAACATGGTTTCTCCTTGGCTACTTCTAGTCTCTACATCGCACTCTACCAGCTGCGCTGGGTACCACGAGCAAACTTCCTTTTACTCTTTTTGTACCTGACTCTACATCTTTGAAATAGCTAATAAAATTCTGTGAGGTAATCTACAAGACAGATCAAAAATAACTCAAACATTTATGACACAGTATTTGGTAGCCAGATCACATCTTTGCCAGACCATGGATTTTTTGGTTGAGGAGACATTGCTTAGCCATATAACTGTAGTACTTTCCTTCCAACATTCTAAAGGCCATAAAATTAGAGAAAAGCTCTCTGCAACCCTAGAGTTTAATATAATTTATATATTCATTGTAATTGCTACAGTCTTCCCCAAAACTGCCAGTGTGACTGCACAAAGACTGCTGGAAAATGTAAAAAGCAAAGGTTTGTTATAGATCCACATCTGTACCCTGCAATTTCAAATGCTTCGGTCAGGTGAGACCTATTATACAGCTAAGTGTGTAAGACTGAGACTTCTGAAGCTGTTCCTATGACAGCTCCTAAGTCCTGGACTAACTCAGGCAATAAGAAATTTTCCATAATTGCTATTTTACAAAAGGGTCTGAGTGGGAGGTCCAGATCATCAGAGTTTCTCTGGGAGATTTGGTATTTGATATTCTGGAAGAGTTTCAGTGCATTGGGATCCACTATTTTAGGTGTCTAATAATAAAGAATAGTAGTATGAACATAAGAATGAGGTACAGACAGAAATTCCTATCATAAAAGTTCAGTAGCTTTAGTACAATGGGTTTTGAATAAAAAGACCCAACGTCTTAGGACTGCATGTGAATACTAACATTTGGACTTCTGATATTGTTCTTCCCATTAGCCATTCCCTTTAAGGCTTCAAGTTTAAGCTAATGCATTATTATTCTGGCATTTTTTCTGATTCTTTTGATTTAAACATGCAGAAATTTGAACTATTACAAAGAAAGCCATTATTCTTGCTCATTTTTCTAAAATGTGAAGAATTTCATTTACAATTGTTTTCTATTTTGTATAAATGCATATACATGTGTGCTGATTCATACTCAGATGTGTAGTCAAGCATGTAGAAATCCATACATTCCTTATTTACTTTTGATATCTTTTGAAGTAATCTGATTTACTCACCTTAAGCTGCAGCATTCTGACAAACTAGGTGGCCAGTAGAATCCAGGGCTGTACTTATCTCTCCCTCATATTTGCTCACCTGTGTTCATAGCAGCTTTATTCACAATATCCAGAATCTGGAAACAACCAAGATGTCCCTCAATGGAGGAATGGATACAGAATTTGTGGTACATTTACACAATGGAATACTACTCAGTAATTAAAAATAAGGAAATCATGAAATGATGAGAACTAGAAAAGATCATCATGAATGAGGTATCACAGAATAAAAAAGACACAAATCAGATCTACTCACTTATAAGTGGATATTAGACATATAATATAGGATGAACATACTGAAATATGTACACCTAAAGAAGCTAAGCAAGAAGGAGGACCCTGGGGAAGATGCTCAATTCTCATTCAGGAAGGCAAACATGATAGACATTGGAAGAGGGAGAAAACAGGGAATAGTTCAGGAGCCACCCAGAGGGTCTCTGATAGAACCTACCTAGCAGGGTACGGAGGTTGATGCTGAGACTCATAGCCAAATTTTGGGCAGAGATGCAGGGAATCATATGAAAGAAGGGGGAGAGAGATAAACCTGAAAGGGATAGGAGCTCCACAAGGAGAGCAACAGAACCAAAATTTCGGGTCCCAGGGGTCTTGTTTGAGGCTGATAATCCAAACAAGGTCCATGCACGGAAGGTTCTTAGAACCCCTGCTCAGATGTAGCCCATTGCAGCTCAGTCTCCAAGTGGGTCCTTAGTAAGAGGAGTAGGCATTGTCTCCGACATGGTCTCAGTGGCCTGCCCTTTCTAATGCCCCTCGCCCCATTAGTGCAGCCTTATCAGGACACAGAGGAAGACAGTGTAGCCAGTCCTCTGGATACATGATGTGGTAGGGTCAGATAAAAGGGGAGGAGGTCCTCCCCTGTTAGTGGTCTGGAAGAGGGATATGGGAGGAGAAGAGAGAGGGAAAGTGGGATTGTGTGGGGATGAGAAAGGGCGCTACAGCTTGGGGCTACAAAGTGAATAAATTTTAATAAATAAAAATTAATTAATTAATTAAAATAGAAGAATCTACCAATGCATTTGGGATCACCCTACTTGCTTATGGAGAAGCCATCACTTAAATCTACCTCTGTTTTGGTCTGATGTACCATACTGTTTACTCCCTGATTCTTCTGATAATACTGCATTCCTTTTTCAGATCAAGCGACTTTATAACATTCTCTTAGGAAATTATTTCTCTCTTTAAGTTGGGAACCTTAAATCTACTGTTTGTGTGTATTTTTATTAACATTTTTTATTTTATATTAATCACAGGTTATGTACTTTGTATCCCAGCCGTAGCCCCCTCCTGAATTCCCTCCCTATCCCCCCATCCCTCCCTCATCTCCTCCCTGCTCCTTTCCAAGTCCACTGATAGGGGAGGACCTCCTCCCCTTCCATCTAACTCTAGCTTATCAGGTCTCTTCAGGAATGGCTGCAATGTCCTCTACTGTGGCCTAGCAAGGCTGCTCCTCCCTCAAGGGGCTGAGGGGTTGAAGAGCCAGCCATTGAGTTCATGTCCGAAATAGTCTCTGTTTCTCTTACT
>CM053766.1:21325162-21347496 GCA_028658305.1 Pachyuromys duprasi | reverse complement strand
GGCTGCTTTATTTGTAATAGCCAGAACCTGGAAACAACCCAGATGTCCCTCAGTTGAGGAATGGATACAGAAATTGTGGTACTTTTACACAATGGAATACTACTCAGCAATTAAAAAGGAGGAAATCATGAAATTCGCAGGCAAATGGTGGGACCTGGAAACGATCATCTTAAGTGAGGTATCCCAAAAGGAGAAAGAAACATATGATTTATTCTCACTTATATAGTCCTATAGGATAAGAAGATCATGCTGAAATCTATATACCTAGGGAAGACAGACAAGAAGTTAGGACCCAGGTTGGTAGGATCAATGCTTGTTTGGATGAACAAATGGGATGGACATTGAGTGGAGGAGAAAACAAGCAACAGGACAGGAGCATGCCAAGGAAGACCTCTGAGGGGGTCAACATAGTGATGTATCACAGCAGATATTAAGACTTGTGATCATGCCTTTGGCAGAGGGTGAGAAGTATTGATAGACTTGGGGGAGGTTGGTGAGACTTGGGGAGAGCAAGAGCTCCACAAAGACCAAACTGAGCAGGGCACAGGGGTCTTGTATGAGACTGTTTCTACCATCAAGGACCATGTGTGAATGTGGCCTGGAACCCCCGCTCAGATGGGGCCCATGATAGCTAGGTGTCGGACTGAAGACCCTAGAGAGGGAAACCGGGACTGTTTCAGACATGAACTTGATGGCTGACTCTTTGACCCTCCCCCATACAAGCTGTGGAGTGACAGACTGGCTAGATCCCAGGGGAGGACATTGCAGCCAGCCCTGAGGAGACAGGATGAGCTGGGGTTGGATGGAAGGGGAGGAGGTCCTCCCCTGTTGGTGGACTTGGAGGGGGCGGGGAGGAGGGAGATGAGGGAGGGAGTGGGAGAGTGGGAGGGAATGAGGGAGGAGGCTATGCCTGGGATGTAAAGTACCTAACCTGTGATTGATATAAAAATAAATTAATTAATAAAAATAGTATCTGAAAAAAAAAGTAGACATGGGGTTGATCTTGTCAGCTTTTAGCAAGTCCAAATTTTAGCTCAAAGTCCATAGCTGATCCGGGGATAGAGTCAACCAGATAAAAATCTGAAACAAATATATACTAGAGATAGAAGTTAAGATGTATCTGTTAAATGGGAAGTGAGGAATCCCAAAACCAGGAAAAACTACTCTGGGATCCGTTTGAGCTATGCCAGATTTAGGTCTCATTGCCTTTGATTACCTGAAACTCGTGAATTTTTTGGTACACAAAAGGAAATATATATGAAAAGCTCAGAAAAGTAGCATATCAGCAAATCTAATATAATAACATTTTGAGAGTAACAAGTAAAACTATATCCAATGGAATGAGCATCAGTTTTTTTTGTTTGTTTTATATATTTTATATATAACTTAACTGTGTCCTCAGTCTGAAACTCTAACACTTTAACTGTGGTCCCTGTTGGTTATCAGCCACCAATGGAGATTGACCACTTTTTGTACACTTGGCATTTACTTTTAGCTTGCATTTCCATGACACACTGGAAAGTTAGGCAAAAATATATTAATGGCTTTACTGATAGACCCTGGATGCTCAGACTTTTCTTAACAAAGTAAGTAGAACTTATATTTATATATTTTAAAAATATTTATTTAGACTTTTTAATCTTTTTTGCATTTACCAAACCTGAAACATTTAGACCAAATAACACTCTCTAGATTTTTATAACTTAGACTTATATATATATATATGTATATATATGTATATATATATATATGATATATACATATACATATGTATATATATATGATACAGGCAACTGAACTGCCCAATGAGCTGACAGTGGCTCTAATTGTCTGCTCTCTAGTTGAAAAGGTACCATTGGCTTAGCCGTCAAGGCGATCAGAGATCTGAGAAGGATAAATTATAACCTAAATAAATAATCTATGTACCAATCAAAATGACAGGAATGACTAGTTAGTCCATCACCTAGGCAGTGTCCCTGGCTCCTTTGGTCTCATGGCATCAGCAGAGGCAGTCCAGCCAGGAACAGATAAGAGACTGCTTCTGTGGGACAAGGAACATGAGAGATTGACCTCACCTTGCCTCTCAAAATGTGAAACAATGGTTCTTCAGGTGTCCATGGTTTTGTCCACAGGTTAGGCTGGGCCCTATCAGTGGGCCAATTGAGGCAGTATCGCCCAGTGTTAGCATACCACAATCCAGAGATGCAGTCATCTATTGTGTCCAAATCTTCTCAGAGATCTTGGGGAGCTACTGCCAGGATTTTGGAACTCTCTGTGGCAATAAGCTTACACAGGTTAAAATGCCATATTTATCAGATCTCTGACAAGCCTAAGGACCAGCGTGTCTGTCTTTGTCATCTGCTCTAAACTGTGTCCTATAAAACAGAATGTTATAATCTTTAATTTTGGCATATTCTTTAGATGTATATTTTAGAACTATATTTTAAGTAGATCTACATAGGCAAGCTTTATTGTTACTCATTTTAGGCTTAACCTTAAAAAAATCTGAACAAAGAGACTAGGTAAATCTTAACATTTTAACCAACTGTAGTTGTTAATATAACTTTAAATCTGCTCTTTCTGAACTAAAATCAAAGCAAACCTTTTACTCAGATACAGTTTATAGAGAGGCTAGCAAATCTTGCTGATATTACCACTTGTATTAAAATCCGAACATTAAAAAGCTTTGCACTTAGCACTAATCAGAGGACTGAACATAACTGATAGATCTAAACAAATATGTTGGCAAAACTTATGGCTTTATTCTCTTATTTCTGAACCAGCATGGTGCCTGGCCACTCTGTAGTTACTGATGGCACTGTTACCTGTCATGATACAGCAGAACTCTTTGGCTCCTTCAACATACATGCACTAACCTTCTGCAACATTCTATATACCTTCAAGTTTCTAGCTTTATTTTTCTGGCCTAACCAGACATTTTTACTTTAGAAAATATGTCTTGCTCTTTCTCTTGCTTTTTAGACAACATAAAAACTCCCATCAAAATCTTTCCTGTAGCAGATATGGTCTAAGGTCACATAAACATCTCTAAGTAACCTGGAACAAGTTTTAAGAAACATGGTGAAATTTTTTTTCTCTGTCTCAAGGTGCAGACCAGGGTAGAAACAAGTTTTTTGATAAACAAAGCAGCTTAACAATCAAACAGCTCTTTACAAGATATACTGTAAAATCTGCAATTTTTAAAAATTAGCTCAAACCATATAGCCAAAACTAGACGTGAAATTTTAAAAGTCAAAACTAGATTTTAAAACCAGAATTTACTAGTGCAAACAATCCAATCTGTAAAACCAATACCAATTGAAACTGAGACTCATCTGTAATTTCTGAACCACTCCATGTGGCTATCCCAAGATGGCAGACTCATTACATACCATACAGGAATCTTAAGATGGTGGTCCCATTACATTCTATGTGGCAATCTCAAGATGGTGGTGAGGCATATTACATACCACATGGAAACCTATATTGTTGTTACTTTAAACATATGCATTTATAGACCTTATAAACACATAGGCACATATATGTATCAAGTGCAGTTACCTTCTTTTATTACTGCATGGTCTGTGGAGCAGCAATTAACTTATGATCCCTGGATGGAAAAGGAGGAGGGGGAGTGAGCTCTAGCTGGTTCTGCTCCAAATCTCTCCCAGTCGGGAAGCAAAGCAGCAGAGGGGGAGATCCAGGCAACTCTGTCTGATGACTCCCACCAGCCAGCCGACCTCCAGCTACTCACAAGCACGCCAGCCGCATGTGGGACTTCCCAATGCTGGCTTCCCTTGAGAGCAGCAGCAGTCCCTGGCAGATTACAGCACAGAGCTCCAAATTCAGAACTAGACTTTTTTACAGAACTGGATTCCATCCAAATCCACCAGATAGTAGGCATCCAAATGTCCTCAGCCCCCCTGACCCTCTGGAGCATCCTCCAGGGTCACGACCTATGGTCCTCTTCTGACTACCACTCGAGACTTTAGCAAGTCACCCGAGCAGTCACAAACCAAAAGCACACAAACTGAAAGCACATTGAAGCAGACAACACAGTCGGCACAGAGACAAACATTTGGCGCCTTTTCTTACCTCCAAGGTCAAATTTGTGAGTCAGGGGTCTGTGCTCATCCAGGACGATGCCCCCAAATGTTGGATTCCCAAGGTGGAGAGACCCTCCATTCCTCGGGATAGATGCCATACCCCAATAAATCACAAAACAGAACGTGATGCAAACAGCAAGAGGTGTTTACTAGTAGCTGGCATGCCGGGGCTCTGCACACAGATCCCACGCAAGGGGGGTGGTACAGAGCTCTGAGTAGCAGAATCACAGAGTTTATAAAGGTAAAAACCACAAAACTGGAGGGGGTCTAGGAGCAAGGGATTTTTCTAATGGGGCAGTCAATGATTGGCTGTGCCCAGGTGTGGTGACTAGGGGATGGTTAGGGACTGTTTGAACTTCTCAGTCCAGGAACAAAGAAGGACATTTAGGGCCAAGTTAAAAATTTTACCCTTACAAATCTTTAGATATGCATGTTTAAGTTAAATTACCTTTTAAAGTCATGGAACTAGTAATGTCACTTAAGGGATTTCAAGGGATGTGTGTTAGAATATAGTTGGTATAAGATAGAATTGGATACATTGGAACAGGACAAATGAAAAGTGGTGGAGGATGGGAAAGAGGAATAGAAAAATTGTAGAAGAAGTGATAATAAATACTGAAGATCCTTGAAATAGCTATATAGAAATGTGCTGCTGGAGGCTGGAGAGAGGGCTCCGTGGTTGAGAGGACTGGCTGCTCTTCCTAAAGTCCTGAGTTCAATTCCAAGCAAATACATGGTGGATCACATCCATCTGTAGTGAGATCTGGTGCTGTTTTCTGTCATGCACATGTACATGCGTGCAGAACACTGTGTATATAATAAATAAATCTTAAAAGAAAAAGATGAACTTAAAAAAAAGAAATGTACTATTGAAAAATAACTTCCTGAAATATACACATATGTATATATAAAGGTTGTTAGCCTATACCAGTGGGTCAATGCTTTCTCCAGACAAAACCACTTATGCAATGAATAGCCCAGTGCTGGAAATGTGTTTCCTCTTCTGTAGTTTTTGGTCAATTGGGTATCCTGCAGTCTCCAAACCTTGCAGACTGTTGCCATGACTCTTTAACTTGAAGGTAAGATCCTGTTCCTGAAGGTACTTCATACTGGAGACATAGGCTATAGAGAAATCTAGTTGGTACTGACCTCATAGATTAATCCTTACAGGCTATCTGCCATATTGCTGGGAGGTGATATGAATGTTAACAAGGCAGAAAGGTCAACAACTGTGTCATCGAGTTGTGGACCCTGCATGGTTCAACCATAATGGGGCAGGCAAGCTTTGTACAATAGTGGCTGAATGTTGTAGGGTAACAGCCCTCCAGATTCTGATTGCGTTTAAGCCTGATATACAAAAGAGAATTCATGCCTGGTACTACAAATTGTGAAAAATAAACAACAACAACAAAAACAAACAAGAAACAAATTACCCTGCCTACAAGAAGTGCAGGGATAAAGAGGGAACAATGATTGAGGAAATATTCAACCAATAAATGCCCCCACCCCATGAGACTCACATGAGACCCACCCCATAGCAGAGAGTCAACCTCTGCCACTATAAATGATGCTCTGCTATGCTTGCAGACCGGAGCCTAACTTGACTGTTATCTGGGAGGCTCCATACAACAGCAGATGGAGAGAAATGTTGAGAATTGCAGTAAAGTTCTGGATGTACTATGCAGGTGTTGGGGAAAAGATGGAAGGACCAGGAGTTGATATGAACCTCATAGGAAGACCAATGGAGTTAGCTAACCCAGTCCCATTGAGGAGTACAGAGACTGAGACATCAACAAAAGAACATGCCTGATTTGGAACTCGGTCCCCTGCACATATGTGGCAATGGATGACTTTGTTTTCATATGGGGAGCCTGACAAGTGGTGGGAGGAGCTCTTTCTAACATGGACTCTGTTGCCTGCTTTTGGATCACTCCTCTTCAGGAGATGAAGGTATGTTCAGTCCTGTTGTGACTTGAGGTGATGGGGAGGGTTGATACGGGGGAAAGGAGCTCTCCTTTGTTGGGGGAAAGGAAAAAAGTAATGGGGAACAAGGAGAAGTAGTTGGAATGGGAGGTGAGGAGGATGATAACACCCCTTGGATTTCAAATAAAGAAACTAAAAATGAATCAAAAATAAAAGAAAAAACAAAACAAAATAAAACAACAAAATATGGCTGTATAGGTCATAGGCCCAGAGGAGAATCTGATGTTATCCTGCTAACCTAATATACTAAAAAAACATCACCTATGCCCTTATTTTCATGGGCATAGGTCAGCATATCTTTTAGCCACCATCACATAAATATCATTTGCAGTAAATGATAATTAACAAGAGACTCATATCTAATCAGTGTGCATGGAATAAGAGACTGTGGAATATTCAGCTTTAATAAGACAAACCTTCCACCCAATATTCATGAATAGCCATGAAAGAGGATTGATTTAAGTTCCATGAGCAACAAGGACAGAAGAAAATGAAACCTGCAGCTTGCAGCAGAAAAAGGCACCAGGCCACTTTAAAATGCAGTCAATTATGTACTGAAAGGGTTGTGTAATTGTTCAAGAGATTAAAACCATGGAAAACAAGCATTCTGCTTTGCAGAAAAGCAACTGAAAAGGTGATCAAGAGTAATACTCAAGCAAGAAAAACATCTCAAGGGGTTTCTTGGCCCACGAAAATAATTGCCTAGACAAAATGTCATTGTCTTCAATGTACAGAAGCTGCTGTAGCTCTGGTCCAAGAGTAGCAGGGTTCATCGCAAACTGATAGCCAAGTGTGTCATTGTTCCCCATGTGAAACTAGCTTTAGAGTCATTAATGCTCTAAGAGTCAGGAGATCATGGATTTTCCCCGAGGGTTTCACGGAGAACACCTGCAATCAAAAAAATATATCTGAAGGTCAGAGTCCTAAGAGAAGGTTAAGTGAGGTAACAGATCTGGCCTCATTCCCCAACTCCCTTTCACTTTGTAATGATAGGAGCTGTCTGTCTCCTGAAAGACAGATGCCTACTTCACTGTGGCTATCAAATGAACACCAACAAAAACAGCATGAAAATGTCTACAAATGATCAAAACTCTTGATACCCTCTACCAATCACAGTAGAAAATCAGAATTCTACAGTTTTCACCTGGACTTAAAAATTTAATCTCCCTGACACACCATTCTGTTTTTCCCCAGTTGCAGTTCAAGTCAGAAACTGATGGGAAGTAAAAACCAGCTGATGCTAGAAGTGGGTAAGGAGGTGCAGACTCCTAAATGTTATCTGAGCTCCTGCTGTTTTCTATGGTCATAGAACTGAGGCATCTTTGTAAGGAATTTTATTGTAATGCCACATTCTTCTTATCTCTGTCTTTATCTCTCTCCCTGTATCTGTTGCTTTGTCTCTCTATCTCTCTCACTCTCTGTATCTCTCTAGATTGTTTTAGTATGGAGAGTAGTCATAAACTGTAGCTATGCCTTCCTGCAGGTTCACTTTGAACTCGTGATCCTCCGTTTGAATGTCCTCTTCAGCAGTACCCCATCATGTCTGGCTTACTTTCCTTTCTTTCTGGCTTTGGACTAAGATCATTTTCCTTTTAGAAGGGCTTACATTCTGTGCTGTGTGACCTGACATTTGAGATCTCCAGTGTTGTTTCTCTCTAGTTTGCTCTCTGTTAGGTTTGTGAGAATCAATCTGATATGTAATAGATTACTGAACTTTCGAAGCACATCTCTCATGATTTTTTATCCTCAATATTATTTGTCTGTATTATAGGTTTTAGTCTTTATGCTGATTTCTTTCACCTCTTATCAATATTTTCAGTAAAATAGCACTAGAAAATGGATTTCTGTCTTTCTTGTGCTACCTGACAGTCCTACTAAGATGTGTTTCTCTGAGATTAAGGAACTTGCTACTCTCATAAAGTTTCTGCTCTTGATCCAAAATGTCAATAGACATATCATGACACATTCTGTTGCACAAAGACAGACCTGTTACATAACCTGCACATAACCTATTACAACAGTGGCCTGAACTTGGAATCTCATGTTCAGTGAGTGTTGCTGTATTGCCATCTTACCTGGGAGAATTTGCCTTAAACCTTTGTCTTACTTTGTAGCAGTTGATATATGAGGTGGCATTTGACTCTCTACACAGATAAGTTTGGAGACGATTTATCATGGGATACAAAATTCTGTGCTTTGGATTCTTTTGTGTCCTCTTTGCTTATTATATTTATATACCCATACCAGAAAACATTGAAGAATGCTGGAAAGTGAGACTGATAGATGCTGTTGTGAAAATGTCATCACGTGTGGTAATATTTTTTTTTCTCCCTGGGGAATTGGGAAGCCTTGTGACAAACATACATGAAGTTTCCTTTAGTTAGTATTTTGAAAGAGACTTTGCTTTCCTTTCGTGCTATCTCCACCAAGTAATATTATAGTTCACGCAGTTAACTTTGTAGTTAATCTTGAACATAACTTTATTATCTAATGAAGGACAATGTTTGTAATATGCTATATCTCAAGTTAATTATATATTGACAACACAAAAGAACTAACATTCCTAATGATTGTTTGGGTAATTGTTCATATGCTTAAATATAAGTGATACTTTTCACAAAACCTAAGCACATACATTTGCTTAAACTTATGTGTACAATTTATTCGTATTATAAAATTACAGAGTATTTTTAACCTTCCACTATTTTAGTATCTTTTTTCTTTTGAGGTTGTTTCTAAGTTTCTGATACTCAAAACAATGTATTCTTGTGCCTGCAAGAACTTGGTTTACATTCATCAATATTAGCTGTGTTAATAATTAACTCAGTGGTAATCATAATTTCATTACAAGATTATACAAGTATTATGATGGTATTCAAATAAAATTCATTTTAATAATCAGAAAATTGTCTTGATAGTGGCATTTATTTTTATTTTTCATGCCATTAGTAACTATAATAATTTAGAGCTTGCTGTCCTCTCTGCTTTTGCATTAATTTGCTGTGCTATCCCATCTGTGAAATCCACTAGAAAGCTACATTTTATACTCTTTGTTGAGCACAATGTGTGCTGTATTGTCTTGTACTCCTTGTCATGTCTCAGGCCCACATAGCTCTAAGGCCACATCTTGGCACCTACTGCTGTCATTGTCTGTCTTTAGGTCGCATGTTGTTAAGAGTCAGATTTTATAATCATGGTACTCAAGAATACACCATGTTCTCTTTTACCAAAATGTGCTTCTGTTGGAAGCCTCATGGCTATTGTGACAATAGGAAGATTCTATTTCAAATCTTGGAAGTTTCCAGCTATTAGTTCTGCTGTAGTCTTTCATCACTCTTCTCCAAGTCGAAAACTGTGAAATCATTACTCTTCAGTATGTTTTTTTGTTTCTATTACTGTTTTTATTTTAGATTGTATATTTTATTTTGATATATTTTCAAATTCAAAGAATATTTCTTTGTCATATTTTTTCAATTAAGGTTTATTAATAAATATTGTATTTTGGATAATTTCCTATTTCTATTATAACTTATTCATTGAATCATTCTTAATACACCTCTTTTCTTACGACCATCTGTTATTTAACTTGTTCCCAAATGATTCATCTTTACCTTATAGAACATAATCATAGTAGTTGTTTTTGAAACATTGACTTAAGAGGTAGACAATCTCATTTAACAATTTTGATTCTGTTTCCCTGAGTGAGATAGTCTCATTTGCTTTACTTGGGGGGGGGTTGGGGGGCACAGGTAACTATGGTTTGTATCGTGGCTATTCTGAGTATCCTGGAGTGGTGGTTCAGATGAGAGTGTCTCCTATATGCACATCATATATTTTAATCCTTGATCCCAGTCATTGGAAAGAATTCCCAGTTATTTGGGAAGAATTTGGAGGAGCTTTTTCAGTGAGCACCAGTTTTCAGGTTTCAAGAGACTTGTGATTCACATGCTTTCTTTCTCTGCCTCATGGTTTTGTATCACAATCTAAGCTTGCAAATGTATCATTGCTTTAATATCATGGACTCTAAACCTCTCAAAGTCCAAGATAAATTAAGTACTTTCTTTTATAAGTTGCCTTTTTGACAATGTTTTATTGCAGCAATAGAAAAGTAACTAGGACACTTTGAGCTTGTTAAAATTTCTAATAAGACTATAGGCTATTTTTGTCACTGCTTTGCTTTGGGTGTCTATCAGTCAGGTTATCAAGAGACTAAAAGAAGCAATATATTTATATTTGTTAAATATATTTAAGAAGACTACTAGGTAAGAATTTAAAAGTTAATTATATCCACATTCTAGAAATTGTCATTATTTTTTTATTCAGTATTCAATATAAAATCTCCAAGAAGCCTAAAACTAACTTGGGATTGCATTGATTTAATTAATAAATTTCCATTGCCAGAGCAATTAGTGCCCAATAAAACACTTTAAATAATAGTGGTAGTGGATCTCTCAAGTGGATTAAACATTGTTATCAGCAAACACATATTCATAGATACTAAGCTTATCAAAAGAAGAATTTATACTTCTATCCTGAGACATTTACATTAATACATATTCCTAAAATGTTCTAGTAACAAATATCTATTTTATGTAGTTACTGTACTTGAACTAGTAGTTACATGTTAGAAAACTGGTTAGAAATAACCAGTAAGAGATATTTACTTCAGCCATAGAAATAAATACAGTACTTTAAGGAAAAGATAAGTAACATCTTTGTAGTTTAAAAAAAGAAACTTAGACTATTAGTAATACAGCAATTAAGTAATTGTATCTTAATATTGAAATGAGTTAAAGGCTAGGCAGATGATGTAATGGATAAAACATTTGCTGTGCATGCAAAACACGTGAGTTTTGAAGTCCAGTTCCACATAAAACTAAATAGAGTGGTATTACTTTATGAACTTGTGGCTCCTGCAGTGGCTTGAGAAAATGAGATGAGAGAATCCCTGGAAGTTCATGGGCTAGAAGGAGTGGCATGTGCAGTGGCAAAGAAGAGCAGACCCTAACTGAAACAATAAGGAAACTCATAACCAACATCTGAAAGTATCTTCTGGCTTCCATAGAAACATAGCACCAACATGCCTGCACACACACACAGAGTTAAACTTTAAAATTGAAACTAAATTTAATAAATAAATAAACAAAATGTTGGAAATATGCATACAAAGAACGGAAACATAAAATGTTATTTCCAGATTGTATTTTTAGATAAAATGTTCAGTTAAGAAGATCCTAGCCCAATGAAATGTACAGGAACAAATTTTTGTGGTATCAAATGAGATTACTTCTGTTTCCAAATATCGCATTCTTGAGATTTCTTTTTCCAATTATAATGAATTTTTATTGCTTGACAGTTAAATACATTCATGTGATAAATTCCCCTCTCTTCTGCTGAAACTGCTCTCAAAATTTTCTCTTTCTACCTCTATGTCTTCTTTCCCTGTGAGAACCAATTATTTTAATCAGTTTCTTGCCTTTACATGGGGAAGATTATCTACCACAGCAAGGGTAACTACAGAACTGAAGAAACGGATAACCCCTCCACCCCCAAAATTAACTGTGAATATTTCCTGAGGTTGAGGTGGGACATCATGAACAACTTCCTCATTCATAACACAATTGTGTGATTGTACCAGTATTATAAAAGTCATAGGCAAATGACATTATTGAGACCTGTATAACAAAAATTATAGTCCATGTTCTAGGACACCTAAGAAGTCTCATTTTTTTTTTTTAGAATCCATCAATACATTCATATTTTTAAGCAAGAATGATAATTCTTTGAATTCCTTGACATGTTTTCTCACTGTATTTGTCTTTATACTTGAATAACAATATTTTTAATTTAATATTTATATTAATTACAATTTATTCAGCTTATATCCCAGCTCTAGGCCCCTTTGTCATTCCCTCCCAATCATACTCTTCCTTCCTCATCTCCTCCCATGCATCTCCAAGTCCACTAACAGGGGAGATCCTCTTCCCATTTCATCTGACCCTAGACTAGCAGGTATCATGAGAACTGGCTGCACTGTCTTCCTCTGTGGCCTAGTAAGGCTGCTCCCACCTCAGATAAAGGTGATCAAAGAGCCATCCACTAAGTCTTTGTCACAGAAAGTCCCTGTTCCAATTTCTAGGGGACCTACCACCCACTTGGATACTGATCTGCCAATTGCTATATCTGTGCAAGGGTTCAAGGTTATCTCCATGCATGTCCTTGGCTGGAGTATCAGTCTCAGAAAAGACTCCTGGGCCCATATTCCTTGGTTCTGTTACTCTCCTTGGGGAGCTCCTGTCCACTCCAGGTCTTTCTCTCTCTTCCTTTCATAAGATTCCCTGTACTCTGCCCAAAGTTTGTGTATGAGCCTCAGCATCTGCTTTGACACACAGCAGGGTAGAGTTTTTCAGAGCCCCTCTGTTTCAGGCTCCTGGCCTGTCCCCTGTTGTTTTCTTCTTCCAATGTCAATCCCTTTTGCCTATGTGAATGAGAATTGAACATTTTACCCTGGGTCCTTCTTTATTAGCTTCTTTAGGTGTACAGATTTTAGTATGATCTATATTATATGTCCAATATCCACTTATAAGTGTGTTTATACCACGTGTATCTTTCTGCTTTCGGGTACCTCACTCAATATGATCTTTTCTATATCCTACTCTTTGCCTGCAAATGTCATGATTTCTATGTTTTTAATTGCTGAGTAATATTCCACTGTGTAATTGTACCACAATTTCTCTATCCATTCCTCAGTTGAGGGGTATCTGGGTTGTTTCTAGGTTCTTGTTATTACAAATGAAGCTGCTATGAACACAGTTGAACAAATGTCCTAGTTGTGTACTTGAGCATCTTTTGGAGTGGTATAGCTGGTTCTTGAGGAAGCACCATTCCTAATTGTCTGAGAAAGTACCAGATTGCATTCCAAAGTGGTTATAGAAGTTTACATTCTCACTAGAAATGGAGGAGAGTTCCCCTTTCTCCACATCCTCTCCAGGATGTGTTGTCACTTGAGTGTTTTATTTTAGCTATTTTGATAGATGTAAGGTGAAATCTCAGTGTCATTTTGATTTGCATTTTCCTGATAACTAAGGATGTTGAACGTTTCTTTAAGTGTTTCTCTGCTATTTGATATTCCTCTATAGAGAATTCTCTGTTTAGCTCTGTACTCCATTTTTTAATTAGATTATTTGATTTGTTACTGTTTAAATTCTTGAGGTCTCTACATATTCTGACTATTATCCCTTTGTCAGATAGGATTGTTAAAGACCTTTTCCAGTCTATAGACTGACATTTTGTTCTGATGACAATGCCCTTTGCTTTACAGAAGCATTTCAGTTTCATGAGGTCCCATCTATTGATTGTTGATCTTAGAGCTTGTGCTGTTGGTGTTTTGTTCAAGAAGTTGTCTCCTCTACTAATGAGTTCAAGGTTCTTCCTTACCTTTTTTTCTAACATATTTAGTGTGTCTGGTTTTATGTTGATTTCTTTGACCCACTTGGACTTTAGTTTTGTGCAGGGCGATAAAATAATATTTTTATTATTTTGAAAAGATGAAGAATGATATGCCTTTGCCTACCAGGGACACAGACAGCAAACCCAGGGGAAGTAACCTGTGCTTGGCCCTCAAGCCCCATTGCCTGCCATTCTGAGGAGGCCTATGTGTGCCAGCACTGAGTTTTCAGCTTGGAGCTTTCCCTTCCTGCTCCCAATATGCCTACCTTGGACACAGAAAGTGAACCCAATGGAGGAACCACCAAGCCAGCTAACAACAAAGAGAACCAGATGGGTAGAGGTCAGCATAAGAATGCAACCAATAGAACTCAGGGTCATATGACACCATTGGAAACAAGCAGTTCTACCACAGAAAGCCCTAGAGATACTATCATATCATAAGTGCAAGAAAAAGATTTTAAATATGACATTATAAAAATGTTAGCAGCCTTAATGGAGGAAAATAAATCTGCCAAAGAAATATAGGAAAATACAATCAAACAGGTAAAGGAAGTAAATAAATTCCTAATGGAAACATAGGAAAATACATTCAAACAACAGAAAGAAATTAATAAAACTGTTTATGACCTAAAACTGGAACTAGTAGCATAACACACACACACACACACACACACACACACACACAATCTCATGCAATCCTGGAAATGGTAAACCTAGCAAAGAGAATAGGAACTAAAGAAACAAGCATTCCCAAATGAATATAACAGATAGAAGAGAGAATCTCAGGTGTAGAAGATACCATTGAAGAAATCAATATACCAGTCAAAGAATGAGTTACATCCAAAATTTTCCTGACACATCCAAGAAATCTGGGACACTATGAAAAGACCAAGCATCTTGAATATTAGGAATAGGAGAAAAAGACTCCCACTCCAAGACTGAGAAAATATTTTCAACAAAATCATAGAAGAGAATATTCCCAACTTAAAGAAAGATTGCCTATAACATACAAAAAGTTTACAGAATAACAAATGGCTTGTGCCGGAAACTGCCAGCAGAGTTGAAGGGTTCCTGAGTCAGGAGTGAGGATTGAAATTAATAAAATACGCAAGACACGTTCAGTTCTGAGAGACTTTCTGCAGTTTGCCTCAGTGCCAAGTGCTCTGCAAGCAAAAAGTGGTTGACCAGCTAGGCTTGCTGGGTTAACTTCACAAGGAGGTATAGCAAGAGCTGAGATTTTAACAAGTTATCCCACCCGCTGTTACAAAACAAAAGTCTTGCAAATTCTTCCCTGACTCCAGGGGAAGGCCTGGTAGAAGCCTGTCTTCACACTGAGATTTAAATATCAAAACAGCTGCCAAAGTAGCTGCTAGGTACAGAGACCAGCTCCAGACAGGGTTGGACCACATGAGAAAAATCATCCTGCTACATAATAATCAAGACAGTAAACAAACAGAACAAAAAGAGAATATTAAAAACTGCAAAGAAAAAAGCCAAGTCACATATAAAGGCAAACCTATCCGAATTACACCTGACTTCTCATCAGAAACTCTAAAACCCAAAAGGGCATGTATAATTATCTTACAGACACTAAGAGATCACAGATGCCAGCCATGACTACTATACGTTTAGACAACATACAGGGAGAAAACAAGATATTCCTCAACAAATGCAAATTTAAACAGTAATAATCTACAAATCTAACCATACAGAAGATACTAGAAGGAAAGCTCTAACCCAAGGAGACCAACTACACCCAGGAAAACACAGGAAATAACTTTGCATATGCAAGATTGATAGGTTCAAAAATTTGGAGTTAATTCTTGGGACTGGGGCAAAGTCACCAGAACACAGTTCTTTCAGAGCAAGGGTCCAGCTGTCCCCCACCCAGATTAACCTTGGGATGTGACTAGGGTCAGGTAGCCCCTAAGAAAGCCTATGGAATGTATTAACTCCCTCCCCCTTGCTACATCCTAACCTGCACATAACAAGGCAGGTATCCCCAGGTAGCCAGGTCTGATCATTTGCAGTTGTGGCACGTGAAAACAAACCAATCATTTTAAGGTCAACTCCCCTAGGAACCCTTTTACCCAATCCTATAGTGCCAAGACTTACATTTCCCTACTTTCTGTTTTTTGCTCCCTTAAAACCCCTGTTTCCCCAGAGTTGGGGATCACTTGCCTCTTTGTTTTTGCAAAAGGCAGCCACCCAGCTCAAGTTTGTAATAAAGGCCCTCCTGTGTTTTGCATCGGCCTCAAAGCCTGTTGGTCATTTGGGGACTCACGATCTGGTATGTCAAGATGAAAAGAAGGAAAGCACACACACATACTGTACCACCACCAACATCAAAGTAATAGGAAGGAACAAACACTGGTTATTAATATCAAAATTATACAGTGATTTAACTGAAATTATTCAGTAATGTCTTAGATAACTTACCAAAAAAACTAAAGAGTATTTTTCCTTCAAGTTTTCCTTCAAGTTATTTTAAGGAAAAACTGTTTTGTAGATGCAAACTGGAACATGAAACATTGTTATTATATAGTAACTTATGGTATTTTAAAACATTTAAATGAAACTAGAAACAATGCAGACAGCATAGTGGGCAAAACACATGTTAAGAAGGTATCAGGATCTGCCCTCATGACTCCAGAATTCATAGACAGATGAATATGGTAGCATGCATCTCTGATAGTGGGAGAGGGAGGACAGGAAACAGGAGAATCTCAAAATCCAGGCTTAGAAACATTAGCATAAACACAGGAGCAACATAGGAGCAACTGAACCTGACTTGAACAAGGTTAAAAGGTAAGGACCAATACTGCAGTTTATACCTGACTTCCATAAGCACATACGGCTGACACATGTACAAGAGTGTATGCACACATGCACACACACAATTTTATAATATCAAAATGAATGGTCAGTCAACAAAATAATATGAAAATATCTGAACATATGTAAGATGTCACTTTCAGATAATTTTTACCACTGAATAATTAATATCTTTAATTTTTTTAATTTTTAATACCTAATATTTTTAATTAATTAATTATTTATTTATTTACATTGACTGCTTTTCTTTTTAAATTTATTTGGAAATTGTATACAATGACTTCTGACCATATTTACCCCTCCTGAAACTCCTTCCATATTCATCCATATTTCCTTATAAATATTTGTGTATTTCTTCTTTTCCCTAATTATTCTATTCCAATCTGCACTTCCCATATACTCTTCCTTCAGCATGTGACCATCCACTGGATATGCCAAGAGATATACCCTTAAAGAAAATAGACTGGTTGTATTGCCTTTCTCTGTGGCCTGGCAAAGCTGCACCTTCTAGCGGGAGGTGATCAGAGAGCCTGTCACTGAGTTCTAAAGGAGAGGGGCATATGGGAAGAAGAAGAAGGTGGGAGGTATTGAATGGAGACAAGGGATAATAAAATACAAAAAAAAAATTAAATGGAAAAAAAACTGACTCTCTTTGTCCTACCAGCCATAAACTAACAGTAGATCCTCAGCTAGGGATGGCATTTTTGTGACCAGCTTCTTTCTACATGGTAGGCATTGCTCTTGTTAGGACTTGCACAGATCTTGTTCCTGCTCTCACAATCACTGAGTTCATAGTCTCAGCTGTGAACTCATGTTTTGTCAGGAGGACACTGTTTCTTTTTATTCGTTCAATATCTCTGGCTTATGTAGCCTTTCAGTCCCTTTTTCTTTTCTTCTTCTTCTTTTTTTTTTTTAGAAACAAACACAGTTCACTTATTAGAATAAAAGAAAAGGAGAGAACCTTTTCCCACCATATAGAGTGCTGCCTCTCAGACTGTATCAAGAGCAAGACAACAGTTGAAAATCGTATTCCTGAGAAGCAAGAAGTTACCAGTTTGCAAACAAACATAACAGGTGATTTCAATAAAAGATTAAAAAAAAAGCTTAAAAAAACCTGAAAAACAAAATTTCAAGCATTGTTCCAGATTACATGGCAAACCTAATATACCAGGACAGGGCTTGGAAAGCAGTGGCCCTATCAGTCTGGAGCCATCTGGAGTTTCAGCATGGGGTTGCTCTCAGGGACTGGAGGGCTAGGGGCAGAGGCTGTACCCTACTAGACAAGAGGCAATGGCCAGCCCTGTGTCAAGGACCTGGATACTCAAGACATCCTCCTCAAGAATAGCAGTTTTGGACATTCAATTTTTTTTAAATAAACAAAAATATATGCTCATTCTTCCATATATCAGACTATTCCCAATTTCAGTCAATTTGAAAAGTATAAGTTATAGTATTTGTGCTAGTTTTTAATATTTAAATCTTATTAGATGATAACCACCAAACTTATTAAAATAAAAAAATACAAAAGGCTATGTCTTTCCACACAGAATATCCTGTACATCCCTGGAGGCTGTAAACTTATGCTTTCTTTCCTTCCATAGAATGCTTCTCACATAGCTGACCCTTTTTTCCATGAAACTTTTCCATTTTAACGTAGTCAAGGTACAAGGTAGAAAACAAACACAAGCACAAACCTGCACTGTCAAATGCCTCACCACACAGAAGGTGAGAGCTGTCTAGTGGGAGAGAGATCTAGGTCTACTGATCCTCCTGCACTGACAACAAGGTCAGTGTGGACAGGAGGTCTCCCATGTTACTGGGCACATGGTGTGTGTGTGTGTGTGTGTGTGTGTGTGTGCATGCACACATGTGCACACTTACATGTCTCACTGAAGGTAAATCTTCACAAAGGGAAAAGCCACACCAGAGTGCCTGACCAGAAACCCCAGTGCTGGTGATATCTGAGCTCTGGCAGAAGAGAGGGCAGTATAGGTGTTTCATTTAGAGTTGAGTGTTCAGTAGTCTTTTATTCCACACCTTGGTCATTTTGCACCTCTGTGTTTATCACAACCTACTACAAACAGAAGCTTCTCTGGTGAGGATTGAGAGATGCATTGATCTATGGCTATAACAATAAGTCAATAGGAGTGAATTTAATACTATGTACATCTAATAGAGTTGAAGTAATAGTTTATCCTTTTATGGTATATGGCCTACTTTTTCAAATATTCCTGACCAAACAGTGGTGCCAAGTATGAGCTTTGTCTCCTGGAATGGGACTTAAATCCAATAAGAATGTCATTGTTTTCTCTGATAATGTTCAAATCTCTATTTAAACAATGGAAGAGTTTGACCTTCCAGTAGTGATTGTAGATCTTAGGATTTACAGTTGGGTAAAAGCAAGATTGGTGATTACTTTCTTTCTCTGGCATAGCAACTTCCAACTTATAAAAGGTAGCAAGTATGGATCAAGTTTCTAGGTCAATAACAAGATTAATATCTCCAAGCATTTATTTATTGATTGTTTGACAGTTTTATGCATTTACCTGATGAATTCCCTTCTCTCACCCCTTTCTGTGCCTACTAGAATCCATTTTCTCAGCAATTAGATCTTCATGTCTTCATGCTTTTGTGCCATGCAATGATTTAATGAGTTTCTTTCTTGAGCATTGGAAGAAGATTTTTTACAATAGAAAGGGTAACACATTAACAGCTATGAAAAAAATGCCTACTCATTTCTCATCAACCAATGACTACCTATATTTTTCTCAGGAAGGGATGAGATTATCCATGATGAATATTTCACAGACACAATTTTGTTTAGGTCTAAATTAGATACCCACACTGAGATTTTCAAGTTACCAAAATATTTTAGGATATAAAAATTTAGAATATTATCACATTGTATACTTTATTATCATTCAATATTTTACTTTTTAGTTCCCACCATTTGCCTGCAAATTTCATTATTTTCTTGTTTAATTGCTGAGTAATTTTCCATTGTGTAAATGTACACCCTTCAGGGTATCAAAGCAGATTCTGAGACTCATAACCAAACTTTGGGAAAAGTGCAAGGAATCCTATGAAAGAAGGGGGAGATAGAAAGACCTATTGGGGACAGGAGCTCCAAAAGGAGACCAACAGAACCAAAAATCAGGGCACAGAGGTCTTTTCTGAGACTAATACTCCAACCAAGGACCATGCATGGATATAAAATAGAACCCCTGCACAGATGTAGCCCATGGCAGCTCAGTGTGTTAGTGAGTTCCCTAGTAAGGGGAAAAGAGACTGTCTCTGACAAAATCTCAGTGGCTGGCTCTTTGATCACCTTTCCCTGAGGGGGCAAACAGCTTTTCCAGGCCACAGAGGAAGACAATGCATCTAGTTCCAATGAGACCTTATAGACTAGGGTCAAATGGAAGGGGAGGAGCACCTCCCCTATCAGTGGATTGGGGAGGAGTATGAGAAGAGTTGAGAGAGGAAGGGTGGGAGTGGGAGGTGACTAGGGAGGAGACTACAGCTGGGATCCAAAGTGAATAAAATGTAATTAATAAAAAATAAATAAATTTATACAAAAATAAAAAATGTATAATGTTTAAATTTTTGTCTTGTTTTTATAGGCCACATTATTTGACAAAATAGGTCTCATGAACTATGAAGACATATTTTTAACTTTATCATCAGTTCACCTTACAAAACCAGTCTCAGATGAAAACTTAACAGTGATTGACACAAATTTTAGTGACATTCCTGTTCGTCTGTACTTGCCAAAAAAGAAGTCTGAAATATTGAGACCAGCTATCATTTACTTGCATGGTGGAGCTTTTATATTGGGAAGTTGCAGTAAGTGTATTTTTATATGCATCTTATTCATGTATTCATACTGGCGTAATTGAAGTATATTGATGACAAAGTTGTGGACAAAGCATTAGATTATTTTGTTTGTCAGTTTTCAGTTTCTTGAGTCCTTTGTGTGTTTTGGATATTAGCCCTATATCAGATGTAGGATTGGGGAAGATCGTTTCACGGTCTACAGACTGCCATTTTGTTCTATTGACTGTGACCTTTGCCTTACAGAAGCCTTTTCTTTCCAGGATGTTCCATTTGTTAGTAAAGTTTTCTCCTGTGGCAATGATTTCAAGGTTCTTCCCCACTTTCTCTTTTAGTAGTTTAGTGTATCTGGTTTTAATGTTGAAATCTTCAATCCACTTGGACTTGAGTTTTGTGCATAGTGATGAATGTTTTTATTTGTATTTTTCTTTTTATAAATTTATTATCATTATTATTTATAATTTATTCTCTTTGTCTTCCAGTTGTAGCCCACTCCCTCATCCCCTCCCTGTCCCAAACTCCATCCCTCTTCCTCCCCAATCCCTCTTCCCTAGTCCACTGTTAGGGGCATTCCCCTTCCCCTATTATCTGACACTAACCTAACAGGTCCCCTCTGGACTGCCTGGATCCTCTTCCTCTCTTGGCTGACTAAAGGTAGCCCCACTAGGAAGAAGTGATCAAGGAGATGGAAACTGAGTTCATGTCAAAGACTGTCTCTTCTCCTCTTTCTAAGGGACCTACAAGGAGACTGAGATGTCCATGGCCCACAGTTGATCAGGGTAAAATACAATCATTGGATTGTAGGTCTTTTCTATGAGTGGTCTTTGGTCTCTATAGCACCCCCAGGGCTAAAGAGGTTAAACAAGAAGGAGGACACTAGGGAAGATGCTTATTCTCATTTATAAGGGAAAACAGGACAGACATCAAAAGCAGTAGAAGAGAGGAAACAGGATTGGAGCTTACCAAAGATGTCTTCTAAAGACTCCACTCAGGAGGGGATCAAAGCAGATGCAGATCCTCACAGCCAAGCTTTGGACAGAGCATGGAAGTCTTATGGAAGAAGGGTGGTATAAAAAGAGCTGGAGGGGACAAGAGCCACACAAGGCAACCACCGAAACTATTTGTATTTTTCTACATGTAGACATCCATGTAGACCTAGCAAATTAGGTGTCATCCGGACTGTCTGCACTATCTTCTTCTGTGTCCTAGTAGGGCTGCCTTATCCCCTCAGGGGGAGGTGATCAAAGAGCCAGCAACTAAGTGCTTCTCATATATAGCCCCTGTTCTCCTTACTAGGAGGTACATTTGGAGACTGAGCTGCTGTGGGCTACATCAGTGCAGGGGTTCTAGGTTATCTCCATGCATGATCCTTGGTTTGAGTATCACTCTCAGAAAATACCTCTGTGCCCAGATATTTTGGTTCTGTTGTTCTCCTTGTGGAGCTCCTGTCCTCTCCAGATCTTAATCTCTCCCCCTTCTTTCCCTGCACTCTGTCCAAAATTTGGCTATGAGTCTCAGCATCTGCTTTAACACTCTGCTATGTAGAGTCTTTCAGAGGCCTTCTGTGGTATGCTTTCTTTTTCCTTTTTTTTTTTAACCCTCTTACAATATCTACCCCATTTGCCTTTCTGAATGAGGATTGAGCACCTTACCCAGGGTCCCCCTTCTTACCTTGGTTCTTTGGGTGTATAGATTTTAGTATGATTACCATATATTATAGGTCTGATATCCACTTAAAAGTGAATAGATCTGATGTGTGTGTGTTTTTTTTTTCTAGGATACCTCTCTCAGGATGATATTTTTAATTACCACCATTTGATGGCAATTTTCATAATTTCCATGTTTTTAATTGCTGAGTAGTATTCCATTGTGTAATGTACCACAATTTCAGTATCCATTCCTCAATTGAGGGACATCTGGGTTGTTTCCAGATTCTGGTGTCATCCGGACTGTCTGCACTATCTTCCTCTGTGTCCTTTCCAAACTGAATCCCCTTGATGTCTTTTTGATGTCTTATTGCTCTAGCTAGGACTTCAAGTACTATGTTGAAGAGATAGAGAGAGTGGGCAGCCTTGCCTTGTCCCTGATTTCAGTGGGGTTGATTTAAATTTCTCTCTGTTTAGTTTGATA
>CM053766.1:21297789-21325062 GCA_028658305.1 Pachyuromys duprasi | reverse complement strand
TGTTCATAAGGGAGATTGACCTGAAATTCTCTTTCTTTGTTGGGTCTTTGTGAGGTTTAGGTAGCAAGGTGACTGTGGCTTCATAGAATGAGTATGGTAGTGTTCCTTCTGTTTCTATTTTGTGGAATAGTTTGAAGAGAACTGGAGTTAGCTCTTCTTTGAAGGTCTGGTAGAATTCTATTCTGAAACCATCTGCTCCTGTGCTTTTTTTGGATGGGAAACTTTTGATGATGGATTCTATTTCCTTAGGGGATATAGGACTATTTAGTTGATTTACCTGGTCTTGATTCAACTTTGGTAAGTGGAATCAATCAAGGAAATTGTCCATTTCATTTATATTTTCAAAGTTTGCCTTATATAGACTTTTGCAGTAAGTCCTAATGGTTGTTTGGATTTCCTCAGTGTCTGTTCTTAGGTCCCCCTTTTCCTTTCTGATTTTGTTGATTTGAATGGTGTCTCTCTGCCTTTTAGTTAGTTTGGCCAAGGTTTTGTCTATCTTGTTGATTTTCTCAAAGAACCAGCTCTTGGCTTCATTGATTCTTTGTACTGTTTAATTTGTATATAATTTATTGATTTCAGCCCTGAGTTTGATTATTTCTGCCATCTACTCCTTTTTGATGAGTCTGCTTCTTTTTTTCTAGGGCTTTTAGGCAAGCCATTAAGTTGCTCAAATGAGTAGTGTTGAATTTCTTCTTGAAGGCACTTAGTGCTATGAGCTTTCCTCTTAGCACTGCTTTCATTGTGTTCCATACGCTTGGGTATGTTGTGTCTTCATTTTCATTGAATTCTAGGAAGACTTTAATTTCTTTTGTTATTTCTTCCTTCACCTAGCTGTTATTTAGTAGCAAATTATTCAGTTTCCATGTATTTGTAGGATCTTTGCTATTTCTGATGTTGTTGTGGTCCAGCTTTATTCCATGGTGATCAGATAGGATCCAAGGGATTATTCCAATCTTCTTGTAACTGTTGAGGCTCGATTTGTGACTAACCATATGGTCTATTTTGGAGAAGATTCCATGAGATGCTGAGAAGAAAGTAAATTCTTTTGTTTGGGTGTAAGGTTCTGTAGATATCTTTTAGGTCCATTTGATTCATGACCTCTGTTAGAGACGTTGTTTCTTTGTTTAATTTCTGTTTTGTTGACCTGTCCTTTGTTGAGAGTAGGGTGTTGAAGTCTCCCACTGTTAATGTGTGGGGATCTATGTGTGGTTTAAGCTTTATCAATGTTTCTTTTACAAATGTGGGTGCCCTCGTATTTGGGGCATAGGTGTTCAGGATTGTGATGTCTTCCTGGTGGAATTTTCCCTTGATGAGTACGAAGTGTCCTTCCCCATCTCTTTTTATTAATTTTGGTTGAAAGTCTATTTTATCAGATATTAGAATGGCTACTCCTGCTTGTTTCTTGAGTCCATTTGCTTGGAAAACTGTCTTCCAGCCCTTTACCCTCAGGTAGTGTCTATCTTTGTGACTTAGGTGTGTTTCTTGTATGCAACAGATTGCTGGGTCTTGTTTAAGCATCCATTCTGTTAGTCTGTGTCTTTTTATGGGAGAATTGAGTCCATTGATGTTGATAGAGATTAATGACCAGTGGCTGTTATGATCTTTTGATTTTGATGTTAGCTTTGGGAGTAATCCTCTGTTTTTTATTTCTTTCAGTGATTTAAGTATTTCCTCTCTAAAGGCCACAAACTGTTTGGCTGCAACGTTCTGTATTTCTTCATGGATGGCCATATTTGTTTGTCTTTCTCTTCCTCTATTTCTTTATGGATGGCCATAATCTGTTTGTCTTTATCTTCCTCTAGTCTTTTTTATGGATGACCATAACATGTTTAACTCTATCTTCCTCTAGTTCTTTGCACATTCTGTTTCCTCTATTATCTTCTTCATAAGCATAGATATTAAGTCATCTTCTTGAATTTCAATTATGCTGGGCTGTCCAGGGCTGCTTGCCCCTGGATATCTAGGTTCTGGAAATGCCATATTGCTCTGTCTTTTTTTGGTTGAGGTTTATGCTGGCCTCTACCCATTGGGATACCTTAGGTATTGGGTGTTAGTTTCTTGTAGTTCCTGGAATTCTGTGGTGGAGAGAATCCCCTTGGCAGGAAGATCGATTTTCCTGAATGAAGCCTCCTCAGCTTTTTGGGTATGGTCACTGAATGGCCGGTGTTTTTCAGGAATTGCCACAGCTCACCTCAGGCTTACAGACCTGTGTGATAACTATGGTACTTATTAGTTGAGAGGGCTCTCCTCTCACCCAGAGAAGACCTGGGGACAGCTGCTCTGCTTATGGGTTTCTCGCTATAAATTTAGTGAGCTGCAGCTATTGCCTGGGTACCCCATAGTTTGGTCAGTTTTGTTAGGGATAACTGATTGCCTCTTGGAGCATTATCTGGGGGTTAGTCTTGGTGATCCCAGGCTTCTGTAGGTCTGAGGTTGGAGCTCTGTGCCCCAGTACCTAAGTAGTAGTCACTGGCAGGTGAGCATCACTCTCATGCAAGTAGCAAGAGGCTAGTGGGTGCACAGCAAGTCTCTGGGCTGGCAGTGTGTGCACCTGCAGCTCTTGGGGACCTTTTCAGAGAAATACTGGGTAAACCAAGTTGGTTTCTGCTTGCTACCTTCCCTGTGGGGTTTTCTCTCAACAGGTAAATCCAGTCTCTGATGCCCTGGGGCACACAGTTCTTCTGTGACAGAGAGTTGGGCATGCTGCAAGTCTCTGTGCTCACTGGTGGAGCCTAGTTCAGAGATGGCGGAGAGCACCTGCCATTCTGTAGGACCTTTTCCTGAGGAAGGCTGGGTGACTTAGGTCAGTCCTGTTTCCTTCCTTCCCTATGGGTTTTTCTTGTGACTGGGACTCCCAGGCTCTGGTGTTTTTGTGCCCACCATTCAGTCTGGGAAGGTGATCAGGGTACACAGGCTTGTGGTTCTGGTCTGGCGACCAAGTGCTGCGTGACCAGGGATCTCTTCCGGGTTCTGACTGAATGTCCTGAGAATGGACCCTACAGGTTCCCGTACCATGGGGTTTCCTCTCACTTGTGAAACACAATCATTAGGCCCAGAGTTTAGGCTCTTGGTTGCTGTACCGAAAATGTTGTTCAGCAGCTCAGAAGCTGCATCCTCCTGGCGCCGCCATCTTATCCTGCCTTGAGTATTTTCTTTGTCTGGCCTAATTTATTAGGTGCTCTGTAGGCCTCTTTTATGCTTACAGGCCTCTCTTTTAAATTGGGCAAATTTTCTTCTATGATTTTACTGAAAATATTTTCTCGGCCTTGGAGACTATTTTCCAGGCTTTTTCCTTCCATCCTTGTTATTCTTAGGTTTTGTCTTTTCATGTTGTCTTGGATTTCTTAGATGCTTTGTGTCAGGAATTTTTTAGATTTAACATTTTCTTTGATGGATACATCGTTATCTTCTGTATATCTTCCATACCTGAGATCTTTCTTCGATCTCTTATAGTCTGTTGGTGATGCTAACCTTTGTACTTCTTGTTTTCTTCCCTAACTTCTTCCTCTCCACGATTTTATCCTTTTGTGTTCTCTTTAATTTTTCCAAATCTATCTTCAGATCTTGAACTGTTTTGTTGATTTCCTTCACCTGTCTGACTGTCCTGTCCTATTTTTCCTTCAATTCCTTCAGCTGTTTGTTTGAACATTCCTCTCTTTCTTTTATTTCTTTCAGTGATTTAATTATTTCCTTTATAAAGGCCTCAAACTGTTTGGCTGCATCTTCCTGTAATTCTTTATGGATGGCCATTCTCTATTGACTTTATCTTCTGGTATTTCTTGAAGGATGGCCATAATCTGTTTGACTTTGTCATCCTCTATTTCTTTATGCATTTAATTTTTTCCTCAATTATCTTCTCCAAACACATAAAAGTAAGGCCATCTTGAATTTCACTTATGATAGGGTGTCCAGGGCTACTTGTCCCTGGATAACTGGGTTCTGGAGATTCCATATTGCTTTGGCTTTTGTTTGTTGTGTTTTTATGCTGACCTCTACCCATCTGGCTGTCTTAGGTGTTGGCTGTTATTTTCTGGTTCCTGCTGGAAATCAGGGGTGAGGAGAATCACCTTGGCAGCGAGACCGTTTTTCCTGAAGAGGGCCTCCTCAGCTTTTGGTGTATAGTCACTGAATTGCCAATGCTGCTCTGGAATTGCCACAGCTCACCTGTGGTAATTGTGGTTGTCAGCAGTCAGGAGGGTGCTCTCCTCTCACCCAGAGAAGTCCTGAAGGTAGCTGCCCTGCCGCTGGGTCTCTTGCTCTGAATTTAGTGAGCTGCTGCTGATGCTCTTGCACCGTGTTTGCTGGGCACAGCCCTCTTGAAGAACCAGAGAGCATTGTGGTTTGTTCAGTTTGGCTAGGGAGACATGTTGTGACATGGAGCAGTGTCTGGGGCCTGATCCCATGGATCCCAGGCTTCTGTAGCTCTGAAGCTGGAAGTCTGTGTCCCAGTACCCAAGCATTAATAAGTTGCAGGTGAAAGGGCACTCAAGTATGCTGCAGGAGTCTAGAGCTTGGAGCCTAGAGGAATTCAGAAACTTTTCTGGAGCTGGGTGTCCCTAGGTTGCACATGATGTTTACCCAACTGTGGGACTATTTCCTAACAGGAAGACCCAGTCTGCAGTGTTTTGCCATCCACAGTTCAGGCTGGGATGGTGAGTAGAACATGGCAGTGCTGAGGTGTGGCTCCCCGCTGGTGACTGGGTGCCTGCAGGAACCAGGGAACTTTTCCTTAGGATTTTTCAGTGTGTGTATGTGTTGGATGTCGGCTGTGTGCCCTGAGGTTAGACCTGATGTTTCTCTCAACATGGGGGTTCCTCCTGACAGGACAACTCAGTCTCTGGTGCCCTGGAGCCCACAGTTCTGTCTGGGATGGTGAGTAAGGGGTGCAGGTAGATCTCTGGGCTGGAGGCTGAGTGCCTGCCACAGCATAGATCCTTTTCCAGGGATTTTCTGGGTCATCTGAGTTAAGTTCCAATTGCTTCCTTTACTGTGGGCATTTCTCTCAACTGGAAATCCCAGTCTCTGTCCTTGTGTGGCCCATAGTTCAGTCTGGGATGATTATCAGAACACACATATGTGTGGCTCTGGAAAGGTGAGAAAGTGCCTCCCAGAACCCAGGAACTCTTTGGGAGCTTAGCTGGGTAACCAGAGAATGGACCCCATTGCTTTCCACACTGTGGGGTTCTCCTCACATGGGATGCACAGTCGCTAGGGCTCAGAGTTCAGTCTGTTGGTCATTGAACAATCACTGCTGTCCTGCTCCTCAGACACAATGTCCTCTAATACTGCCAACTTGGATTCTCCAAATCTCAATTAGCCACAGATTAAATATAAGGGTTTATAAGGACTAGATGGTTCATGCTTATTAATATAATCATGTGAATACACTAATTCTTATGGATATGAAAGTGATAGAGAGGAAAGTGGAACAGCTCAATTGAGATGTGTGGCTCCATCATAGAATTCAGACACCTGCACAGCAAATGACAAACAAATTCACTACTACTTAGTCTTATGAATCAACTTAAAAATTTTAGTAAGATTCTTTGGTATGCTCTCAACTTGTGTTTATATGCTTGTACACATGAGTGCTTGAGTGTTTGTATGTGTGTGCTTATATGTATGTGTGTGCATGTGTGTGTATGTGTGTATGCATGTTTGTATGGGTATGTATGTGTACACATGCATTTGTATTTCAAATTATCAAACATATTCACTCTCTTATTTTCTGAATTTAACATATCTTGGTAATCCTATTAATGATGCTAAGTTGCTTCTCAGTCACCAACTGCACTGAAGACCACGGAAGCATACAGACTTCATAGTGTGAACATGCCTCCTGTCCCACTCCTTCCTACCTCCAGTACCTGAAACCCTCAACCAGAATCCACTCCTCACTTTAAGACAGAAGTCACCAGTGACTTGGTGTTAATTGGTGAGACTTATGATTCGAAGGTCAGGAAATACACCAGTGTGTCTTCTGGAGAGAGTGAGATATTTCCTTGAATAATTTTAGAAGGGCTTTCTAGAGTGTTCACTTTGCTTCCTTAGGATAAGTCATTGAACTTAGAGTTCCCTGATTTGACTAGTCTTAGCTGGCCAGCTTTTCTTGCCTTTGAGTGCTGGTGTTATGGTTTATTCCTCACACCTTTCAGACACTTACATGGCTACTGGGTATTTGAATTCCTGCCCTTATGCTATTGAGTGTGTTCCCCACAGAGCTA
The DNA here is from genome assembly GCA_028658305.1 of Pachyuromys duprasi. NCBI lineage: Eukaryota > Metazoa > Chordata > Mammalia > Rodentia > Muridae > Pachyuromys > Pachyuromys duprasi. The sequence goes on along the minus strand of CM053766.1, from coordinate 21,318,838 downwards.
CCCAAGCCAGAGTTATTTCTTTTTATTCTTTCTTCTTTTAATTCTTCCTTTTCTCTTATTGCTCTAAGTCATATAACTATATTAAAACATTGGAGAGAGCAGTATCACTGCATCATGCCAGACTTTATAGAAAGTACATTCACCTTTTAACCAGGTGACCATCGCTTTGTTCTCTGCAGCCTCTATTGCCTTGGGATACATTCCAGTCTCATCTCTCCATAATTTTTTCATGAAATTTACCATAAGTTATGGAAAATACTGAATACCTCATTTTTACACAATTAGATAATGATATTTCTTTCTTAAGTTTATTTATATGGAATGCAAAATTTATCGTTTTCTTCATATATTGAGATAACCTTGTATTCTATACCTAGCATTAAACTAAACTGAAAATTATGATTTTCTTTTTTTAACATTTTTATTTTATTTTATATTAATCACAGGTTATGTACTTTGTATCCCACCTATAGCCCCCTCCCGCATTCCCCTCCCTATCCCCCTATCCCTACCTCAACTCCTCCTTGCCCCTTTCCAAGTTCAATGATAGGGGAGGACCTCCTCCCCTTCCATCTAACTCTAGCTTACCAATTCTCTTCCAGACTGGCTGGAATGTCCTCTTCTGTGGGCTACCAAGGCTGCTACTCCCTTTGGGGCAGGGGTCGAAGAGCCAGCCAATGAGTTCATGTCCAAAACAGTCCTTGTCCCCCTTACTAGGGAACCCACTTGGATATTGAGGTACCATTTGCTACATTCAAGCAGGGGTTCTATGTCATATCCGTACATGGTCCTTGGTTGGAGAAACAGTCCCATAAAAGACCCCTGTGCACTGATATATTTGGTCCTTCCGTAGCTCCTTAAGCTTGGTGTGCATTAAAACAAAAAATTTAAATGTATTTTCTATACAGAAAACTTATATATGTTTATATGCTTGTACACATGAGTGTTTGTGTGTTTGTATGTGTTCTTATATGTATGTGTGTGCATGTGTGTACAGGTGTGTGTGTGCACATGTATTTTGTTGACGTGTGGGTGAATGTATGTGTCTATAGATTTGTGCATGTGTGTGTGGACATGAGCTTTTGCATGTGTGAGTGAGTGTATATGTGTGAGGAGGTATGTGTTTGTGGAGGTGTGTGTGTGTGTGTGTGTGTGTGAGAGAGAGAGAGAGAGTACGTAGTATGTATGTATGTATGTGAGTATGGAGGTGTGTTTTGAGTGTGTTTGTGTGAGCGTGTTCCTGTGAGTGTGTACGTGTGTTTGTGTGTGTGTGTCCTGGATTTATGGAATTAATATGGAAATACTGCTTCACTTTTACATTTCTATTACTGTTCTTAGACTTAGCTTTGTTTCCATAACTTGATAATCCACCAAGCACAGTTTTGTTTTTATCTCTTTCATTTCAGAGATGAATTTCTATGATGACCTGAGCCGATGGACAGCAAACAAACTTGATGCTGTTGTTGTGGGAATAGAGTAAGAGAATGACAGTTTTCATGCTATGATCATAGCTCTCCCAGACTAGGCTTGGTTTACAAAAGTCACCTAAGCCTCAATCATGTTTGGATCCCTGTTCTGTACTTAGGTTTAAATTTTTTTTCTTGTCTAGAAAGTACAGCCACTACAATCTTGCGATGTGTTTACCTTGAGCTACTAATAAAACACTGTAGGTTAGATGTACTCACGGACTAGTAATATTAGATCATCAATGCTGGGCCATTAAAATATTCCTCAATAAGAGTTCTTCATATATCATGACTTTGACCTAAATGTCCATCACATACCAAGGATGGGAAGATACATATAATGTTAACATTTATTGGATTTATTCTATATTTATGAAATGTTCATCATGAGGGTGAATGTTTCCTGCCAACTCTGTAGTGCAGATTGGATTTACAGAATTATGGACTTATCTGAATACATTGAAAGAAATCTCTTCACTGCAAGTGTAATAGAATCAAGGAAATATACTGGAAGAGTCAGTGATGTCCTTGTAATTATTCCTTGACCTTGAAGCAACTAGAATAATTACTTATATTTTCAGAAATATCTGACTTACAATCTTAAGGATGGTCTGGCTTTCTTGCTGTAATTATAACAATATCTAGCACATTTTATTTTATAGAAGATTTTGAAATGGTGTGTTATATTACATTTATTTTAATAATTTTATATTTCTTTATATTCTTACTGTTATTTATCTTGGCATGTGTTAATACTTTTAAATTATATGTATATTTAAAATATGTAATTTATATTTTTTTATTTTAGAGCATTTAGACATTATTTGAACTATAAACACACACAAAGGATCTAGAAATTATCATCCTGAATAATGTATCCCAGAAGCAGAAAGACACACATGGTGTATACTCACTTATAAGTGGATAGTAAACATATAATATAGGATTATAATACTAAATCTGTATACCTAAGGAATCTAATAAAAAAGGAGGACCATGGTAAGATGCTCAGTCTTCATTCAGAAAGGAAAATGACATGGACATCAGAAGAGGGTGAAAACAGGGAAGAGGTCAAGAGCCTATCACAGAGGGCCTCTGAAAGACTCTACCTAGCAGGCTATCAAAACATATGCTGAGATTCATAGCAAACTTTTTGCAGAGTGCAGGGAATCTTATGAAAGAAGGAGGTGATAGAAACATCTTGAGGGAATAGGAGCTCCACAAGGAGAGCAACATAACCAAAAAATCTGGGTACAGTGGTCTTTTCTGAGACTTATACTCCAAACAAGGAACAAGCATAGGTATAACTTAGAACCCCTACACAGAAGTAGCCCATGGCAGCTCAGTGTCATGGAATGGCTCTTTGATCACCTTAACCTGAAGGAGGAGCAGCCTTACCCATCCACAGAGGAAGACAAAGGAGCCAGTGCTGATGAGATCTAGGAAACTAGGGACAGGTGGAAGCGGAGCAGGACCTCCCTATCAGTGGACTGAGGACCAGGCACAGGAGCAGCAGAGGGAAGGAGGGTGGAACTCAGAGGGGATGGAGAAGGGGGCTACACCTGGGATACAAAGTGAATAAACTGTAATTAATAAAAATAAAATTAAAAATTAAAGAACCATAAGGACTATACGAATAACATTGTTTATATTGGTTTATAAATAACTGAAAAATTCTAATAGTTTAATATTTTACAGATAAATAATAAGACAGTCCAATTGAGGCAGGCTCCTATAACACATAGAAACAACCACAATACAGAATAAATGATCCAATAGTATATTCTCTCAATAATCAATTTACAGTTATCAAGGAAGGCCCATTAATACAGTTAAATAATATTAGAATGTCTTTAATTGTGTAAAGATATTTAAGCATTACTATTAAATATTATTATTTCAAAGTTGATTCAAATTCTCTGGTTTGAGATATATAATTCTATATTTTTATAGTATTCTGACCTAAATCAATTCGTAAATGTAGGTACCCATGTATAATTGGAGACCATACTCTCTTATTTTGTATTTTACTGGGAAAGTTTTTCAATACTTATGGATTACTTTTGAGTCAGCAACTTCACTGAGGGCCTCGTAAATCCTTCAGACAAAGTGAGGGTGAGGTCTTATCCTCTCTCACTCTGTGTATCATAGATATAGTGTTAAGTCTAAGTTTAATTGATAGAATGAAAGGTTCAAAATAGGGACCAATTTTATTAATATATCTGTTGGTTAATTTGAAAGGAATAGGTGGTTTTTCTTAGTGTTTTTGTTGTCTGTGTTTTTGTTTAAAGCTACAGGCTTGCTCCTCAGTATCCATTCCCAGCTGCCCTTGAGGACTGTATTCTTGTAGTCAAGTTCTTTCTTCAGGACAAAATCCTTGAAAAGTATGGAGTAGACCCTGCTCGTATTTGTATTTCTGGAGACAGTTCTGGGGGTACATTGGCCACAACAGCAACTCAGCTGGTATGTTGTGTTTCCATAGAGACTTGACTATTCCTCCCTCGGGCTGACATGTTGAAGCCTTCACTGCTCCTGTCTGTCAACAGTGTTTCTCCTTGGCTACTTCTAGTCTCTACATCTCACTCTACCATCTGCACTGGGTACCATGAGCAAACTTCCTTTTACTCTTTTTGTACCTGACTCTACATCTTTGAAATGGTTAATGAAATTCTATGAGGTGGCCTACAAGACAGATCTAAAGATAACTCAAGCATTTACAACACGGTATTTGATAACCAGATCACAGCTTTTTTGGTTGAGGAGACATGGCTTAGCCATATCACTGCAGCACTTTCCTTCCAACATTCTACAGGCCATAAAATTAGAGAAAGCCTCTCTGTATCCTTAGAGTTCAATACTATTCATATATTCCATGCTAATAGCTAGAGTCTTCCCCGAAAAGTGCCAGTGTGAATGCACAAAGGCTGCTGGAGAAAGGTAAAAAGCAAAGGTTTGTTGTAAATCTACTTCTGTGCTCTGCAATTTCAAATGCTTCCAGTCAGGTGAGACCTATTATCCAGCTAAGTGTCTAAGACTGAGACTTCTGAAGCTGTTCCTAGGACAGCTCCTAAGTCCTGGACTAACTCAGGCAACAAGAAGTTTTCCATAATTGCTATTTTACAAAAGGTTCTGAGCTGGAGCTCCTGATCATCAGAGCTTCTCTGGGAGATTTGGTATTTGATATTCTGGAAGGGTTTCAGTGCATTGGGATCCACAAGAATAGTAATATGAACATACAGTATGAGGTACAGACAGATATTCCTATCATAAAAATTCAGTAACTTTAGTACAATGGGTATTGAATGAAGAGACTCAGTGTCTCATGACTGCACAGGAATACTAACATTTGGACTTCTGATATTGTTCTTCCAGTAGTCATTCCCTTTAAGGCTTAAAATTTAAGCTAACATGTTATTATTCTGCAATTTCTTTCTGCTTCTTTTGATTACAACATGGAAATTTGAACTATTACAAAGAAAGCCATTATTCTTGCTCATTCTTCTAAAATGTGAAGAATTTCATTTACAATTTTTTCTATTTTGCGTAAATGCATATACATGTGTGCTGGTTCATGCTCATTTGTGTGCTCAAGCATATTGAAATCCATACATTCCTTATTTACTTTTGATCTTGTTTGAAGTAAGCTGATTCACTCACCTTAAGCTGCAGTATGCTGACAAACTAGGTGACCAGTGGAATCCAGGGCTGTACTTTTCTCTACCTTACATTTGGTCACCTGTGTTCACAGCAGCTTTATTCATAACAGCTGGAATCAGGAATCAACCCATATGTCCCTCAACAAAGAAATGGATACAGAAATTGTGGCACATTTTTAAAAAATGGTATACTACTCAGTATTTTAAAATGAGAAAATCATGAATTTGCAGGCAATTGGTGGTAACTAGAAATTAACATGCTGAGTAAAGTATCCCAGAAAAAACAAAAGGCACTCATTGGATCTACTCACTTATAAGTGGATATTAGACATATAATATAGGATAAACATACACATAATCTGTACACATAATGATGCTAAGCAAGAAGGAGGACCCTGGTTGAGATGAACAATCCTCACTCAGAAAGGGAAATGGAATGAACATAAGAAGAGGGAGTAACAGGGAACAGGACAGGAGCCACCACAGAGGATCTCTGATAGACTACCCAGCAGGATAGACTCTACCAAAGCAGATGCTGAGACTCATAGCCAAACTTTGGGCAGGGTTCAGGGAATCTCATGACAGACGGAGGAGATAGAAAGACCTAGATGAGACTAGAGCTCCACAAGGAGATCAAGGAACCAAAAAATCTGGGCCCATGGTCTTTTAGACTATGATAATCCAACCAAGGACCGTGTATGGAGATAACCTAGAACCCCTTCACAGTTGTAGCCCATGGGATCTCAGTGTCCAAGTGGTTTCTCTAGTAAGAGGACCAGGTACTCTTTCTGACATGAACTCAGGTATCTGATCTTTTTAACCCCCTCCCCCATGTGATGCAGTCTTACCAGACCAGAGGGGAACACAATGCATCCAGTCCTGATGAGACCTGATAAGCTAGGATCAGACAGATTGGGAGAAGATCCACCCAGTGATCGTCTATGCCCCACTTGAGGAGGGGCATAGCATGAGAAGGGGTGGTTGAGAGGGAATGAGGGAGGGGGCTACTGCTAGGATACAAAGTGAATAAATTGTAATAAATAAAATAAATAAATTAATTGAAAAAGAAGAATCTACCATGCATTTGTGATCACCCTGGCTTGCTTATGGAGAAGCCATCACTTGAATCTCCCTCTGTTTTGGTCCCATGTACCATACTGTTTACCCCCTGACTCTTCTGATAATACTGCATTCCTTTTTTAGATCAAGAGACTGTTTCACATTCTCTTAGGAAATTATTTCTCTCTTTAATATGTGGAATGTTGAATCTATTCTTTCTGTATATTTTGAAGTTGGTCAGATACTTTTCTTTATGTTTTCTTAAGATTTCAATAATCCTCCCATTTTAGATAAATTAACTTCTTGGATGAAGGCCTCTCCTTGACCTAAACAGATCTTGAACTCTCCCATGGAGGGCTGCAGATGCAGACATCTGTGGATATGGCATACTGTAGATGGACATGAGCTGCCTAAGTAATGACCCTTCAGAACTCACTGCAGGTTCTTGCCTGAATTTGCATAAGTAGAAAAGGAAAAGAAGGAGAATCTTCTTACATATGCAAACTCAGAGCATTTTCTCTTTCTCATAAAGACAGGGCTATATCTACCAAGCATTCAACATCTTTTATTGCTTTATTGATTTTATAAATTACCCTGTTATTTTCCTGAAGCTACGATTCATGTTTGAATTGTTACCTGTACATAAGTAGCATATTAAAATTTCATTTTAATTTATGTGCCAAATTTAGGTTATTTTTACATGTTTTTTCATACATACACATAAACTTTTATATGATGTGTGTGTTTGTGTGTGTGTGTGTGCATGAGTGTATTTTAGGCACGATGAGCATGGTGACAGGTACCTATGACCTGAGCACTTGGAACACAGGGAATGGAAAATAGTATATTCCAAAACAATATGGCATATACAATATAGCCCCCTCCCACTCTCACACAGAAACACACACACACACTCACACACACATGCACACATATACACATGTGCACACACACACATACACACACACATGCAATCACACACCTAAACATAAATTTTTCTGGAACCCTCTGGCAATGTTTTGTTTCATTACCAAACTTTGAATAAATGTGTGTCAGGAGGCTAGCATGCACTGTATTTTCATTGATGAAAGTGGAATGACACATGCTTACATCTCCAAAGCAATGAGTAAATGTGGGGAGAATAATCAGTAGTGTTTATATTTTATGAATTAATTTACACTATTATTAAGATAAAGCTATGAATACCTTTGAATAAAAATTACTGAGTATTTTTTCTCTCTTTATAGCTCCAGAAAAATCAAGAGTTCAAATGTAAAATTAAGGCACAAGCCTTGCTATACCCTGGACTACAGTTTATTGACGTCATGATGCCATCCCATCGAGACTATGAACATGGTCCCATTTTGTCAATGGAGATGGGAGTTAACTGTTTAAACCTATACTTGAATGGAGACTCAGCTCTGAAAGAAGCTGTACTGAAAAATGAGCACATGCCTGAAGGATCAAGATACCTGTTCAAGTTTGTTAACTGGAGTGACTTCCTTCCTGACAAGTATAAGAAGAACTATGTTTACACTGAACCAGTTCTTGGAAAACTGAATGCTTCCTATCCAGCACTGATGGAGAGTAGGCTGTCCCCTTTGCTAGCCAGTGACTCCCAGTTGCAGAGTTTACCACTGACCTACATCCTCACTTGTGAACATGACATCGTAAGAGATGATGGACTTATTTATGTTGCACGGCTTAGAAATGTTGGAGTTCAAGTTACTCATGACCACATAGAAGATGGAATCCATGGAGCCCTAACATTCACCACAGTACCATATAATTTATATTTAGGATTAAGAATAAGAGATAAATATATTAATTGGTTAGAAAAAAATTTATAAATCAAGTGTACATATAGGTAGTCATTAATAATTTAAGCTAAAGTTTAGTCAACATGATTTTATCTTGACTTTTGGATAAACCAGAATTTAGTTTAGTACAAAGATCATTGTGGTTCCTGATCTGATATAGAAGGACCCTGAAGGGACAGTAGCCCCACAAGGAGACCAAAAAAGCCTACAAGGCTGGGCCTGGAGGTAGTGCAGAGACCAATGCATCAATTAAAGATTATGCATAGGGAGGACCTAGACCCCTTGCTCAAATGTAGTCCAAAGACAGCTTAGTCTCCAAGTGGGTACCCTAATATGGTGAAGAAGTGACAGTCTCTGACATGAACTCTGTTTTCTGTTCCTTGAGCACTTCTTCCTTTTGGGATGACGTAGCTAGCCCACAGAAGGAAGAACCAGGCAGCCCTGATGGAACTTGGTAGGATAGGGCCAGACAGTAGGGGAGGAGGAGGACTTCCCTATCTATGGACTAGGGAAGAGGGATAAGGGGAGAAAGAGGAAGGGGAGGGGAGAGATAACAGAAGATGAGGGAGGAGGCTACAACTTGTATACAAAGTGAATAAATTGGAAATAATATGAATAACAATAATAAAATTAAAATAATAATATGATCATTGTGTATGTTGGAGAAATATATTCAATTCTTTTAATCTTAGTTACTGATGAAGTGAAGGCATTTGCTTATTAATCCCATTACCATCATGTATTGTATAGCAATAGATAGTATCTAAGAATTCAGAAATTGTAGCTCAGCATTACAATATATATATGCAAAAAGACATGACACTTTCCAGGCCATGAAAAGAATGGAATGATAGGGAGGAGATTGTTTAAAAGTGAAAACTTGAAATGACAGTTGTATGGTGTGAGCATTACTTTGCATTCTTGGCAAGATTTTCAATTATATGTTGTCTATACATTAATTCCATATGTTTGATATAAATTATATTCTTTTAATTCAGACCTTATAAAATTTCTATACTCCTATTAATAAGCATTTAATTATTGAAAAAATCTTATCATATAACCTGCAAATATTTCCTGTAGTTCAATACATGAGCCTTCTTTATAATTTAGCAAAATCAAACGTAAAGGAAATTAAGTGAACTTCGTCCATTGCTATACATTGATTCATAATCCATGATGATATTTAAGCAGTTATATGTGGCAGTCAGATTATTCATGCTGTTTTACTCAATTTCCAAAGTGAGTCATTAACACATGTAGAGACTATACACCTAGGAAGTTATGTAAGCTGATATTCTCCAACCTATTTGCTTCTTTTTTTGATGGGACCCACACACTTGTCAGTTCACAACAATGGCAGAGTAAATAATTTTTATTTCTTTTGGGAGTCATTAAAAAAAGTATCCAATTTTCTGACAGGCCAGTGAGTGGGCTGCTTGCATATGGTTTCTTTTACCTGGTTTGAGCTTTATCCTATTGCTGAGCCATATATTAAAAACATAGTGAACTGTGTTTGTGGATTTGACTTACAACCCAATTCTAAAAAAAAAAAAACTGGTTTTATTTAGCCTTCAACTTGAGAATTTGTTTTGTTACCCCAACAACAATCTGCTAACTAATCTCTAAGATTTCATAAATAAGAATCTTTCCTGATATTTAAACACTGGCTATTTCAAGCAACCAAGTTTCTTTGCTATTGCTTTTATCATGCCAGATAAGATATTCTCTGTTGGGCTCCTGGACTGTGCCTCCAGAAGAACTGGCATAGAACTGACAAGACAGAGCATGTTCTAACCCTGGAAATCCCAAACTTGAGATTTAAAACCTCTCCCTGAGAACAGATGGTGTGGGACTTAGCTCTCTCCTGCTCTGTGTCTGCTTCAGAAGCATGTGACACAAAACCCAAGTGGCTACAGGTGGTCAGTCACATGATTTTGTCATTTCTTATCTTTCCCCATTCAAACAGAGCATTGCCAGCATCCTAAGCCCATAGCATTCATTCTCAAAACTTCTCCATTGCCCAAGGTTTATAAGTCCATGTTTCACATGAAGTAAAGTGTGGAGCACCATCTACTTCAGCTAAGTACATTTGAAACTGGATGTTTATTCTGAGCTGTAGCACTTCCTCCTGAAGGATTCATCACTAGACCCTCAGACTGGACTCCCCAACAGTCAGTCACCACAGAACCACCACAGTCGCTGCTAGAGCTCACTTGGCTCTGTGAACTTCTGCTGTTTACCTGCCCCTGTTCCATTGCTGATCTGCAGGAGTGAGCTGTCAGCTGTTCCCTAAGCAGCCAATGGACTGTCCTGAGTCTTTTTGTTGCCTGGCTTGTTTTCCAGAGCCCTGAGCTCGAGGAAGCCACCTAGAATGGTATCAACAGACCAGCTGAATGAACAAATAACACTTATGGAGAAAACACCCTTTTTCTACACCCCTGACTAAACAGAACAGAAATATTTTGATACATATTTTATTTTGAGTTCTGTCTTTTTCCACCTGGAGACCAACAATGCTTGAAACTTCTGGAGAAGCTTATACCTTAGGCTCAGTGCAGGCTCTCTGAGGAACATGGAACCACAATTCAACATAACAATTCTTCTCCTGATTTATTTATGAAAGATAAGGATCATGCTTGACCTAAGCTGAATCAAAATTGACTAAAATTTGTTTGAATTATCCATTAATCTTTTAATCATACGAGTAGGCAATGTATAATAAAGTTATGCATATATTATCCATAATAATTCACGAAGCATTATTGAATGTTTGGACTACAATTTAAGCTCAAAAACCACATGATACACAACTCTAAATGGGAAGGCTCCATCAAATTCCCCCTCTCAAAGCTCAGGAATCCCTGAGGATGAGGAGGGAGGAGTATGGGAACCAGAGGAGAAGCAGGAAACAAGGAGAACAAATCCCTCCAAAGCCACTGAGCAAAGCTCATATGATCTCACAGAGACTGAAGCAGAAAACACGGGACCTTCATGGATCTGCACCAGGTCCTCTATGTACATATTAGAGCGAATGCTGAGTGTGTTAATAAGTGGATGTCTGATTCATGTACCTTCTCTTAGGGCTATTTTACTTCTGTTGGTTTCACTCATCCTATATCACTGTGATGATTTGGTTTTACCTTATTATACCTTATGTTCTTATGTTTTGTTTTTATCTTTTAGAACCTGTTTTAGTTGTTTATTTTCTAATGAGAGACAGAAAGAGAGTAAAAGGGAGTGGATTTAGATTGGAGAGAAGAAGGGGAGGAACTGGGAAGAGTAGAGTGAGAGGAAACTGTTAATATTGCATTGCATGAAAGAAGAAGCTATGTTGAAATAAAAAAAGGGAAAATAAAATAAGAAACTGCAATAAAGAGTAAGAAGCCTGCAACATCTGCTATTTTATCATACCAACATTTAGACCTAGATTGCTTTACTATTAAATATATCGATGATTAAAAATAAAATGTGTGCCAAATAAAAAGGCTAATTTTTTTTAATGCTGAACAATTTTAAGCAGCAGGGAAATGGTACTATGTGGTTTCACTTACTCCAATCTGAATAGCTAAGATGAAGAAAATAAAAACCCATAAATTCTCATGTGAACTGTGCGAAAGGGGAAGACTTATTCACTGTTGATAGGAGAGAGAAGTAGTACAGCATCTATGGAATTCACTGTGGATTTTCCTCAAAAGCTTAGAAACAAATAGAACACATGTTGTTTTGCCAGGGACCAGCCCCAACAGGTGGATAAAACTTGAAGAGGGATGTACACAGTAGGGAAAAGAAATCTTGGTCCAGGAGGTGCACTTCACACACTCTGGCACTGAAACAACTCTGGCCACCATTATTTATACATCTATTTTTTCATAGTTAAAAAGGTACTTTCATTTTCTCATTTCCCATGTACAGGCTCTTTTATGAATTCCTGTGTTTATCAATAAATACGCACACTGTAATTATTCTCTTCCTTCTCCTCATTCCCCAGAGTTTACTGCTAACCTATGAACTATATCAAGAAAGAAACAAAACTTCAGAAAGCAGTTAATATCTAACCCAGCACACTGGTACATACCATGTGACCGTGGTTGGCAGCAATTGCAGTTACAGTATAGAGGTGTTAGCCTACATACCCAGGAAATTCTGATTTAATGATTGGCACCTGGTGTCTCCACACATCCTGATGAGGAGATCTAATCTGCCTAACATACAGAACACTTGGCAAATCAATACTTTAATCAACCCCTCTTTTATGTCTGGGTCACCTCTGAACGTTCCTATATAGTCTTGGGAGCAACAATCTAGCAAGATCTTCCTAAACTTTTGAGAAGAGGTCAGTGGGCAAATTTTTATCAGAACCAAATGCTCATCAGGAGAGAACATCTGACATTAGCTGATGACCCCAGACCATGCCCTGTGTTGACAAACCACATCACCATCATTACAAACAGCATAGTAGTTATTGTTTTATTGCCACAATCGTCAGAGACAAGCAAGAATGAACTACAGTCTTGAAGTTTATTTTTCTGACTGAGGAAATTGTCACAAAGACAAAGTAAAAACTTCCACTAGCAGAGCCCAAAATGCAAACAAAGGCAGCATTTCCATGGTCAAGTTAGAATTATTCCAAACTCCACAGACATGAGCCTAAATTTGTTCGGATGTCCCCTCAGAAACACTGCAGGGCAGAGGAGTTATACAGAGCCATATGTAATTGGCAGGGCATGAGGTAGTAAGACTATACTTAATATTTTGTATTTGAGTTATCATATATAAAATGGGTTCTTAATAAAACATTGGCTCTGTCTGACTCTATCATTCTTTTCCTGTGTAATCAACACCAAGGAAACATCTCTGGATAAATTATTAACATGATGTGCAGTATGTACTTGTTGGGCCAGGACTGTAACAGACGCAGACAAAGCCTCAACACTATCAATCAATGACACTTTGTCTGTATCAATCCAGTTATACTTATGCCAAGCTCTTGCTACACAGATACTTGCTCACCTGTGTTCATTACTATTTATTCACAATATCCCCAAAATGAAAACAGTCTGGATGCCCAAATGATGAACGGATAATGAAAATATACTGCATATAATCATTAGAAAATTATTAACACAACTGTTAAAATAATACTATAAAATGTATGGCCTGATATAAACATTTTGACTGTTATAATTCAGATATCAAAAACAGATATTCTACATTTTCCCTCACATTCGAAGGATAACTTGAATATTTAGATATGTATGTTTAACTTAGATTACCTTTCATAATTCCAGAATTTTGTAAGGTCACACGGGATTTTAAGGGATGGGTGTAAGAATATAGTTGGTATGAGATAGAATTGGATACATTGCAAAAGGATATATAAATAGTGAGGATGCGAAAGAAGAATAGAAAAATGGTAGATGAAAAGAGAATAAATACTAAAGAACCTTGAAAAATGTTCAGAGAGGGCTCAGAGGTTGAGAGGACTGGCTGCTCTTCCCAAGCTCTTGAGTTCAATTGCAAGCAACCACATCGTAGCTCACAACCATCGATAAGGAGATCTGGTGCTTTCTTCTGGCCTGCACATGTACATGTATACTTATTTATTATGAGTGCACAATAAATAAATAAATCTTAAAAGAAAATGATGATCTTAAAAAAAAAAGAAATGTGCTATTGGAAAATAACTCCTTGAAATAAACACATATTTCTATACAAAGGTTGTTAACCTATACCAGTGGGTCAATGCTTTCTCCAGACAAAACCAGTTATGCAATAAACAGCCCATTGTTGGAAATGTGTTCCCTCTTCTGGAGTTGTGGGTCAATGGGGTCCCCTGTACTCTCCAAGCATTGCAGACTGTTGCCATGACTCTTTAACTTGAAGGTAAGATCCTGTTTCTAAAGATACCTCATACTGGAGACATAGGCTACACAGAAATCTAGTTGGTACTGACCCAGTAGATTAATCGTTACTGGCTATCTGCCATATTGCTGGGAGGTGATATGAATGTTAACAAGGCAGAAAGGTCAACAACTGTGTCATCGAGTTGTGGACCCTGCATGGTTCAACAATGATGGGGCAGGCAAGCTTTGTACAATAGTGGCTGAATGTTGTAGGGTAACAGCCCTCCAGATTCTGATTGCGTTTAAGCCTGTTCTGTTAGGAACTGGCCCTGAGAAACTTGTGACTTTTCCCCACCCTGCTGCACCTGGTGACTGATCAACATCCTGCTTGGCAGTTGCAAAGATGTGAGAACTGTACCATGACTTTTTAGGAGTAACCATTGTCATGACCACGGAGTGTTCCAGGCCCACCCTCACTCACCTGCCTACCCCCACCCCTACCTAAAACCAGCTTTAAAAAACTTGCTTCTGCTTAATAAAATTGGACTCTTGACAAGTGCACATTTGGTTGAGTCCATTCCTTCTCTCGCCCATCTCTTTCAGGTCCTGGTCCTCCTTGCCCCCATGAATAACTAGGTCCCGCAGGTCGGGCCACTGATCCTCTAAACAGAATTCATGCCTGGTACTACAAATTGTGAAAAACAAACAAACAAGAAACAAATTACCCTGTCTACAAGATTGAGGAAATATCCAAACAATAATTGGCCCACATGAGACCCACCCCATGGTAGACAGCCATCCACTGCCACTATTAATGATGCTCTGCTATGCTTGCAGACAGAAGCCTAACTTGACTGTTATCTGGAGGCTCCAAACAGTAGCAGATGGAAACAAATGCTGAGACTTTCAGTAAAGCTCTGTGTGTACTATGCAGTTGTTGGGGAAAAGATGGAAGAACCAGCAGTTGACATGAACCTCACAAGAAGACCAATAGAGAAAACTAACCCTGTCCCATTTGGGATTACAGAGACTGAGACATCAACAAAGGAACATGCTTGATTTGGAATTAGGTCCCCTGCACATATGCGGGCAATGGAAGACTTTGTCTTCATATAGAGAGCCTGTGGAGTGGTGGGGAAGCTCCTTCTAACATGCACTCTACTTACGGCTTTTGGATCACTTCCCCCTAGCAAGCACTGCCTTGCCTGGCTTCAGGGGATGAGGATATGTTCAGTCCTGATGTGACTTGATGTGTGGGGAGGGTTGATATGAGGGAGATGATTCTTCTTTTGGGGGTAAAAGGAAGAGAGGAAGGTGGAACAAGGGAAAGAGGTTGGAATGGGAGGCAAGGAGAGAGGAAACACCCTTTGGATATTAAATAAAGAAACTGAAAAAGAATTAAAAGTAAGAAAAAACCTAAACAAAATAAAACAACAAAATATGACTGTATACATCATAGGCACAGAGGAGAATCTGATATGTTATCCTGCTAAGTTAACATACTAATAAAGCACCATCTATGTCCTTACTTTTAAAAGATCAGTGTATCTTTTAGCCACCATCACATGAATATCATTTCCAGTAAATGATAAATAATAAGAGACTCATAACTAATCAGTGTGCATGGAATAAGAGATTGTGTAACATTCAGCTTTAATAAGACATACCTTCCACCCAATATTCATGAATTACCATGAAATAGGATTTAAGTTCCAAGAGCAACTAGGAAAAATGCAGTTTGCAGCAGAAAAAGGCACCAGGCCACATTAAAATGCAGTCAACCATGTACTGAAAAGGTTGTATAATTGTTCAAGAGATTAAAACCATGAAAGAGAAGCTTTCTGCTTTGCAGAAAAGCAGCTGAAAAGGTGGTCAAGAATAATACTCCAGCAAGAAAAGCATCCTAGGGGGTTTCTTTTTCCACGAAAATAATTGCCCAGTGAAATTTCATCATCTTCAACGTATAGAAGCTGTTGTAGCTCAGGTCCAAAAGTAGCAGGGTTCATCGCAATCTGACCAGCCAAATGTGTCATTGTTTTCCATGTGAAACTAGCTTTAGAGTCATTAATGCTGTAAGAGTCAGGAGATCATGGATTTCCCCCCAGGGTTTCACAGAGAACAACTGCAATCAGAAAATATATCTGAAGATCAGAGTCCTAGGAGGAGGTTAAGTGAGGTAACAGGCCTGACCTGCCTCCCTACTCCCTTTCACTTTGTAATGATAGGAGCTGTCTGTCTCCTGAAAGCCAGATGCCTACTTCACTGTGGCTATCAAATGAACACCAACAAAAACAGCATGACAATGTCTACAAATGATCAAAACTCTTGATACCCTCTACCAATCACAGTAGAAAATCAGAACTCTGCAGTTTGCACCTGGATTTAAAAATTTAATCTCCCTGACACACCATCTGCTTTTGCCCAGTTGCAGTTCAAGTCAGAAACTGATGGGAAGTAAAAACCAACTGATGCTAGAAGTGGGTAAGTAGGGGCAGACTCCTAAATGTTATCTGAGCTCCTGCTGTTTTCTATGATCATAGAACTGAGGCATCTTTGTAAGGAATTTTTCTGTAATGCCACATTCTTCCTGTCTCTGTCCCTCTCTGTATCTCTCTCTCTGTGTCTCTCTGTGTCTCTCTGTCTCTCTCTGTCTCTCTGTCTCTCTGTCTCTGTCTCTGTCTCTGTCTCTCTCTCTCTCTCTCTGTGTGTGTGTGTGTGTGTGTGTGTGTGTCTAGATTGTTTTAATATGGAGAGTGGTCATAAACTGTAGCTCTGGATTCCTGTAGGTTCACTTTGAACTCATGATTCCTCCATTTGAATGTCCTCTTCAGCAGTACCCCACCATGTCTGGCTTACTTTCCTTTTTTTCTGGCTTTGGACTAAGATCATTTTCTTTTTGGAGGTGCTTACATTCTGTGCTGTGTGACCTGACATTTGAGATCTCCAGCCTTGCTTCTCTCTAGTTTGCTCTCTATTAGGTTTGTGAGAATCAGTCTGATATGTATCAGATTAGTAAACTTAGGAAGCACATCTCTCATGATTTTTTATCCTTAATTTTATTTGTGTGTATAATAGACTTTAGCTTTTATGTTGATTTTTTCACCTCTTGTTACTATTTTGAGTAAAATAACATCAAAATATGGATTTCTATCTTTCTTGTGCTACCTGATAGTCCCACTAAGATGTTTTTCTCTGAGATTAAAGAACTTGTTACTCTGATAATGTTTTTGCTCTTGATGGAATTGTCAATAGACATGTCATGACACATTCTGTTGCACAAAGACAGACATTTACATAACCTGTTACAACAGTGGCCTGAACTTGGAACCTTATGTTCAGTGAGTGTTGCTGTATTGCCATCTTACCTGGGAGAATTTGCCTTAAACCTTTGTCTTACTTTTTAGCAGTTGATATATGATGTGGCATTTGACTATCCACACAGTTAAGTTTGGAGACGATTTATCATGGGATATAAAATTCTGTTCTTTGGGTTATTTTGTGTCCTCTTTGCTTATTATATTTGCACCCATACCAGAAATCACTGGAGAATGCTACAAAGTGAGAATGATAAATGCTGTTGTGAAAATGTCATCATTTGTGCTAATGTTCCCCTCCCCCACCCAGGAAGCCTTGTGACAAATATATATTAAGTTTCCTTTAGCTGGTATTTTGAAAGAGACTTTGCTTTTCTTTATTGCTATATCTATTAAGTATTATTATAGTTTATATAGTTAACCTCTTATTTAATCATCAACATAACTTTATTAACTATTGAAGGACACACAATGATTGTAAGATGCTATTTCTAAAGTTAATTATATATTGACAACACAAAAGAACTTACATTCCTAGTGAGTATTTGAGTAATTGTTCATATGCTTAAATATAATTGATACTTTTCAGAAATCCTAAGCACATCCATTTTCTTAAAATCTATGTTTTCAATTTATTTATATTATAAAATTTCAGAGTATTTTTAACCTTCCACTATTTCAATATCTTTTTTCCTTTTGAGGTAGTTTCTAAGCTTGTGATACTCAAAACAATCTATTCTTTTGCTTGAAAGAATTTGGTTTACATTTATAAATATTAACTGTGTTAGTAATAAACTCAATGGTAATCATAATTTCTTTACAAGAGTATACAAGTTTTATGATGGTATTCAAATAAATTTTACTTTAATAGTCAGAAAATTGTCTTGATAGTGGCATTTGTTTTTATTTTTCCTGTCATTAATAATTATCATAATTTAGAGGTGGCTGTCCTCTCTGCTTTTGCATTAGTTTGCTGTGCTATCCCATCTGTGGAATCCACTAGAAAGCTACATTTTATACTCTTTGTTGAGCACAATGTGTGCTGTATTGTCTTGTACTCCTTGTCATGTCTCAGCCCACATAGCTCTAAGGCCACATCTTGGCACCTACTGCTGTCATTGTCTGTCTTTAGGTCGCATGTTTTTAAGAGTCAGGTTTTATAATGATGGTACTCAAGAATACAAAATGTTGTCTTTTACCGAAAATGTGGTTCTGTTGGAAGCCTCATGGCTATTGTGACAATGGGAAGGTTATATTTAAAATTAAGTTTCCAGCTTTTAGTTCATCAAATATATCTTTTCTGCTGTATCCTTGATCACTTTCTCCAAGTATATAAATGTAAAATTATTAGTATTTTTAAGTAATTTATTTATTTCCATATTAATCACAGGTTATATACTTTGTATCCCAGCCATAGCCCCCTCCTTCATTCCCTCCCAATCCCACTATCCCTCCCTCATATCCTCCCTGCCCCTTTCTAAGTCCACTGATACGGGAGGACCTCCTCCTCTTCCATCTGACCCTAGCTTATCATGTCTCTTCAGGGTTGGCTGCAATGTCCTCTTCTGGGAACTAGCTAGGCTGCTCCTCCCTTGGGGGGGTGGGGGTGTCAAAGAGCCAGCCATTGAGTTCATGACAGAAATAGTCACTGTTCCCCTTACTAGGGTACCCAGTTGGATACTGAGCTACCATGGGCCACATCTGAACAGTAGTTGTAAGTTATATTCATACATGGTCCTTGATTGGAGAAACAGTCTCATAAAAGACAACTGTGCCCTGATCTATTTGCTCTTTTTGGAGCTCTTGTCCTCCCCAAGTCTTACTAACTCCACCTTTTTTCATTAATTCCCTGCACTCTGCTGAAACTTGGTTGTGAGTCTTAATATCTGCTTTGATACATTGCTAGTTAGAGTCTTTCAGGTTCCCTCTGTGGTAGGCTCTTGTCCTGTTGCTTGTTTTCTCCTACATTCATCATCCATCCCATTTGTCCATCTAAGCAAGGATTGATTATCCCACCCTGGGTCCTCCTCCTTGCTTATCTTTCCTAGGATGTATAGATTTCAGGACGACCATCCTATCCTATAGGTCTATATAAGTGAGTATATACCAAGTGTTTCTTTCTGCTTTTGGGATACGTCACACAGGATGATCATTTCCTGGTCCCACCATTTGCCTGCAAATCATGATTTCCTCATTTTTGATTGCATAGTATTCCATTCTGTAAAAGTACCATAATTTCTGTATCCATTCCTCAACTGAGGGACATCTGTGTTGTTTCCAGGTTCTGGCTATTACGAATAAAGCTGCTGCATGAACATGGTTGAGCAAATGTCTTGGTTGTGTACTTGAGCATCATTTGGATATATGTCTAAGAGTAGTATAGCTGTGTCTTCTGGAATCACTATTCCTAATTGTCTAAGAAAGCACCAAATTGATTATTAGAGTGGTTGTACAAGTCTGCATTCCAGCCATCAATAGAGGAGGGTTCACCTTTCTACATACCCTCTCCAGCATGTGTTGTCACTTGTGTTTTTGATGTTAGCCATTCTGACAGGTGTAAGGTGAAATCTCAGGGTCATTTTGATTTGCATCTCCCTGATGGCTAAGGACGTTGAGCATTTCTTTAAGTGTTTTTCTGCTATTCTACAATCCTCTACAGAGAGTTCTCTTTTTAGCTCCATACCCATTTTTTAATTGAATTACTTGATCTATTGCTTTTTAACTTCTTGAGTTCTTTATATATACTGAATATTAGCCCTCTGTCAGATATAGGGTTGGTGAAGATCCTTTCCCAGTGTGTAGGCTGTTGTTTTGTTTTGATGACAGTATCTTTTACTTTACAGAAGGTTTTCAGTTTCATGAGGTCCCATTTATTGATTGTTGATCTTAGAGCCTGTGCTGTTGGTGTTCTGTTCAGGAAGTAGTCTCCTGTACCAATGAGTTTTAGGGTCTTCCCCACTTTTTCTTCTAACCAGTTTAGTGTGTCTGGCTTTATGTTGAGGTCTTTGATCCACTTGGACTTTTGTTTTATGCAGGGTGATAAATATGGATCTATTTTCATTTTTCTGCATATAGATATCCAGTTGGACTAGCACAATTTGTTGAAGATGCTGTCTTTTTTCCATTGGATAGATTTGGCTTCTTTATAAAAAATCAAGTTTCCATAGGTGTGTGCGTTTATTTCTTGGTCTTCTCTACAGTTCCATTGATCCACTATTCTGTTTCTATGCCAATATCATGCATTTTTTTATTACTATTGCTCTGTAGTACAGCTTTAGGTCAGGGATGGAGATACCTCCAGATGATCTGTTGTTGTACAGGATCATTGTGGAGATTCTGGGTATTTTGTTTCTCCATATCAACTTGAGAATT
Organism: Pachyuromys duprasi; assembly: GCA_028658305.1. Taxonomy (NCBI): domain Eukaryota; kingdom Metazoa; phylum Chordata; class Mammalia; order Rodentia; family Muridae; genus Pachyuromys; species Pachyuromys duprasi. The sequence continues at coordinate 21,298,305 of CM053766.1, read as the reverse complement.
TTTCTTTCAAGGTCTGTGAAGAATTTTGTTGATATTTTGATGGGAATTGCATTGAATCTGTAGATTTCTTTTGGCAGAATAGTGATTTTCATTATGTTAATCCTACCAATCCATGAGCATGGGAGGTTTTTCCATTTTCTGATATCTTCTTCAAATTCTTTCTTCAGAGACTTGAAGGTTTTTTTTTTTTTTCTTCAAACAGGTCTTTCACTTGCTTGGTATGAGTCACCCCAAGGTACTTTATGTTATTAGTGGCTATTGTGAAGGGTGTTGTTTCCCTAATTAATTTCTCGGCCCTTTTGTCTTTGGTGTACAGGAGGGCTTCTAATTTTTTTTGAGTTGATTTTGTATCCAGCCACTTTGCTGAGGGTGTTTATCCGTTGAAGGAGTTCTCTGGTTGAATTTTTCGGGTCACTCATGTATATTATCATATCGTCTGCAAATAGTCATACTTTGACTTCTTCCTTTCCAATTTGTATACCCTTGATTTCCTTTAGTTGTCTTATTGCTCTAGCT
>CM053766.1:21285123-21297689 GCA_028658305.1 Pachyuromys duprasi | reverse complement strand
CTCTTGGATTCAGTTTGCAAGTATTTTATTGAGTATTTTTGCATCAATGTTCATAAGAGAGATAGGTCTGAAGTTCTCTTTTTTTGTTGGGTCTTTGTGAGGTTTAGGTATCAAGGTGACTGTGGCTTCAGAGAATGAGTTCCATAATTTTCCTTTTATTTCTACTTTGTGGAATAGTTTTGTAAGAATTGATGTTAGGGCTTCTTTGAAGGTCTGGTAGAATTCTGCACTAAAACTAACTGGCCCAGGGTTTTTTTTTTTAGGGAGTCTGTTGATGACTGCTTCTATTTCCTTGGGGGATATAGGTCTATTCAGTCTTTCTACTTGATCTTGACTTAATTTAGATAGATGGGATCTATCAAGAAAATTGTCCATTACATTTAGATTTTCAAATTTTGTGGCATATAGGCTTTGGTAGTAAGATCTAATGATTGTTTGGATTTCCTCAGTGTCTGTTGTTATGTCCCCCTTTTCAATTCTGATTTTGCTGATTTGGACCGTTTCTCTCTGCCTTTTTGTTAGTTTGGCTAGGGGCTTGTCTATCTTGCTGATTTTCTCAAAGAACCAGCTCTTGGTTTCATTGATTCTTTGAATACTTCTATTTGTTTCTAGTTGATTGATATCAGCCCTGAGTTTGATTATTTCCAGCCATCTGCTCCTCTTGGGTGTATCTGTTTCTTTTTTTTCCTAGAGTTTTCAGTTGGGCCATTAAGTTGCTTGTATGAGATGTTTCAAATTTCTTCTTGAAGGCACTTAGTGCTAGGAACTTTCCTCTTAGCACTGCCTTCATTGTGTCTCATAAGTTTGGGTATGTTGTGCTTTCATTTTCATTGAATTCTAGGAAGTCTTTAATTTCTTTCTTTATTTCTTCCTTAACCAAGCATTCCTTGAGTAGCAAGTTGTTCAGGATTTTTGCTGTTTCCATTGTTGTTGAGGTCCAGCTTTAGACCATGATGGTCAGATTGGATACAAGGGATTATTTAAATTTTCTTGTATCTGCTGAGGCTTGCTTTGTGACCAACTATATGGTATATTTTGGAGAAGGTTCCGTGAGGTGCTGAAAAGAAGCTATACTCTTTTGAAATAGGGTGAAAAGTTCTATAGACACCTATTAGGTCCATTTGATTTAGGACCTCTGTAAGTGCCCTTGTTTTCCTGTTTTGCTTCTGAATGGATGATTTGTCCCTTGGTGAGAGTGGAGTATTGAAGTCTCCCACTATTACGGTGTTGGGATCTATGTGAGATTTTAGCTTTAATAATGTTTTATTTACAAATGTAGGTGGTCTTGTATTTGGGGCATACATGTGCAAATTTGTGATGTCCTCCTGTTGGAATTTTCCTTTGATGAGAAGGAAGTGCCCCTCCTCATCTTTCTTGATTAACTTTGGTTGAAAGTCTATTTTATTAGATATTAGGATTGCTACCCCAGCTTATTTTCTGGGTCCATTTACTTGAAAAACATTTTTCTAGCCCTTTACTCTGAGGTAGTGTTTATCTTTGTTGCATAGGTGTGTTTCTTTGATGCAGCAGGATGTTGGATCCTGTTTCTGCAACCATTTTCTTAGTCTGTATCTCTTTATTGGAGAGTTGAGTTCATTGATGTTGACAGATAATAGTGACCAATGACTGTTAGTTCCTTTTATTGTGGTGTCCCCTCCCTGCCCCTCTCTAAGTCCACCAGGCAGGGGAGATACCATGATCACGAAGTGCTTTCTTTTAAAAGTTGCATTGATGATAGTGTTTTAACAGAGCAATAAAAAAGTAACTAAGTCACTTTGAGCTTTGTAAAATTTCTACTAAGACTACAGACTATTTTTGTCACTACTTTTTTTTGGGAGGGCTATCAGTCAGGTTACCAACAGACTGAAGAGACAATATATTTATATTTGTTAAAGATATTCAAGAAGATTATTAGATAAACATTTAAAAATTAATAATATCCACTTTCTAATAATTAGTTGTATCTAACAATTCTCATTATTTTTGATTCTCTGTTTAATTTAAAATCTCCAAGAAGACTAAAACCAACTTAGTTTTGCATCTGATTTAATAAATTGCCAACGTGAGAGCAATTGGTAGCTAATAAAAATAGTTTAATGGTGGTAGTGGATTTCTTAAGTGAAATAAAGCATTGTTATGAGCAAACAGTTATTCATAGATACTAAGTTTATCAAAACAAAACTTATCTGTACTTCTATCCTGAGACATTTATATTAATACATGTTCCTAAAATAGTCTAGTAACAAATATCTATATGTATATCTATATAGTTACTTTAATTGAACTGGTAGTTACATGTTAGAAAACTGGTTAGAAATACTAAGAGATTTACTTCAGCTATAGAAATAGAGTACTTTAAGGAAAAGATAAATAACATCTTTGTAGCTTAAAAATAGAAACTTAGACTATTAATAATATATTAATTAAATAATTATATTTTGATATTGAAATGATTTGAAGGCTAGGCTCGTGATATAATGGATAAAGCATTTGCTGTACATGCAAAAAACATGAGTTTGGAAGTTCAGTACAAAACTAAATAGAGTGATATTCACCTATGACCCTGTGGCTCCCGCAGTGGCTTGGGGAGATGAGGTGAGAGATCCCTGGAAGTTCATGGGAGAGGAGGAGTGGCATGTGCAGTGGCAAAGAAGAGCAGACCCTAACCGAAATAATAAGGAAACTCATAACCAACATCTGAAAGTATCTTCTGGCTTCCACAGAAACATGGTACCTACATGCCTGCACACACACACACAAAGTTAAACTTTAAAATTTAAGCTACATTTAACACACAATAAATAAAATATTGGAAATACACATATAAAGGATGGAAACATAAAATGTTGTTTCCAGATTGTATTTTTAAATAAAACGTACAGTTAAGAAGATCCTAGCCCAATGAAAAGTACAAGAACAAAATTTCCTGGTATCCAATGAGATTACTTCTGTTTCCAAATATTGCATGCTTGAGATTTCTTTTTCCAATTATAATGAACTTTTATTGCTTGACAGCTTCATACATTCATGTGATAAATTCCCCTCTCTTCTGCTGAAACTGTTCTCAAAGTTTTCTCTTTCTACCTCTATATCTTCTTTTTCTGTTAGACCCAATTAGTTTAATTAATTTCTTGCCTTGAAGTGGTGCAAGATTATGTACCAGAGCAAGGGTAACAATATCCCTGAAGAAACTGATAACCCCTCCACCCTAACAACTAACTTTGAGTATTTCCTGAGGTTGAGGTGGGGCTTCATGAACAACTTCCTCCTTCATCACACAGTGTTGATCGCCCCAGTATTATAAAAGTCATATGCAGATGACGTTATTGAGACCTGTAGAGCAAAAATTATAGTCCATGTTTTAGGATATGTAATAAGTCTCATATTTTTTTAGAGTCCATCCATACTTTCATGTTTTCTAAATCAAGAATTCTCCGAATTCCTTGGCATAACTTTTTTCTGATTTTATTTGTCTTTATACTTGATTAATAATATTATTTTTAATTTTTATATTAATTGCAATTTATTCACTTTGTATCCCAGCTGTAGCCCCCTCCTGTCATTCCCTCCTAATCTTACTCTTGCTCCCTATTCTCCTCCTATGCCTCTCTCCAAGTCCACTGATGGGGAGTTCCTCCTCCATACCGTCTGATCCTAGATTTGCAGGTCTCATCAGGACTGGCTGCATTGTCTTCCTCTGTGGCCTGATAAGGTTGCTTTCCCATCAGAGGGAGGTGATCAAAGAGCCAGCCACTGAGTTCAGGTCACAGATAGTCCATGTTCCCCTTACTAGTGTATTCACTTGGATACTGAGCTGCCAAGTGCTACATCTGTGCAGGGATTCGAGTTTATCTCCATGCATAGTCCTTGGTTGGAGACACCTGAGCCTAAATTTCTTGGACCTGCTGCTCTTCTTTTGGAGCTCCTCTCTACTCCCGGACTTTCTATCTCATCTTCTTTCATAAGAGTCCATATACTATGCCCAAAGTTTGGCTATGAGCCTCAGCATCTGCTTTGATACACTGCTGGGTAGAGACTTTCAGAGATCCTCTGTGGTAGGCTCCTGTCCTGTTTCCTGTTTACTCTGTCTTCATATGTCTGTCCCATTTGCTTTTCTGAATGAGAATTGATCATCTTACCCTGGGTTCTCCTTTTTGCTTAGCTTCTTTAAGTGTACAGATTTTTGTATGTTTATCCTCTATTACATGGCTAATATCTACTTATAAATGAGTATACACAGTGTGTGTCTTTCTGCTTCTGGGATATCTCACTCAGAATGATCTTTTCTAGTTCCCACCATTTGCCTGCAAATTTCATGATTTCCTTGATTTTAATTGCTTAGTACTATTCCATTGTGTAAATGTATCACAAGTTCTGTGTCTATTACTTGGTTGAGGGACATCTAGATTCTTTCCAGATTCTGGCTATTGTGAATAAAGCTGTTATGAACATAGTTAAACAAATGTCCTTGCTGCATGGTTGAGCATCGTTCCAGTGTATACCCTGGAGTGCTATCACTGGACCTTGAGGTAACACTATTCCTAATTATCTGAGAACACACCATATTGATTTCCAAAGTGGTTGTACAAGTTTCCAATCCCACCAGCAATGAAGGATGGTTGCCCTTTCTCCACAGCCTTTCCAGCATGTGTCATCACTTGAGTTTTTGATCTCAGCCATTCTGATATGTAATCTCAGGGTCGGTTTGATTTGCATTTCCCACATGACTGACAACGTTGAGCATTTCTTTAAGAGTTTCTCTGCATTTCAATATTTGTCTTTTGAGAAATCTTTAACTCTGTACCCCATTTTTAAATGGAATGCTTGGTTTGTTGTGTTTAACTTCTTGAGTTCTTTATATATTTTGGATATTAGCCCCGTGTCAAATATAGCAGTAGCGAAGATCATTTCCTGGTCTACAGGCCGTCGTTTTGTTCTGCTTACAGTGTCCTTTACTTTACAGAAGCTCAGAGAATTTTTAATAGAAGAATCTGGAATAGCCAAGAACCACCTAAAGAAATGCTCACCTTCCTTAGTGTTCTCTATGATTTCATCTCACACTGGTGAGAATGGCTAAGATCAAAATCTCAAGTGACAGCACATGCTAGCTAGGATGTGGAGAATGGGAAACCCTCCTCCATTGTTGGTAGGAGTGCAAACTTGTACAACCATTTTGGAAATCAGTCTGGTGCTTTCTTACAAAAACAAGAATAGCTCTTCCTCAAGACCTAGCTATATCACTCCTGGGTATATATGCAAAAGATGCTCCACCATAAAAGGACACTTGCTCAACTATGCTCATAACAGCTTTATTCATTTGAGTCAGAATCTGGAAACAACAGAGATGTCCCTCAACAGAAAAATGGATAAAGATATTGTGGTACATTTACACAATGGGATACTATTCAGCCAATAAAAAGAAATAAATCATTGAAATTTGCAGGCAAATGGATGGAACTAGAAAAGATCATCCTGAATAAGGTAACATAGACCCAGAAAAACACAGATGGTATGTAACCAGTTATAAGTGGATTTTAGTCAAGTAGTATAGAGTAAACATAATATAAGGCACAGACCCAAAGAAGATAAGTAGCAAGGAGGATCCATCAGGAAATAGAATTGACAGACGTAATGGTCAAAGAGAGAGAACAAGGTGGGAGAAGGGCACAGAGGTATATGAGGGTACAGGTCAGGCAGGGCGAGAAAGTTGGCAGGACAGAAGGCCTATAGAGAAGAGAAATTGAGGGTGAGGGTCTCTCTGACAAGCTGGAGACCTAAGTCAGGGTAGGGTCTGTGGAAGATATGAGTGGGATCCAAGCAGAATCTTAGTAGCAGAGGCCAGAAAGCCTGAAGAGGACAACCTCTAACTAGACAAGTATCCCATCAGAGGGACTGGAACACCAACCCATCCATGAAAACTTCAACCCAAAATTTACAATGTGCAGGAATAAGGCTAGAACAGATAAAGCAGGGACTGAGGGAATGTCCAACCAATGCCTGGCCCAACCAAAGACATACCTTCTGGGAGATTGCCAACCTGTGACACTATGGAAGACACTCTGCAGACAGGAGCCTATCAGAGTTTTTCTCTGAGAGACTCTAACCAGCAACACCTCAAAACTGATGCTGAGATTCACATACAAGCATTGGACTATGCATAGTAAGTCCTGTGCAAAAGTGGGAGGAGAAAGAAAAGGACCTGTAGGTGATAGGAATTCCACAAGAAGAACAACAGAACAAACTAACCAGGGTCCAGAGGACCTTGCTGAGGCTAAAGCATCAACCAAGTACCATACATGGACTAGACCTAACCCACCCCTACCAAGATATAAAGAATGGGCAGCTTAGGCTTCATTTGTGTCCTCAAGTAAGGAAAGCTGGGACTACATCTGCACAGACTCTTTAGCAAGCTTTTTGATTACTTCCTCCTGGTTGGACTGTTTTACCAGGGCAGAGGGGAAGAAGACAGGGTGAGTCCTGATGTGACTTGATGAGCTGTGGTGGAAGGCAAGGGAAGGGGGGCTCCCATTTTCTCAGAGATAGGGGAGGGGGCGGGATCAGAGGACTGGGAGACAAGGAGGAATGGGGCAACAATCAGAATGTAACGTGAATTTAAAATTTTAAAAAGAAAATACATATTTATGATATATATCATATTCATCCCGAGCTCCCCTATAAATTCTCTCAGACCCTTACTTCTACAAACACCAAATCTATACTTACAATGTTTTTTTTTTGTTTGTTTGTTTGTTTGGCTATGTGCACATCTCATGCAGATAAGCAGAACATCTGTGAATTTATAAGTGCAACTACCTTGCCATGTATGGAAGACACTATACTTCAGCTGCCTTCTCCTACTTCTGTATTTTCCATATCTTTCTTCCCCATCACTTAAGATGTCCATTTAATGTGTGGTAAGTGATGTACTACACAGAAAACACTCCCATACCACCTAAGCTTTTTTCCCCCATTTCATCTTTATGTGCATTTAGTGCTACTAAAATAAAAATATTAATTTTACATTTGGATGTTGTTTTGATAGGCCACATTATTTGAAAGTATGGGTCTTAAGAAATTTGAAGATATTTTCTTCATATTATTGACAGATACAAAACCAGTTTCAGATGAAAACATTACAGCTATTAACACAGAAATCAACGACATTCCTGTTCATCTGTATTTGCCAAAAAAGAAGTCTGAAAGACAGAGACCAGCTGTAATTTATATTCATGGTGGTGCCTTTATCTTGGGAAGCTTCAGTAAGTGCATTTTCTTAAATATGTGTTTTAGTTTGATTTCATTTATTGTACAAAAAGAATTCTATGCATTCCCAAGACCTTGTTATATTTATCCTGCAATGATTTCATTTGCCCTTGAACATTTGATAGTAGTCACTATGTCGGTGTTTTAACTAATGAATGCCATTTTATGCTTTTTATTTGAATTGGTTTTTGCTGGTAAATTTGTCATTGTTTTCTATTAGGATTTTAATCATAATTAATTTAGCCTTTTGATTCTTACCTCCTTGTATAATCAATAATTCAATCCATAGTTAATTTTTATAAGAAATAACACAGGCAAGAATATGTTGATAGATTTTAACTACAATTAAAATGTTCACTTATATTCAGAAAAACTACTTAAAGTTTAGTTGCAAATATATTAAATATGGAGACCTTTATTTAAAAGTTTAAGCCTCTTACAAAGGAAAAAGCATGTTTTCTAAAATTACCCCAGGAAGTATTTTTAATAAATTAAAATCCCTTTAGTAAAAAAGTATAATAACTCTAAAATATCTTTAAAGATTAATTATGGTGACCATCTGCATTTATGACTCTCGTAATGCTAAAGCTTTCGGATTGTGATTTTCACCATTAGTCAGAGGTTACTGTCTGTGTAATATTGCCAGGTATAGTTTCTTACAGCACTGCTCAGCCAGATGTCTCCTCCTGATGAATCTGACCAAGAAAAGAACAGAGCATGATGCTTATGGGTTATGCTCTGAGGCTAGAGTCATATGAAGTGAGCAACACAATGAATCCAGTGGAAGTCTGAGAAAACCCAACAGATTATCAGAGCACAGCAAGTTCCTCTCACTGTGGTCAAGTGGATTTTGTCTTCTGGCCTAGCTTAGGAGTAGTTCAGTAGGGAAGAAAAAGGAAAGTCTTGTTGCTCTCATAGAATTTGCTTATATCTGGTGACAAAAGTGTGGATTGTAAGATTTCCATCAAGCAACAGCAATTCAAATTTCTGTAATGATTCATAGATGTGTCTGAGTTTTCTTTGCTTAGCATTTATACAGCTCTGTTTTACATTTCTTGCTTTCATTTTAGAGATGCTGTCCTGTTGCACAGTTGTGCATGCCTGCAATACCAGCACTCAGAGAGTCAGACACAGGTGGATCTCTGTGAGTTCGAGGCCAGCACTGTCTACAAAGCAAGTCTAAGACAGCTAAGGCTACACAGAGAAACACTGTCCATCCAGTAGGTCTACTGCATATAGTAATAGGCATGTATTGAATTTTCTGGTATATTGTTGGACAGTTAGTAAAAGTCATAAAATACTTAAGAGTTGTCATTGGAAAGGTCCTTCAAATGTTTGAATTTTCTCACCATTTGTTTTAATATTACTCAGCCAGGAGTAATTCTAACATACACTGTTTTGTTATCATGTCAAATAAAGCCCAAATTCCCTCTGGTATGATGGTTACACATTATAGGCATATTACCTGAGAAGGCTTTATGCTCTCAGAGTTACCATTGCTTTGTTGACAAAGGTACTCTTCTGCATTGTATATGTGTTTATCCTGGCAGAGATTACAGCAAAATGGACCTTGTTGAGGACATATTAATATTATAATGCTAAGAAAAACATAACCCTAAACTTCCTGGCAGTAATCCAGCCATCACTGAAGACCGTGTGACTATAAACCAAGCTCATGATGGAAAGGCATGGACCGCAGAAATAAAGATTGATTATCTTACTCTGGTGCCACAACAACAGCATCAAGTTTTTTGGCTGTCTCTCTGTTCAATAATCTAGAAACAAATATAACAATTCAAAGTGTCAATGAAACCAAGAGCTGCTTCTTTGAGAAAATCAACAAGATAGACAAACCCTTAGCCAAACTAATTAAAAGGCAGAAAGACACTACCCCAATCAACAAAATCAGAAATGAAAAGGGGGACATAAAAACAAAACTGAGGAAATCCAAATAATAATAAGGACTTACTTCAAAAGCTTTTATGTCATAAAATTTGAATATCTAAATTAATTGGACAATTTTCTTGATCAATTCCAGTTACCAAAGTTGAATAAAGACCAGGTAAGTAAATTAAATAGTCCTACAACCCCTAAGGAAATAGAAGCTGTCATCAAAAGTCTCCTATCCAAAAAAAAGCCCAGGGCCAGATGGTTTCAGCTCAGAATTCTACCAGTCCTTCAAAGGAGAGCTAATGCCAATACTCTTCAAACTATTCCACAAAATAGAAACAGAAGGAACACTACCAAACTCATTCTATGAATCCACAGTCACCTTGACACCTAAATCTCACAAAGACCCAACAAAGAAAGAAAATTTCAGGTCAATCTCCCTTATTGTCATTGATGCAAAAGTATTCAATAAAATACTTGCAAACCAAATCCAAGAACACATCAAAGATATCATCCCCTATGATCAAGTATCTTCATCCCAGATATGCAGGGGTGGTTCAATATACGGAAATCCATCAATGTGATCCACCATATAAGCAAACAGAAAAAAAACACATGATGATAATCTCCTTAGATGCTGAAAAAGCATTTGATAAAATCCAACAACCATTAACTTTTAAAGTCTTGGAGATATCAGGCATACAAGGAACATACTAAGCATAGTAACAGCAATATACAGCAAGCCTATAGCCAACATCAAACTCAATGGAGAGAAACTTAAATCAATCTCACTGAAATCAGGGACAAGGTAAGGCTGCCCCCTCTCTCCATATTTCTTCAACATAGTTCTTGAAATCCTAGCTAGAGCAAAAGACAACTAAAGGAAATCAAGGGGATACAAGGGGAAAGGAAGAAGTCAAAATATCACTGTTTGTAGATGATGTGATAGTATACATCAGTGACCCCAAAATTCTACCAGGGAACTCCTACAGCTGATAAACATCTTCACCAAAGTGTCTGGACACAAAATTAACTGAAAAAAAATCAGTATCCTTCCTGTATACAAAAGACAAAAGGGCTGAGAAAGAAATTAGGGAAACAAAACCCTTCCCAATAGCTACAAAGGATATAAAGTACCTTGGTGTGACTCTAACCAAGCAACTCAAAGACATGTATGAAAAAAAATTGTAGTCTTTGATTAAATAAATAGAAGAAGATATCAGAAAATGGAAAGAACTCCAATGCTCATGGTTTGGAAGGATTAACAGAGTGAAAGCAGCCATCCTACCAAAAGCAATCTAAAGATTCAGTACAGTTCCCATCAAATTACGAATACAACAATTTACAGACATTGAAAGAACAATTCAAAACTTCATATGTAAAAACAAGAAATTGCTAAAAACAATCCTCTACAACAGAAGATCTTCTGTAACTATCTCCATCCCTGATCTCAAGGTCTACTGTAGAGCAACAATACTAAAAACTGCATGGTAATGGCACAGAAACTGACTAGTGGAGCAATGGAATTGAATAGAAGAACCTGAAATAAACCCACACACTTATGGACACCTGATTGTTGACAAAGATGCCAAAACCATACAATGGAATATAAGATAGTATCTTCAACAAATGGTTCTGGTCTAACTGGATGTCTACAAGTAGAAAAATGGGAAGAGATCCATACTTACCACCCTGCACAAAACTAACATCCAAGTGGATCAAAGACCTCAATATAAAACCAGACACAATAAACCTGTTAGAAGAAACAGTGGGGAAGAGCCTTAAACTCATTGGCACAGAAGGCAACTTCCTGAACAGAATACCAACAGCATAGTTTCTAAGATCAACAACCAATACATGGGACCTCATGAAACGTAATGGCTTCTGTAAAGCAAAGGACACTGTTGTCAGAACAAAATGACTGCCTACAGAAGGGAAAGGATCTTCACCAACCCTATATCTGACAGAGGGATAATATCCAGAATATATAAAGAAATTAAAAAGCAACCAATCAAGTAATCCAATTAAAAAAATGGGGAACATATCTAAAGAGAGAATTCCGAATAGAGGAATATAGAATGGCAGAGAAACACTTATAGAGGTGCTCAATGTCTTAGTCATCAGGGAAATGCAAATCAAGACTTGTGTTACTTTTAAACAGCTTTTATTTTTCAAAACCTTTCTTCCCATTTTTTTTTAATGTTAAGATCTAGTGGATTTAACATTGCTTGTACTTTCTTTTGTTTAAAGCATGGGGAATGTTGTAACTGTAACTATAAACAACAATGCTCTTGCTTTAAGAAAAATCCAATGAAACCTGATAGGCTAGGGTCAAATGGAAGAAGAGTTAAGACCTCCCATTTCAGTGGATTTGGAGAGGATCATGGGAAGAGATGAGGGAGGGTTGCATTGGTAGGGAATGAGGGAGGGGGCTACAGCTGGGATTCAAAGTGAGTAAACTGTAATTAATATAAACATAATAAAATTTAAAAAATACTGAATTGAATATAATCCTCTGTAGATGACAAGCTGTATCTCCTGGAGAATTAAAAAACATAAACCCCAGGGCAGCTTGTAAATAAAAAAAAAAGAAAAGAAAATAAAGATGCCTTTTAAATTTTAAATTTTAAATTTTCAAAACTTAGGCTTTACCTGGTCAGACTCTCAACAATCTCACCTAAGTTAACCTGTCAACCTTGTCGAATCCACCCATATGGCCAGTTATCTTCCCAGCATCCACGGGTCTCCTGGTGAAAACTCTTTCCTCTCCTCCCATCCCATAGTATCTTTCTGCCTACCAGAAAGTCCCACCTTCCACTCCCTGTCCTTCTGCCCAGACAATTGGGCAATCAGCCCTTTATTGATAGCTGCTATATCCACTCAAAAAATTCTTCTACAGGTTTTCAGTGTTGTTGGGTCGACAGCTTGATCCCAGCCAGAGTGAACCATCTTTTTCTACTTTAGTTGCCCTGGCTATCCAGCAGTGTTCAGCTCAGGGAGACATTTCCTGTGGGAAAAATTAGACCATGGGCCTCTTCCTTTCCACCATCAACTCACCCACTGTCCTACACTTGAGGAAGCTAAATTAACTTTCCTCAGCTTTCTTGTGTATATTGGAAATTTCTGTGTAGAAGATTTTATTTTATCTACAGAGTACGTGCATATATGTGTGTATGCATGTGTGCACATGTGTATACATACACACATGTATACAGGCAGGTGGGGCCTAAAGCGCAGACATTGCTGCCCTCATATTTGCATAGGGTGGGTTAGTTCTGGACATGAATGCTCGTGGAGTTGTAATTAGGTGCAGTGCTTTTTTTTTTTCTTTTTTTCCTTTCTAAATTCTTTGTGAATATGTTGGAGCTCGTTTCCTGGGGGATTCATCATTTGAGGTATCTTAGACCTTTGGC
>CM053766.1:21268248-21284623 GCA_028658305.1 Pachyuromys duprasi | reverse complement strand
AAAAAAAAAAATTCTTCTACAATCCTGTTTCTAAGTGTCTTCTGTATATAATGAATCATAACCTCTTTATTAGACCACTGGGGTTTTCCATGGCTTGGAAAAGGTACGAAGGTTATTGGTTTTGTCATCTGGAGCTTGTCATTAGGAAAATCAATTCTTCACCCACATTAGGAATCATCTCTGAAAAGTAATTGAAACTTGAATATTAGAAAGCATTCCATAGCAAGATAGAAATCACCATATAAATATTATATGGGATGGTGATTAGGACAGTTTGCTAACTGTAATTGTAGAAAGTGTTATGTGTGTGTGTGTGTGTGTGTGTGGTGTGTATTAATTTATAAACCTATCATATGGTGACTTACTAAGGGAGTTACATTGAGAGCTTGCACTGTTTTGAAACATACTCGGGGCAATATGTTTGTGAACCAACAAGTAAGCCTGATTGTAAATCTTCAATCTCTTAGCACAGAGTAAGGAAGACACAGTAAGCTAACTTGGAAATAAGATAACTGTAAGGGTGAATAAGATAGAAAAATCAAGGAAGAAAAAAAAAACTGTTCTTTAAATATTCTGAGAATAATACTAAGTAAATATTCACAGCATATCACAACCATATCACAAAATTTCATGCTATTTTGATTCCTGAGGAATTGCAAAATTCTCAAAACCAGTGGTTGGTGAACCAGATGACTCAGTGATAATGACAGTCCTGAGTTCAATTCCAGAAACTCACGAAAAGGTGGAAAGAAAATCCTTTCTCTCCAAGTTGTCTTCTCTCCACATGAGCTCTATCTTGGAGTTCCATGCCCATATGCACACACATGATATACACACAAATCATAGTAAGCAAAATTAAATAAAAAATAATCAATTAAAAAGCAGGCAAAAAAAAAAACCCTCCAAAATGTCTACTCTTTGTGATCATGTAAGATGCTGGGTTTTCTACAGGTTTTCAGGGAAATCTTTAGAACACTGTTAGAACTTTTATAGTTTCTGATCTTTTAAAGCTCAAGTTCGATTTTTTATATATGAAATAAGAAGCCAGTTTCATCCTTTGGTATGTATACATGTAGTAGTTTTCTCACCATTATTAATCAAAGATTATTCCTTCTCTTTGTTGAAGATTACTAGGTTGAATTAGGTGGATATACATATGGTTCCCTAATCTATTGTTATATTTTACTTTTTAAAAAATTAGTAATTTAATTTATCATAACTTATTCATTGTATCCCTGTTGTAGCCCCATTCCTAATCTCCTCCCACCCACCCTCCCTCTTCTTCCCTATGCCCTTTTCCTAGTCCCCTGATAGGGGAGGACCTCCTCCCCTTCTATCTGACCCTAGCTTATCAGTTCTCATCAGTGCTGGCTGCATCATCTTCCTCTGTGGCCTGGCAAGGCTGCAGCACCCTCAGGGGGAGGAGATCAAAGAGCTGCCCACTAAGTGTTTACTTTTCATGTTTTATTTTTTTTTCTATTGAAAAGAGTTTCCTTTCTCATACAATATGTCCTGATTAAATTGTTCCCTCCCTCTCTTCCACCTGGATACCTACATCCTCCCCCATCTAAGTCTACTCCCTTTCTGTTTCTTACTAGGAAAGAACAGGCTTCCAACTTCCAAGACATAACAAAATATGGCAAATATATATGGAACAGCCATAGTCACTGGAAGCAGCAAGAGTATGAAGCAAGCACAGTTGCTTGACACAGTTCCAACAAACTTGAATGGATTGTTACACTATCCCTTTATCTCTAACTTTTAGATGTTTATCTCTGTGTTTTACATTATTGGAGACTTTCTGCATTCTGATTCAATTTCTGTGTTCCTGAGAAAAATTCTGAGCCTTTTTTTTTTTGCTTTATTTCAAATTTATTAGTTTGGATTAAATGAAATGAATACATCCCACAAAAAATTTAGTGCTATCCTTTAAATGCAATATATATGATAGTAAATATCTTACCTTGTAGTACTAAGGTTTTATTATAGTTACATCCAACAAAACTCATATCGGTATGATATCTTGAGAAATAGTGATTCATGAGATGCTGGGGCTTTGGAGGGAATTATAGATTTGCTCATAACTGTCTTGTTGTGACATCCCACAGGGGCTCATGCCAGAATCCTTGCCGTTTAAACTTTCTAGATACCAAAATTTTGAGATATTGAAAACAATATTTTCTTTATTTACAACCCAGTATCAGTTACAGGCACATAGAAAAAATTACACTCTAAGGCAATTGCTTATGTTTTTCTCATTTACTCACAGTGCTACTATCCTAATTAATTTTAGTAGTACTTTTGACTGCACAAAAAACAGAGATGCAAACATGATTTCTTACAATTGCAGTTTCAAAAGAAAAACATCTGTTTGAAAACATTTTTGAATAAAATCAGTACAATAAATGTGTTTTTAGGAAAATCCTAAAATTAACTTTATCTGGCCACTATTCAGAATTTTTCCTTATGCCCTGGAGATCATTATGCATGGTAAGCAGATAGGTAGATGAGGCAATTACTCAGAAATCTTTCTTTGGTATGTGCCCCAGAGCAAACTCAAATAGCATTATTGGTTAAGAGTAAATAGAGACAATTGTTAAGCCCTGACTGGACAAGAGAATAGGTTAGAGACTCAAGGCCTCCTTTTATTATTGGCTTAAAGGTCTCTAAACAATATAATTTAAGAATAGATGACCTTGTTTTTAATCGCTGAGTAGTATTCTATTGTGTAAAAATGAAATTTGCAGGCAAATGGTGGGACCTAGAAAAGATCATCCTGAGTGAGGTTTCCCAGAAGCAGAAAGACATATGAAGTATATACTCACTCATAAGTGGATACTAGACCTATAACAGGATAAACATACTAAAATCTATACACTTACAGAAGCTAAACAAGAAAAAGGACCTGGGGTAAGATGATCAATCCTCACTTAGAAAGACAAATGGGATGGACATTGGAAATAGGAGAGAACAAGTAACAGGACAGGAGCCTACCACAGAGGGCTTCTGAAAGACTCTACCTAGCAGTGTATCAAAGCAGAGGCTGCGACTCATAACCAAACCTTGGGCAGAGTGCAGGGAATCATATGAAAGAAGGGGGAGTTAATATGACCTGGAGAGGATAGGAGCTCTGCAAGGACCAAATATATCAGGGCACAGGGGTCTTTTTTGAGACTGATTCTCCAACCAAGGACAATGTATGGATATAACCTAGAACCCCTGCCCAGGTGTAGCCCATCGTAGTTCAATATCCAAGTGGAGTCCCTAGTAAGGGGAACAGGGACTGTCTGACCTGAACTCAATGGCTAGTTCTTAGACCTCCCTCCACCCCCCTTGAGGGAGGAGCAGCCTTGTTAGGCCACAGAGGACAGTGTAGCCAGTCCTGAAGAGACCTGATAAGCTAGAGTTAGATGGAAGGGGAGGAGGACCTCCCCCATTAGTGGACTTAGAGAGGGGGGCAGGGAAGAGATGAGGGAGGGAAGGTGGGGTTGGAGGGGAATGAGGAAGGGAGCTATGGCTGGGATACAAAGTAAATAACCTGTAACTAACATAAAAAAATAAAAAGTTAATTAAAAAAAAATAGGTGACCTAACAGGGTATACCCCTAAAGGAATAATACTTAGTAAATAAGATAAATTGATGGAAACAAACTTTTCCTGCTTTATAGTATAGAAGATGATACATTTTGGTGTTAGTATTTGCTATTCATAAAAAGACTGGTTCAGATATTTTCTGTTGGTCTGGAGTGTTTTCATACTATGAATTTTGCCAGCCTCAAAGTAGGCTCTCATGAATTGAATGTGTTTCTTTTTTTAAAAAAATATTTTCTTAATTTTAATTAATTACAGTTAATTCACTTTGTATCCTCCCTGTAGCTCCTGCCCTCCTCTCCTCCCAATCTCACCCTCCCCCCCCCACCTTCTCAGCACATGCCCTTCCCCCAGGACACTACTAGGGAAGGTCTTCCTCCCCTTCCTTCTCTTCCTAATCTATCAGGTCTCATCAGGAGTGGCTGCATTGTCTTCCTCTGTGGCCTGGTAAGGCTGCTCCCCCCTCAGGGGGAGGTGACCAAAGAGCAGGCCAATCAGTTCATGTCAGAGACAGTCCCTGTTACCATTACTATGGAAATTTGCAGGCAAATGGTGGAATCTACAAAAGATCATCCAGAGTCCAACCAAGGCCCATTCATGGAGATAAACTAGAAACCCTGTACAGATGTAGTCCATGGCTGTTCAGTTAAAAACAATATTTATTTTTTAATTAATTATAGTTTATTCACGTTGTATTCTACCTGTAGACACTTTTCTCATTCCCTCCCAAACCCATGATCCATCGTTCATCTCCTTCCATGCCCTTCTCCAAGTCCACTAATAGGGGAGGTCCTCCTCCAATTCCCTCTGAACCTAGCCAATTAGGTTATGTGAGGACTGGCTGTATTATCTTCCTCTATGGCCTGGTACAGCTGCTCCCCCATTAGGGGGAGGTGATCAAAGAGCTAGCTATTGAGTTCATGTCAGAGACAGTCCCTGTTCACATTTCTAGGGAACCCACTTGGAGGATGAGCTACCATAGGCTACATCTGTGCAGGGATTCTAGGTTATCTCCATGCATGGCCCTTGGTTGGAGTATCAGTTTCAGAAAATACCCCTGTACCCAGATTTTTTGGCTCTGTTGACCTCCTTGTAGAGCTCCTGTCCCTTCAGGTCTTTCTATCTACCTCTTCTTTCATAAGATTCCCTCCTTAACCATCTTCAGCCATGATCCACATAGCTCAGGTTTCCCAATTGGAGAATGACTTTTTACCCTGGTAGTATGACATTCAGATAGCTATCAAAGCAGGGTTAATATTACAACATAAAACAAGAGAGCCAGGAGAGCTTCTGCCCACAGGTTAGTGAGGAAGGTGGGGGAGCCTTCATCTGCAGAAAGTATCCCATGGAAGAACTGGTAGAATATGGGTAAGAAAGAGAGAAGGATTTTTACAAAGGAATAGGCAAATGCCAAGTTATACTCAAAGTTTAAAATCTCAGTGTGTGGAATAGTAGGAGGCAACAAGTATTTCTTTAATCAACTTGTATTTTCTCCATGGTTATACAAATACTTATATGAATCTAAAAATCTTAATAGAAATTGAAGTATTAGATGAATTGTTTTGTGGTTTGGAAAAGAATAACAATTTCATTTCTAATAGCCTCCAAATCTCACTGACAGAAGTAGATTGTAATTTTCTAAATAGTCTGTGCTGTGGGTGTTAGCCTTAAGCTTGATTAAATGTTACCTAATATTTTACCTTGCTTTTAATCTCTTTGCACTAGCCTTTGCAAAATGCCACTAGAACAAAGGGATTTCATAGTCATTTCTTGGTGAGTTCTAGTTAGGATCCTTAATGCTTCAGCACTTCTGGTGTTATGTGGTGAATGAGCAACCCGGGGCTCCCATATGGTTTTTGTCATTGCTGCATATTTTACTAGGCATTGTGTAGTAAGTTTAAGTTCTGTTCCATAAAGTAATGTAGTTACATAATCAGTTTCAACTGTAGGTTGATCTTGGGACTGAATGCCAAGTCACTGTTGCTGAAACAGTTGTTTTACATCAGGCATCTCACCTACCTTTTTCTTACTGTTCCATAGTCTATATATGAGATGCTGTTTACTATCACCACACAAGTTAAGAAAAATTTTATCATGGGGTACAAGACTCTGTGCTTTGCCATTTCTTGTGTTTTCTTTGCTTATTGTGTTTATTTACCTTTTCCAGAAAATGTTGAAGAACCCTGGAAAGTGAGAATCCTCGATTCAATTATAAGAATGACTTCACTTGTGGTAATATATTTTTAATGGGGAATTGGGATGCCATATTATAATTACATTTAAACTTCTTTTATTTCAAAGCATTTGAAAGAGATTTAAGTTTTCTTTATGATATGTAAACCCGATAATCTTGGTATTTAATCACTAGCATACTTGACTGATCTAAAGCAGAGGGATGTGCAGTGTTTGCCAAAACACTAAAAATTTTGATATATCAGTATTAGAATCAAGAAATAGTATTGTCTAAAAGGAGTATTTAGGAATTGTTAAGAAGCCTCGATATTGTTGACACTTTTGAGAATACTTAGACCCACACACTTTCTAGAATCATACTTATTGTGTCGATCAAGTTTAAACTTTTGGTGAATTTAATTACCTTTTGTTTTAGTTACTTTCTCTTTTAAAGTAATTCTCAATCTTTCTGTGTACAGCTTTGTATGTTCTTTGTTTTACTGAGGCCCCAAAGTATATTTTGATTTGAGTACATTTGTCAATATTGATCATCTGATCAGTTTTCCCTCTAATGATGATCTCCTTATAGGTTAACACAATGAATGTAGTTTAAAATAGATGAAATATATTTTAATAACCTGCAGCAGCGATAGTGGCATTTATTCTATCTTTTCAGATCTCTTTACCACATTTATTTGTGGAAGATAGTTGACTCTCCTGTCTGGATTTGCAATAGTCTATTTTCATATACCATCTGTAAAATCAGTTGGAACTGCACTGTATATTTATGAGCAGAATAGATTTAATTTTAAGCTAAAGTGCATATTTTGACACACTCAATGATGTGTCTCAAAGACCCACAGTGGCTCAATAGCTACTTCTTGTGCTCTGCTGGTGTTATTATCTTTCTTGGTTTTAAGTTGCTAGAATTCAGACTTTTTAAATGGAAGGGTTATAATTTGAACATAACTCTACCACAGAGAACTCACCAGGCTACTTTTAACCCACATATGTTTTTGTCTGAAAGCCTTAGCGATATAGAAATAATAGGAAGCTTAAGTAGAAGAGAGAAGAAATCAGTGAATGACAGAGACCCAGAACATGTAGCAGATGAGGAAAATGCTACCTAATACAGAAGGGCTGGCAACTTTCCCATGTAGACATCCAATACTTTGTATTCTCAGAGTCTGCCATTGGTTCATCCTAGACAGTTGTTTTTTTTTCTCTTAAATCATGTTTCACATCATTTACTGGATAATAAAAGAAGAGGTGTTTGAACCAGTACCTTTAATAGAGAAACTGCTACATCTTCCATGAATCTAAATTTTGTAATGACTAACACATTTTTATTAATAACAATGTATTCTGAAAACACAATTATTACATTTGATATTTACTTTCTCAAGTTTCAAAATAGAACAACATGTAAATATATATGAGTTTTCTTATATACACTTATATAGGAAATGTAAGTGTTCTTAAAATGGTCATCATAGTGACTGAGAAACTCTCACTGGGTTTCAACCAGTATGTATTTGTCATTGACATAACTGAAATATAATATCTCAGGTAGTTTCCAGATAAAGTACATTGTAAACACATTTTATGAAATAACAATTAATAGATTTAACAAAATAACATAAAAATTAAGGACTTAGCAATAATCCATCCAAATTACATACAGCATAAGATAAGCAAGAGCACATAAGCTTTGTCTTTTTTAACTTTTTAACTTTTAGATTATAATATAATCACATTTTTCTCTTTTTCTGCTTTATCTATATGGCTTCCAATATACCTACGAATGTTCTTTTCCTCTTCGTACTCATATTAATTATTTCATGCATGTGATATTTATATATATATATATATCATCTTAAATATAACCTGTTTAGTCTATATAATATTACTTGTATGCATGCTTTAAGGCTGAGCATTTGGTAATGGATTTACAATTCTTTCCCAGGTAATACCATCTTCACTGTTCTCAGCCTTTTGTTTGCTTGTAGCTGTTTCTGTGCAGTTGATGCCCGTGAGCTTTACCATGTCAAAACTGGCATGTCTGCTATCCTTGTTGGACAGATAGGCTGGAGAGACACTATATTGGTAAATAGTTAGCCATTACTAGGATAGACAATTTCACAGAAAACTCTCTACTCTTCTGTCTCTTCAAATATTTCCACCTCCTTTTCCTCAATGTTCCCTGAACCTTAAGTATGGGGGTGTTTTGTAAATATATCCATTCATGCTGGACTCCTCAACTCTGCATTTGGATTTGTTGTGGTTTTCTGTAGTGGTATCCATATGTGGCAAACAGAATTTTTCTTGATGAGCTGTAAAGACTACACTTACTGTGTGTATGAAGTCAAATATTCAGGTTTTTGGTAGAGATTGTGCTGGCTAAACAGATTCTCTACCAAGGTTCATGGCTTCTATTGTATTGAGTATATAGCTGGGTTTTCATATCAACTATGATTTCCCTCTTACTGAGTGGGTCTTAAGAACAACTGGAGAGCCTGGGTTATTGGCTACTGCCAAGGTACGTGTGTCACCACTACCCTTAGGGTTATTGTTCCATGCTGACAGTTGATATGGTTCATATGCATTATGTGTGGGTAGTCATCTATTTTTGCCTCCCTCATTTGGAACTTAGTGTGTTACCTTCTGGTACCATCAAAGCTAGTTCTCAGGGAAAACACATTCAGATCAGTATCAGCTTAGGGCTTCTGGGCCCTGTTTCTGACATTCATGATGTCTACAGCCACAGAGTCGTTCTTTCCACTGCTTAAGAACAACCAAAGAGGAGTATAAGATGTCTGCGAACACTACACACCATATCTGAGGGGCACAGGATCCAAAATTCTGAAATAGTTGAGCTGAGGGGCAGCTGAAGCCAGATCACCGACATTGAGGCTCCTGGGTAAGAAGGGACAACCCGTGAGTTGGTATAGTCTTGATGCAGGTAACCTGCAGCTATCTCCAGGGACTGAGAGTGGTGAATATTCAATGACCCTGCACTTCCCTCTGCCCCAAACATCAGCTTCCCTGCTCAGTGGAGGCAGTACTGGTTGTCTCAAGCAGGAGCCTCTGCGCTGTGTGACTGAGACAGCAGAAGTGGCAGCAATAAGGGCTTTCCAGGCTCGGGGCTATGGCAGGCAGCTGTACTCACTTCCCAGGTCAGCAGCTGAGGCTAACTCAAGCAGGAGCCTCAGTGCTCTGTGAGTGAGACACCAGGGATAGTTGTCCCAACTATGGATCTCCTTGCCAGGCAGGCAAACAGTGGACATCAATAAGCTGACATATCTCAGACACTCTCATTAGCCTGTGAGGGCCCAAATCTGAGAGTAGATAAATGAAGGTACCCCTGTGCTTTCAGATTAGGCTTGTGAGCTAGTCAGGGTGCCTTCAATTGATTGCTTGCAGAGCCCACATCTAGGGTCCCTTTACACTAGCAGCTAAACATCGGATCTCTCCCACTCACACACCCATTGTGGGTAACAGAGGGATTCTTGGGATAGTGTTCTCATCAGTGAAGCTTCTGTTCTGTGGGTCTATCAATGGAGTCCAGGCAAACAATTCCTGGGGTCCAGACAGATCTGAATACCAGGAGGACAGTACTTACGACCTATAGACCACTGAGATAGTCAGGGCACCTGCAAGCTGTGCATGTGCTTTGCACCCAGGTACAGTGCCAGCACCCCCTCACGCTCCACCTTTCCAGGCATCTACATTGCAACCTGTCCCACAAGGAACACTTCCGTGCACACACCCCCACCTGGACAATATGCGCCAACGACCTTCCTCCCTTAGCTACAGCTGAAACACCAACATCTACTCTTGAACTGGTGGACCTCTCTCATCTTCCTGAAAAATACTCCAGACACCAGAGATAGACAGACCCAGTCTGAAATACAGACTCAGAGAACAAACAGCAAAGCAGATGGCTAGAAGTCTGCATAAGAATACTTCCTATAAAAATCAGGACATCATGGCTTTACCAGCAAATGCAAAAATCAATGGATAAGCTAATTCATCAGAAAACCAGGAAAATTATTTTAAAGCTATGTTTATCCAGTTATTAGAGGCACATAAAGAGGAAACAAACAAAGTGTTCAAAGAAATACAGGCAAATATAGCCAAACAAATAGAGGAACATACAGAGGAAGCAAACAAAAAAAATAGAGGCCATCATGTAATGACAAGAATCCACATTCAAACAGATGAAGGAAATTGTGCAAGACATGAAAACGGAATTAGAATCAATAAAGAAAACACAAACAGAGAAAACCCTGGAGCTGGAGAACTTAGAGAAAATATCAGGAACTACAAAGGTAAACATTACCAACAGAATACAAGAAGTGGAGGACAGAATTTCAGGCACTGAAGATACAATTGCAGAAATGGATACAACTCTCAAAGAAAAAGTAAAATCGAAAAAGTTCCAAACACAAAACATTCAAGAAATCAAGGACTTCATGAAATAATGAAATCTAAGAATACTAGGAATAGACAGAAAAGAAGATTCCAGGCTCCAAGGTCCAGAAAATATTTTCAAGAAAAAAAATTCCTAACTTAATGAAAGAGATGTCTATAAACATACAAGAGGCCTAGAAAACACCAAATGGACTAGACGAGAAATGAAACTCCTCATGTCACATAATAGTCAAAACACTAAATTTGCAGAACAAAGAAAAAATATTCAAAGCAGCAAGGGAAAAAGGCCAAGTAACATATAAAGGTATACCTATCAGAATGACACCAGACTTTTCAACAGAAACTATGAAAGCCAGAAGGACCTGGGTAGATGTTGTGCAGACTGTAAGACACCACAGATGCCAACCCAGACTACTATACCCAGCAAAGTTTTCAACAGACATAGATGGAAAAAACAAATTATTCTATGACAAAACTAAACTTAAACAGTATGTACAGAGTAACCCAGCCCTATAGAAGATACTAGAAGGAAAACTTCAATCTAACAAAATCAACTACATCCAAAAAACGCAGGATATAGATTCCTTCACAACAAAAATTAAAGGAAAACAATTAAGAGTAAGATATCAACTCTACAATAAAAGGAACTAACATCCATTGATCACTATTCTTTACCAACATCAATGGACTCAATTATCCAATAAAAGAACATAGACTAAAAGAATGGTTGCAGAAACAGGATCCAACATTCTGCTGCATCCAAGAAACACATCTCTGCAACAAAGATAAGCACTACCTCAGAGTAAAGGGCTGGAAAAATGTTTTTCAAGCAAAAGGAACCAGAAAATAAGGTGGGGTAGCTATCCTCATATCCAATAAAAAAGACTTTCAACCAAAATTAATCAAAAAAGATAAGGAGGGGGATTTCATTCTCATCAAAGGAAATATCTACCAGGACAACAGCACAACCCTGAACATCTATGCCCCGAATACAGGATTACCTGCATCTGTAAAAGAAACAGTACTAAACCTGAAATCACACATTGATCACAATACCTGAATAGTGGAAGACTTCAACACTCACTCTCACCAAGGGGCCAATTGTTTAGATAAAAATTAAATAGGGAAATAATGACACTTACAGTGGTCCTAAATCAAATTGACTTAATAGATGTCTGCAGAACTGTTCAGCCAAACTCAAAAGAGACTTTTCATCACCTCCTGGAACCTTCTCAAAAACTGACAATGTAATCAGGTACAGGCAAACCCCAGCAGATACAAGAAGATCAAAGTAATCCCCTGTATCCTATCAGACTACCATGGCCTAAAACTAGACCTCAAAAACAGAAATTACAAAAAGCCTACACACATGTAGAAAATAAACAACTCTCTATTCAATGACACCTTGATCAATGAAGAAATGAAAAAAGAAATTAGAGACTTTCTGAAATTCAATGAAAATGAGCACACAACTTACCCAAACTTATGGGACACAGTTAAAAGAATGCTAAGAGGAAAGGTCATAGCAAAAAGGGCCTCCAGAAAGAAGTTTGAAATATCCCATACAAGCAACTTAATGGCACACCAAAAAGCCCTAGGGGGAAGAAAATAAGCGGACACATCCAAGAGGAGAAGACAATTGGAAATATTCAAACTCAGAGCTGAAATTAGGGAATTAGAAACAAAGGAAACAATTCAAAGAATCAATGAGACTAAGAATTGGTTCTTTGAGAAAAGCAAGAAAACAGAAAAACCCTTAGCCAAACTAACTAAAAGTAGAGAGGAAGCATACAAATCAGCAAAATCAGAAACAAAAAGTGGACATAACAGTAGACACTAAAGAAATCGAAACAATCATAAGGTTTAATTACAAAAGAGTATATGGCACAAAATTTGAAAATCTAAATGAAATGGAAAGTTTTCTTGATAGATTCCATTTACCAAGATTAAATCTAGATCAGGTAAATATATTAAATAGTCTTACATCTCCCAAGGAAATTAAAGCAGTAAACAAAACTCTCCCGAAAAAAGGCCAGGGCCAGATGGTTTCAGTGCAGAATTCTACCAGACCTTCAAAGAAGAGCTAACTCCAATTCTATTCAAACTATTCCACAAAACAGAAACAGAAGGAACATTACCAAACTCATTCTATGAGGCCATAGTCTCCTTGATACCTAAACCACAGAAAGACATAACAAAAAAGGAAACTTCATATCTATCTCTTTTATGAACATTGATGTAAAAATACTCAATAAAATACTCTTTAAGCAAATCGAAGCACACTTAAAAGATATTATCCACCATGCTCAAGTAGGCTTCATCCCAGGCATGCAGGGATGGTTCAATATACAGAAATCAAACAGAAGGGAAAACTCTCATGATCGTCTTCTTAGAGGCCTAAAAAGCATTTGACAAAATCCGACACCCATGTATGTTTAAAGTCTTGGAGAAATCAGAGATACAAGACACTTACCTAAACATAGTAAAGACAGTATACAACAAGCCTATAGCCAACATCAAACTAAACAGAAAAAAACTTATATCAACCTGACTGAAATCAGGGACAAGACAAGGTTGTCCACTCTCTCCCTATCTGTTCAACATAGTTCTTGAAATTCTAGCTAGAGCTATAAGACAACTAAAGCAGATCAAGGGGATACAAATAGGACAGAAAGAAATCCAAGTATCACTGTTTGCAGATGATATGATAGTATACGTGAGTAACCCCAAAAATTCAACCAGAGAACTTCTCCAGGTGATAAACATCTTCAGCAAAGTGGCTGGATATAAAATTAACTCAAAAAAATCAGGAGACATCCTGTATACGAAAGACAAGAAGTCTGAGAAAGAAATTAGGGAAAAAACAACTTTCACAATAGCCACAAATAACATAAAGTACCTTAGTGTGACTCTAACCAAGCAAGTGAAAGACCTGTTTGGAAAAACAAAACAAAACAAACAAACAAAAAAATATCTCTGAAGAAAGAAATTGAAGAAGATACCAGAGGACAGAAAAGATCTCCTGTGCTCATGGATTGGTAGGATTAACATTTGCAAATGACCATCCTGTCAAAAGCAAGCTGTAGATTCAATGAAATACTGATCAAAATAACAACACAATTATTCATAGACCTTGAAAGAAAAATTCTCAATTTCATGTGTAAAAACAAAAAACCTAGAATTGTTGAAACAATACTGTATAACAATTGGTCATCTGGAGTTATCTTCATCTCTGATCTCAAGCTTTACTGCCAAGTAATTGAAATAAAAACTGCATTTTTACTGGCCTGGAAACAGAATGGTGGATCAATGGAACCGAATAGAAGACACAGAAATAAATCCACGCACGTATGGGTACTTGATCTATGACAAAATGCAGGAAGCATCTGCAACAAATGGTGCCAGTCTAACTGGATGTCTACATGTACAAAAATGCAAATAGATCCATATTTATGAACCTGCAGAAAACTAAAGCACAAATAGATCAAATAACTCAACATAAAACCAGACACACTAAATAAGTTAGAAGAAAAAGTGGGGAAGAACTGTGAATTCATTCGCACAATAGACAACTTCCTGAACAGAACACAAAGAGCACAGCCTCTAAGATAAACAATCAATAAATGGGATCTCATGAAACTGAAAAGATTCTGTAAAGCAAATGACAGATGCCATTCTGTCATCTGAGCAGAATGACAGCCTACAGACTTGGAAAGGATCTTCTCCAACACTATATTTGATAGAGGGCTAATATCCAGAATATATAAACAACACAAGTTAAAAAGCAATAAATCAAGGAATCCAATTAAAAATGGGGTACAGAGCTAAACAGAGAATTCTCTACAGAGGAATATCGAGTGGCTGAGAAACATTTAAAGAAATGCTCAACATTCTTAGATAACAGGGAAATACAAATCAAAAAGACCATGGGATTTCACCTTACACCCATCATAATAACTAAGATAAAAAATTCATGTGATAATACATGCTGGAGAGGGTGTGGAGAATGAGGAATCCTCCTCCATTGCTGGTGGGAATGTAAACTTGTACAACACCTTTGGAAATCAATTTGGCACTTTCTCAGGCAATTAGAAATAGTGCTTCCTCAAGATCCAGCTATACCACTCCTAGGAATATATCCAAAATATTCTCAAGTATACAAGGACATTTGCTCACCCATATTCATGGAAGCTTTATTTGTAATAGCCAGAATATGTACACAATGCAGATGTCCCTCAATGAAGGAATGGATATAGAAATTGTGGTACATTTACACAATGGAATCACTCAGCAATTAAAAACACAGAAATCATAAAATTTGCTGGCAAATGGTGGGAACTACAAAATATCATCCTGATTGAGGTGTACTAGAAGCAGGAAGACACACATGGTATATACTCACTTATAAAGCTATTAGAAATATAATATAGGATAAATATACTAAAATCTGTACATCTAAGGAAGCTAATCAAGATGGAGGACCCTTGTTGAGATGATCTGTCCTCACTCAGAAAGGCAAATGCAATGGACATTGGAAGAGAGAAAAAAACAGGGAACAGGTCAGGAGCCTACCACAGAGGGCCTCGAAATGCTCTACCTATCAAAGTATCAAAGGAGCTGCTGAGGATCATAGTCAACTTTTTGGCAGAGTGCAGGGAATCTTATGAAAGAAGGTGAAAATAGAAAGACCTGGAGGGGACAGGAACTCCACAAGGAGAGTAACAGAACCAAAAAATCTGGTCACAGGTCTCTCTAGCTCTTGGGCTTTTAGCTGTTGGCTTCTTCCTGCTGGGATGTCAGCTGAGCCAGGAAGCTTTTAGCTTTTGTCTTTTGGCCTTTTCCTTCAAGCATGTGAGCTGAGTAGGAAGATCAGCTGGGTGATTTCTCTGCCTCTCTGAGCTAGTAGGTTCACCCCAGCATCTGGCCCCTGTGTCTCCATTGGTAAAATACAACTGTTGGGATTTCATTTTTTAGAGCAACAGTGCTGCCCATGTCCTATGTTGGGGCTTTTGTGTATACGCTTTGACTCTTGAAAGGATCATTATCAGCTCAGATGAGAAATGGTCATTAAATTTTTATATTTATATACCGAATTACATGTACCCTATATTTTAAGTAAATAATTAATAGCAGTTTAGGGCCTTTTCAGATATCCTTATTTTTATTTCACCCTCACCCCTACTTTTTCTGTATTTCCCTCCCCACTTTCCTCTTTCTCATACATATTGCTTGGACCTGCTATTTCCCT
This sequence comes from Pachyuromys duprasi, assembly GCA_028658305.1. Classification (NCBI taxonomy): domain Eukaryota; kingdom Metazoa; phylum Chordata; class Mammalia; order Rodentia; family Muridae; genus Pachyuromys; species Pachyuromys duprasi. The sequence continues at coordinate 21,269,179 of CM053766.1, read as the reverse complement.
CCTTCTTTCTTTTGTATTTACCTATCATTCTTTCCATAAAGAGAATCCATTTCAATATAAGCATTAAATGCGGTTAGATATTAAACAGTCAATGCACACACACCACACAAATACATAACATATCCCTGTAAAGATCTGGGTTTAACCTTATATGTTGCTGCTTGGGTGCTATCTACATTGTTTTAGCCACTTGCCCTAGAATTTACTGGTTGGCTCAGCAGTGAACTCTTTAGAAATCTTCTTGTCCAGGATTGCAAGTGTTCCTATCAGGCCCAGCTTTTTATACTGGTGCTAGAATTCAAATTTGAGTCTTCCTTATTGTACCACAGGTAATTTATTGATTGAGTTACCTCATCAACTCCTGGAGTCTTATTTATAAGGGAATTAATCTCATTAATACTTAACCCACACCCAGGAACTAATCATCTTTTCAAGTTCAAGCTTACAGGTAAATCCAGGCAGCATTCTTGAGCTTGGGTGACATTGCTTAATTCAGCAGAAATAATGCTACTCACAGGGACTCAAGAATTATATTAAGAGGTTTACAGGTTCAAAAGCAACAAAATAAGGAGAGTGAGAACTTTAGGGTGAGAGAACTTAAAAACAGGAATTGAGTGAAAACATACTCAAATATGTGGTTTAAAGATGACTCTCATGATCTTGATGGCTGACTCTTTGACCCTCCCCCATACAAGCCGGGAAGTGACAGACTGGCTAGATCCCAGGGGAGGACTATGCAGCCAGCCCTGAGGAGACAGGATAAGCTGGGGTTGGATGGAAGGGAAGGAGGTCCTCCCCTGTTGGTGGACTTGGAGGGGGCGGGGAAGAAGGAGATGAGGGAGGGAGTGGGAGGGTAGGAGGGAATGGGGGAGGGGGCTACGCCTGGGATTCAAAGTACCTAACCTGTGATTGAGATAAAAATAAATAAATT
>CM053766.1:21229236-21268148 GCA_028658305.1 Pachyuromys duprasi | reverse complement strand
CTACCAAATCAAACATCATTCTCCCCTGGAAACACTTTTAGAAGCACAACCAAGAACAGTATTTTATTAACACTGGGCAGCTAATACAAGCCTGTTGACTCATAAATTTAAGTCATCATATCATTAAATCTTCTAAAAACCAATGTTTGCTAAAATACTTGTGCTAACCTTTCTGGTAATTCTGGTTCAGGCGTAATATTCTTGTGTGATGAATGATTAAACTTGAACAAGTCTCTACACCCCATTTCTTTCATTCTTGGCCCACACCAAGCAGTTTTGTTAACATAGGCAATAATCCTTAGTAATAATGTTAACATATATTTTTGACTGACTCTCAAGTAACATTTTTATAAACCTGTTGTAAAATATTATAGCTACAAAGATTACTTCAAAAACTATCCAAAGTTTGCTTTTGTGTCTGGATTTCTTAAAACTAGCACCACAGAATGAAGGAACAGTACAGGGAAATTTATTTGAATGTTAATAACTGGTATCTGACCTGACGAATTTCAGCGTCTGCTTCAGAGCTGTGCTTTTCCAAAACAAGGTGGAACTGTCACTGCAGTGTGTGAATTAAGGATCAGCTCTCCCTTGTGAGAACAGTTGCATCACCTGAGAGGACTCCCAGTCTGCGTTCATCAGGTGGCATTTTATTCAATATTTATGAAAATATTTTAGTCTCTGCACTGTGAAGAGCTAGGAATAATATGGAAGTCAAAATTCTCTGTTTGGTGTTGATTTGTGTTAGTGTTTTATCTTATATTTATGCACCTATGCCTGACAACATTGAAGAAATTTGGAAAGTAAAAGCCTTGGATGCACTTGCCAAAACTTGTGCATTTATGGTAAGAATGATAATTTTTTTATATTATATGGCTAATATCCACTTATAAGTGAGTATATTCCATATGTGTCTTTCGAGGTTTTTTTTTTTTTTTTGATACCTAACTCAGCATAATCTTTACTAGTTCCAACCATTCACCTGCAAATTTCATGATTTCCTTGTTTTAATTGGTAAGGAGTTTTCCATTATGTAAATGTACCACAGGCCTCAGATGAGGGACATCTTGGTTGTGTACAGATTCTTGCTTGGAGGAGTAAAGCTGCTATGAATGTGGTTGAGCAAATGCCCTTGTTGTATGCTTGCACATATTTTGGATATATGCCTAGGAATGGTATAGCTGGATCTTGAATTAGCACAATTTCTAATTGCCTGAGAAAATGACAGATTGATTTCCAAAGTGGTTGTACAAGTTTACATTCTCACCAGCAATGGAGGAGGGTTCCCTTTTTCTCTGCATCTTCCACCAGGTGTGTCTCTCAAGTGTTCATGGATGGACTAAAGGGGAGGCTGCAGCAGGTGTTCTGTTGCAGAGCTGTGGATTAGATTTGGGGGATCAAAGAAAAAGAGGTGAAAATCTGCAGGTAGCATATTTGCTTGCTTGTCTGGGGTGACTGTGTTGAAAATGTTATTTCATATGTAAGAATTAAGCTAAAAATTTTGAGCAACTAGGGTTCCTTACTCTATTTTAATATTTATAAAAAATTTAAACTCTGCAATTCCACTTTGGAATGACACATAAGGGGACAGTATATGAAATAGTTCATAACTTTAATTTTATAGTTATAAATTTAAATGTTATTGATACTGTACCAATTTTTAATTTTATTTTAAATTTACATACATTTAAACCCAGCCATTAAAAAATACATATCTGTAACTCATAATACAGTTCTACTTGCTGTACTCAAAATGCCCTTTAAGGAGCCACTTCTTCAAGACCTAGACTCTAATCCATTTCATCCAAAAACCGTAAGTCCACATTCATGTCTTGTCCCTACAAAATGTCTCTATCCTGACAAGTTGTTGGAGCAAAGAAAAATATTTACCTGTAAAGGTAGCAAAACAAAGAAGTAGAAACTGTCAACAAAATGGTTGTCCTGACTCAAGTTTCAAAACATGGACTAACAGAATGAGGACAAAACTAGTCACAAGTATTGCGTGGTGCTCTTCTAAGGGACAGTTTTCTGGTCTCTGATGTTTACTGTTTGTTCTGAGCTCTACAAATCTAAAGAAAAACTGTGTCTTAGTTAGGCTTTCTGTTGCTGTGGAAAGACATTATGAACATGGCAACGCTGAAAAATGAAGGCATTTAGTTAAGGCTGGCTTACATTTCAGAGATTTATTCTATTATGTTCATGGTGGGAAGCACCTGCACATAGGCAGACATGATACTGGAGAGGTAGTTGAGTTCTACATCTAGATTGGCAGATAGGAGGAAGAGAGTGCCATACTGAGCCTGGCTTGAGCATCTGAGAACTCAAACCTGTTCCCACTGAGAGACTTCCTTCAACAAGACAACATCTATTCCAACAAGTCCTCTTAATAGTACCATTCTATATGATCTTATGTGAGCCATTTTCTTTCAAACCATTATATTCCATTCCCTGGGGCCAATAGGCTTGAGAGATTCCATAGCCACTTTCTTCTATCCTTGACTCTAAAGGCAGAACCACTTGGCCAAAGTGGCAAGTTCTTCTGGGCTGGGACATGGCCCCCTCCTTCAATTACAACATCATTTTTCTGCTTTCAATTGTTTTCTTCCCTGCTTAAGATTGGCTGACATACCATTCAATATTCTTCTATTGAGAATTCTCGGTTTAGCACTGTACTCAATTTTTATTGGGTTAACTGATTTGTTGCTGTTCTTCTTGAGTTCTTTATATATTCTGGATATTAGCCCTCTGTCAGATATAGGGTTGGTGAAGATCCTTTCCTAATCTATAGGCAGTTGTTCTGACAACAGTGTCCTTTGCTTTACAGAAGCTTTTCAGTTTCATGAGGTCCCATTTATTGATTATTGCTCTTAGAGCCTGTGCTGTTGGTATTCTGTTCAGGAAGTTGTGTCCTCTGCCCCCCACTTTTTCTTCTAACAGGTTTAATGTGTTCGTTTTTATATTAAAGTCTTTGATCCACTTGGACCTTAGTTTTGTGCAGGGTGATAAGTATAGATCTATTTGTATTTTTCTACATTTAGACATCCAGTTAGACCAGAACCATTTGTTGAAAATGCTATTTTTTTCCCATTAAATGGTTTTGACATCTTTGTCAACAATCAGGTGTCCATAAGTGTGTGTGTTTATGTAAGGGTCTTCTATTCGATTCTATTGATCCACCAGTCAGTTTCTATGACAGTACCATGCAGTTTTTAATATTGTTGCTCTATAGTAGAGCTTGATATCAGGGATGGAGATACCTCCAGAAGATCTTTTATTGTAGAGGATTTTTTTTTTTTTTTTAGCAATTCGGGTTTCTTTTTATTCCATATGAGGTCTGTAAAGAATTGTGCTGGTAATTTGATGGGAAATGCATGAATCTGTAGAGTTCTTTTTATTTTTATTCTTTTAAATATTAGTTACGGTTTATTAAGTTGTATCCCAGCTGTAGTCTGCTCCCTTATTCCCTCCCAACCCCACCATCCCTCCCTCATCTGCTCTCTGTCCCTCTCTAAGTTAACAGATAGGGGAGGTCTCCTCCCCTTCCATCTGACCATAGCTTATCAGGTATCTTCAGGACTGGCTGCAATCTCCACTTCTGTGGCCTAGCAAGGCTGCTTCTCTCACTGAGTGGGAGAGGCCAAAGAGTCAGCCATTGAGTTCATGCCAGAAATAGTCCTGTTCCTTTACTAGGGTACCCAATTGGATACTGAGCTACCATGGGCTACATCTGAGCAGGGCTTCTAGGTTATATCTATACATGGTCCTTGGTTGGAAATACAGTCTCATAAAATAACCCTGTGCCCAGATATATTAGGTGCTTTTAGAACCCCTGTCCTCTCCAGGTCATACGAATTCCCCCTTCTTTCATATTATTCCTTGCACTCTGCCCAAGGTTTGGTTATGGGTCTCAGCATCTGCTTTGATCCACTGCTAGGTAGAGTCTTTCAGAGGCACTCTGTGGTAGGCACCTATCCTGTTACTTTTTTTCTTCTACTTCCAATGTCCATCCCTTTTGTCTTTCTTAGTGAGGATTGATCATCTTGCCCTGGGTCCTCTTTCTTGTTTATCTTCTTTAGGTATACAGATTTTAGTAGGTTTATCATATTTTATAGGTCTAGTACCCACTTATAAGTGAGTATATACAGTGTGTATCTTTCTGCTTCTGAGATACCTCACACAGCATGATCCTTTTGAGATCCCACTATTTGCCTGCAAATTTCATGATTTCCCTGTTTTTAATTGCTGAGTAGTATTCCATTGTGTAAAAGTACCACAATTTCTGCATCCATTCCTCGGTTGATGGACATCTGGGTTGTTTCCAGGTTCTGGATATTATGAATAAAGCTGCTACAAACATGGTGGAACAAATGTCCTTGTTGTGTACTTGAGCAATTTTTGGATATATGCCTAGGAGGAGTATAGCTGGATCTTGAGGAAGCACTACTCCTAGTCGTGTAGAGTGCTTTATTTTATTTTAATTTAATTTAATTTTATTTAAATTCTTTATTTTTTATAACGTTTTATTTTATATCAATCACAGGTTAGGTACTTTGTAGCCCCCTCCTGCATTCCCTCCCTATCCCCCCATCCCTCTCTCATCTCCTCCCTGTCCCTTTCCAAGTCCGCTAGAGTGCTTTTAATATCGAATGGCAGAGAAACACTTAAAGAAATGGTGATCATCCTTACTCATCAGGAAAACGCAAATCAAAGCGACCCTGAAATTTCAACTTACACCCATCAGAATGGCTAAGATCAAAAACTCAAGTGACAACACATGCTGTTAAGGATGTGGAGAAAGGGGAACCCTCCTCCACTGCTAGTGGGAATGTAAACTTGTACAACTACTTTGGAAATCAATCTGGTGCTTTCTCAGAAAATTAGGAATAGCACTTCTGCAAGATCCAGCTATTCCACTCCAGGCATATATCCAAAAGAGGCTCAAGTACACAACAAGGACATTTGCTCAACCATGCTTGTAGCAGTTTTGTTTGTAATACCGAGAAGATGGAAACAACCCAGATGACTCTCAGTTAAGGAATGGATACAGAAATTTTGGTAGATCTACACAATGGAATATTACTCAGCAATAGAAAACAATGAAATCATGAAGTTTGCAGGCAAATGGTGGGAATTGGAAAAGATCATCCTGAGTGACATATCCTAGAAGCAGAAAGACACACAGGTTATTTACTCACTTCTAAGTGGATATTAGATATATAATATAGGATAAGAACAGTAAAATCTATACACCTAAAGAACCTAATCAAGAAGGAGTACTCTGGCTAAGATGCTCATCCCCATTGAGAAAGGCAAAGAGGATGGAAATCAGAAGAGGGAGAGAACAGGGAACAGGACAGGAGCCTACCACAGAGGGCCTCTGAATGGCTGTACCCTGCAGGGTATCATAGAAGATGCTGAGTCTTATAGCCAAACTTTGGGTGAAGTTCAGGGAATCTTATGAAAGAAGGAGGAGATAGTAAGACCTGGAGAGGACAGGAGCTCTACAAGGAGAGCAACAAAACCAAAAAAAAAAAAAAAAAAAAATGTGTGCACAGTGGTCTTTTCTGAGACTGATACTCCAACTAAGACCTTGCATAGAGATAACCTAGAACCCCTGCACAGATGTAGCCCATGGCATTTCAGTGTCCAAGTGGGTCCATAGTAATGGGAACAGGGACTGTCTCCAACATAAATTGATTGGCCTGTTTTTTGATCTCCCTGTGAGGGGAGAGCAGTATTACCATGGTATAGAGGAAGAAAATGGAACCACTCCTGATGAGACCTGATAGACTAGGATTAGAAGGGAGGAGAGGAAGTCCCCCCCCCCCGTTAGTGAACTTCGGGAGGGGCATGAGTGGAGAAGGAGAAGGGAGGGTGGGATTGGTAGGAGAGGAGGGCGGGAACTAAAGGGAGGATACAAAATGATCAAACTGAAATTAATAAAAATAAAAAAATCTATCCTTAAAAAAATGGCTGACCTAGAACTTGCTCTGTAGAGCAGGCTTGCCTTGAGCTCACTGATCTGTCAGCCTCCAAGTTCTTAGTGTTGCCATTAAAGGTGTACACCACCATGCGTAACCCTAAGCTTTTATTTAATTCCTTTCTACAACTTGGAAGCTTAGGTGAGTTTTATTTTGCTGCATGGTGACCACTCCATTTATTTCGTTTACCATCAGGCTTTTCTTTAATCTGTTTACACTTCCTGGTGCCCCTCTTCTCCTCCAACTTTAATTTGTATTTTTACTTACTTGGCTTGCTCCTCTTCATTATATATCTGTATAAACATGGACACCAATAACCACAGGACACAGCCTCCACTATGTTGTTTGGAGATGTTCTTTGCCAAAGCTAATCCAAAATTAATCCATGATTTTTCAACTTTGCCTCAGGCAGCCACATTATTCAACAAAACATCTCAAGCATAATTTCTAGACCACATATTAAAATTTCTTCCCTGAAATCTTTTGAGCCAGGCCCCTGCAATTCACACCAACCTCACCTCCATTTTCTCTAGGCTCCTAGTAGTATATCCCATTATTTTTGGATTAAAATGTCCAATCACATTTTTAGTCCATATCCCAAGTGTTCTGTGCTCTTCTAAAGAAAAATGTATTCCAGTCTATCACTGCAATACCCCAGTTCCTGAAGATTATTCCTGTACGTGTTTTTCCATCATTGTTGTCTCCTATTGCAAAGCCAGTGGAAACAAGCATATTTTTTTCAGCTGTTCCTGCCACCAACATCAACTAAAAGCAAATAGTAGCCTCACCTTGAATGTTCTCTTGTCTTGAAGTCTCCTAAGTCAAAAAATATAGTTCATTGCCTTTAAATTCAACCTTATTTAAGTTCTCATCGCATGGACAAAATATCATGAATGGCCTCTATCCCAGTTTCTTATGGGGACCTCATGAGTTTAACCTCTACTGTCATTTCCTCTCATCATTTTTGTTTGACAGATCTCACAAGAGCATTCCATTAAACACTACTTGCACCATTCTAATACTTTTCTAGCCTAAATCAAAGATTCATTCCTCATTCTAGCTACAAATGAGTTTCAAATGTCTGGTAAACTATAATGGCCCACGTTTATTACCAATTTTCTGTTAATTACTTTTACTATTTCTGTGATAAAATATCCTTTTTAATGTTTCTAAGGGAAAAAAGTGTTTATTATGTCTCCCAGTTTGAGGGTATAAACCATCATGTCAGGTACATCAAATGTGACAGCAGATTCAAGAAACACATTGCATAAAATGTCACTTTCGGGTAAATTTCATCATAGCATTCTTAAGATGTTATATTATGTATTTAATTATTTATGTGTATTTTTATTAATTAATTTCTTTTTCACTTTACATCCTGGTTGGAATCCCATCCCTCCTCCCCTCCCAGTCCCAATCTTCCTTTGTTCCTCTTCCACCAGGCCTCTTCTAAAGAAAAGGGGAATTCCCTTTAGCATCCATTCCAACTCATCAAGTTGCATCAGGACTGAGCATTTCCTCTTCCCCTGTGGTCTGGTAAGACAATCCTTCCAGGAGGAAGTGGTAAAAAAGCTGGCAAGTTGCTTTGCAAGTTCTTGAGTTCTTTATATATTCTGGATATTAGCCCTCTGTCAGATATAGGTGAAGATCCTTTCCCAGTCTGTAGGCTGTCGTTTTGTTCTGACAACAGTGTCTTAGGCTTTTCAGAAGCTCTTCAGTTTCATGAGGTCCCATTCAATGACTGCTGATCATAGATCCTGTGCCATTGGTGTTCTGTTCAGGAAGTTGTCTCCTGTGCCAATGAGTTCAAGGTTCTTCCCCATTTTTTTTTTCTTCTAACAGATTTAGTGTGTCTGGTTTTATGTTGAGGTCTTTGAAAGGAAAATGGGATGAACATCAGAAGAGGGAAAAAAGAGGGAACAGGACAGGAGTCTGAATGGCCTCTGAAAGAGTTTATCTATCAGGGTATCAAAGCAGATGCTGAGACTCATAGCCAAATTTTGGGCAGAATACAGGAGATTTTATGAAAGAAGGGGAAGACAGAAAGACCTGGAAGGCACAGGAGCTCCACAAAGAGACATACATTTCCAAAAAATATTGGTCTATGGGTCTTTTCTGATATTCCAACCAATGACTATGCATGGAGTTAATCTAGAACCCCTGAACAGATGCAGCCCATCACAAGTCATTCTCTAAGTGGGTTCCCTAGTAATGGGAACAGGTCCTGTCTCTGACATGAACTAAGTGGTTGACTCTTTGACCACCTCCCCCATAGCGGAGAGGAGACTTACCAGGCCACAGAGGAAGACAATGCAGCCAGTCCTGATGAAACCTAATGTGCTAAGGTCAGAGGGAAGAGGAGGAGGACCTCCCCTATCAGTGGACTTGGGGAGGGGCATGGGAGGAGAAGGAGGAGGAAGGGTGGGATTGGGAGGAGATTGAGAGAGGAGCTACAGCTGGGATACAAAGTGAATAAGCTGTAATAGATAGACAGAGAGAGAGAGAGAGAAATAGACAGATAGATAGATAAAAGCTGGCAAGTGAGTCTGTGTCTGATGCAGTCAATACTTCCCTTACTGGAGTACCCACATGAACCTTAAGCTGTCCATCTTCTATATCTTTCTTGGGGCCTAGGCCCAGTTTATACACCCCTGACACTATGAAATGTACTTTGTTAAGCTTGCAGAAAAGATCCTGATATAGTTGTCCTCTAAGAGATTCGGCATCACCTAAAAGCAGATGCTGAGACTCACAGCATTGGACAATATTTAGAGAGTCTTGTGGAAAAGTTGGAGGAAAGAGAAAAGTGCCTGGAGGTGACAGGAGCTCCACAAGGAGACCAACAGGACCAACAAACCAGGGCCCAGAGTGGCTTCCTGAGACTGAAATATTTGTGTTTAATGATTTTCCTTTTTTGAAATTAGTTGTTTTTTTTGGGGGGGGGATTATATACAGTGACTTCTTACCATGATTACCTTTCCTGCAAATCCTCCTAGATACACCCATACTTTCTTACACAAATTTGTGTCCTTCTTCTTTTCCTCCATTAATCTAATCCTATCTTCCCATATATTCTTCAGTGTATTATGACCATCCACTAAGATGTGCCAAGGGACACATTCTTAAAAAAAACTGACTCTCCTTATCCCACTAGCCATAAATTATAAGTAGATCCTTGGTTAGGGATGGCATTTTTGTGCCCAGCTCCTTACTACATGGTAGGCATTGCTCTGGTTTGGGCTTGCAGAGTTCTTGTGCTTGCTGTCACAACCACTGAGTTCACATGATCAACTATCATGTCGTGTCTGGAAGGCTTATATAGGCTTATATAGTCTTTCAGTGTCCTTTTCAGAAATGATCTCTAAGCTTTGGCAGAAGAGAAGGCAGTTATAGTCATTTCATTCAGAGTTGAGTATTCAGTGGACTCCTATTCCACACCTTGGTCTATTTTGCACCTCTGTGTTAATTACAATCTGTTACAAACAGAAGCTTCTCTGGTGAGGACTGAGAGATGCATTAATCTATGGCTATAACAATAAGTCAAAAGGACTCAGTTTAATACTACATACATGTAATAGAGTGGCAGTACTAGGTTCTACTTTTATGGCCTGTGACCTACTTATTCAAAGATTCACTACCCAACAGTGGGGCCAGGTATAAGTTTGGTCTCCTGGAATGAGACTAATCCAATAAAAATGTTATTATTTCCTCCCATAATTTTCAAATCTCTATTGCAACAATGGTAGAATCCTGCCAGTCCAGTGGTTATTGTAGTTTACAGGTTTCAGACTTCAGCAAGATTGTTGATTACTTTCCTCCTCTGAGTGTATGTAGAGCAACTTGAACCCTATAAAAGCTAGTAAATAGAGATGAAATTTCCAGGTCAATAACACATTAATATCTCCAAGCATTTCATTATTTTTGTTTTCTTTTTAACAAGTATTCATTTTTAAATAAATTACAGTTTATTCACTTTGTATCCCAGCTGGAGCCCTCTCCCTCATCCCCTCAAATCCCATCTTCCCTCTCTCATCTCCTCTCATGCCCCTCCCCAAGTCCAATGATAGGGGAGGTCCTCCCTCTAACCCTAGCCTATCAGATATCATCAGGACTGGCTGCATTGTCTTCCTCTGTGGCCTTATAAGGCTTCTCCCCCATTAGGGGCAGGGTGATCAAAGAGTCAGCCACTGAGTTCATGTCAGAGACAGTCCCTCTTCCCATTACTAAGGAATCGACTTACACACTGAGCTGCCATTGGCTAAATCTGTGCAGGGGTTCTAGGTGTCTCCATGCATGGTCCATAGTTGGAGTATCTGTCTCAGAAAAGACCCCTGTGCCCAGATTTTTTGGATCTGTAGCTCTCCTGTTCTCTCAAGGTCTTCCTATCTCCCCCTTCTTTCATAAGATTTTGCACTCTGCCCAAAGTTTGGCTAAGAGTCTCTGCATCTGCTTTGATACACTGGGTAGATCTTTCAAAGACCCTCTGTTGTAGGCTCCTGTCCTATTACCTCTTTTCTTCCTCAATTGATGTCATCCAGTTTGTTTTTCTGAATGAAGATTGATCATCTTACCCAGGGTCATCCTTCTTGCTAAGCTTCTTTAAGTATACTGATTTTGGTATGTTTATCCCATATTATGTGTCTAATATCCATTTATAAGTGAGTATATGCCATGTGTGCCTTTCTGCTTCTGTGATACCTCACTCAGGGTGATCTTTTCCAATTCCCATCATTTTGATTGCAAATTTCATCATTTCCATGTATTTAATATTAGACTGTTTTATGCATTTACCCAACGAATTCCCTTCTCTCACTTCTTCCTGTGCCTGCTAGAACCCATTTTATCAACAACTAGGTTTTCATTTTTTGTGTGATCCAATGATTTTAATGAACTTTGTGCCTGAGGACATTGTCTGCTATTGCTAGGGTAACATGTGAACAGCTTGGATAAAATGAGTACTTTTTTCTCATTGACCAGTAACTACAAATATGTTCACAATAAGTGGTGAGATTTTGTTTATCCATCTATTATCCATGATAAATTGTTGACAGACTCAATTTATGCAGGTCTGACACATATATCAATGTTGAGATTTTCATGCTAACAAAATAGTATTAGAATATTGAAAAGTCTGTAATTCTATCATTTTGTTTATTTTATCATACCATCATTTTTGTTATTAAATGAAACTATATAATGTTTACATTTTTGTCTTACTCTTATAGGCCACATTATTTGAAAATATTGGACTCATGAAATATGAAGACATATTTTTAACCTTATCATTACTTCACCTTACAAAACCAGTTTCAGATGAAAATATTACAGTGATGGACACAAACTTTAGTGATATTCCTGTTTGTTTGTACTTACCAAAAAAGAAGTCTAAAATACGGAAACCAGCTATAATTTTCATTCATGGTGGTGCCTTTGTCTTGGGAAGTTGCAGTAAGTGTATTTTTATATGAATATGAATAAATGAGAATATGTTCCTATCAAAATAATTACAGTGTATTGATAAGTAGATGGAGAATTTGTCTGTACAATGTTGATATGGTTAGCAAGTGCATCTTAACAGAGATACATTGGAATGTATGGGTCACAGCTCACACATATTTGCATATATAATTTGGTAAGTAAAATAATCAAGTAGAAACAAGATAGTTTTGTTAGAAAAATATAGGATTAAGTAAACATAATGATACCATAAATTTAAAATTGCAATGAATAAACTTGGAATTAAATTAAAAGAACCAAATCACATAAAATAAATAAACATTGAGGTCAACAAGCTGTTTTAACTGTTAAGTCCTAAATAATGTAATTGCTGTCAGATTACAGCTAACATTTGTACAAATTGTAGATGGTGATACAACAATAATATTGAGGCTTAGGACTCAAAGCATTACTTTGTATTAAAATTATAAAAACAAAATAAAGCTGAGTAAACAGTTCCTGTCTGGAAGTAAGTATAGTAGTTACGACAGACAGGCAGTAGCTCTTCATTACAGTATTTTATCTCCTACATTTTATGACATATTCTGGCTACAGATTCTGAGCATCTTCTTGTTCCTATCCACATTATGTAGATGAGAATTTGGATGGCTTTCTATTTTTTTCCTTTCTGATGGCTCACCACCATTTTGTGATGTTAATTCACATTTCAGTAATTGTATCCATTTGCTGACAAACCTTTAGTCAAACACTGAAGTGTAGAGACCTACAGTCCCCTTTTGTTATCTTGTCTACTTTCTGTATCTTCTTTCTCTAACTTTATGTTTTGAACATATTTAGCTATATATATTTCCCCAAGTTCCATGAGTTCTCAGTTATTTTATTTTACTAAAATAACATTTTATATTGTTTTTGTTTATTTTCTGGCAATTATTATTTTTATGTTTAATATGATAGATGCCAATTAATTCTTTTTACACTAATTACTATATATTGCTAATTAAAGAAAATTGTTCACATTACTTTTTCTTAATTTTTTAAAGAAAAAATTGCCCCTTTTTCCCTCTTTTAAATGATTAACTATTTTATATACAATAACTCTTATAAAGAATTACAAATGCAAGAAACACACTTTTATTTTATTTTAATGAAAATTAAAATTGTTACTTAGATACAGAAAGGTAACCTAAAGGTTACTCGTAAATATATTAAATATTCATAACCACATGTAAATTTGTAAGTCTCTGGAAAAAGAACAAATTAGCTGTTTTAATAGCATTAAACAGTACACCTTGCCTTAGCTGAGTTGAAGCCCTTCATTGAGAAGTTTCTTAAATAAGTAATAACTGTGACGAATCTCTGAGTTTGTGGAAAGCACAATGCTGGCTATAATGTTATCTTCAAATGAATCCCAGGCTTTCTAATACTACTACCAAGAGTTTTATGGAATATGGTGGCAATGAGTTGCAGCCAATCTTTATCCTGATCTCTGATAGAATGTTGCTGTGTGTGACAATGATTACTGAGTTTCCATCCCGCAACCAACTAAAATTCACATTTCTATCACATTCATGATTATTTTGGGGTTTTTATTGTTTGCTATTCACAGGGCACCATTTTATATTTAACCCTTTCATTTCAGAAGCAGCAGCCTACGATGACCTGAACAGATGGACAGCAAACAAGCTTGATGCTGTGGTTGTGGGGATAGAGTAAGAGAACCAAACAAATTACTTAAATTTTGTGGAATATCTAAATTGTAGCAAGAACCAGCTGGTAAAAGTTGCTTAATATAACCATGTAAATAATTCACTAGTTCTAATGGATATGAAGGTGATAGAATTAAAAATTGAGATAGTTCAATAGGTTTGATTCTGTCATAGAACCCAGACACAGACAGAAAAGGACAAACAACTGAAATAGTACTTAATCTTATGAATCAACTTAAAATTTTTAGTAAGATTCATTGATGGTAAGCTTTAAGATATTCATAGTTCCTATTACTTAAATGCATTCGTATTTACTGTGATATCTTCTGCATTTAATATTTCTGGGTAATCCTATCAATTATGCTGAGTTGCACTGAGGACTGCAGAAGCATACAGACTTCATGGTGTGAACACACCTGTCTCACTCCTTCCTCCTTACCACCAATAGCTGAAACCCTTAACCAGAATCTACTCCTCACTATAAGACAGAAGTTACCAGTGAGCTCGGGGTTAATTGGTGAGACTTATTCAAAAGTAGGGCCAATATCTGCATAGCTATTGGTGAGCTTAAGGTATTTACTTGCATTTTTTAACCAGGGCTTTGTTGTGGTTCTGATTGATTTATTTCTAAAGCTACAGGCTTGCTCCTCAGTATCCATTCCCAGCAGCATTTGAAGACTGTGTTTCTGTGATCAAGTTCTTTCTCCAAGAAAAGGTTCTTGCAAAATACAGAGTGGATCCCACTCGCATCTGCATTATGGGAGACAGTTCTGGGGGTGCCTTGGCAGCAACAGTGACTCAACTGGTATGTTGTATGTGTGATATATATTTATTTATCCTAAAGAAGCTGCATTTTAAGTGTGTTTGCTCTACTCTTACATTGTTATCTGTGAAATTAAAATAAACAAGTGAGATTATTTTGCATACAACTTTACATAAGGCTTTAATTGATTAATGCTAAGTAAGGCTCTTATAATCCTATTTTTTAAGGCGGTTTGGGACAGATTCAGGGCATTGAATCGAAGGATGTGTTCTTGCCAGGCACAGGCTTTGTAAGTTTTTTAAACTTACTGTTTCAAAAACTGCTCTGTACTTTGTGAAGGCCTTGAACTTATGAGTCCCCTGTCCCAGAACCTCAAGAAACAGAGATTAGAAAACTGCCATTGTTAAGTAAAAGTTTACCAATTTAAACTACTCTATTCAGTTTTAATAAGGATTTTTTTGTTTACAACTTAATTGAATTTATATAGAAAAATATAAATAATCTCAATATTTTGTAATATTGTAGTTGATGAGTTCATTAGTTACTTTTTGTCCTCTGAAAACAAATGTCTCACAGGAAGCAATTAAAGGGAAGAAGTTAGCATGGTTCCTGAAACCTTCAGTGCATCATGGCAGGAAATGTCTCACATGGCAGTTGCTTATAGCTGTGGCGGTGGAGTGTGGGCTGCCGGCTCTTGTCTCCCTTGTCTTGAAGTCTGAGGGGGATGATTTCTGGTATTCAGCTTCATTTTCTTTTTATAATGAGTAAAATATTTATTTTATAGTTTTTATTATTATTGTTATTATTAGTTACATTTTATTAACTCTGTATCCCAGGTAAATCCCGGTCCCTCATTCCCTCCCAGTCCCATTCTCCCTCCCTTGTCTGCTCCCTGCCCCTTTCCAAGTCCACTGATAGGGGAGGACCTCTTCCCCTTTCATCTGACCCTAGTTTATCAGGTATCTTCAGGACTGGCTGCAAAGTCTCTTCTGTGGCCTAGGGAGACTGCTCCTCCCTTGCAGGGGTGGGGAGATCAAAGAGCCCGCCATTGAGTTCATGTCAGAAATAGTCCCTATTCCCCTTACTAGGGTACCCACTTGGATACTGAGCTACCATGGGCTACATCCGAGCAGAGGTTCTAGGTTATATCCATGCATGGTCCTTGGTTGGAGGAACATAAATGATCCCTATGCCCAGATATATTTGGTCCTTGTGGAGCTCCTATCCTATCCAGATCATATTAACTCCCCCTTTATTTGTAATAGCCAGAACCTGGAAACAACCCAGATGTCTATCAACTAGGGAATGGATACAGAAATTGTGGTACTTTTACACAATGGCATACTACTCAGGAGTTTAAAATGAGGAAATCATGAAATTTTCAGGGAAAAGATCTAGAAAAGATCATCCTGAGTGATGTATCTCAGAAGCAGAAACACACACACAGTGTATACTCACTTATATAGGCCTATAAGATAGGATAAACGTACTGAATTCTGTACACCTAAAGAAGAAAAAGAAGAAAGAGGACCCGGGATAAGAGGATCAATGCTCACTTAGAAAGACAAATGGGATGTAGGAGAAAACAAGTGACAGGACAGGAGCCTACCACAGAGGCCTCTGAAAGAGTCTACCCAGCAGTGGATCAAAGCAGATGCTGAGACTCATAACCAAACCTTCCCTTTGGCCGGGAGCAGGGAATCATATGAAAGAAGGGGGAGTTAATATGATCACCTTCATTTCTAATTCTCCCTGTTTTATTCTTCTGAAGGCTCAACCAGTATGAAGGTGCTCCATATTCATGGTGATTCCTCACTCCTTAGTTAATTTCCTCTGAAGTACCCTCATAGATAGACCTACAGATGTCTTATATTTCCATCTCCTATATGATTCTAAATCTAGGCCAAGTAACCATGACAAGGTGGTAAATGTGTAAATTGTCATAGATAACATTGGACAACATATGCTTAGAAGAATTCCTACTATAATAAAATTATCACCTCATATTAAAATTCTTCTAGAGTATAGCTAAATAATCACTATCAAATCAGTGATATTTTACAAAACAATCTCAATCCAATACATGATTCATAATTCCCAAAATTCCTTTGTAGAACGAAATAATGCTTTGTATCCTTTTAATCATACAGACTAGCTTCCTCTTATAAGACTAATGTATTCTTAAAGCTTGTAATTATTGAATACTTCAGGTTTTCTAAATTTAACATTACCATCCAACCAATAGTATGTCCTCTTTTTTGAGACTAATTTATTTTAAGAAAACTATCCTTGTAGTTATGCAAACAATATAATATTTTAATGAAATGACATCTCCTATAAACCTAAAAATACCTAAAATTTTTCTTGAATCATTTTAATGTTCAGTTAAATGGGGTTATTAGTGCACAGAAAAGCTCTAAAGCAGATCATGGTTCTTTAATAGAAAAAAAACAATATATATACTAGAATACAAAATATATGTTTTATGGTTTAAATAAGCATAACATTAAATTGTTTTAATTATTAAGTGCAAAGAGTTTCTTGGTAATCCGATTTCTTTCATATTCTTTCTAATTGTCTAAACAGATATTTTTCACCAGAGGGCAGCAATGATGTTCAATAATGAAGAGACTGTTTGAAATTCTTCATAGACACTTGAATATATATATATATATATGTATATATACACATATATATAAACATATATGCACATGTGTATATATGTATATCTGTATATGCTTCATTTCATAATCATATAGACAATGGTTTTATTTTACATAGATAAAGCTTATACATTTTTCATTAACAATAAATTATAATATTTTGCTGCATAAGTAAAAAGTACATGCAATATAGTTCTCTGGGCTATCTATTTGTCCTTCCTAATTTATTTTCCTTTCCCATTCATAATTACTATTTATTGGCACAGAAACTCAGTTTCCTTTGATCTGGGCCTTCAAGACACTGTCTACATCTTTTATGAAAAATATATTTTTTGGTTTCAAGTTTTCTCTCACCTTCCGATTAAGAGAATATTTAACTCATGAAAGCTCTTGTGGGTTTTAATTGCCCACATTCCAGGCCCTCAGCTCATCGCATAACACACTGTTCTATTAGACTTCCGCTGCATAGCCACATTAACAGAGAAATTACAAGACTGCAGCAGCTAGACTTGTATCCAAGCCTGAGGTCCCTCTGGAAGCAAGATTTGGAACAAGACCTTAGTGGTTCTTGTCTCAATTGACATTCTCTAATATATCATAAAAAACGACAATATTCTAAACTGTGTGGTTGAAAATTTATATAATGTGTTAGAGATTAAAAACGGGTCACTTCTTTAGGGAGCAGCACTGTGAACCCCATAGTTCACAAGGCTCCTCAAGTCATTTAGAAAGCTGGCAAGTATAATGATGGATTAGTTAAGAAAAAAAAGATAGAGAGATAGAAAGTTACATATTGTGATGGCTTACAAAGTGTCAGAAGTAAAATATCAACAAAAAATCCCTAGAGTTTTGAATAAAAAGAGACCACCTTGTACTTAACCAAATAAGTTTTTAGGCACGATATACAGTATTTACCTATGTGGTAATGGCTCCGTCCTTTAATCCCAGCACTCAGGAGGCAGACGCAGAGGCAGGTAGTCTTTGAGTTGAAGATCACCCTGTTCTACAGAGTGAGGTCTAGGACAGTCAGGGCTATACAGAGAAATGCTATCTTGAAAAACCAAATATAAATACATAGGTAGAAATCCTATCTCAAAAAACCAAATGTAACTATATATAAATATATTATATTTTAATATAAATAAACACAAAATATATTATATGTATATCCTAGATACATATATTTATGTTATATTATATATATATATATATTAATACTTGGTTTTTTTGAGACAGGGTTTCTCTATATAGGTGTATGCTGCCTACACAGAGTGCTTAACGTAAGGTAAGAAATAATCATTGGTCCATTGGGAGCGAGACAAATAAATCTTTGAATTTAGGAGCTATTCTCTTGACTAGGTATCAAAGTGTTTGTTTGATTGATTTAGGCAAAAATTAAATAAATACTAAAATACATAGAATAGTTGTTGCCCAAATACTAATCTTGTGTTTCTACCTCATAAAAAAATCATTAACTTTCGACATTTCAATCCTTCAGTTGATTGACAAAAAGTAAATTTGGTTTATGACTTTTCAACTAAGAAAGGTAAGAACACTGCACGCTCAATTAGCAAAAAGCATGATGGAAGGTTTAGAAACACTATATTCAAAATATTTCTAACAAAATAAAGTTATTGAGGGCTGGAAAGTTGTGTCAGCAAGTAAAAGTGTTGGACACACATACAATAAATAAATAAACATAGTGAAGTTTTTATTTTAATTAAAGTTGTAAAAGAGACACATCATGAAAGATGACAGGAGATTAGGAGCCTGGACTCGAGGGCTGAACAAAGAAACCACTACATAGAGTTAGTTACCTTGGGGACTGGGGATTATTCTCTGCTCCTGAAAGGCTGAGGCCCACTGCTCCTCCTGCAATCATGCCCTCCTATTCCACTCTATGCCTCCTGTTTCACCAGCCATACAAACAGCCACCAGCAACCTTTGTTTTAGTGCTACCCAAACTGCCTTTACATTTCATTATTGTGGCTACTGAAATTCTGTTAGAATGCCTGCAAGAAAATTGAGAGTTAAGTCAATCAATTTAACTTACCATATTTATTATTCACTCTTCACAAGATCATATTTTTTCTAGTTGAGGAGATAGGAGTCATCCTTACAGCTGCACTGTTTTTACATCCAAGGTTCTGGCATCAGGGCAACTGGACAGAAGTCTCAAAGTTTGTACAGAATGTGAAGCCATCTTTTGATTCTGTTATACAGGTGGTACCCTTCCCACAAAGTCCAGGCGTGTCACAAAAGGATGTCAGTTATGAAAAGAGTTCGAAAAGCAAATATGTGGCCCCCAAGTTTCCTTTCTGTGCTTCGAGGTTAGGGTACTTTGGGCCAGATTAGATGCTCTGATGCCAAGGTTAAGACTGATATTGCTGTTCCTCAGGTTTTCAGTGTCCTAGATAAATGAAGACACTGCTAATTTTTCAGTAATTGTCCTCATCAGTGAAGAGGGACCTTTCAGTGGTCACTAGTGTCTCTGTAGGGGATTTGCATAGAACATTCTGAAAGTGCTTTAGTGAACTGAGATCCACTATTTTGGAGTTTATAATAAAATATTAATATTAATGGGTACTTTTGATGTTTTTATTCCAATAGCTTTTGATAGTAAAGATTAAAAATAATTGTGAACTGGTAAAGATAGATATTCCCACCATGAAGTTTTACTAGCTTTATGACAGTACCAATAGGAGAAAAAGACGAGTGACTCAGGACAGCACAGGGGTCAAGAAATTGGAAGCCCAAACATTCTCCCTCAAGTTTCTTTTTAAGGCATTGTGTCATGGGTTTCATTCCAGCTTCTTTTGATTTAAAGATTCCAGAGTTTTCAACTTCTACTGAGACATATTTTTCTCAGTTTTCTCTCCTTTAAATGTCTCAGTTGTATTTAATGTCTCTGTTTTGGAGTATGCATGTTTGCATGAGTATACACACATACACATACATACGCATGTGTGTGTGTAACATGTGCACATTCATGTGTGTGCCCATGAATGTGAAAGCCAGAGGTTGACACTGGGTGTCTCTTTCTCCTCTTTGATTTTGGAACTGGATCTCTCATAGAGCCTGGAGCACAGAATCAGCGAGACTGGCCATCCAGTTTACTTCAGGGGTCTCCTTTTCTCCACCTTATCCACACAGTGCTGTGTTAACAAATAGATGCTGCTATTCTCAACCTTCTGTTTTCTGGCCATCTGTACTCAGGTCGGGAAGTACTTTACTGACTAATCCATCACTCAGTCTCTCCTATTACTAATTTTTCATTGTCTTCTGTATTTCAACACAAAATAAAAGGGTTAAAATAAAGTTTAATCCTGTGTAAGCATGTGTGCTAATTAACTTGGGGACATGTAACTTCTGCTACATGAAAGAGCTGCTGTATGGCTCTACCTCAGTTTTCACACCGTGCTTCCCCCTGGATTTTACACTAACCTGAGAGGATGCAGTTTATTTGTAAACTTCATACTCCAAAGCCATTGTGAAAAATAAGAACCATGAAAAGATTAGAGAAATTTTTATTTCTTCATTTTTTTTTCTTGAACTTTTATGACCTACCTTCTATTGTCCTGCAACTTGGAGTTGTCAGATGGGTAGCATTCTGATGAGCTAATGAGGTTTCATGGTTGCTTTGTGAAGTCCTTTGCCTTTATGAGGGTGTGGCCTTGAGAGATCTTTTCATAGCTTGGGACTTCCCACAGAACTGCAGCAGCTACAGTCACTGCTGCAGAACTGCTGTAGATGTTGGAGCTGTATAGTGCTCATGCTCATAGGGTAAGTCTATGTTCACTTGTGTAGAGTGTACAAGGAGAAAAGATTGTAGCTAAAGACTCAGTACTCCTCTTATTTTGATAAGAAATAGAGACTTTCAACATGCAACATTCCACATCCTTTTTCAATCTTATGATTTTCATAAATTATTATCTGTATTGTCCATCACTGCTACCACACCGTACCACTTAGATAAATGGTATTTTTTTTCTTTAACATGGCAAGTTCCATTAGAAGTTAGCTTGTGGGGGCTGGAGAGATGGCTCAGAAGTAGAGAACACTCGCTGTTCTTCCAAAGATCCTGAGTTCAATCCCCAGCGACCACTTGGTGGCTCGTATCCATCTATAGTAAGATTTGGTGTACAGGCAGAATGTTGTATAAATAATAAATAAATATTTAAACAAAAGAAGTTAGCTTATATGTGAGTTTTGGTAGATTTATTTCATTATATTTGTAGATTTTGCACATTATATTAAGCAGGTCAAAAGCTCTTTTAGGGAAATGAAATATGCTAATACATGCTTATTATTTGAGCTCTTGGGAGACTGAGACAAGGAGTTACTATGTTATCGAACATCCCTGAGATGTGCAACAAGACTTTACTACAAAAACAAAAGATAAATTTCTAGGAACAAAGCCTAAATAACTTATCAAAAATCTAACATCAGAAACAAAAATCTTACCATCTACATTAAGATGCTGATGATCATCTTCCTATTTGTCATATATGAATAAATGTGTGAGCAACTGGGTGCATGTTGTTTCTGCACATATGACGGTGGATTGACACTCTCATGTATTTAAACTAATGACTAAATGTTGAGGGAAAAATCACTAATGTTTTAGACAAATTTATTTTTTCTGGCTATTAAAAAGAAATTATAAATCTTTTTAGTTGGAAGCTATTGATTAATTAGTTTTCATTATATTTCTAGCTACAGAATGATCCAAAATTCAAAGATAGAATTAAGGCGCAAGCCTTGATATACCCTGGCCTACAGTCGCTTGATACTTCTCTACCATCTCATCGAGAGTATGCACATGGTCCGATTCTGTCCAGGGAAATGACAGTTAAGTTGGCGTGCCTATATGTGACTGAAGACAAAATTCTGGCCCAGGCTGCACTGAGAAATGAGCACATGCCAGAAGAGTCAAGACACCTGTTCAAGTTTGTTAACTGGAGTGACTTCCTTCCTGAGAAGTATAAGAAGAACCATGTTTACACTGAACCAGTTCTTGGAAAACTAAATGCTTCCTATCCAGCACTTGTGGATAGTAGGCTGTCCCCTTTGATAGCCAGTGACTCCCAGTTACAGAGTTTGCCACTGACCTATGTCCTCACTTGTGAACATGATCCCTTAAGAGATGATAGTCTCATTTACATCTCACGGCTTAGAAATGTTGGAGTTCAAGTTACTCATGACCACATAGAGAAAGGAGTCCATGGGGTCCTGTCATTCACCAGGGCTCCAGTGTTTTTACATTTGGGATTAAAAGTAAGAGATAAGTATATTACTTGGTTAGAGGAAAATCTATAAATCATTTGTACAAGTATCTAGGTAGTCAGCAAAGCAATCTGATAATTATATTTTGAACTATTGTTTTATAAATGGGTACAAAATAAATTGATTTGTGGATAAAGCTACATTTCAATTTGAATAAAGATTACTGTATATGCTTGAGAATGCTATTTCACCTTCTCAATCTTAGAAATATTGCTAAAATGAGGATACTCACTTTATTATCCCCATGAATTACCATTTGTTGTGAAAGATGTACTCTGAGTATTCAAAGATGGCAGAACAATGAAAACTGTGAGATTGGATACATGCAAAATTTTTGAGATTCAAGGCAGTGATAGACCAAATTCAAAATATATTGTATGAAATTTTTTTCAATAAAAAAAGAATGGAATGGTGAGGACTGCATGGGTTGGCACATTACTCTCCAGCACTACAGAGATAGAGAGGCCAGACAGATCTTTGTGAGTTCAAGTCTAGGCTGGTTTATCTAGCTATTTCCAGGCCAGCCATTTTTGTATAGTGACACACTGTCTCAAAAAGAAAAAGGAAAGTTAAGAAAAGAATCCACGAATGAATAGAAAGTGTGGTAAAGTAGAGTTGTGATGACTTTTTTAAGGACTGAGCACTAAACTGTACTTCTGCTGTTTTTTCCAGTTGTGTGCTGTCCATACATTAATGTAGTCTACTCAAGAAATATGAAGTTAGTTGTTCTTTTCACTCACTTTCCATGAAATTTATATACTACTTTTTATAAGAACAATTTGTGTACTGGAGGAAAAGGGTAATTTGACTGTAAGTTGTTCCTAAAGCTAAAATGTTTAGCCCTACTTAAACTTTTGTAAGATTAAACTTTAGGGTAACCTATGTGGATTTCATTTATTGCTAAACAACGTGTCTTAATGAGTACCCAGACAACGATAGATTGCAGATAGCATTATTTCCAGTGTTCTTTTGAATTTTCTACTGAAGCATTATGCACACAAAGACTTGCATACCCAGGGAGTTTTGTGAGCTGATGACCTTCAGACAGGTTTGTTTCTCTGTGATGATGGGACCCACACTCCTATCAGCATAGATCAACTCATAAATGTCAGCATTTCTGCTAGGAAACATTATAATCAGAGTTTATTTCTCTGACATCCTGGTGATTCTTTTTCTTGTATACCATTCATTGTTTGATCTGTTTTGTGCTTTTCCTTAATGCTGAATAAACTTTTTAAAATGCAGGTAAGTGTGTCTTGCAAATTTCATTGGAAATCTAACCATGGTCTCCAAATAGCTTTCCATTAGTATTTTTCTTTAGCTTGATCTCCTTGTTCATCTCAAATATGACTAGATCACTCATCTCTTAGACTTCATCAATGAGGATCTTTTGGGTCATTCAGACCCTAACCTATTGCAAGAACATCAGGAAAGGTTGAGTAAAAGGTTTCTTTACTGTTGTTTGTGAAGCCGTTACATCTTAAGTAGAAGCACTCTGCTTGCTTCATTTGTAAAAGAGAAAGAATATTGAAAGTCTTATATCAAATTAGACTTGAAGCAAATCACTTGTTCTCATTAGCTATTAATCACAAATTGAATAGAAAGACATATGTTCTTCAGGTGGCAACTTCTTGTTCCAGAAGATATATGAGGAAAATACTTGGAAAAGTCGCCTGAAGAGGATATTAAACATAGTCAATAGAGGGCTCTAGAGAGCACCCAACCCAGAGACTGGCTATATTCCTGCTTAGGTCCCCGCCCATCCCAAAGGGAACTGTTTGCAATAAATCTGCTAAGTCTCTTTCTCTGTGGCTTGGTGTGTCATTCCCAGATATTCAATTCTTTGTTATTTCCATCAAAGGGCTTGGCAATTCCCGAGAAAACCACCTGCACCCTTGTTACAGTACTTGAAGTTTCAGTCAGACTCTGGGAAGATCTCTATTTTGGATTGACATATCAAACTGTAAATTGCAGGGAATGAATCAGAAGTGGCCATAACACTCTGGCACTCTTAGAGCTCCTTCTGAGTGAGGGCCTCTCACTCATCTCAACCTTTAGTACCATGGTCAGATTCTCCAGCTACACTAGAAGTAGGGAGAGTAGGGGACTGGAGCTGGTGAAATGATGTGCTTTGATCTCATAAAAGTAAGTGAAGATCTCTACTGAAAAATTAGAATGAGGCATGCACAGTCACTTTTCCAACCAAAGAACACTACAAACTGGACTCCAGGGAACTGATTATCTTCCCAGGGTGGAAAGGTGGAAGAAGGGAGATTTGCCCCTCTGTATGCATTGGGAAGGCCCATTTGGAAAGGTCACATTTATGTTTTATCCCTAGCCTCATGCTTAGCTCTTGCGCCTTTGTGCTCTGACATAGCTAAGTTTAAGCACCCCAGGGTAGGTTAGCTGGGGGAAATGAAGGAGTTTTAACCATCCTTTTGGTTTCTTGAGCCATTCTATGAAGGAAGCCAAAACCTGAAGCCATCCTGAAGTGTTGCTATAATGTTCTTGTGGAATGTATACAATCTACTCTGGTTCATTCAAATGCTGATTTCTCTCGCCCACTACCTGGTTTTCATCTGGACATTGCACTGTGATGTTTATTCTAAGCATCACCTGTCTCAAGTTTGTATAAACATGTCTCCAATTGTTCTGTGTACTTTCAGTAAAACAACCAGCCCGAAGCTGAGCAATAGAGAGAATTGGTTGGGACATCCTGGCCCAGAAAGAAGGGAGTAAGAGGAATAGGACAGGAGAGATTGGCAGGAGAGGATTTGGAAGCATGAGGAGAGATGAACCAGACCTAAGATATGACTGAAAGCAAGTATAATGTGGGAAATCTGAATGGAGGAAACTATGCGCACTAGGAGGTACCGGATAGAGTACCTATTGCCCAGCATTGTGCTCTAGGTTAATTAAATAAATCCTAGTCTCTGTGGTGCTTTGGTTAAACAGCGGATTTAGGAATAACCACTGTTTAACTAAAAGATAAACTCAGAATAAATATTAATAATTGACAAGACGGAAGTTTTCTAATATGGAAAAAAGAAAATCAAACTAAACTTGTTTGGAGTTTAAGTTGGTAAGTACCTGAAATTCAAAGGCAGATAGCTGTGAGTGAGACAAGAGGGGAAGTTCTGGGTGAAAAAAAGTTCACTGGGTGCTGGTACCCCTTGGGGTCCTTACATTAGTTTCTAGAATCCATATGGCTACTACAAGTTGGCTCTGCTTTTCCAAAGAGCTCTTAAGAAGAGGTTTATAAATGTCCTGACTTAAAACTTTACCAACCAGGTTCTCACTCACAAGTGGAACCTTGCACCTTCACTTATCTGTGGTCTGAAGTGATATCTGAGCTGTGAGAGAACGTTCTGGGGTGGCAGGCACAGTACCTTCCGTAGGTGACTCTCTGGAAGACAATAGCTGTCACCCTGAAAATGCCTTTCTTCCCTACGTACCCATTCTTTAACCTAGGCTTCCTGATGTCCATGTTGTGTGTGCAATGTTTTCAGCTGGCCTTACAAATGTCGTTGATCTATGAGATACCCCAAGCTGTTGGAGGAATGCAGAATAAAGTGGCATGAACAATGATTGTAGGGCCAGGGTGGGGTTCAGAGGGCAAGAGCTTGCCTAACATGGAAGAGGCGCTGTGCTCCATCCCCAGCTCTGGAAAATAAATCCTAGCTATAGTTTGTACAGCTGCGAGCAGATCATGGCGTGGCTTGAGAGGTAGCAGACAGTTTTCTTGCTCCATTAGGATCAAGAACCTTTTGCAGGCCTCTGTGTTTCCCAAGAACATAGCAATTTCTGCCAAATGTTGTCAATGAAAAAAAAAAAGCTGTTTCAAAGAGGCTTCCAGATGTAGCAGGACATATTGCGTATAGTAAAAATCACCCACTCCTCCAGTTAGTAGAACAAAAATTGGTCAAGCACTGGGGCTTTAGAATCAGAGTAGGCTGTTTTGGATTTTGTTTTCTCTTCTTCCTGGTTCATGCTTCCCATTGACTGAAAGGCAGGTGTAGCATCTATTTTCACTGCATGTGATCACTACTATGGATGCTAATTTTCTCCTTCAGACACTGCCTCCTGACCCTGATCTGGACCCTGACCCTACTCAGAGGGATTTCTCAAAGCCTGAGGATATTGTTAACTTAATGGACAAAATGTCCTTGTAGATGTCTACCAGTTGTGCTAGGGACCCTTCTATTTTCTTGGTACCCTAGTCTATGGTGACTTTTCTTTCCAATTAGATAGCATCTGCCATGCCAGGGATTGCTTTAGAATTTAGAATAGGTTATCTCTGAATAACCATGTGATAAATCAGATGGCAAATCAAGTATTTGGGGGTTCACAGCATCAAATATCTTGAATGCAAATGAAGCTATCTAAAACAGGTCCTGAGTCCCCACAGGGAGGGTCAGGAGGGTAATATGACCTAAGAAAAACCAATGGGGGAAACTGGAAAATGGAAGGGAATTGAAACAATGAGCAGATGAGGAAATCACACCATTTGTTCTGGCCTCTCCTCCCACAGAATAAACTGTCCCAGATGTCACCAGCCAGCACATCAGGTAAACTAGGAAGTGTGGGTTGGGAAATGGCAGTCTGGATCTAAGATTGCTCTTCTTCCTTTCTTGAAAATAGGAAAAACTGGTTCTAAGATTTCTGAAAAACTACCACTCAGCTGCCTTCTCAAAGACTGGGTAGAATTAGACCCTCAGCATACAAACAAACAGACAAACAAGCAAACAAACAATCAAAAAATCAAACAACTCCATATGGAGTTGTGTCTATATATAAATAAATAGTCAAAAAGCATGGCTCCAGTTTTTCCTGACGTATGTGCACATGTGTGTGAATGGTGTATTTATGTGTGTGTGTGTGTCTGTGTGTGTGTTTGTGTGTGCATCTGTATGTGTATATCGTTGTGTTTGAGTATGGAGGCAGGCAGCCAGCCTCTTGAAATTTTCTCTAGGCTATCCCCCATAGTTTTTGAGAGTGGATTGCTCACTGAACCTGGGTATTGACATTTAGTCCTGACTGACTTATCGCAAAGCCAGAAGTATGTGGCTGTCTCTGTCTCCTCAGTGCTGTGCTTACCAACATGCCAATACACTTGGGGCTTTATGTGGTTACTAGGAATCTAAAGCTCCTCATGCTTCTACTCAAGTACTTTACCTAGGTCATGGATTTACCACAGGAATCTTTTGTTAGTCTGTGGAGTTTGAACAAGCATCTATTGACCTTAGATAAGATAACTGAAATAGATCAAAAGCATGACTTCCTCCAACTCCAACTTGTTGATCCAATGAATTTAATTTTGGTTACCTACTGAAGCATGGTAATCAGGAAGCAACAACACCTAAAAAACTCACTATCCCAGGTAATTTACTCTTCATATTATATATACCAGAGGAGTAAAGGGTCTTCAAGCATGTCCCAGAGTCCTCATGTAATGTCAATGTGCCAACCAGGAACTCTGTGAGCTTTTCTGGCCATCTACAAGGGAATGGTAATGGACTCCATTCTGTGATGTTTTCGCATGGGTTATTACAGCTGCCTGTCAGGGGTTGTCGAGGGCATGGACACAACTTGGGTATTCAGTTTCACAATATTGGAACAGTCAACATACATATAGCAAATATACACAGCAGATAGAGCTGGTATGGCACCCACATCTGCCCATTAACACTATTCAGACACAGGTAAAACAAGAAATGGCATAGGATCACTGAATTGATGAGGGTGCAAGTGGGTAAGAAATCTGTTTAAATATGCTGTGCTTATAAATCCCAATCTCACTTTCCCTAATTTTTTCGTTTTTCTGGTCGTATTTTTGCCTGAGGTAGGTATGGATCTCAGACTGCTTGCTGATTCTAATCTGCAATGGATTATGATAAATGCACTGATGCTAATTGTAATTTCCCCCATTTCCATCTCTCTTTTTTCCTCAGAAAAGTGTGAGGCCACCAAGTGGTGTCAGTCCACCATGGCACCTCAAGTTGCAACAGGACTAAACACATCATCTTCCACTGTGCCCAGTTAGGCAGAAGGGATCTAATGGCAGGCAACAGAGTCAGAGACAGTCCCTACTCTTATTGTTAGGGAACTCACATGTTGACCACACTGCACATTGCTACATATGTGCAGGGGATCTAGATCCAGTCTATACATACTCTTTGGTTGGTGGTTCAGTCTCTGTGAATCCCCATGTGTTCAGTTGAGGACTTCTTGTGGTGTCCTTGACCCTTATGGTTCCTTCTCTTCTCCTTCCCACTGTTCCACAAAAGTTCCTGAGCTCAGCCTATTGTTTGGCTGTGGGTTTCTGCATCTGTTTCCATCAGCAGCTGGATGAAGCCTCTTAGAAGACAGTTATGCTAATCTCTGTCTGCAACCATAGAAGAGTATCATTAATACTTGATCAGGGTTGGCTCTGTCCCATGGGGTGCTTTTCAACTTGGGTCATCATTGGTTTGCCATTTCCTAAATCTCTGCTCTGTCTTTATCCCTACACTTCTTGTTGACAATTTTTGGTAAAAGGTTTTATGGCTGGACCTCTGCTAGAAGTCCCACTTGGCTAGAGGACGTGGTAAGCTCAGGCTCCATGTCCCCTGCCTTTGGGCTCTCAGCTATAGTTACCTGCATAGATTCCCAGGGGCTTCCTCCTATCCCAAAGATTCTCTCCCAAATATTGTAGCTTTTTATGGGATTCCAAGTGTATGAATTAGTGGATAGCTGATTCATATGCTTTCTCTTGGGACTGTTTTACTTCTGTTAGTTTTACTCATTCAATTTCAGTGTGACAGTTTTTGTTTTGTCTTTATTATATGGTAAATTGTTATGTTTTGTTGTTAACACTTAGATGATTGTCACACACATATACATATATGTGTGTGTAATATATATAATATATACATTATATATATATATACACATATATATATACAGATATATTGAGAGAAAGAAATGGAGTAGATCCAGAATGGAGAGAAGATGGGGAAGAATTGGAAGAAGAGGGAGAAGAAACTGTATTTAGTTTACATTGTATGAGAGAAGAATCTGTGTTTAATAAAAATGGGAGAAAACATGAAATAAAAAGCTGTGGTAAAGAGAATCCTGAAACATCTGCTGTTCCATAATACAAATATTTTGACCCAGATTGATTTAGATATGGACAACAAATTTGAATCTTTAGACATGTATTTAAATTAGATTACCCTTCAAAAATAGAGAACTAGTAACCTCACACAGGGGATTTCAATAGATGGGAGTATAATATAGGTGGTGTGAAGACAGAATCAGATAAATTGGAGCAGGGTATGTTAGAAGAGTGGAGAATGGGAAGGAAGAATAGAAAATGGTAGATGAAAAAAATAATAAATAATAAAATTCCTTGAAAAACTACATGTAAATGTACTATTGAAGTATAGCTTCCTGAAATATATACATACAAGTTTTTACCCTATGCCTGTGGGAGAATACATTCTCAAGATGAACAATTATGCAATAAAAAGGTCAATGCTGGAATGTGTTACCTTCTTGAGAGTTGTTTGTCAGTTGGGTCTCATGCACTTTCCAAACATTGCAGACCGTTGTTGTTGCTCTTAAATTTGAAGGTAATATCCTGTTTCTGAAGACACCACATACTGGAGACACAAGGTACAGAGAATTCCAGCTGATACTGCCCTGGAAGATTAAGCCTTAGCAGCTAGCTGTCATGTTGCTGGAAGGTTATGTGAATGCTAACAAAGGAGAAAAGTTAACAACTGTGTCATCAAATTGTGAACACTGCACACTACAATAGTGATTGCCAGATAAGACTGGTGTAATAGTAGCTTCGATGTTTTGATAGAAACTACTCATCAACAGCAACAACCAACAACAAAATATGGCTGAATAGGTCATAAGCCTAGAGGACAATCTAACATATTATCCTGCTAATTTTACTAATAAAATACCATCTAAGTTCTTACTTTTAGAGTCATAGATTATTGTATCCTTTAAACACTATCAGATAAATCTTCTCTGCTCTAAATGATGATTAATAAAAGATTCAGAACTGATCAGTGTACATGGAATAAGAGACTATGGAGTGCTCAGCCTCAGTAAAACATGCCTTCCTTCAAATATTCATGATTAACCATGAAAGAGAAATTAATTAATTTCTAGGAACAAGAAGAGCAGGAAGAAATGAAATGTGCAGCTTGGTGCAGAAAAAGGGACCAGGACACTTAAGAGCACAGTCAGTCATGTACTGAAAGGGCTGTTCAAGAGATTACAATCATGAAAGATAAGCTATCTGCTCTGCAGTGGAGCAAAAGAATAGGTGTCCAAGCCTGATGCCCCACCAAGAGAGACAATCTAAAGGGTTTCTTGTTCCAAGAAAATAATTGCTTAGAAAAATTTTTTATCAGGTTTAGTGTACAGAAGCTGCTGTAGCTCTGGTCCAAGAGCAGCAATGTTTATCTTAAATTGACATCCAAACGTCTCAGTGTTTTCCAAGTGATATTGGCTTTAGAGTCATTAATGCTGTAAGAGTCAGGAGATCATGGATTTCCCCCTAGGGTTTCATGGAGAACAGCTGCAATCAGAAAATATATCTGAAGGTCAGAGTCCTAAGAGAAGGTTAAGTGAGGTAACAGATCTGGCCTCATTCCCCAACTCCCTTTTACTTTGTAATGATAGGAGCTGTCTGTCTCCTGAAAGCCAGGTGCCTACTTCACTGTGGCTATCAAATCAACACCAACAAAAACAGCATGAAAATTTCTACAAGTGCTCAGAACTGTTGATACCTTCTGCCAATCCCAGTTGACAATCAGAACTCTGCAGTTTAAGCTTGGGTTTAAAAGTTTAATCCCAATGATATCTTTACACTTTTGTCTAGTTTCAGTTGAAGTCAGAAACTGATGGGAAATAAAAACCGGCTAGAAGTGGGTAAATAGAAGCTGCTTTTGTTTTCTATGGTCAAATAACTGAGGCTACCTGGAAAGGAATTTTACTGTATTGCCACATTCTTCTTCTCTCCCCCCCCTTCCTCCCCCTCTCTTTCTATTTTATTAGTAGTAGGAGGTGTGGTCTTATGCAGGCTCACCTTGAACTCACAATTCTTTCATTTGAATATTCCCACCATGTATGGCATTCTTTTCTTTCTTTCTGGCTTTGAACTAAGATCAATTTTACATTTAGAGGCTGCTTATGTTCTGTCCTATGTGACCTCTCTAAGTCAACTACATTTGAGACCTCCATCCTTGCTTCTCTCTAATTTGCTCTCTGTTAGGTTTGTGCGAATTTATCAGATATATACCAGAATACTGAACTTTGAAGCACATCTCTCACGATTTTTTGTCCTAATTTTATTTTTTTAAATAGTCTGTACTATAGGCTTTGTTATTCTTTTTTTTTAACTTCTTAATTCTACCTTTAGTAAAATGGCATCAGAAAAAAATGGACTTATATCATTCTTGTACTGTGTTGAGAGTCCCGCTAATATATACTCCACCAATTTAAAAGATTTTGCTAATTATACATATTATCAGTGCATATGCCATAGCACATTCTGTTGCACAAAGATGCCCAGGTGCATAACCTGTTACAGCAGTGGCTTGGCGTGGATTGTTCCATGAGTGTTGTTACAATGGCATCTTACCTGGAAGAGCTTGACTTCTACCTTTGTCTTACTCTTTAGCAATTGATGTATGAGGTAGCATTTGGCTTGCAACACAGAAGAGTTTGGAGACAATTTATGATGGAATATAAACCTCTGTGCTTTAGATTGTATTGTATCTGAGAAAGTACCAGATGGTTTTCCAAAGTGGTTCTACACTGCCAGAGCCCGC
This sequence comes from Pachyuromys duprasi, assembly GCA_028658305.1. NCBI lineage: Eukaryota > Metazoa > Chordata > Mammalia > Rodentia > Muridae > Pachyuromys > Pachyuromys duprasi. The sequence goes on along the minus strand of CM053766.1, from coordinate 21,236,459 downwards.
CAGCAGAACAGAACGGGGTTCTGAGTCGGGAGTGAGGATTGAAATTAGTAATGTACACTACACATATTATGTTCCGAGAGGCTTCTGGCCACTTGCTATAGCGTCAATAAGCTCTGTACCCGAAAAGCAGCAAGGCCATCCAGCCTTCTTTATTTAAACAAACAGCTTACACAATGGGTTAATTTTACAAGGAAGTGAGGCAGAGTTGAGATTTCAAACAAGCTCTCCCATCTGCTGTCACTAAACAAAAGGCGAATGGACTTGCAAATCCTTCCCTGACTCCAAGGGAAGGCCTGGAAAACGCCTGTCTTCCCTGCTGAGACTTGAATGACAAACAGCCGCCAAAAGCGGCTTTGACTCAGCCCATGACAGCTATTTATACATATTATCAGTGCATACGCCATAGCACATTCTGTTGCACAAAGATGCCCAGGTGCATAACCTGTTACAGCAGTGGCTTGGCGTGGATTGTTCCATGAGTGTTGTTACAATGGCATCTTACCCGGAAGAGCTTGACTTCTACCTTTGTCTTACTCTTTAGCAATTGATGTATGAGGTAGCATTTGGCTTGCAACACAGAAGAGTTTGGAGGCAATTTATGATGGAATATAAACCTCTGTGCTTTAGATTGTATTGTATCTGAGAAAGCACCAGATGATTTTCCAATGTGGTTGTACAAATTAATATTCCCACCAGCAATCAGAGAGGATTCCCCTTTCTTCACATCCTCTCCAGCATGTTTTGTCACTTGAGTTTTTGATCTTAGCCATTCTGATGGGTGTAAGTTGAAATCTCAGGGTCCTTTTGATTTGCGTTTCACTGATGACTAAGGATGTTGAACATTTCTTTAAGTGTTTCTCCGCTATTTGATATTCCTCTATTGAGAATTCTCTGTTTAGCTCTGTAACTTTCTTTCCTTTTGCATTTTTATTGATATTATAAAATTAGGAGGTCATATGGCTGTACAGAGTTGTGACTCACTCCTCAGGTGGTGGAAACCTGAAAAGGCATATGATTTCATACACGTAGGACAAGTACATTGACAAAAATTTTCAATAAGTTTCCCAAAGCATCTGAATATTTTTTAATTGGGCAACTTGGTTTGTTGGTGTTTAGCTTTTGAATTCTTTATATATTCTGGATATTAGCCCTCTGTCAAATATATAGCCCCTTTCCCAATCTGTAGACTGTAGATTTGTTCTGGTGACAATGTACTTGTTTACAAAAGCTTTTGAGTTTCATGAAGTCCCATTTATCAACTGTTGATTTTAGAGCCTGAAGTTTTGGTGTTCTGTTCAGAAATCTACCATGTCAATGAGGTCAAGACTCTTCCCCACTTTTTCTTCTAACAGGTTTTATGTGTCTGGTTTCATGTTGAGGTCTTCATCTACTTGGATTTTAGTTTTGTGCATGGTGATAAATGTGGATGTATTTGCATTTTTCTACATATGGACCATCCAGTTAGACCAGCACCATTTATTGAAGATGCTTCCCTTTTTTTTTATATTGTATGGTACCTCAACATCCAGCTATACCATTCATAGGCCTATATCTGAAACATGCTCAACTATTCAACAAGGACATTTGTTCAACTATGTTAGTAACAGCTTTATTTGTAATAGCCAGAATCTGGAAACAACTTAAAAGTCCTTCAGTCATGGAATGGATACAGAAATTGTGGTACATCTACACAATGGAATACTACTCGGCTATTAAAAACAAGGAAATCATGGAATTTGCAGGCAAATTGTGAGAACTAGAAAAGATCATCATGAGTGATATAATCCAGAAGTAGAAAGACACATATTGGTTCATACTCACTTATAAGTGGATATTAGATATATAATATAGGATAAACATATTAAAATCTGTCATCCTAAAGAAGATAAGCAACAGAAAGACTCTAGGGAATATGCTTAATCCTCATTCACAAGGGCAAACAGGATAGACATTGGAAGTGGGAGAAGACAGGGAACAAGACAGAAGCCTAGCACAGAGGACCTCTGAAAGACTCTACCCACCATAGTATTGAAGCAGATGCTGAGACTCATAGCCAAACTTTGGACAGAAAAAGACCTGGAGGGTCTCCACAAGGAGACCAATGGGGCCAAATAATTGGGCCCAGGGGACCCTGAACAGACTGATACTCCAACCAAGGACCATGCATGGAGAGTACCTAGATTCCCTGCTCAGATGTAGTCGAAAGGCAGCTCAGTCTCAAAGTAGGTCCTTTAGTAAGGGGAGGAGGACTGTCTGTTAAATGAACTCAGTGGCTCTCTCTTTGATCACTTCACCCTTGGGGTACAGTCTTACCAGATCACAGAGGAAGAGGGTGCATCCAGTCCTGAGGAGACCTGATAGGCTAAGGTCAGATAGAATGGGAGGAAGACCACCCTTATCAGTGGACTTAGGGAGGGGCATATAGAGAGAAGAGGGAGGGAGGGTTGAACTGAGAAGAGAAGGGGAAGACAGCTCAGATACAAAGTGAATAAATTTTAACAAATAATAAAAAGATTATTTTGTATCCTCTGTGCTTATTGTATTTATATACCTATAACAGAAAACATTTTAGAAGCTGGAAAGTGAGAATCATAGATGCAGTTATAAAAATATCATCACTTATAATAATATCTTTTTTCCTGAAAAAACTGGGATTATGAATATATATGATGTTTTCTTTTAATCAGTATTTTTAAAGAGACTTCACTTTTCTTTAGTGGTATATCCACCAAGTAATATTATAGTTTATGTAGTTAACATTTTAATCTTTAACATGTTTTATTAACATGTTTTATTGAGGGTCACATAATGTTTATAAGATGCTATTTCTAATGTTAATTATATATTGGCAACATAAAAGAAGTAACATTTCTAAAAGAATATGTGAGTAATTGTTCAGATATTTAAATATATTTGTTGCTTTTTAGAAAGCCGAGGTTCACACATTTTTTTTAAATCATGTGTACAAATCATTCGTGTTATAGAATTTCTGTGCTTATTTAACCATCCACTCTTTTTAGGATATTTTTCTCTTTTTAAGTAGTTCCTAGGAATTTTGTACTCAAAACTATGCATTCTTTTGCCAAAAGAATTTGGTTTACATTCATTAGTATTACATAAGTTAATGATTAAGTCAATGGCAATCATAATTTCATTATAAGTTTACATAAGTGTTATGTTGCTATTAAATTATATTTTAAAATCAGAAAAATACGTGATGACAGTGGCATATTTTAAAATTATTTGTGGAATAATTGTAGAGCCGGCCATCTTTTCTTCTTTTGTATTAGTGTGTTGTGATATCCTGTGTGTGAAATCTACCAGAAAACTGTGCTGTCTACTCTTTTGAGAGCAGAAAGTGTGCTGTATGACAAACACTCCTTGACATATCTTAGGCCCACATAGCTCAAAGGCCACATCTTGGTACCTACTGCTGTGTTTTCTGTCTTAAGTCCATGTTGCTGAGATTTAGATTTTGTAATGACAGTACTCAATAATATACCATATTCTCTTTCGCTAAAATGTGCTACTTTCTGGAAGCTTCATGGATATTGTAACAATAGGAAGGTTTAGAGCATAGACAAGAGAGCGAGCAATGAATGATCAGAGAGGACACAAGGAAGACAGATGTAGCCCATGGCAGCTCAGTCTCCTAGCGAGGGGAACAGGAGCTGTCTCTGACATGAACTCAGTGGCTAGTACTTTGATCACCTCCTCCTCCTCCTGGGGGGGGGGTGGTTCAGTCTTACCAGGCCACAGAGGAAGACAATGCAGACAGTCTTGATGGGGCCTGATAGGCTAGGGTCAGTTAGAAAGGGAGGAGGACCTCCCTTATCAGTGGACTGGAGAAGGGATATGGGAGGAGAAGATGGAGAAAGGGCAGGATTGGGAGGGAACAAGGGAAGGGGCTACAGTGGGATACAAAGTGATTAAATTGTAATAAATTAAAAATAAATAAATAAAGACTACATTAAGTGAAGTACTTAACAATTGAACACCCAAATGGAAGCCTGTCAGTCACTGGAATGATTACTTAAATAATACACAATTTTTTCATATATATCCATATGTAAGGAAAACAAAGTACAGTTACGTGTTTCATGTCAATCAACAATATGGGAGATCTGAGCTCCACCCTATTTTACTTGGTATTGGAAGGAAATGTCTGCCTTCTGATAGTCTTGTGTCCACTTCACATTGTTTATCAAAAAGATGGCAAGGGAAACAGCTTGCAAATGTCTGGCAGCGATCAGAAATGTGCAGTAGTAATTCTGATGCCCTCTCAATTCCCACTGAAAAAATCAGAGCCCCTCATCTTTGCCTTGTCCTTAAAATGCTCAAATCCACATGAAATATCCCTCTGGTATTGCTAGTAACAATGAAAGCCAGGGACTGATAGGAAGTAAATACCAACTGGCAGAAACGCCACTGGCTAGGTGAACTTTGTATGCGATACTGGGCCTTACAGTTTTCTATGGATGTAGAGCTAAGGCATCATGTTGTGTAGAACATTCCCTATTTCCCTCTCCAATCTTTCTTCTCCTTCCTTATTCCTCTCCTCTCTCTTCTCCTTCTCCTCCATGTCCTCTCTCTCTCCTTCCTGCTCCTTCTATTCCATCTCCATCTGCCTCATCCTCCCTCCCTGTTCCTATTATATTTGGGGGAAATGTCTTGTACCATAGTAAGACTAACCTGGAGCATGCTATGCTATCAAGGTTCACTTTGCAATCATGATTCTTCCCAGTGAACTCCCTCTTTCTGGGACTTCAACTGTGCCCTGTCCCATACCTGGCTTAGTTTATTGTGTTTTTGTTTTTTGTTTTTTTTCTCTCTCTCTCTATTCTTTTTTTCTTCCATTCTGTGATTGGGGGGAAAAAAACCCTCTCTCCTTTAAAGGCTGCCTTGTGATTATCTCTATTTCAGAGGCGAGTGAGAGATTCTCACGTGGACTCCATTTTCCCCCTCTTGTCTTTCATGTCTAAGGGGAAAAGTTCTTTGGTTTAAGGGATCACATTATTGGTTAGACTAACTAATCTAGTCACTTTCTCTGAAGGTCCCTTGTCTGAAATTTTCATTCCATCTACAGAATTTCCCCAGGGTGCTAGGATTATCGTTTGACTGACCATGTCAGATAACATGTACCTCCCACTGACTGGGAATCTTGAGGGTCACCTCATAATTCTACTTACTACAAGGTTTGCACTTCGTTTTGTGAGTGGTTGAGCCTTTTGTGGACTCCTATGTTTTTACACTACTTGCAGGTCACTGAGACAGTGGAGTATGGGCTTGTGTCTTCCGTCGGTCTGAACCTAACTCATCCTTAATCTATTCCAGCCCAGCTCCCATTCACTTGTTCTCTCTTGTGCTGTGAGAGCCAACCAGACTTACAGTAGATCAATGAGCAAAGGTATCTCTTAGGTTTTGTTACCTTCTACCTTTACTTTTCCTCTCTGATTCTGTTGAGGTAAATTTTATTAGCATTCCTTTCATGCCTTCGCAGTTATATTTTTACTTAAAACCATAAAACAAATTAATAGTATGGTTTCTTGACATTCTTTTCTATTAAATAGTATGATTTCAGAAGCTGGTGAGTTGAGTGATTTTTATATTTTCTTTCTTACTTATTATAATTCTGATTTTGAAAACTTGAGGGTAAACGGTTTATTTGACTGGATGGAAGGGAGGATAAAGTACACTGAATTCCATGTGAGTTCTATGCACTTCAGAGGAGAGAGGGAGAGGAAAATAAAAACTTAGAAAAGTAACCTAGTATTTTAAATAATGGTAGAGGCATCCCGGTTGCACATGTGGGGCTTTTCCACTCAGCTTGTTCGCAGCCCCTTAATCTTCTTCCATCCATGAGCCATGTAGTTTTAGTTCCCCCCATTTGAGATGGACTTTTTAATCCTGATATTCTGGTGTTCAGATAGATTAAGGGTTAAGATTACAAAATGAAACAAGTATGAGTGCCAGGGACACCTTTGGTCTCCAAATTAGTGAAGAAGGTGGGAGAGCCTCCATCAGCAGAACGTATTTTTATGGCAGAACTGATAGAAGACAGCTAAGAGATAAGAGGATTTTAATTAAAAAAAAACCACACAAATGTTAAGTTATACTGAATTTGAAAATCTTTGGTTAATCAGAATATATGGAATACCAGGATATAACAAGTGTTTGTTTAATCAATATGGGGTTTTTCATGATTATACAAAAAAACATATGAATCTGAAAATTTTGAGTTTAACATATGGTGATGTGCATACAAATCTAATCATTGAATGATTTAGTTCATAATTTGGAAAAGGAAAATAATTTCATTCGTAATTTCCTCTAAAATTCACTGACAGAAGACTGGAATTTTCTAAATGGCCTGTTCTGTCTGTGTTAGTTAGCCTTAAGGTTAATTAAATGTTATATCACATTTTATATTGCTTTTAAACTATTGTCACTACTCTTTACAAAATAGCAATAGAACAAAAGGATTTTTTGGTTGTGTGTGTAGGTGTGTGTGTGTGCACGTTCTAATTAGAATTCTAGATATTTCTGCTCTTTTAGTGTTATGTGACGAATGAGAAAACCCCTGCTCTCACATAACAGTTGCCATGATTGCACATTTTATTACACGTTTTGCTTTGCAGTATCCATAATGCAATGTAGTTGCATAACTGGTTTCAGCTGTGGCTTCATCTTAGAACTGAATGCCAAGTCCCTGTTACTAACCACTGTTTTACTTGTTACAGTTCATCTACCTTTGTTTTACTGCTTCGTAGTCTATATATGGGGTGCTGTTTAATATCACAGCACAAGTTTGCAAAGATTCATCATGGGACACAAGACTCTCTGCTTTGGAATCTCTTGCATATTATTTGCTTACTGGCTTTATTCACCTGTTCCAGAAAATATTGAAGAACCCTGGAAAGTCAGATTTGCAGATGCTCTTATAAAAATGACTTCACTTGTGGTAATATATTTTTTTCATGGGGAATTGGGATGTCATTTTATAACTATATATGAAAATTCTTTCATTACAAAATGATTGAAAGAGATTTCAGGCTTCTTTCTTTGTTTTGTTGTATCCATTCCTCAACTGAGAGACATCTGGGTTGTTTCCAGATTCTGGCTATTACAAATAAAGCAGCTACGAACATAGTTGAGCAAATGTCCTTGTTGTGTACTTGAGCATCTTTTGGGTATATGCCTAAGAGTGGTGTAGCTGGGTCTTG
>CM053766.1:21201823-21228736 GCA_028658305.1 Pachyuromys duprasi | reverse complement strand
TCTTCTCCATTTCTTTGAGGGCCTTGTTCATTTCCTCTTTTTGTCTCTCCTCTTGTTCCTCCAATATCTGCATAATCAAAGCTTTAATATAATTTTCCTGTGTCTCTGCTGAATTAAAATCTCCACTGCTTTTGGGTGTTTCTGGTGGAGCCATGGTGTCCTGATATTTGTTGGGTGAGTTCTTTCACTGATTTCTGGGCATTTGTTTATATATAATCAGGGAGCTGTTTGTGCTTTAAGGCTGTATTTCAGTCTGAAACTGTCAGTCTCTTGTGTCAGGAGTATTCTTCAAGAAGATCAGGGATTTCTTGTGGTTTGTTATTGTTTGTTGTTGTCTCAGTTGAACTCTTTTGTGGGCTCTGTGTGCCCGGATTCGTGCTCTGTGCTTGAAGCTGTGAGCACTGCAGGCTGGTCACCCCTCTGGTCTGGAGGTCTTGCTCCTCTGTCTTTTGAGATGTCAGCTGGGGTCTTTGTGCTCATCACTGGGCTTGTTGCTAAGGGCTCTTCCCTGGAATGGAGATTTGGCTCCCCCTTCTGGTCCAGGGGCTGTGCACCAAGGTCTGAGATGATATTTGGGGCACACACAATGGGTTTGGGTTGGTGTGCCTCTGCTGAATACAGGCCTGTCTGAAATGGTGCCCGAGGCCTTCTCTGTCTGTCCTGTGGACACACACAGGGACTGAGGTTTTTGCTGGTGTGTGCGTGCAGTGTTGGCCCTCAGTGTGCAGTCTGGTCAAGATGGTCCCCAGACTTTCTCAGTCTGGGGTGGCTCCGGCGATCTGTGCACGCCCACCGCGCACCCGTGGGTTGAAGCAGAACTCAGGTCCCTCCCAGACTTGCCCGCAGACTGGCACATGGACTGAGGTTTTGCTGGCGGAAGCATGCGGCATGTGCCCGCAGAGTGCAGACTGGTCAAAAGGGTCCCCTGCCTTCTCAGACTGGGGTGGTTCTGGTGATTAGTGCATGCCTGCTGCACACCCTTGGGTTGAAGCAGAACCCGGGTGCAGTGTGCGCTCCCAGGGTGCAGTTCGGTGAAAACGGTACCTGGTTCCTCCTCAGACTGCCCGCCAGACTGTGTGATCTAGTCTATTATGGCAGGTGTGTGTGCCCAGCGTGGCTGCTCGTTCAGATCAGAGCTGTGCGCCGCTGGTCACCCTGAGATTTTTCCGGGGAATAACTGGGTGTCCCTAGGGTTTTCCCACTTGATTTTCTCCCCGTGGGAGTTCTGCTCACCTGGCAATCACGAATGCTGGCGTTTTAGGTCCCAGAGTTCAGTCTCTTGGTCCTTGAGTTGTTTCTGCTGTCCTACTCCTCAGACACAGTGTCCTCTAGTGGCAGCCATCTTGGATCTCCCCAATTTTGATAAAATATTTAAGTTCTATAATTTTACTTTGAAAAGTCACTGTTTTTTTATTGTTAATTAACTTAATTTATTTACTCGGGATGGCAATTACAATAATATTTTTACATACGTCACTAAAACTTACTTTCACATGCCCTTATGATTGGTAAACATTCAAATCACTTCTGGTTCTGAATTTCTGTATTCAGTTTTCCCATGCGGTCAATCAATGTGAAATAGAACTGTAACACAGGCTTCCAAATTTTCCATCAAATTAAGGTCAGATGGAAGGGGAGGAAGACCACCCCCATCATTTGACTGGGGGAGGGGCAAAAGAAGAGAAGAGAGAGGGAGGATGAGATTCAGAGGGGATGAGAGAGGGGGCCATAGCTGGGACACAAAACAAACTAAAATGAATAAAAAAATTAATTTTAAAAATTTTCATAATACTGGCTTCTGAAAATGACAATATTTTGCAACATACCATAAAAGATTATTTGGAGAGACAACAAGAGAATAATGAGAAAAATTAAAGTCAGTATTAACTAAGAATTAGATTCTATACTCCCCGGATGAATTAGAGAGAGGATAACCACTTAAATTTCTAAGTCAGATAAGCAGTAATTGTCATTATGCAATATTATTATGATTTATAAACACAATATAAAGAATGCAGAAGTCATGGTTATTTTTATAGTTAAAAATTGTTGCTGTTTACATGAAATTAAAATTTAACAGAACATTTTGTAATTTGATTTGCTAAATATATCAGCTGGATTGAAGGCATCTCTGGCTGAAGACTGTATCTCTGGTTTTTACTCAGGTCACATGGAAAAAGTGATTGGCTTTCACATGTGAGCTTGGATGAATTTAATATGTTTATATATATATATATATATATATGTTATAATTTGTAGCAGAAAGCTTTGATGTATGAAAGCCCCATCTCTTGATTGTTTGAGATCATGATTCATTTATTAAGTGTTTTTAAAAAATATCTATCTATCTATTTATTATAAATTATAGTTTATTCACTTTGTATCCCAGCTGTAGCCCCCTCCTTCATCCCCTCCTTCCTCATCTCCTCCCATGCCCCTCCGCAAGTCCATGAAGAGGGGAGGTCCTCCTCCCCTTTCCTCTGACCCATAGCCCCCTCCCTCATCTCCTGCCAGTCCTACCCTCTTTTTCTCTCCCCCCCCATATTCCTCCTATATTCCACTGATAGGGGAGGTCCTCATCCCCTACTATAATTTGCTATCCTATCAGGTTTCATCAAGACTAGCTACTTCTTCCTCTGTGGCCTGGCAAGGCTGCACCCTCCAGGGAAAGGTGACCAAAGAGCTGGCCACTGAGTCCATGTCAGAGACAACCCTTACTCCACTTTCTAGAGAACATGAATGGAGACTGAGCTGCCTCTGGGCTACATCTGAGAAAGGGGTCTAGGTAGGTCCTTTCTGTGCATGGTCTTTTGTTGCAGCATCAGTCTCTGCAAAGACACCTGGGCCCAGACTTTTTGGCTCTGTTGGTCTCCTTGTGGAGTCCCTGTCTCCTCCACGTCTTTCTATCTCTCTCTTCTTCCATAAGATTCCCTGAACTCTGCCCAAAGTTTGGTTATGAGTCTCCTCATATGCTTAAGTACCCTGCTAGGGAAATTATTTCAGAGGCCTTCTTCAGTAGGCTTCTGCCTTGTTCCCTGTCTTCACTTGCTTCTGATGTCTAAGCCGTTTGTCCTTCTGAGTAAGGTAGCAGCTTTATTTGTAATAGCCAGAGTCTGAAAACAACCTACAGGTCCCTCAACCAAGAAATAGATACACAATAAAATACTACTCAGCAATTAAAACAAGAAAATCATGAAAATTTTCATGTATGGAAATGGATGGAACTAGTAAAGATCATCCTGAGTGAGGAATCCCAGAAGCAGAAAGACAGATATGGTATGTACTCACTTATAAGTGGATATTAGCCATATAAGGTAGGATAAACATACTGAAGTCTATGGTCCTAAAGAAGCTAAATAACAAGGAGAACTCTAGGGAAGATGTTTAATATTTACATATTTTAATGAGGTTACATTTTATTTTAAAAAGAAACACTGAAGTTAAAACCAAATATATTGGGAGAAGTTTAAAATATATACATACCTATGGGAAGGGAAAACATGAAATTGAGTAATCAGTAAAAACTAATACTCCAACCAAGGACCATGCATGGAGATAAGCTAGAACACATACACAGATGTAGCCCATGGAAGCAAAGTCTCTAAGTGGGTTGCCTAGTAATGGGAACAGGGATTATCTCTGAAATGAACTAAGTGGCTGGCTCTTTGATCACCGACCCCTGATTGGAGAGCAGTGTTACCAGGCCACAGAGGAGGACAATGCAGCCAATCCTGATGAGAAGTCACTGTTATTTCTATTATACACATAAATAGAGATTCAATTTATGAAATTAATTCATAATTTGAGATGTATAGTTTTAACTTGTTTTGTACTTGTATACAGTAAAACTCAATCATATTTTTATTGAAAATTTATACACTATATTCTGCTCATGGTTAATCTCTCCCATATTATCAGAACACTCCACACCTTCCCATCCATCTAACTCCACTACTTCTGCCTCTGTTTCATCAGAAAACAAGAAAAACAAAACAAAATGTCAGACAAACAGAAAAGAACAGTACAAAACTATAAAAACACAAATTTGGAAGGCAAAAATTACAAGGAAAAGGCCAGTAAGATATTTTAAATGCCTTAAAAGGCATTATTAGTCAAAAACTGTAAGGTACTATAGAGTTCATTTTGTGCTGGCCATCTACTGCTGGACATGGGGTGGGGCAAAACCTTGTGTTGTTTATAGACCCAGTGAGATACCATTGAAGAACAGTAATTTGCATTACATATATATATATATACATACATATATATATATATATATATATTAGCATGCCTGTTGAAAGCTTAAAAACTAACATTCTGTATAAGAGAATATATACAATATTTGGGTTACCTCATTCAGGATGATTTTTTTTTCTAGCTCCATTAATATACCTGGAAATTTTAAGATTTCAAATTTATATTTGAATAATGTTCCAATGTGTGAATATATTTATCTGCTGGTGGACCTCTACATTGTTTTCCAATTTCTGGCTATTATACAGAGAGAAGTAACAAAACTGATTGAGCAAGTATTTCTGTAGTAAAGGGTAGGGTCCTTCAGGTATATGCCCGGGAGTGGTATAACCAAGTCTTAAGGTAGGTAATTTCCAGCTTCCTGGGAAACTGCTACACTGAGTTCCATAGTGACTATTCATATTTGCACTGCCATGATCAATGCATAAATGGTCTTCATTCCTCACATTTTCACAAGCATGAGCTGTCATTTGTTTTATTGACCTTAGCCATTCCTACTGGTGAAAGATGAACTCTCGGAGTAGTTTTGTTTTTCATTTCCTTGATGACTAAACATAGGAACATTTCTCTAAGTGTTTCTTCTCAGCCATTTTCATTTCACATTTTGAGAATTCTTTTTAATTCTATACCTCATTTTCAGTTGGTTGTTTTCTTGATGTCTAGAATTTTTAGTTTTTTTATATGGTTTATATATCAGTCCTCTTTAGAATGTATATTTGGTAAACATCTTTTTCTGTTCTGTAACCTACTGTTTTGTCTAAAGATCATTGTCCTTTGCTGTACAGAACCCTTTCAGTTTCTTTTGGTGTCATTCATTAATTGCTTTTCTTAGTGCCTATACTAATAGTGTCTCACTCACAATGTCTCTTCCTGCACCAATGAGTTCAAGACCATTCCGCACTTTCTCTTTTATCAGATTCATAGTATCTGGTATTATGTGGTGCTTCTTTGATCCACTTGAAGTTGGGTTTTTTGCAGTGTGAAAAATATGAATCATTCTTTTATAAGAATGGCCAAGCAAAACACATGGCCATCACCACTTGTTGAAGATGTTATCTTTCTTCCAGTGTGAATTTCTGTTGTCTTTGTCAAAAGGCAGATGTCCACAGGTCTGTGAATTTATGTCTGGGTCTTCAAATTGATTCCATTGATCTCCATTTCTGCTTTTGTACCAATACTATTTTCATTTCCTGTGGTGGAATTTGAGACTAAGGGCAGTGATACCTCCAGTACTTTGTTTATTATTTAGGGTTGACATCAGCTATCATGACTATTTTGTGTTTTCATGTGAAGCTGAAAATTATCATTCCTGTATTGGAAAATGATGAGGATTGCATTGAATCTGTAGATTGCTATCGGTGGTGTTAGTGTTTTTTACTGTATTAATCCTACTAATCTATGAGCATGGGAGATTTTTCAATCCTTTGAAATCATAGTCAGTATTTTTTCTTCAATATCGGAAAGATTTTATCATACAAGTTTTTCATTTGCTGGTTAGAGTTACTCCAAGATATTATTATTTTTGAGGCTATTGTGAAAAACATTATTTACATGGTTTTTCCCCTCAAACTGGTTTCATTTGTATATAGGAATGCTACTGAGTTTTGTGAATCAATTTTTTATCATGTTATGTTGCTGAAAGCATTTATTCACTGTAGAAGCTCCCTGTTTGATTTTTTTAGAATCATTTATGTGTATAATACCATCTGCAAATAAAGATACTTAGATTTCTTTCTTTTCTTCTTGTGTCTACTTGATCCCCTTCAATTGGCTCATACCTCTAGCTTATACTTCAAGTGTAATTGTGGATGATTTTTTATGTGTTTTTCTACTTGGTTTGGAAATATTTTATTGAGAATTTTTGTATTATATTCATAAAAGAAATGGGTCTGTAATTTTCTTTCTTGCATTTATTCTCTATTTTGCAATCATGGCCTTTAAAAAAGAATGGGATTATGTTACTTCTGTTTCTATTTTGTCAAATAATTTGAGGAGTATTGCTCTTAATTCTTCTTGGAAGTTCTGGTAAAATTCTGAGCTGATTCCATCTAACTCTGAGGGATTTTTTTCATGGGGATGAAGGGGAGAATTTTAATTACCTTTCTTCTATTTGACTAAGAGTTATGGGTCTTTTTAAATTGCTTACGTGATCTTGGTTTAATCCTGGATGGTCATATATATTAAAAAATCATTCATTTATTTTAGGTATTTAGTTTTGTGGAGTACAGATTTTTAAAGTATATTTTTGTTAGTCTATGACTTTTCTCAGTTTCTTTTGTGATGTTTGTGTTTTCTTCTATAATGTTTGGGTGATTTTTGATAATTTTATATGTGGTTATAATACATTCTGGTTACACTTTCTATTCCACCTTTTAAAATCTTGCCTCTATCTTTACCAACTCTGTGGACCTGGACTAAGGCAGATATTTTGCTCTCCTTGTTACACTCCATTGTAATCTTTCTGTCTCGGCCTCATCCCTGTTTCAGACTACTTGCAGATGACATTTTTTCCCTACTCTACCTATATTTCTTGGGGACTCCAATTAAACTTGATGTAGAATCAGCTTTCTTCTTTCTTGTGGACCCTCTAAGCTATTCATTCTAGCCCATTTTTATTCCTTTGTGTCATCCCCTGATACTTAGAAACACTTTCTTCCCAGGACTCTCAGTGACTACAACTGGCAGGGACAGAGAGAGATGATTTGGTATGTACTTCCTGTCCTTCAGTATGATCTTTCAATTCTTATCCTGAGCCAGGTAACAACCTTCTTATAGATGCACCTCCTCTCATCTCAAATACAATCACTGGAAACCTTTACACTCAGTTCAGACTCAGGGTCTCCTGTTCTTTTCATCTTTATCACTTCAGATGTCTTTACATTGATATGATCTACTTGCAGAATCCCTTCCTCCTACCACAATTCCTGGCCAGCTGGTATGAATAAGATCCTCTTGGCAGGGAGAAAACAGGGAACAGGACAGTTGCCTACTACAGAGGGCCTCTGAAAGACTCTACCCAATAGGGTATCTAAGCAGATGCTGAGACTCATAGCCAAACTTTGGGCAGAGTGCAAGGAATCTTATGAAAGAAGAGGGAGATAGAAAGACCTGGAGGGGACAGGAGCTCCACAAGGAGAGCAATGGAAACAAAATATCTGGGTACAGGGGTCTTTACTGAGGCTGATACTCCAACCAAGGACCATGAATGGAGATAACCTAGAACCCCTGCACAGATGCAGCCTATGGCAACTCAGTATTCAAGTGGGTTCCCTAGTAAGGGGAACAGGTACTGTCTCTGACACAGACTCAGTAGCTGGCTCTTTGATCACCTCCTCCTGATGGGGGAATGGCCTTACTAGGCTACAGAGAAAGACAATGCAGACAATACTGATGAGATCTGAAAGGCTAGGGTCAGATGGAGAGGGACAAGGTCCTCTCCTCTCAGTGGACTTAGAGAGGGGCTTGGAAGGAGATGAGGAAGGGAGGGGGGATTATGCAGGAATGAGGGAGGGGTCTACAGCTGGAAAACAAAGTGAATAAACTGTAATTAATATAAAAATAGAAAAAATAAACAAAACAAAAGATCCTCTTGGCTTCTTTATGAAGCCTCTGTCAGCCTATTCTTCTAGTCTGCCTTTATTCCTCATTATAACCTACAAACATACAGAAGCATTCTTTACTAGACCTCTTTTGATTGCTTTTGGATTATATCACCCTAGCAAGACATCCATCCTTGCCTCAGCAGAAGAGGATGCATTCAGTCCTAATCAGACTTGAAGTCCAGGAGGCAATGATACCAGTATTTCTTTTTCCTTCTTCTGAGAAGTAGAAGGCAGAGGAGAAGGGGTGAGAGGGTGGGACAAGAAAAAGAGGAGGTAGCTTCTACAGTCAGGATGTAAAATGATTAAAAAATAAGCTTAATAAAACAAACAAAGATTCAGAGGGAACAACAGAAATCAAGAAATATAGGAAAATATAGTCAAACAGATGAAGGGGATATAAACAATAAAGAAAACACAAAATGAGGGAATCCTAGAGATGAAAAGCTTAGGGAATAGAATAGGAACTGAAGAGTTAAGCATCACTAACAGAATACAAGTGATATAGGCTAGAATCTCAGATATAGAATATATAACTAAAGAAACCTATACATGGGTCAAAGAAAATGTTAAATCTAAAAAGTTGATGACACAAAACATCCAAGAAATCAGGGATACTATGAAAAGATGAAATCTAAAAATAATAGGAATAGAAAAAATGAAGAACCAAGGTCCAAGGACTATAAAATATTTTCAACGTAATAGAAGAAAATTTCCCTAATCTAAAGAAAGTGATGTCTATAAACACAAAAGAAGCTTAAGGAACACCGAACAAATTGGACCAGAAAAATAATTTCTACTGCCACATAATAATCAAAACACTAAATGAGCAGAATAAAGAAAGGATATTGAAAACTGCAAGGAAAAAAGGTCAAGTGACATATAAAGGCAGAATTTCTCCTGACTTCTCAACAGAGATTCTAAAAATCAGCAGGGCCTGGGCAGATGTCTTACAACTCTTAAGAGACCACAGATATTAGCACAGACTACTACATCCACCAAAACTTTCAATCACCATAGATGGATAAAACAAAATATTCCATGACAAAATCAAATTGATTCCATATCTATGCACACATCTAGCCTTACAGAAGGTACTGGAAGGAAAAATCCAACCCAAGGAGGTGACTGTACCCAAGAAAATGCAGGAAATAAATAATTCCACTGCAGCAAAATTAAAAACAAAAGAGTCCATGCATACACACTACTACTACTATTACTACTACAACTACTATAACTATCAACACAAAAAACAAGAACTACCAATCATTGGTCATTAGTATCTCTCCACATCAATGAATTTAACTCCCCATTGATATGGTACCGGCTAACAGAATAGATGCAAAAACAAAACCCATAATTCTGCTGCATAAATAAAACATACTTCAGCAATAATGATAGACATTACATCAGGGAAAAGGTCTAGCAAAAGGTTTCCCAAGAAAATCAACTGAAGAAGCAAGGTGCAGCAGCCATTATATATCTGATAAGATAGACTCAAACAAAATTAACCAAAAGAGATAGGGAAGGAGACTTTATACTCATCAAAGAAAAAATCCACCAAGATAACAGTACAATTCTAAACATCTATGCCTCAAATACATGAGCAACAACACATGAAAAAACAAACAGACAAACAAGTGAACATTATTGAAGCTCAAATAACACATCAATCCCCAAATATTAATAGTAGGAACTTCAACACCCCTCTCTCACCAATGGACAGGTCATTGAGAGAAATTAAATAGAGAAATAATGATACTAACAGATGTCAGGAATGAAATGGACCTAATGGACATCTATAGAACTTTTCACCAAAATCAAAAGAATATATCTTCTCAGCACCAACAAATACAAGACAAATGAAATATGCCTTGCATCTTACCAGATCACCATGGAATTAAGCTGGACTTCAACAATAACAAAAACAACAGAACACCTACAAACTACTGTAAACTGAAAAACTCTCCACTCAATGACACCTGGTTAGAGAAAAAAAATAAAGAAATTAAATACATCATAAAAATTCAATGAACATGAAGATGTAATATATCCAAACTTATGGGAAACAATGAAATTGGTGCTAAGAGGAAAGTTCATAAAACTAAGTGGCTTCATAAAGAATTTTTATATTAGCAACTTAACAACACACCTGAAAACTCTAGAGCAAAAACAAGCAAACACAGGTTTAAAAAAAAGTAGACAGCAAGAAAAAAACAAACTCAGGGCTAAAATCAATAAATTAGAAACAAAGAGAACAATACAAAGAAACCAAGGACTGGTTCTTTGAGAAAATCTACAAGATAAACAATCCCTTAGCCAAACTAACTAAAAGACACTGAGAATGTGTCCAAATTAATGAAATCAGAAATGAAAATGAGGACATTACAACCGACACTGAAGAGATCTAAAATATCATTAGGTCTTACTTTAAAATCCTGTATTCCACTAAATTGAAATGGAGGTCTTTTTTGATAAATACCACTTAACTAAATTAAATTGAGATCATGTAAACAACCTAAATAGTCTTCTATCCCCTAAAGAAATGGAAGCAATCATTAAAAGGTTCCTAGTCAAATAAAAAAAATAGATAAATAAATAAATAAACAAACCCTAGCCTAGATGGTTTCAGTCCAGAATTCTACCAGACTTTCAAAGAAGAGCTAACACTAATCTCCTCAAACTATTCCACAAAATAGTAACAGAAGGAACACTGTCAAACTCATTCTATAAGGCCACAATCATCCCAATATTTAAACCACAAAGAAAGAGTATTTCAGGCCTTGTTACCTTATGAATATAGATGCTAAAATACTCCAAGAACACATCAAAAATTCATCCACTATGATCACCCCAGGTCTTCATTGCAGGGGTGCAGGAGTGACTCAATATACAAAAATCCCCAACATAATCCACAATGTCGACAAACTGAAATCTCATGAGATTCTGAAAATGCTTTTGACAAAATCCAACACCATTTTATGTTAAAGGTCTCAGTGAGATCAGAAATACAAGGTATATAACTAAACACAATAAAGGCAATATACAGAGATTTTATAGCCAACAAAAATTAAATTGAGAGGAACTTAAAGCAATTTCATTAAAATTAAGGTGAAGACAAGGCTGATCATTCTCTTTGTATCCCTTCAATATAGTATTAAAATCCTAGCTAGGGTTGTAAGACAAAGGAGATAAAGGGGAAGAAGAAAGTCTAAGTATCACTATTCACAGATAATATGATAGCTTATGTAGATGACCCCCAAAATTCTACCAGAGAACTCCTATAGCTGATAAACACCTTCAGCTATAGGAGCGGTTATATATAAAATTACTTCCAAAAATTCAGTAGCCTTTCTTTATACAAAGAATAAACTGGCTGAGAAAGAAACTAGGAAAACAACATCCCTCAAAACAGCCAAATACAATATAAAATCTCTTAAAGTAACTAACCAAGCAAATGAAAGAACTGAATCACAAGAACTTCAAGTCTCTGAAGAAAGAAATTGAAGGAACTATCAGAAGATGTAAATATCTCCCAGGCTCATGGATCAATAGAATTAACATAGTACAAATTGCTATCCTACCAAATGCAATCTACAGATTCAATGTAATTCCCATCAAAATACCAACATGATTCTTTACAACCTTGAAAGAACAATTATCAACTTCATATGGAAAAACAAACAAACAGAATAACATTCTTCCATTGATGGTGGATGTACATCCTTTTACTACCACTTTGAAAGTCAATCTGGAAGTTTCTCAGAAAACTGGAAATATTTTTACCTCAACACTCCTGGGCATATACTCAAAATATGCTCCATCCTACCACAACGACACTGTTCATTTATGTTCATAGCATCTTTATTAGTAATAGCCACAAACTGGAGACAATCTAGATGTCCCTGAACTGAAGAAGGAATAGAAACTGTGGTACATTTACATAGCAGTATACTACTTAGCTATTAAAAACAAGGACATCATGGATTTTGCAGCCAAATGGATGGACTCAGAAAAGATCATAGTGAGTGAGATAACCCAAACTAAAAATGACATGCATGGCATGTACTCATGTATAAGTGGATATTAGCCATACAGTTACAGGAGAACCACGTTACAATCCACAGACCCAGAGAAACTAAGTTACAAGAAGGGCCCAAGGGAGAATGCTTTAGTGCAACTGAGAAAGGAAAATAATATAGACGTTGGAGGTGGATGGATGGAAAAAATTGGATAGGAGTGTAGATCAGGAGGGCAACAGGTGTGAGGATTAGCAGTAGGAAAAATGGAAGAAAGAGGACTGGGTGAGAGGACAGAAATAGGAGGTGAGTGGCATCGCTGGGACATGCTAGAGACCTGGTATATGGGAGGCCCCAGGAAGTTTGTGGTGGTCACCCTGGCAGATACTCCCAGCAGTGGGGGATATGGAGTCTGAAGTGGCCACCATTTTATAGCCAAGCAGGTCTTCCAGTGGAGGAAGGGGCACATCAACCTCAGTTTTAGTTATTTTTATTGATTTTATTTCTCCTTTTGCGTCTCAAACTGTTTTATTCATTTCATTCCATTACTTGCTTGTGTTTTCATAGATGTAGGTTTTTTTAAAGAAGTTTATTCATTTTTTCTTTAAGTACTTTCATCATATTCATAAAGGCTATTTTAGTGTCTTTTCCTTGTACTTCAGCTAGATCAGAATGTTTAGAGTCTTTGTGGTAAGGTTACAGGACTCTCATGGAGACATATTGTCCTGGAAATTTTAATTATATTTTTCTGTTGGCATGTAGGCATAAGAGACTGGGGAAATTACAAACCTAGGTGCTGCTCTCTGGTCTTGTCTTCAGTGTGGGTGTTTTTGTTTGTTTGTTTTTGTTTTTTATTTGTTTGCTTGTTGTTTGGTTAATGTTTCTTTTTGTTGTTGCTGTTCTTATTGTAGTGTGGTGGCCATGTGGCCTAGCAGAAAATCTCTTCAGGTCCTGATAGTTTGGGGCACCAAAAGTTCCAGGAAAAATGTTTATCTTTGTTACACATCCTTAGGGTTAGGAATGGAAATGGACTGTGGGCAGCTGAAGGGCTTCACAAGAAGAAGGAAAGCGTGGTGTTCTGCCACAGTCTACTTACTTAGTGCCCTGGGAATGGGGGCAGATAGTGATGAGAGGACACAGCAGAAGTTCTGTTAAATATCTGGGTTGAGATTGGTGGATGAATGGAGGGAGGGTTGAATATCAGTTGTTGGTATACTTGCTTTTTTCTTAGAGTGGACTGTGATTTATCAGGGAGTGTCTGCTGAAGTTAGGGCATAGAACAAAGCAAAAGATGTAGCGATCGAAACTACTAAGAAAAATCTGTGTGATGCATTTGGAGACAGGTGCAGGAGGGAAAGGTGGGTTACAGTACATATTCTGCAGCAGAGGTAGAGGTGAGACTGGGGGATTCGACTTCCATGTATGAAGGAGAGGTGATGATCTGAAGTTAGCCTACCTGCTTCTCTGACACTGGTTGGCTCCGGGTTCCTATAATGTTGGTCAATGGAAATAATATTTCCATAACACTGGGGGAATAATTTCACAGTAAGTCTCCTTAATAATCAAGTGTTGTCACGCGAATATTCCTGAGAGTATATTTTACATTGTAATCAGCTTTAAATAAACATTAAATAGTGTGTACACATTTCCAGACACAATCAGATAAATCTAAAGTATACACGGTTATCAATTTAATGGAAACCTATTGTCTAATGAGATTACAGATAACATCAAGTCTGATTATGAGTTTCATTTTTTTCTCAGACCAGAGATAGCACAACACTTGTCCTGAAGGTAGAGGTCATAATCTTTTCAGAAATGAAGCCACTCATTATATCATTGTCTTATCAACTAAGTTTTGGGACTCTCAGTATCACCCTACTCATTATTCCAAGCTTTTCTTTATATTATATTATATTATATTAATAGTTATGTGACAAGAAACTTTCAGAGTGCTGGGCATTGTTAGAATCAAGATGGAGTCAATAATATAAAATATAATGAATCAGGAAGAGTGATGAGACTTGATAGGCCATATGGGAAGGGAGGAAGTCTTCCCCTTTCTGAGGGCAAGGGGAAGAGGATTGGGGGAAGAGGGAGGGAGAATGAGGCCAGGAGAAGTTCAGGGAGGGGCCAACAATAAGATATAAAGTGAATAAATTATAAAAAATAAAACAAAAATAAATTACAAAAATATAATGAATCAATTTATAAAACAACACAAAATAAAAAATAATTATCAATATTACTATGAAATAATGGTCATATTTTGTAAACAGTATTATAGGAACTATGACTTGGAAAATTATATACCTTTAATCTAATACACAACTTTCTGAAAAATATATATTTATGGTTCTGATAAAAAATGTAAAAATAACTAGGTAAAAATTGTATTTTACCAGGAGATGTTATAATGTCTTTAAAGTAAAAGATATAATTAAATCTTTGCAGACAATCTCAAAGACAATAACTAGAGGCTTTTTTTGTTTTCTTTCATTTAAGCAAAGCAGAGATGTAAAATATTTCAAAGATATTAAACTTGGTCATTCAAAACCTAGATAGGTAGATGATTACTTGGCAACATATAGCTAGTTCTTCAAGTCATTTTCAGCCTTAGTAAAAGAAACATACAAAGCTCATTGCTTCTCAACCCTAAGGATGGTGTACCTAATGGATTTTATCTGTGTACAGAGAAAACAGAAATAGATGATCTGTTAAGTAGAGAGCTCTGAGCAGGTGAAAGTCAGTGCACCAAGTTGAGAATGCAATTAAAAGTATGGGTTATTTCTAGGAAAAAAATCAAGTCCTGTACCTCACTTATCTTTTATTTGAAACATGTGAGAGATGTATGTGTTGATGATTATAATTTTCATGAGAACATACTTGTTTGCTTGACACATACACAGGTTCAGTAAAAAAATAGTTGCTAATATTGCCATAAAAGATTAGAAGAGCTTCTTAAAGGTGATTATGGTTGGATTGGAAGACCAAATTAGATGTGGTTTATGAAGCATCCATAGGAAATATCAGGCCAGTAAAGGCTGTCTGTCTGGAGATACCAGAGTTATGGACGTGAGGCAAAGAAAAGGAGAGAAATAGGGTAAAGATGCCTGATGTGCTGAACCCATGCCCTAACTCACCTAGCTCAGCCTCTGACGTCCTCCTTGTCTCTCAGGTGAAATCCAGTAAATGGTCTTTTCCAATTTATTTTACTTCAAAACTAATATGCCATCAATGAATATTGAATGCAACATGGCAAAATAACTTAATTTATTAGCTTAAAATTAATGAGATTAAAAACAGTAAGTTAGTTAAATAAAATGAACAATAAATGACAAAAGAGAAAGAAAGAGCCATATTAAATGAAAGAACCCAAGGAGAAAGGTCCTATGCTAGGACAAGAGTAAGAAGGAGCAACAGAAAATCATATGCACAATAAAGAAACAGTACACAGACAAAAAGAGATAAACAGAAGGAAAAACACAATGCATTATTAACAATGATGAGACTGAAGATTATACTGTAAAAAAAAAAGAAGGTGAAAAGATAATTTATAAAATAAAATATGGGTCCAACTTCTTGGTGGGGCCTCTATCATCAGATTTTACTATTTGGAAGAAATAGTCAGCTATATCTGGTATAGTCCCACTTTTTCTACTGTTAAGGTTGGTGCTGAGCCTGGGATGTTAAGGATCAGATGTGCAAAATAGCTACTGTCACCCTGGAAGCTTCTTTGCCCTGGATACTAGGAGCCTCTGCTGGCTAAAATTCTCTTTGCAGCCTGTGCGTTGGGCATGTTCTTTGCCCCAGACTCCCCAGTCTGTACATCCCAGAGTGGCTCTTTTCCAAGTTTTCCAATCTTAAAGAGTGTCTCCCACGGTTGTTGGAGACACAAACAGAAGAAACAAACAGAGCACTGAGATCTGGATGCAGACGGGTTTTGTTTCTTTTATATCCTCTCCAACTCAAAACACTCTGTGAGGGAGGGAGAGGACTGGAACCTGTATGATCCACTGCTTCTGGCCTCCATAACTTGCCAGAGGCAAGGATATAAGATGACAGGGACGCAGCATTGAAGATTGAACATTCCAGTATCTCCAGGGATCCTCAGCTAACTGGCCTTGTTAGAGATTGGAGGACACTGACCAAGGTGCCCTTCACTGTCAGAGATAAGGCTGACTCCCTTCCTCCACTCTGACTTGTATAACTACCTCATATGCAGAGATTAGGAGGGATAGCCTCTACATTCCCTGACCTATGATTGTTAATTCTTGGTCCTAGAGTAACTCAGTCTTTGGAGATGGAACCTGGCTTCAGCTCTCCAGGCTACAGAGAATGACAAAACAGATTTCTTCTCCGCTGTTTATGCACATATAGATCACTGAAGCACTAAATTCTCTAATTGGATTTTAGGGGTATTACAAGAGGAGATTTTTGTGTGTTGCTGGGGCTTCTGGTCACTTTATAGCAAGTCTCTCTCTTTTTATTTGTGCCTAATCCTTGATGTTCTCCTTCTTTTCCAGGAAGAAGGACAGAGCTGTGCCTCATTTTTCTGCTTAAACTGTTTCTCTGAGATTTTAACCTATTGGATAATTTATTATTATTATTTTTGATGATCTTCAAAATAAAATGTCTCCTGCTTCTGAAAAATCTCTCCTTCAAAAACCATCACATGGGGTCTGCTTCCAATCTGTCATCTTCCCCAGAAATCTTCCCCAGGAAGCCCTCTCAAAACTATTTCAATTTTAGCATGGTGAATATAGATACTATTAACTTTACTATTACCACTATGTTTTGAATGTAAATCAGCAGCTTTAAGTACATCGATGTCATCACTTTACAGCACTAATTTCTGTTCCTGTTCCTCCTTGCTCTAACAAATTTCTGGAATTGTCTATTTTAAATGTATCATCTGAATAGAACACATTTTTTTCCTTTTGTGATTGCATTGTTTCATAAGGCATAACGGCAGTAAGGGTGATTAAGGAAGCAAAATATATCATTCCTTTTATCTTAGAAATTATAATTTAAATATATACATAAGTACATACATATCACATGTTTAAATTATGTGCTGGTGAATATTTGGGTTGTTTTCATATTTTGTTATTGTAAAGAGTGCTAATATGAACAAGCTTTGGAAAGATTCATGCCTGACTTAATTCATTTGGCTATATATCCAAAATTGTGACTACTACTGATCCATATGGTGGTTTTAGTTTCAATTTTTCTCTTTTCACCTGTATTTTTTGTATATATGCATATGTCTGTGGATGTACATAAGCCATGTTACATGTGTGGAGGTCAACGGGTATGTTTGGGGAGTTAGTTTTCTTCTTCCACCTTATGGGGTCTAGAGATCAAACTCCCATGGCCAACAGTGTTTATCTGCTAACCATCTCATATGCACAATGTTTCATTTATGATTAGCTTCCATTCTGCTGTTATTAATCTACTCTTCAGGACTATAGATATGATTTTTCAAGTCTTAGGACTGGTTCTAGGACCGTACATTTATCAGGAAAGTAATCTTACTTCTGAGCCCAGTCCTTTGCTTGTCAATTTTACATACATATCATGAATGTATCAAGTTTTAATTTATACATATTCTTAATGATTTCACCTCTGGTTTATTAATAATGACTATTCTAAGGAGTGTGAAGTGATATATTATTGTGATTTTTACTTATTCCATTATAGTTAATTATGTTATGCTGATTTCATATGCTTGTTATCATTTGTACTTCTTTCTTGGTGAATGTTTCATTCAACTCATTAGTTTGTTACTTATTAATGTTATTATTATCAGTGTTGAGCTGTAGAAGCTTCATGAGTATTCTGCATATTGATTTTATTAGAGGTATAATTTCATGGCCATAACATTTTACCTCTTTGAAAATTTTACGCACACATACACACACATATATATGCATATGTATATGATATGTGTGTATGTACATGTATATATATGCGTGTGTGTGCGTGTGTGTAGTTTGATCACATATGGCCTCCATTCTCCTCCTCCTGCTCCCCCTACAACCTTCTGCCTGTATGTTTCTAAGTCTCCCTTCCAATTTTATGACTTATTCTCTTTTTTAATGACTCACTTGGTCCAATCAGTGCTGGCCTATATGCACAAGCCATTCACTAGAACATCGGAAACCTATCAGTGCCCACATCCCCAAAGAAAACTCATCCTCCGTTCAGACATAGGTGTCAATAGCACCTGAGCTAGGCATGAGAATTCCTAAGCCCTTCCCTGGTGTGTGAGGGAGTTTTGGCTGGATTGATGTCATGCTGCTGTGATCTGGCCTGTGCAATAGCATGCTATGTCAGAGGAGGAGGACCTTAAGATGCTTTCAATATATCTGATGACAGCCTACTACATCTACGCGCCAAGCTACCAACTCAAACATTACTCTCCCTTAGAAACATCCTTATAGGCACACCAAAGAATAATGCTTTATTAACTCTGAACAGCTAATACAAGCCATGTTGACTCATAAATTTAGTCATCGTATTATTATGCAATCTTCTGAGAAACTAGAATGTTTGCCAAAATAAACTTGCCCTGAACTTTCTGGTAATTCTGGTCCAGGTTTAAAGTTATAGCTTGGTACATGATAGAACTTGAACGAGTCTCCACACCCATTCCTTTCATTCTTGGTCCTCATCACGCAGGTTTGTTAACAGGCAATAATCTTATTATTAACATAATGATAATGTTAACATATGTTTTGACTGAATATCAAGTAACTTTCTATAAGCCCTCTTATAAAATATTGCAGCCACAAGATTATTTCAAAATTATCCTACACTTGCATTTGGGCCCTGATTTCCTAAAATTGTTGTATGCTTATCTTAGTACCACATGATGAAGGAACACTGCAGGGAATTTTAATGACATGTTAATAATAGGTACCTGACCTGATGAATTTCGACACCTGCTTAAGAGTAGTACTTTTGCAAAACAAGAACTGACATTGCAGTGTTTGAAATAAGAATCAACTTCACCTTGTGAGAACAGTTGTATCATCTGAGAGGGTTCCCAGTCTGCCATCATTCAGTATTTATTTCATCTCTACACTGTGAAGAGGCTGGAATGCTATGGGGCTGTTTTGTGTTAGCTTTTTATCTTATATTTGTACACCACTTTGGAGAACATTGAGGAAACCTGGAAAGTAAAGACCAACATTGAAAAAAACCTATCATTTAGAATGTAAAAATCCTTTATACTTAATGGTAATAATAATAAATTTTCAATGATTAAGAATACACACCTCGAATATTTTGATAATATTGTTGATATAATTTTGAAAGAAACATTACTTTTATATACTTTTTAATTATATTTATTTAATCTATAGACTGATTTCAGCTTCCTTCTCCCTCTCCTCCCAGCCCTACCCTCACATCTCCTAATCCCTATTTTCCCCTCTCTTTCTTCTCCTAGAAGGGGAGAACCATAATGGATACCAACCCACCCCTGGCACCTCACATTACAGCAGGACTTAGCACATCTTCTCCCACTATATCACACAAGGCAGCCCAGCTGGTGGAAAGGGATTCAAGTGCAGGCAACATAGACAGAGCTAACCCCTACTCCCATATAGGGGACACATATGTTGACCATGCTACATATCTCCTGTGTAGGTAGGGGGGTCTAGATCCAGCCCATGCAAGCTTTTTGGTTGGTAATTCAGTCTCTGTGAGGCCCCTTGGGCCCAGGTTAAAAGACACATTATTTTTAAAGAATCATTAATTTAATTTTCACTTGATTTTTAAGAAAAATCATGTTCCATATTTATCTTATGGTATAAAGACATGAATTATTGATAACAATACTTGTTTGATATTAAATCTGGACTTTTCTTATTTCCATAGCTTCTATTGTCTGTCTCTAATTTAAAATTGCTGGAATGATGAAGTTATCTTACAATGTGCAGAATGGATATAATGGATATCACTGTTTTCTTGTAGTGAGAAACTGGCACATTTGATGATGAAATACATACGTTTTCTCTGCACATACATATATATCCACTCATTCTCCACTGTTGTTAACATATCAGTTTCTAGGAGAGGGAAAAAAATATTCAGAAGAGTGCACACAGAGAGAATGACAGCTTTAATTTGAGTCCCAAACTGCCTTGATTCAACTGTGTTCTTTTATGTGTAAATGGGAACCTTCCGGAAATGCCCTTTCACAGCTATAATAGTAGGAGGCTGAAAATCTAAAGCATCAGAATTAGGAAATGACCAGCAGTTACAGCTGATCCAGGTGTAAGAGAAAGAGGGAGAGTTCTATGATGTGGCCTTCTCTAGCTGCTGAGCAGAGTCTTTATGTCTTTTCCCCACTTTCTGCACAGTTCTCTCATTTTCAAATGTTCCTTGATGAAGAAAGAACACATGAGCAAGCCCATGCCAGTTCTCCTTACATTATTTCACATGCACTTAAACCTTGTTGTGACAGATAACTGTGTTTTCATCAAAATCACAGTATTATCAGATGATTCCACTCTAAAATGATGTTCTTTCTTTCTCTGTTTCAAATGTTCCTAATCATCACTTATGGATAATGAAAATACATGCTTTATATACTTGACATTTGAATTATTATCTTGTACTTCTAAAATGATAATAGGCACAATAAAAGTGTAATTTTATCTTAGCAAATGTAGAAATCTTTTGTAATTTTAGCACTGAATTCTGGAATTTAGATTGCAAAGACAATATAAACTTCATTTTCAACACATGAAAATGAAAACCAAATTTCCTTATAATATAGCCTTGACAAATATGTGCATTATTGTCTAATCATAAGTTGTTTTAAGAGTTTTCTGAAAGATCCATACATAACCTTGAGAAAGTTCCTTGACTCTACATTGTACCAATTAACATAAAAGTAAGGATGCTAATTTTAAATATTAGTCTGTATTGTTCTATGTATTAAAGAGTCATTTTAGAAGACAAGGTGATAATCTCTACATTGGTAGTTCTCTTTACAGTCTTAAAATGCTTGAGTATCAATTTACATCCAGAAAATGTTGACATATAAGAAATAAGGCCACTTGCTAAACATCCCATTTTCAAGTGCAAATTATTTGAGTGAAAAATTATCTGACTATGCTGACATTTCAAACACTCCTTAGTAACAGGTGACCTATCTGTTTATATTTAATTATTATCAATAACTTTGATTAATTAACCAATTATTTATTGTATGTGTGTTGGAAGAAAAGTTCATGCCAAGGCATGTGTATAGGTCACAGGACATTATATAAGGGTCTGTTTTTCTCTTCCAACAGGGATGTCTCTCAAGTGTTCTTGGATAGAGTAAAAGGGAGGATGCAGCAGGGGTTCTGTTGAGATGTGGGTATCTAATTCGGTGGATCAAAAAGAGAGGTGAAGATCTGCAGCTAGCCTACCTGCTTGCATGGCTGTGGTACTTGTGTTGAGACATTATTTTATATGTAAGAATTAAGCTAAAATCTTTGAACAACTAGAGTACCTTAATCTATTTTAATTTTTATAAATTATTTAAATTGTACAATTCTACTTTTGGAATGAAGTAGAAAAAGACAGTATATGAAATTGACTCATGATTTTAATTCAGTCTAGTTTTAAAGTGTCATAGTCCTTGTAACAAATTTTAATTTTAGTTTAAATTTGCATAAAGTAAAATCCCGCCATTAAGGGAAAAAAAAACACATTTCTCTCACTCTTAATAGAGTTCTACATTTTATACCCCAAATGCCCCTTAAGGAGCCACCCCTTTAAGGTTTAGAATCTTCAGGTGTGGTAGATTATAAACATGAGTCCACATTCATGTCTTGGCCCTAACAAAAAGCCCCTTTCCTGACAAGAAGTTGTTGGAGAAACAAACAAACAAACTTGTAAATCCAGTAAAACAAAGTGTAGAAACTGTCACCAAAAAGATGGCTCCATCTCAGATTTCAAATCATTGACTAGCAGAATGAGGGCCAAGCTAGTCATAAGTTTTGTGTGGTTCTCTTCTGAGGGATGGATTTCTCGTCTGTGAAGGTCGTTATATGTTCTAGGATCTACAAATCTAAAGCAAAACTGTGTCTCAGAGTTTCTATTGTTGTGAAAAGATGCCATAAGCTTGCCCACTCTTATAAAGGAAGGCATTTATTTAATGCTGACTTACATTTCAGAGGTCTGGCCCATTATCATAATGCAGCAAGTATGGCTGTATACAGGCAGACATGGTGCTGGAGAGGTAGCTTAATTTTATGTCTGGACTGTCCAACAGAAAGAGGAGAATGCCACACTAGTCCTGGCTTGAGCATCTGAGAAATCAAACTTGTCCCCCACTGACAAACTTCCTTCAACAAGACCACAACCATTCCAACAAGGCCATAACTCCTAATATGTTACTACTTATGAGCTTATTAGGACTATTTATTTTTACACCATTACATTCCACTCAGTGGTCCCCATAGACATGTAGAACCATCATAATGCAGAAATGCATTAAGTCCAAATTTACAAACCCCCATAGTCTATCACAGTCTCAACAATGTCTAAAATTCCAATGTCTCCTCTGAGATTCCTGGCAGTCTCATCACTATAATCCCCTAAAAAATCAAAGAACAGATCACGTACTTCAACACATAATGACACAGATTTTATATAAGCATTCTGAATGGAAGAAATACTGGACCAAAGCAAGACTGAAAATCACCTGGGAAAACTCCAAACTCTGCATCTCCATGTTTGATGTCAAAGGGCTCTTCAGATTTCCAGTTTCTGTCAGTTTTGTTTAGTGAAACCCACTTCTTTCTCTTGGACTGGTTCCACTCCAAAATAGCAACTTTCATCAGCACATGAACCACAACTTTGGCATCTTCAATATTTTGGAGTATCCGAGGTAATCCAGGCTACCTCTTCATAGCTTCACACAATGGCTTGTCCGGGCCTCCATGTAGGGACACCACTGACACCTGCCTGGCATCAGTGGCTTTCATTATCCACAGATGGAGATTCCATATTCAATTTCTTCTATCCTTGACTCTAAAGCCAGAACCACATGGCCAAAGTTGCCATATTGTAATGTTTGCTTCGGCTGCAACATGGCCCTCTCATTCACTAGTTTTCTATTTTCTTTTTTTAAAATAATTTTAAAATTTTTATATTAATCACAGGTTATTTACTTTGTATCCCAACCGTAGATCCCTTCCTCATTCTCTTCCAATCCTACCTTCCCTCCCTCAACTCCTCCTTGCCCCTTTCCAAGTCCACTGATAGGGGAGGTCCTCCTCCCCTTCCATCTGATCCTAGCTTAACAAGTATCTTCAGGACTGGCTGCAATGTCCTCCTCTATGGCTTAGCAAGGCTGCTCTTCCCTCAGGGGGTGGGAAGAGGTTTAAGAGCCAGACATTGATTCATGTTAGAAATAGTCTCTGTTCCCCTTAATAGGGTACCCACTTGGATATTGAGCTACCATGGGCTATATTGGAGCAGGGGTTCTAGGTTGTATCCATACATGGTCCTTGGTGCCCAGATATATTTTGTCCTTGTGGAGCTCCTGTCCTCTCCAAGTCATACTAAATTCCCCTTCTTTCATATGATTCCCTGTACTCTGTTGAAGGTTTGGTTATGAATCTCAGCATCTACTTTGATACACTGCAAAGTAAAGTCTTTCAGAGGCCCTCTCTCTGTGGTAGGCTCCTATCCTGTTACTTGTTTTCTCCTACTTCCATTCCATCCCATTTGTCTTTCTAAGTGAGGATTTGTCATCTTACCCGGGTCCTCTTTCTTGTTTATTTTCTTCAGGTGTACAGATTTTAATATGTTTTTCTTATCTTATAGGTCTAGTACCCAATTATAAGTGGATATATACAATGTGTGTCTTTCTGCTTCTGGGATACCTCACACAGCATATTTTCGAGATCCCACCATTTGCCTGCAAATTTTGTGATTTCCTTTTTTTAAATTGTTGAGTATTATTCCATTGTGTAAAAGTACCACAATTTCTGTATCCATTTCTTTGTTGATGGACATCTGGGTTGTTTCCAGATTCTGGCTATTACAAATAAAGCTGCTAAAAACATGGTTGAGCAAATGTCCTTGTTTTGTACTTGAGTATCTTTTGGATATATGCCTAGGAGTGGTAAAGCTGGATCTTGAGGAAACGCTATTCTTTATTCCTAATTGTCTGAAAAAGCTCAGGATTGATTTCCAAAGTGGTTGTACAAGTTTACATTCCCACCAGCAATGCAGGAGGTTCCCCTTTCTCCACAACCTCTCCAGCAAAAAAAACTTCAAGTTTCTGAAGAAAGAAATTGAAGAAGATATCAAAAGATGGAAAGATCTCCTGTACTCATGGATCAGTAGGATTAACATTGTGAAAATGGCCATTCTGCCAAAAGCCATCTACAGGATCAATGCAGTTCCCATTGAAATACCAACACAATTATTGGCAGAACTTGAAAGAAAAATTATCAATTTTATATGGGAAAACAAAAAAAACCCAGAATTTCCGAAACGATCCTGTACAACAACAGATCATCTGGAGGTATCTCCATCCCTGATCTCAAGCTGTATTACAGAGCAATAGTAATAAAAACTGCATGGTATTTTCATAGAAGCAGAAAGGTGGATCAATGGAACTGAATAGAAGATGCATAAATAAACCCAGACACATATGAATACTTGATTTTTTACAAAGAAGCCAAAACCATTAAGTGCAAAGAACAGCATCTTCAACAAATGGTGCTTGTCCAGTTGGATGTCTACATGCAGGAAAATGAAAATAGATCCGTATTTATGACCCTGCACAAAACTAAATCCCAAGTAGTTTGCTATTTTCAATGGTTTCCTTCACTGCTACAGCTTGACTGTCTTGGAACTGTATAGCAGGCTTGCTTGAACTCAGAGATCTGCCAATCTCCACCTTCTTAGTGAGTGATTAAATGTGGACACCACCAATCCTGACCTTTAAATCTATTTTTTTCAGAACTTGGAGGCTTAGATAAGTTGAATTTTGCTGTTAAGTCACTACTGCCTTTATTCCATTTACCATTAGGCTTTTCTTTTATCAGTTTATACAACCTGGTGCCCTTTTCTGCTCCAACTGTATAAATTTTGTATTTTTCCTTACTCAGTTTTATGGCTGAAAATGGAGAACATAAAATATTATTATAATAAATGACATTATAAAACATTAAAAATGAAACCAAGAACAATGAAGACAACTCACCCACAGGCAGCGTGCATCTCCCATATTAACTGGGGAAGTGAAAACAGGAGAAACACTAAGGGTTCCTGGGTCAGAGAGACAGGCATATACAGTTGGAGCAATTGAACCTGTCTTTAACAAGGTTAAAAGATGAGGACCAACACCACAGGTTATACCTGAATTCCACAGGCACAAGTGGCTGACATGCGTACACACTCAAGCATGCACAAGCACACACACAGACACACATGCAAATAACATACATGCACACACAGTTTTATAACATTAAAATTGAATGGTCAATAAAATACAAATAAAAATATTTGAACATACATAAAATGCCATTTTCAGATAATTTTTATCATTGCATACTTAAGATTTTTAAACAAATATTTATTTGTGTTTAATGCTTTTCCTATTTGAAGTTAGTTTTTCAGGAATTGCATACAATAATTTCTCACCATATTTACCCCTACTTCAACTCCTTCCAGATTCGCCTTACTGCCTTACACATATTTTTATCCTTCTTCTTTGGCCCCATTTATCCAATCCAGTCTGCACTTCTCATATACTCAGTGTGTGACCATGTACTAGATGTACCAACAGACTCATTTTAATGAAACCCAACTCTCCCTTTCCCACTAGGTATGAACTGTCAACAGATCCTTGGCTGGGAATTTGTGTGACCATCTTATTTTTCCATGCTAGATATTGGTCTGGTTTGGATTGCACAGTACTTGTGCATGCTGTTACAATCACAGAGTTCAAACGTGCAGCTGTCAGGTTGTGTCTGCAGGACAGAGTTTCTTTGCATTCATTCAATATCTCTGGCTTATATATTTTTCCAGTCTCCTTCTCTGAAGTGATCTTTGAGCTTTGGCAGGAGAGAAGGCAGTAGAGATGTTTCATTAGAGTTGAGCATTCAGTAGTCTCTTATTCTGCACCTTGGTCCTTTTTGCACCTCTGTGTTAATCACAATCTACTACAAACAGAAGCTTCTCCGGTGAGGATTGAGAGATGCATTAATCTGTGGCTATAATAGTAAGTCAATAGAAGTCAGTTTAATCCTGTGCACATTTTATAGAGTAGCCGTAGTAAGCTCTCTTTTTATGGCCTATGACCTTCTAGTCAAATATTTGTGACCCATCTGTAGTGCCAGGTATGAGTTTTGTCTTGTAGAATGGGACTTAAATTTAATAATAATGTCATTGTTTTCTCCCAAAATGATCTCTATTGCAATAAGTGGGATATTCTTGCCAGTCCAGTAGTTATTGTAGTTGTTGGGGTTTATAGTTGGGCAAGATTCGTGATTACTTTACTCCTTTGGTAGTATGCAGAGCAACTTTGCACCCTACAAAAGCAAATATGGATAAACTCTCTAGGTAAATAGTAGATTAATATCTCCAAGATTTATTTATTTATTGTCTAACAGTTTTATACATTTACCTAATTTTCCTCTTTTCCTTGGCTCACTAGAATCCATTTTCTCAATAATTAGTTTTTCATGTCTTCATTCATTTGTGTGATCCAGTTATTTTAATGAGTTTCTTTCTTGAGCATTGGAAGGAGATTATTTACTATGGCAAGCAGTAGCATATTAACAGCTATAAAAAATGACTTCGTTTTTTCATCAATCAATGATTACTAATATTTTATTAAGAAAGAGTTGGTTTTCATGGCTTATTCCTTATCCAGGATGAATTGTTTTTTTTTGTTTGTTTGTTTTCTTTTCTTTTCTTTTCTTTTTTTTAATTTATTTATTTTTATCTCAGTCACAGGTTAGGTACTTTGAATCCCAGGCGTAGCCCCCTCCCCCATTCCCTCCTACCCTCCC
>CM053766.1:21148766-21201323 GCA_028658305.1 Pachyuromys duprasi | reverse complement strand
TGCAAGATGAATTGTTGACAGAATCAGTTTTGTTTATGTCTAATGCAGATATCCACGTTGAGATTTTCATACTATCAAAATAATATTAAGGATAAAAATATCTAATATCATGACATTGTTTTTTGTTATCATTCAATATTTTACAATTGTTGTTACTAAAATAAAGATGTATGTTTAAAATCTGTTTTGTTTTGTAGGCCACATTATCTGAAAACATGGGTATTATGAAATTTGAAGACATATATTTAGCTATAACGCTAGCTTATCTGACAAAACCAGTTTCAGATAAAAACATTACAGTGATTGACACAAACTTTAGTGACATTCCTGTTCGTCTGTACTTGCCAAAAAGGAAGTCTGAAGTACGAAGACCAGCTATAATTTTCATGCATGGTGGTTGCTTTGTCATGGGAAGTTGCAGTAAGTGTATTTTTATATGTGTGTTATTCATGTGACAGAGTATTTGTCATTACAATGTTGATTTGGGTAATATGTTCACCTTAACAAAGATACTTTGGAATATACGGGTCATAGCTCACACTCAATTTTTATATATAATTCAAAAAGTAAAGCAATCAAGCAGAGACAAGATGGTTATGTTAAAATTGTAGTTTGAAATAAACATATTGAGGCTGGAGAGATGGCTCAGAGGTTAAGAGCACTGGCTGTTCTTTCTTCCTAAAGGTCCCGAGTTCAATTCCCAGCAACTGCATGGTGGCTCACAACCATTTATAATGAGATTTGGTGGGCAGACACATATGTGAACAGAATCCTGTAAAATTAATAAAATGAACCTAAAAAATTTTAAAAAGAAATAAACATATTGATATCCTAAACTTGACTGTTCAAACAATAAACTTGGAAATAGATTAAAATAACCTAATGACATAAATTAAATGAACATTGAGGTAAACCAGGTGTTCTAATTGTTAGGTCTGAAATGATGTAATTGCTGCCATACTACAGCTAACATTTGGTCAGGTTGTACATTGTGATACAACAATAATATTAAGGCTCAGGATTCAAAGCATTACTTTACATTAAAATTATAAAAATGAAAGAAAACTGAGGAAACAGTTCCTGCCTGAAATGTAGAAGCTGAGACAGACAGAAACACACAAACTTTTAAACTTCTGATAACGTATAGATTTACTACACAGAAAAGGTTTTGGATATTCCACTATGCACTAACAGATGTAACAAACAAGTGATATAACTCTTTTCCTCAATGAACTTGAAGCTTAGTTATAATGTCCAGTATTTTGCCCTCATAAAGGTGAACATTTTAAAACAAGCAAAAATGTTATTTGTAAAGCTGGGCAGCCAACTTGAGTAAGCATTTTTTCAGAAAGGTATTTCAGATATTTCTGCAGAGTAAGCACCTTTTCATAAAGGTATTATCATCATGCTTTTATACTGAAGAAACTGATAGATTAAGAGGTGTTTTCAAAGTTCCACCATTAGAAAGTAGGGAAGCAACAGGCCTGGGAGAAGAAACCATTGGATTAAGGTTCCTGCTCCTACTAAGCAGTCCATCCATGCTCTCAGTGTTGCTGGAAAATTACCTCTCAAAAGCCTTAGTTCTCTCTTGCTGCAATGACCTTACTGAATTTCCATTCTAAATCCAACCATACTTTCTCCCTCCAGGACATTATTCTATATGGTTGGAATCTCCCAGTCCACTTCTTTTCTTACCCATCTATACTGTCTGAAACTTATTGGCTTCTTACTGATTCCTTCTTCACTACTCTTTACTTATACCTTGGGAAAAGGCATGTGCATCTTTTGGTCAAGACGAATCTGTGGTTTCTTAGGGATTATACTTTCTCCCAAATCATCATCTGATTTGTGTTTCTTCTGCCTGCATCTATAGCCTTTTTAAAACTCCTATATATGTGCTGTCTTTTCTTCCTTGACCCCTGTTGGCTGCAGTTGCTCTTTCTAATTATTATCTTATCATGCTTTATTTCCCTTATATAGTAAGGTCTGTCTCTTTCTCTCCAGTTTCTGTTTGAAACTGTGTAATATGAAAGTGAGCAGTGTCCTTTGTTACACTGTTAGCTTTTATGAATCAAATTTCTTTGCCCTTCCCTTTTCTCCTAAATCCTGTCCCTTCATTTGCAACTGCAATTTTAAAACGAAAGCTAAAACCATGCTGAAACAAGCTGTTGTGTGTACTTCCCACTTTTTAGTATTTTCTTCTTTAGTTGTTGGTGTAATGTTTTTCTCTACTTTATTATTGTTTCCACTCTAGTCCTCAGTCCCTTTATGTTGATATAGGTTCTGTTTCTCGTCTCTAACATTGTTTCTGAACTTAAGTTCAATAAATGTATCTCTAGCCTGGGCTGCATACCCGATCATTAGTGCATCGTGTGAATTTCTTAATATTACTTTCTTAAAGAGTAAACAGGAAAATAAATAAAGCTCTCAAGAATACAAGAAAGGCAAATGTATGCCAGTAGAGACCAACATGTTTTTCTTCACAGTCTTTTAGCTCCTATACTTTATGACATGTTTTGGCCACAAATTATGAGCAGCTTTTTGTTCCTATCGACATTATGTAGGTTATTTTTTGGATTGCTTCCTAGCCTCTCATCCTTGGTAGCTCACAACATTTCATCATTTCTTTTAATTTCTTTTTTAACTTTCCTTGATTAAAAATATGGCTGCATCGCTTGTTAAATACATATTCCAGAAAAAGTATCCACTTGTTTACAAATCTTTATCAAACACTGAACTGCAGATGTCTACACTCCCCCTTTGTTACCTTATCCACTTTCTGCCTCTGTTTTCCTTAATTCTATATTTCAAACATGTTTGGCTACATCAGTTTCCACAAGCTCTGTAAATTCTCAAAAAATTGTTGGACATTTTACTGAAACAACATTACAC
Source organism: Pachyuromys duprasi (assembly GCA_028658305.1). NCBI lineage: Eukaryota > Metazoa > Chordata > Mammalia > Rodentia > Muridae > Pachyuromys > Pachyuromys duprasi. The sequence continues at coordinate 21,198,431 of CM053766.1, read as the reverse complement.
TTTTCTCTTGTTCATTTTCTGATAATTATTATTTTTATGTTAAACAAGATGGATGCTAATTTATTCTTTGCATGTGAATTAACATTTATTGATATTTAAATACAATATTTTATTTTGTTAAATGTAACTTATTTATTTTTATATCAATCACAAGTTAGGTACTTTGCATCCCAGGCATAGCCCCCTCCCCCATTCCCTCCCACTCTCCCCATCCCTCCCTCATCTCCTCCCCACCCCCTCCAAGTCCACCAACTGCGGAGGACCTCCCCCCTTTGACATTACTTTCTCTTAAATTTTTAAGAAAGTATTCTCCATTTTTACCTCCTTGAAGGCTATTAACGTTTATTAATCTTCAATTAACTTTTGTAAGGAATTACAAGTGCAAGAACACACTTTTATTTGATTCTAATGAAAATTAATTTTGTCACTTATATTCAGAAATGTATCCCATCACCCATATGTGAATATATAAGCCTCTAGGGAAAAAAAATCTTCTTTGTCTTAAGAGCACTAAATAGTACACATTGCCTAAAGTAAGTTGATGAACTTCATTGACAAGTTCTTTAAATAAATACTAACTATGGTAAATCTTTGAATTTGTGAAAAGTTTAGTGCTGGCTATAATGTTATTTTCAACTTATTTCCACACTTTCTAATAATTTTGCCAAAAGTTTGATGGAGTATGGTGGTAATGAGTTGTAATCAATTTTTTCCTGAGCTCAATAGATTGTTGCTCTACATGACAATAAAGTGATTACTGAGATTCCATCAATTAATCAAAATTTACATTTCTATCGGATTCATTATTGTTTCTTCATTTTCATTCTTTGCTATTTCCAGTGCATTCTTTTATATTTATTCCTTTTATTTCAGAGACATCCACCCATGATGACCTGAACAGATGGACATCAAACAAGCTTGGTGCTGTTGTTGTGGGAATAGAGTAAGAGAATGATAGTACTTCTTTATCACAGCTCTTATACTCAACCTAACTTGGTTTTCTCAGAGCTTTTCACCTAGCCAACAAATACCCATATCCTATAGATTTATGTTTATATTAATTTTGTTATAGTTGTAATGTCAATGTGTCCACAAAGATATCAGTATTTACTTTGATTTTTGCCATTTTAGGTACAAGTGTGAGGCCAAAAGAATAAGCACATTTGTTATCACAGTTATGGCATCTCTAGAACTACGAACTCCAAGATTTTCAGGCACCTAATTTTAACTGCAAGTAACATACCTTGAAATTATACTCATTTTATGATTGAGATAATAGATTTTACTTGACCTATTTATAAATACTGTGTGGGGATAGAATTGTTCTTAGTTGTAATTCTATTAGGTGAAAATATTAGAATAATTTGTATATTTCAAGACATTATCCAAATGATCAGTCTTAATAGTTACAACATGACTTTTGTAAACCTTTACAATAATATACCAAACTATGAGCAAGTACTTACTTAAGGACCTCAGGTGTGTCCTCTGTAGTATCAAAATTCCCAGCAGTAGAATAAAATAATTTCTGTCTGTCTTGACAATTCCATGGTGCAGATACAGACTTACAAAACTGTACATCTCATATAAGATAATTACAAGAAATTAAATGGTTAAATGTATATTTGGGACCAGCAGGATATTTGTTTGGTCCTGTTGTTGTAAATGGAACAAGACAAATTACTTAAACTTTGAGAAATAGCTAAAGTGGGACGATAATTATGTAATGCCTTTACTGGTATAATTTTAACTAGGTTTAGCACAGTATGATTTTAGTTAAGTTTTTTGAATAGTGAAATATGTTTTATATTGTTTAAGAATTCCACAGGTTTATTTTAAAGTATTTGTTGTTCTTTACCTTGGAGAATATTAATTTTTATATTATTGTGCTCAGATTATATGAATTTTAATTATTTTACGAATAGGATAAAATACAAACCCTTACAAGGATCAGCTGATAAATATTCCTTAACATAATATACTAATTAATTAGTGATTAATTCACTAATTCTAATGGATATTAGGGCCATGGAAGTAAAAAAGTGATACAGCTCAACTGAGGTGTGGTTTTATCACAGAACCTGGACACATGCTCAGCAAAAGATAAACAAATGCAACAGTATTTATAGTTTTATGAATATACTTAAAATTTTAATAAGATTGACTGGTGGTTTGCTTTAAAATATGGAAATCAATCTGGTGCTTTCTCAGACAATTAGGAATAGCATTCCCTTAAGATTCAGCAATACCAATCCTAGGCATATATCCAAAAGGTGCTCAAGTACACAATGACATTTTGCTCAACCATGTTTGTAGCAGCTTTATTTGTAATAGCCAGAAGCTGGAAACAACCCAGTTGTCCATCAATGGAGGAATGGATACAGAAATTGTGGTACTAATGCACACTTGAATACTACTTAACAATTAAAAACAAGGAAATCATGAAATTTGCAAGCAAATGGTGGGATCTTGAAAAGATCATCCTGAGTGAGGTATCCCAGAAGCAGAAAAACACACATGGGATATACTCACTTATATAGACCTGTAAGATAGGATAAACATACTAAAATCTGTACAACTAAAGAAGATAAGCAAGAAAGAGGACACAGGGTAAGATGATAAATCCTCACTCAGAAAGACAAATGGGATGGACATTGGATGTAGAAAAAAACAAGCAACAGGACAGGAGCCTACCACAGAGGGCCTCTGAAAGACTCTATCTAGTAGTGTATCAAAGCAGATGCTGAGATTCATAACCAAACCTTCGGCAGAGTATAGGGAATCATATGAAAGAAGGGGGAGTTAGTATGACTTGGAGAGGACAGGGGCTCCACAAGGACCAAATATATCTGGGTACAGGGGTCTTTTATGAGAATATTTATCTAACCAAGGACCATGTATGGATATCACTTAGAACTCCTGTTTGGATATAGCCCATGGTAGCTCAGTATTCAAGTGGGTACCCTAGAAAGGGGAACAGGGACTATTTCTGACATGAACTCAATGGTTGGCTCTTTGACCTTCCCCTCCCAACCTGTGAGGGAGGAGCAGCCCTTCTAGGCCACAGTGGAGGACTTTGCAGCCAGTCTTGAAGATAGCTGATAAGCTATCAGTGGACTTGGAAAGGGTTAGGGAGAAGATGAGTAAGGAAGAGTGGGATTGAGAGGGAATGAGGGATCTGATACAGCTGGGATACAAAGTCAATACACTGTAACTAATATTTTAAAACAAAATTTAATTTAAAATATTTAAAATTATTCAAATATATTCATATTTGCTCTAACATTTTCTGCATTTAATATTTCTGGGTAATCTAATCAATGATGCTGAATTGCTCTTGAGGCACCAAGTACACTGAGGGCCCGTGAAGCATACTGACTTTATGGAGTGAACACACCTTCTATCTCAGTCCTTCCTCCTCACAACCCTTAACCAGAATCTACTTCTCACTTTAAGACAGAAGTCACCTTTGGTGAGAGTTATAATTGGTGAGAGTTATGATTTAAAATATGCCTAGTACTATCAGTGTGAGATATTTTTAACATGGACTTTGTTACTTTTTTGCTTGATTTACTTCTAAAGCTACAGACTTGCGCCTCAGTATCCATTCCCAGCTGCCCTTGAAGACTGTGTTTCTGTGGTCAAGTTCTTTCTCCAGGAAAAGGTTCTTGCAAAATATCGAGTGGATCCGGCTCGCATCTGTATTTCAGGAGACAGTTCTGGGGGTGCCTTGGCAGCAACAGTGACTCAATTGGTATGTTGTATGTGTAATATATATATATATATATAATCCTAATGCAAAAGAAACAGCGTTTTCAGTATGTTTGCAATACTTTTATAATGTTATTTGTGAAATTTAAAATAAACAGGTGAGATTATTCGTTTTGAATGATAGTATTTTAGATATGAATTTAACTGTCTAGTGCTAAGTAACGCTTTTACAATCCTATTAGTTTAGGAGGTTCGAGGTGTATGCAGGTTCTGGGCATTGAACCCAGGGCTGTGTAATTGTCAGGCAAAGATGCTACTCCTGGATTAGCAACTTTCTCCTTTAAACTTACTGATTCAACACAAGCATTTGATAAGATTCCCTGAACTGCTCCGTAGTTCAGGCCTTGAGCTTGTGAGCCTTACCCTGCCAATGTTAAGTAAAAGCTCACCAATTCCTTTCAACTATTCTACCTACTTTAATAAAGGATTCTTTCTGTTCACAGCTTAATTGAAATTACGTAGAAAATCTATTTTAAAAACTCTTAATATTTTTATCATCATAGTTGTATTAATTACTTTTCTCCTTTCTAACGAAACATCTGACAAGAGGTGACAAATGCGAAGAGGTTAGTTATAATGGCTCCTAAGACATTCAGAACTTCATGGCAAGAAAAGGCAGGCGGTGGGGATCTGCTTGTGGGAGAGGCAGTAGAGCGCAAGGCTGCCTGTTCTTTCCTCCCATGTCTAGAAGTCTGCATGCAAGGACTGCTGGCACCCAGCTTCACTTTTTATTATTCCTGTTTTCTTCCTTTCTGGGACTCTAAGTCTAGGCTGGTTGATGTTGATGAGTAACCATGAAAATTTTCTTGGGAATCCAACTTTTTAATATTCATCCTTACTAAACATAGCATTTTTCACTAATGAAAAACAATGATGTTTAAGAAAGGAGAAACACTATTCAACATTCTTCATGGACACTAGAGTTTTATATATACATATATGCATATATATATGTGTGTGTGTATGTATATATATATATATTTCATTTCATAATACTGACAATGTTCTTATTTTACATAGATAAAAATAACTATAACATTTGCCTGCATAAGAAAATGTTTTGAGTTACCATTTGCTACATATAAGCAGGGGTTCACCAGTGGGTATACTAGTAAGGGGAACAGAAACTATTTTGGACATGAACTCAATGGCTAGCTCTTCGACCTCCCCGTTCCCTGAGGGAAGAGCAGCCTTGCTAGGCCACAGAAGAGGACATTGTAGCCATTCCCAAAGAGACCCGATAAACTAGAGTTAGACTGAAGGGGAGGAGGTCCTCCCCTATCAGTGGACTTGGAAAGGTGCAGGGAGGAGATGAGGGAGGGAAGGGGGAATTGGGAAGGAATGCAGGAGGGGGCTATGGCTGGGATACAAAGTGCATAACCTGTGATTAACATAAAATAAAAATGAAAGAAAATAATTAAAAATAGAAAAGAAAATGTTTAATGAAAGCTTTTGTTTTCATAATTTTAAATATTGTGCATTTTAATTGCCAACATGATTGAAACACACATGAAAGGTCTGTTCATTTGCATGATCCACTATCTATTAGACTTTCACTACACAGTCAGAGACAACAGAGAAATTATTACGATTACCTCAGCTGAGCTTGTAAGTACGCATGAGGTCCCTCTAGAAGCAGGACTTGCAATAAGACCTTGGCTGCTCTTGTTATATAGTAAATTAAAAAAAAAAGTGTTGAGCTGTATTTGTTTATTATTTGCCCTACGATTATCATGGTGGTATTATCTAACACGTTATCACAAATAATAAGACACAGAGGGGTGTTAGATTTTGTAATTGCCCTATTTACCTTGGGCAGAGCAGATATTCCTACGTATGCTGTCTAAATCATCTCATCATCCGACTCCCTGCCACCATTTAATATCATCCTCATTAACCATCCTATCTCCTATCCACAATTGTATAAATACTTGCTTTTATTCTTCATCTTGGCCTTTCCACTCCATTATTGTAGTCCTTTCTTCTAGCCCCATGTGTTGTTTTTGTTGTTGTTTTGGTGTTTTTTTTCCCCACTTCCAGGCTAAAACATAGTAGTGTCCTCTTTCTTCCTCCCTTCTTATCTGTCTCTTTCCCATGATTCTCCACAAAAACCTAGGAACACTATCCATACCTACCCCATTCTGCCATTTTCAGATATAGGCTGTTTACCAGATCAGCCAGTCAGGTATGTGTTAAGCAGGTTTACTCGAACAAGGATGAGTGTATCTGGCAAGCAGTAACCAGCTCTTCAGGGCCACAGTAATTACCATTAGATCAGCTTCCAACACTCTTCCCTCACTGGATATTCCCTAATGCAGCATAAAAAAAGAATGACAGTCTCTGAAGAATAGAAGAAGATATCAGAAGATGGAAAGATATCCCATGCTCATGGCTTGGTAGGATTAACATAGTAAAAACAGCCAACTCCTTAGATGCTGAAAAAGCATTTGACAAAATCCAACATCCATCCATGTTTAAAGTCTTAGAGAGGTCAAGGATACAAGGCACACACCTAAACATAGTAAAAGCAGTATATGTCAAGCCTATAGGCAATATCAAATTAACCAGAGAGAAAATTAAATCAATCCCACTAAAATCAGGGACAAGGCAAGGCTGCCCACTCTCTCCATATCTCTTTAACATAGTTCTTGAAGTCCTTGCTAGAACAATAAGACAATTAAAGGAGATCAAGGCAATACAAATTGGAAAGGAAGAAGTCAAAGTATCACTATTTGCAGATGATACAATAATATACCTGAGTGACCACAAAAATTCTACCAGAGAACTCCTACAGTTGATAAACACCTTCTGCAAAGTGGCTGGATACAAAATTAACTCAAAAAAATCAGTAGCCCTTCTGTATACAAAAGACAAAAGGGCTGAGAAAGAAATTAAGGAAACAACACCCTTCACAATAGCCACAAAAGACATAAAGTACCTTGGTGTGACCCTAATCAAGGGGGTCAAAGACTTGTATGAAAAAAAATTCAAGTCTCTGAAGAAAGAATTAGAAGAAGATTTCAGAAGATGGAAAGATCCCCCATGCTCATGGATTGGCAGAATTAACATAGTAAAAATGGCCATCTTACCAAAAGCCATCTACAGATTCAATATAATTCCCATCAAATGACCAACACAACTCTTTACAGACCTTGAAAGAAAAATTCTCAACTTCATATGGAATAACAAGAAAATTGCCAAAAAAATCCTCTACAATAAAATATCTTCTGGAGGTATCTCCATCCCTGATCTCAAAGTGCACCACAGAGCAACAGTAGTAAAAACTACATGGTACTGGTATAGAAAATAATTGGTTGATCAATGGAATTGAATAGAAGACACAGAAATAAACCCACACACTTATAGAAACCTGATTCTTGACAAAGATGCTCAAACCATACAATAGGCAAAAGATAGCATCTTCAACAGGTGTTGTTGGTCTAACTAGATATCTACATGGAGAAAAATGCAAATACATCCATAATTATCACACTGCACAAAACTAAAGTCCAAGTGAGTCAAATGCCTCAATATAAAACCAGACACACTAAACCTGTTAGAAGGAGAACCTTGAACTCAGAGAACAGGAGACAAATTCCGGAACAGAACATCAAAAACACAGGCTCCAATATCAACAATCAATAAACGGGACCTCATGAAACTGAAAAGCTACTCTAAAGCAAAAGACACTGTCATCAGAACAAAACGACATCCTTCAGATTGGGAAAGGATCTTCACCAACTGTATATCTGACAGAAGGCTAATATCCAGAGTATATAAAGAACTCAAGAAGTTAAACAGCAACAGATCAAGTAATCCAATAAAAAATGGGGTGCAGAGCAAAATAGAGAATTCTCAATAAAGGAATATCGATTGGCAAAGAAACACTTAAATGTTCAAAGTCCTTAGTGACCAGGGAAATGCAAATCAAAATGACCCTGGATTTCACCTTATACCCATCAGAATGGCTAAGACGAATATATCAAGTGACAACACATGCTGGAGAGGATGTGGAGAAAGGGGAACTCTCTTCCATTGCTGATAGGGAAGAGAGTACACCCACTTTGGAAATCAATCTGGTGCTTTCTCAAACAAGTAGGAATAGTGTTACCTCAAGATCCAGCTATACCATCTTAGACATATATCCAAAAGATGCTCAAGTATAGAACAAGGCCATTTACTCAACCATGTTTGGAGCATCTTTATTTGTAATAGCCAGAAGCTGGAAACAACCCAGATGTCCTGCAGCTGAGGAATGGATACAGAAATTGTGGTACATTTACACAACAGAATACTACTCAGCAATCCAAAATAAGGAAATCATGAAGTTTGCAAGCAAACAGTAGGAACTTGAAATGATCATCCTAAGTGAGGTATCACATTATCAGAATGTTACACAGGGCATATATTCACTCGTAAGTGGATTTTAGACATATAATATAAGATAAACATATTAAATTCTGTACACCTAAAGAAACTAATCAAGAAGGAGTACTCTGGGTAAGATGCTCAATCCTCATTCAGAAAGGCAGAGTATGGACATGAGAAGGGGGAGAAAGCAGGGAACATGACAGGAGCCTACCACAGAGGTCCTCTGAAAGACTCTACCCTGCAGGGTATCAAAGCAAATGCTGAGACTTACAGTCAAACTTTGGGCAGAGTACAGGGAATCTCTGAAAGAAAGGGGAAATAGAAAGACCTAGAGGAGACAGGAGCTCCACAAGGACAGCAAGATATCAAAAAAAAAAAAAATTGGACACAGGGGTGTTTTCTGAGACTGACACTCTAATCAAGGACCCTTCATGGAGGTAACTTAGAACCCCTGCACACATGTAGTCTACGGCAACTCAGTTTCCAAGTGGGTTCCCTAGTAAGGGGAGCAGGGGTTATCTCTGATATAAACTCAGTGACCTGCTCTTTGATCACCTCCCCTTCAGGGGTTACAGTCTCACCAGACCAAGACATCCTTATCAGAGTAAAACAATGCAGCTACTCCTGATGAGACCTGATAGACTGGGTTTAGATGGAAGGTGAGGAGGACCTCCCCTATTGGTGGACTGATGGAGGGGCATGGATGGAGAAAAGGGAAGGAGAGTAGGATTAGAAGAGGTGAAGGCAGGGATCTACAGGTGGGATACAAAGTGAATAAACTGTAACTAATAAAAATAAAAATAAAATGTATCTTAATAGAAAGCATGACAATATTCTAAACTGTGTGGCTTAAAACTGATATAATGAGTTAGAGGTTAAAAATGTATCACTTGACTCCTGAACATCACTGTGAACCCCTATGTTAACAAAGTTCTAAGAAGTCATTTAGAAAGATAGAAGTATGATGAATGGTTTAATTAAATGAAAATAGGATAGATATTTACATATGGTGATGTCTCAGAAAGTGTCAAGAAGTACAGTTTTGAATAAAGTTATCTTGTATTTAACTGAATAGGCTTTTAAGTATAATATGTATGTTATATATATATACATATATATTTAAATATAAATATATAGTGTTTATAATATATATTGTATATTATATAGCATTTTCATATATATATGTAATACATGTAAATATATGTATTATACATCATATATATAGTGTTTTGCTGGATGATGATGGCTTACTTCTTTAATCAGAGCACCCAAAAGCAGAGGCAGGCAATCTTTGACTTTGAGATCAGCCTGGTCTACAGAGTGAGGTCTCGAACAGCCAGAGCTACACAGAGAAATCCTATCTTAAAAAGCCAAATTTAGATAGATAGATAGATGGATAGATAGATAGATATCTCTGTGTGTGTGTATAGAGACAACCTGTCTCAAAACTCCAACTATAAATATATAAATATATTATGTATTGATATAAATGTATATAATTACATTATATGTAATATATATACTACATACATGAGTATTAATAAATTAACATATAAATATAAATTATAGTTAAATTTTATAATTAAATATCATATAACTACATTTATCATTATGTATACTTAATATCATAAAGTAGTGATTATATATTTGATAATATAATGATCAATTAAATTATTCTTAATAATTAATTTGTTTTAACACAATATAATTTTATGATTATAATATAATTGTATAAATATATGGTATTATTATAAATATAAATATAATGTTTAAATTATACAGAATAATATTTGCTTTTGTGAGACAGCGTTTCTCTGTGTAGGTATATGTTGTATACACACACATACAGTGTTTGGCATAAAGTGAGAAATAATCATTCTTCCAGTGGTAGTAAGGCAAATTGCTCTCTGAGTTTAGAAATTAAGTCTTTTCATTAGGTATTAAGGCATACAAACATAAGTATGTATGATTATGGTACAAATTAAATACATACTAAGATACATGGAATAGTTGTTTCCAGAATACTAATCTTTTGATTGTATCATTAAATTTTGACATTTAGTCCTTTAGCCTAGTGAGGCAAAATTAATTTGTTTTATGACTTGAACTAAAATAGGTAAGAGAACATTGTGCTAAATTAGCAAAAAGCATGATGGAAGGCTGAAGGATATTAGATTCAAAATATTTGTAACAAAATGAGGTTATTGAGGGCTGGAAAGTTGTATTAACTGGTAAACGATCCAGACACACACACATTAAATAAATATATATAGTAAATAAAGCTAGTAAAAGTTTTGAAAAAATAAAGTTGTAAAAGAGACACAGCGTGGAAAATGGCAGGAGATTAGGAGCTTTACTGGAGGGCTGATCAAAGAAACCGCTACGTAGAGTTACCTTGGGGACTGTAAACTATTCTCTGTTGTGCTGAGACTCTGAGGTCCATACTGCTCCTCCTGCCTTCATGCCCTCCTACTCCACTCTATGCTCCCTGTTTTACCGGCCACGCAAACAGCCATCAGCAAACGTTATCTTTAGTGGTTCATGAACTGCCTTTACATTTTATTGGAGTGGCTACTGAAATTCTGCTAGAATGCCTAGAAAAGTCTAGAGCTAAGCCAATCAATTTATCTAACCACATTTATTATGCACCTTTTTTTAAGGTCATAATTTTTCTAGTTGGGGAGACAGGAGTCATCCTTACAGCTGCACTGTTTTTCCATCCAAGCTTCTGACATCAGGGTAACTGGACAGAAGCTCTCAAAGGCTGTACAGAATGTGAAGCCATCTTTTGATTCTGTTGTAAGGGTAACACCCTTCGCACCAAGGTGTGGTGTCACAAAAGGCTGTCAGATGTGAAAAGAGTGTGAAAAGCAAAGAAGTGGCCCCCAAGTCTCCTTTCTGTGCTTTGAAGCTCAGGTACTTTGGGCTAGGTTTAGACACTGTGATGTATTTGACTTGCCAAGGTTAAGACTGATATTGCTGTTTCTCAGGTTTCCAGTGTCCTAGATAAATGAAGACACTGTCAATTCTTCAGTAATTGTCCCCGTCAGTGAAACAGGACCTTTGACTGGTCAGCAGTCTCTACAGGGAATTTTTCATAGAACATTCTGAAAGTGCTTTAGTGATCTGAGATCCACTATTTTTGAATTTAAAATAAAATATAGATATTCAAAAGTTCTTGTGATGTTTTTATTTTAAAAGCTTTTGGTAATAAAGTTTAAAAAAAGATTACTTAATCGTAAAGACAAATATTTCTACCATGAAGTTTGACTAGATTTATGACAGTGTCATTAGAAAAAAGGGAAGCTGAGTGACTCAGAATAGCCGAGGAGCAGTGAAATTGAAAGCAGACATTCATGCTATTTGTCTTTATGCTTTATGGGTTTTATTGCAGCTTCTTTTGATTTAACGATTATAATTTTCAACTACTACTGAGAGCAATTATTCTCTGTTTTATCTCCTTTAAATGTCACACTTTTATTTAATGTCTGTTTAGGGGTACACATATTTTTGTGAGTATGCACATGTGTGTGACAAGCATGTACATGTTCATGTGTGTGCTCATCAATGTAGAGGACAGAGGTTGACGCTGCCTTTCTTTACATTATTTTTGAGTCGGGGTCTCTCATAGAGCCTGGAAAAGACTGAGTTAGCTAGATAGGCCGTCCAGTTAACTTCAAGGACCCTTGTGTGTCCACATTACCTACTCAGTGCTGGGGTAATAGGTATATGCTGCTGTGCCGAGCTTTCTTTGTTCTGGCCATCAGTACTCAGGACATCAAACTGTTTACTAAATGATCCATCACTCAGTCTCTGATTTTATTAATTTTTTACTTTCTTCTGTAATTCAATATGAAATTAAAAGGTCAAACTAAGACTTAACCTGTTATTCCTGAAGTATAAGTATGTGTACATTCTCACTTGAGGCCAGCACTTCAGCTACATGAAGGAGCTATCATATGACTCTACCTCTGTATCACACTATTCTTACCACTGCTTTTCTACTAATCTGAGAGACTGCCATTTGTTTATAAAATTTCCATTCCAAAGCCATTGTGAAAAATAAGAACCTTGGAGGGAGTCTCTTAGGGTTTTTTTTTTTTTTCCTGAACTTGTAAGACCTCCTTTCTGTTGTTCTGAAAGGTGGAGTTGGTCAGCTGAGTAGCCTTGTGATAAGCTAATAAGATTTCATGGATTTTTTTCATTTCATGTAAGTCCTTTGCCTTTGTGAGGGTGTGACCTTAAGAACTCTTTGCATAGCTTAGGATTTCCCACAAAATGGCAGCAGCTACAGGTGCTGAAGCAGAACTGCTGTAGATGGTGGAGCTGTGCAGTGTCCACATTTGCAGGGAAGTCTAGGTTCACTGCAGTTGATTGTACAAGAGAAAAAGAAAGTAGCTACAGGCATGGGACTCCTCTTATTTCTGATAAGAAACAGAGACTGCAAAGCAATGTTCCACAGCTTTTTCTGATTTGCTGATTTTCATAAAGGCTTCTTTATAGTCTCTCACTTCTATTACACCACACTAATTAGATGAACATTAAGTGTTTTCTCTAACATGAAAAAGTCCATTTTAATTTAGTTTACATGTGAACATTGGCAGTTGCATTTTATTGTATTTGTAAATTTTACTTATTTATTACTCAGGTCAACAATTCTTTTAGGAAAACTAGAAATGCTAATGCTTGTTTATTATTAGAGTTCTTGGGAGACTGACACAGGGGGACACTATGTTACATAACAACCCTAAGATGTGCAACAGACTTTATTACAAAAAACAAAAGCTAAATTTCTTAAATAAGTCAATAAATTTGCAAAAATCCAACTTCAGAAACAAAAAGCTTGTCTTCCTCACTAAGAATTTGCTAATCATCCTCCTGTTTGGCTGTCATATGTGAATAAATGTGTGAATAGCATAGCATGTATTGTGACTAAACTCTTGTCATCCTCACTAACATGACACTGATCATATTCCTGTTTGTTACGTGTGAATAAATGGGTGGATAAGAGAGTGTGTATTGTTTCTGTGCAGATGATTGTGAAATGACTCTCTCATTTCTGTAAACTAATGACTGAATGTTGAGAGAAAAGTCATTAGAAAGTGTTTTATATGAATAGGTTCATTTCCCCCTGGCTACTACAATGAAATTACAAATTTTATTGTTTTAAAGAAATTGACTCATTAATATTCATTATATTTATAGCTACAGGATGATCCAAAATTCAAAGACAGAATTAAGGCACAAGCCTTGATATACCCTGGCCTACAATCACTTGATACTTCTCTACCATCTCATCAACAGTATGCACATGGTCCAATTATCTTCCGGGAGACCTTAATTAAGTTGTTATGCCTATATGTGACTGAAGAAAAAACTCTCACCCAGGCTGCACTGAGAAATGAGCACATGCCAGAAGAGTCAAGACACCTGTTCAAGTTTGTTAACTGGAGTGACTTTCTTCCTGAGAAGTATAAGAAGAACCATGTTTATACTGAACCAGTTCTTGGAAAACTGAATGCTTCCTATCCAGCCCTTGTGGATAGCAGGCTGTCCCCTTTGATAGCCAGTGACTCCCAGTTACAGAGTTTGCCACTGACCTATGTCCTCACTTGTGAACATGATCCCTTAAGAGATGATAGTCTCATTTACATCTCACGGCTTAGAAATGTTGGAGTTCAAGTTACCCATGACCACATAGAGGAAGGAGTCCATGGGGCCCTGTCATTCACTACGGCTCCAGTGTTTCTACATTTAGGATTAAAAGTAAGAGATAAGTATATTACTTGGTTAGAGGAAAATCTGTAAATCAATGGTACACGTATCTAGGTAGTCAGTAAAGCAATCTGATAATTATATTTTGAACTATGGTATGATTTATTTGCACAAAATAAACTGACTTGTGTATAAAGCTGCACAGAATTTGAATAAAGATTACTGTATATGTTTGAGAATGTTATTTCACCTTCTCAGTCTTAGATATATTGCTAAAATGAGGGTGCTCACTTCATTATCCTATTAATTACCATTTGTTATGAAATATGTACTCTAAGTATTCAAAGATGGCAGGACAATAAAAAAAAATGTGAGTGTTATATTAAGTATTTTGTGTGCCTATCCCTTTAATTGACCTATACTCTTCAGTGTGAGTTGGCTCTTGGACTTCTGGGAACAAGAGAAGGAATATAAGGATTGAATTAGAGAAGTTTGAGAACCAAAAATTGGAATAAAAACATGAAACATAAAAAAGGGAAAACAGGTTCATTCTCAGCAACTGAACCAGAAAGAGGGAATTTCCTCCATGTAGAAGGTGAAAAAGGAACAGTGTCAATGGGCAGTAAGGAAAAGAAATAGAAAAACAGAAGGATGGTCAGATTAAACAGCATTTTTCAGGAGACAAGGTGAAATCCACAGCACCTTTGGAAAACAGGCATCCCTTGGTCAAAAAAAAAAAATCACCAACAGGATTTCTAATACTTATACAGCAAGTGCCTGCTGTAAGGATAATCCAGAAGGTTATGATGAAATATGATGGAGTGCTGTCGAAATGAAAGATGTAAAAAGTTTTAAGGAGGCAAGAATGTCTTATGGAATGCACTCATCCATTATAGAACAAACTCTAAATAATTGAGCTATTCAAGAAAAGAATTATTCCCCAAGACTGGAGGAAATTTGTTACAGCTGTACTAGAGGGATCATCTTCAATTACCATGGTTGTCATGGAGGAGAGAAGAAGCCAGGAATTTAGAACATCACAATAGAACAAGAAGAATTACTAAATGAAATGGGCAATTTTGTTGATAGATTCCACTTACCAAAGTTAAATCAAGATGAAGTACAAAAGTTAAATAGTCATATAAAACGTAAGAAAACAGAAGCAGTCATTAAAAGTCTTCTATAAAAAAAAAGCCCAGGGCCAGATTATTTCAGTGCAGAATTCTACCAAACTTTCAAAGAAGAGCTAATACCAATATCCTCAAACTATTCCGCAAAATAGAAGCAGAAGAACCAATGCTCAGTCTATAAGGCCACAGTTATCCTGATACCTAAATCACACAAAGACCCAAAAGATAGAGAATTTCAGACCAGTTATCCTTCTTATGCAAAAATAGTCAATAAAATACTCACAAACCGAATTCAAGAACACATCAAAATTATCATCCACCATGATGAAGTAGGCATTATCCCACGCATGCAGGGGTGGTTCAATATAGTAAAATCCATCAACACATTCAACCATATAAACAAAATGAGAAGATGGAGGGTGGATGAGACTGTGAGGACAAGAGGGAGGAGGCTGTAGCAGGGATACAAAGTGAATAAATTATAATAAATAAATATTAAAAAATTTAAAATAAAAAATTGAAGTGATCATCTCATTAAATCCCAAAAAATAATAAAAAGCAACATTTGGCAGAAAACAACACCCCTTAATGATAAAAATCTGAAAATGATCAAGGATACAAAGTATTTACCTAAACATAGTAAATAAAATATACAGCAAGCCTATTGCCAACATCGATTTAAATAGAAACCAACTTAAAACAATTACACTGAAATCAGGGACAAGATAAAGCTTCTCACTCTCTCTGTATCTCTTCAATATAGTACATAAGTCTTAGCCAGAACAGTAAGACAACTAAAGGAGATCAAGATGATACAATGTGGTAAGGAAGAGGTCAAAATATCACTATTTACAGTTGATATACTAGTATACATAAGAGACACCAAAAAATCTACCAGAGAATTATTACAGCTGATTAACAACTTCATCAAAGTGGCTACAAATTTAACTCAAAAAAATTGTTAACCCTCTTGTATACAAAAGATAAATGGGCTGAGAAAGAAATCATGGAAGCAACACCTTTCACAATAGCCCTAATAATAGAAAGTATCTTGGTGTAACTCTAATCAAGTAAGTCAAAGAATGGTAGGACAATAACTTCAAGTCTCTGAAGAAAGAAATTGAAGAAGATGCCAGAAGATAGAAAGCCTATGAACATGGATCAGTAAGATTAATATAGTACAAATGTCTACCTTACTAAAATTAATCTACAGATATAGTACAATTCCCATCAAAATACCAACAAAATACTTTATTGACCTTGAAAGAACCATTCTCAACTTCATATGGAAAAACAAAACCAGAATAGCTAAAACAATTCTAAACTATGAAAGATCCGTAAGTATCTCCACCCTGATTTCAAGCTGTGCTGCCGAGTAAGAATAGTGAAAACGGCATGGAACTATCACAGAAAATAGGCTAGTTGAGCAAAACGGAATTGAATCGATGTCCCAGAAGTAAAACTAGACACCCACTGACACTTGGTTTTCAACAAAGAAGGCAAAACTATACAAGGGAAAAAAGAAAGCATCCTCAACAAATGGTGCTGGTCTAACAGGTTGTCGACATGTAGAAAAATTCAAATAGATCCTTATTTATCACCCTGTACAAAACAAAAGTCCAACTGGGTCAAAGACCTCAACATAAAACCAGATACACTGGTAGGCTTAGATTTTTCACCAAACCTACCTTATTTAGGGTTCTTCAATGCTTCTACTGCCCATCCACCCACTGAACAAAAAGCACTGTCTCACTGTCCATGTGATTCTATATATCTTATCTCCTCAGAGTCCACCCACAAATGATTTCATCTGGACAAAGTAATGGCCCTTGTACAAGATAGCTTTCAGCAAGACATCATGTGCCCTCTCACAACACAGCTTCAATCAAAACATCACTTGACACAACTGAGTCTTCAAAACAACAAAAAATCAAACAAAATCCTAGAAACTTCCACTTTATATACTAAATCTAGTCAAAGACAAAGTGGGGAATAGCCATGAACTCATTGCCATAGGAGACAACTTCCTGCACAGAACACCAACAGCTCAAACTCTAAGAGCAACAATTTAAAAATGGGACTATTGAAATTGAAAAGTATAATACAAAGGACACTGTCAATAGAATGAAAGGAGAGTCTACAGAATGGAAAAATATGTTTATCAAACCTACATCTGAAAAAGGGCTAATATCTAACATATATGAAGAATTCAATAAACGAAACACCAACAAATAAAATAATCCAGTTAAAATGGGGTACAGAAATAAACAGAATTTTCATAAGAGCAATATCAAATAGCCAAGAAGAACTTAAAGAAATGCTCAACCTCCTTAGTCATCAGACAAATGCAAATCAGAACTACTTTGAGCTCCATCTTACACAAATCAGAATGGCTAAGAATCAAAAACTCAAGTGGCAACACATGCTGGGAGGATGTGGAGAAAGGGGAACACTGCTCCATTGCTGGTGGGGATGTAAAATTGTACAACCACTTCGGAAATCAATTTGGTGCTTTGGGAATAACTCTACCTCAAGACACAGCTATGCTACTCCTGGATACATAACCAAATATGTTCTACCATACAACAAGGACACTTGATCAACTATGTTCACAGTAATACCAGAATATGGAAACAACCTTGATGTTGCTAGATGAAGAATGGATAAAGAATTTGTGATTCGTTTACACAATGGAATAATGCTCAGCTATTAGAAGCAAAGAAATAATAAAATTTGAGAACAAATGGATGGAACTAGAAAACATCACTCTAAGTGAGGTAACTGAGACCGAGAAAAACACATGGTATGTACTCACTTATAAGTGGATTTTAGCCATATAGTACAGGGCAACCATATTCCAACTAACTGACCCAAAGAAGATATGTAACAAGGAGGACCCAAAGGAGGATGCTTAACTCTCATTCCGAAGTAGAAATATAATAGACCATGGAAATGGTTAAAGAGAAGGAACAGGTCAAGAGAGGGAGCATGTAGAGAAATGAGGGTTGATATCAGAATTGTTTAACTTCCTTAGGAATATAGATTTTAGTATTTTAATCCTATATTATATGTCTAATATCCACTTATAATTGAGCATATACCACGTGTGTCTTTCTGCTTCTGGTTACCTCACTTAGGATGTTCTTTTTCAGTTCCACCCATTTGGCTGCAGATTTCATGATTTCCTTGTTTTTAATTGCTAAGTAGGATTTCATTGTGTAAATATACCTCAATTTCTGTATCCATTCCTCAGTTGAGGGACATCTAGGTTATTTCCAGATTCGACTATCATGAATAAAGCTGCTATGAATATAGTTGAGGAAATGTCCTTCTTGAACAGTTTAGCATCTTTTGGATATATACTCAGGAGTGGGATATCTGGAGCCTATCAGAGAGGGCCTCTGAAAAACTCTACCCAGCAGGGTATTGAAGCAGATGCTGAGATTCATAGTCACACTTTAGGCAGAGTGCAGGGAATCATAGGGGAGATAGAAAGACCTGGAGGAGGCAGGAGCTCCACAAGTATATCAACATAGCCAAAAATATCTGCATCCAGGGTAGCCTACAGAGATTGATGAATCAATACAAGACCATGCATGGAAAGGACCTAGATCCCCTGCTCAGATGTAGCCCATGGACAGCTCAGTTTCCATGTGGGTTCCCTAGTAAGAGGAGCAGCACTTGAATTTCAAATGCAGGTGACTGTGAGTGAATCAGAGGACTGTGAGTGAATCTGTATGGAAAAAAGTTTACTGGGTCCTGGCATCCTTTGGGGGCTTTAGATGAGTATCTGGAGCCCACATGGCTACTGCAAACTACATCAACCTAATGTATGCATGCATGGACTGGACCTAGATTCCTATACATATGTAGCTGATGGGTAGCTTGGTCCTCATGAGGTTCTCCTAGCCATTAGAGTGAAGGCTGTCTCTGTCATGGACTCTGATGTCAGCTTTTGGATCACTTTCCTCTAGCTTGGTTGCCTTCTCAGGCTTCAGGGTAAGAGGATTCACTTAGTCTTGATGCAACTTTATGTACCAGTGTGGGTTGGTAGGAAGGAGATTTCCCCTTTGCCGAGGAGAAGGGGATTGAGGGAAAGAAGCAAGATGGTAGGAGTGGGGGGGACAGGAGAGAAGGTGATGAGATCAGGATGTGAAGTGAATAAATAAATAAATTAAAACAACAGCAACAACAACTGGTTGTGCCAAAGACCCTTCTATCTTTATGGCCTCCAAGTCTATGACAATTTTCTTCCCAATTAATACCTTCTGTCATACCAGGGATGGCTTTAGTTTTTTAGTCGTCTCTCTGTTGAAATCTAGAATATCTGCACTGATAAATCAGATGGCAAATCAATTATTTTGGAGTTAACAGCATCAAATATCTTGAATGCAAATGGAGCTAAAGGAAAACAGGGCATGAGTCTCTGTAGGGAGGGACAAGAGGGTGGTAACCTAAAATAAACCAAAGAAACAAAGTAGAAGTGGGAAGGGGATTAAAACCAATGGCAGATATGGTAATCCCACTATTTGTTCTGGCCTCTCCTCATGAAGAGTAGACTGCCCCAACTATCACTCACTAGGCCACAGGGTGATTCTGATTTATGCCCCTCCCGGTAAACTATGGAGTGTAGATAGGGAAAGGACAATCTGGACCTAAGACTTCTCTTTCTTCTTACTTTTTTTTTCTTCTTACTTTTTTGAAAATAGGACAAACTGTTTTGAAGATTCCTGCAGAGCTGCCACTCAGCTGCCTTTTTGAACACTGGGTAGACGTGGATCCTCAGCTACTCAAACACAAGCAATTTTCTTTTTTTGTCAAAGTGCTTGGCCCTAATATTTTCCTTGATGTGTGCACAAGTATGTGAGTAGTGTGTGTAAATATGTGGATATGCCCATCCTTGTATTTGGATATGGAGGCTGACAGTAAACATCTTGAATTTTTCTCTATGTTTTCCCCCTTAGTTTTTGAGAGAGGGTCTCTTATTGAGCTTAAGTATTGGCATTTATGCTTCAGTGATTGACCATAAAGCCATAGGCATGTGGCTGTCTCTGTGTCCTCAGTGCTGTGGGTACAAGCATGCCACTATACCTGGAGCTTTCTATGGTTCCTAGGAATCTAAAGCCAGATTCTCATGATGCTGCTAGAACACTTTAACCCATATCATGAATTTACCATCGGAAAGTTTTGTTAGTTTGTGGAGCTTTGAACAAGTATCTATTGATCTCAGATGACATAAATGCAATAGATTAAAGACATGCTTCCTTCCAAGTCTAACGTTTTAAACCAATGAGTTACTGAACCATGGGATAGGATGCAATGCCACCTAAGAAAAGTCTCTTTCCCTGGTAATTGTTTATATTATATATACCGGGACAGTGGAGGGACTTCAAGCATGCCTCAGAGCCCTTATGTACTGTCAATGTGCCAACTCTGAACTCTAGGAACCTTTCTGGCCCTCTACAAGGGAATGGTAATAGACTCCATATTCGAGGTTTTCACATGGGTTATCATAGCTGTCTATCAGTGGCGGCAAAGGGCATGGACACAGCCTGAGGAACTAGTTTCACAATATTGGAAGAGTTAGCATACAGAGTAAATGAGGATAAAGTAACAAGACAGAGCTGGTATGTCACCCACATCTGCCGATTAACACTATTCAAATACAGGAAAAGTAAAGAATGGCATAGGAACACTAAATTGATTTGGATGCAAGAGGATAAGAGAGGGGCTGGAGAGATGGCTCAGAGGTTAAGATCACTGTCTGTTCTTTCAAAGGTCCTAAGTTCAATTCCCAGCAACAAATTGGTGGCTCATAGCCATCTATAATGAGATCTGATGCCCTCTTCTTTCCTACACTCACACATGTAGGCAGAATTCTGTGTAAATAATAAATCTTTTTTTCATATTTTGTTCTTTTTCTTTCTTTTTAAGTTTTATTAAATACACTTCATTCACTTTGTATCCCCCTGTAGTGCCCTCCCTCCTCCCCTCCCAAACCTTCCCTTCCTTCCCATTCTACATGCACACCCCTCCCAAAGTCCACTGATGGGGGAGGGTCTTCTTTTCCTTCCTTCTGATCCTAGTCTATTAGGTCTCATCAGGAGTGGCTGCATTGTCTTACTCTGTGGCTTGGTAAGGTTGCTTCCCCCTCAGGGTGAGGTAATCAAAGAGCAGGACAATCAAAGGCAGTCCCTGTACCCATTACTACAGAACCCATTTGGACACTGAACTACCATGGGCTACATATGCTCAACCATATTTGTAGCAGCTTTATTTTTAATAGCCAGAAGCTGGAAACAACGCAGATGCCCTCAACAGAGGAATGGATACAGAAATTGTGGTACATCTACACAATGGAATATTACTCAGCAATAAAAAACAAGGAAATCATGAAATTTGTAGGTAAATGATGGGAACTGAAAAAGATCATCCTGAATGAGCTATCCCAGAAGCAGAAAGACACAGATGGTATATACTTACACATATAGACATATAATATAGGATAAACCTACTAAAATCTGTACACCTAAAGAAACTAATCAAGAGGGAGGACTCTGGCTAAAATGCTCAATCCCCATCCAGAAAGGGAAAGAGGATGGAAATCAGAAGACAGAGAAAACAGGGAACATGGAAGGAGCCTGCCACGGAGGGCCTCTGAAAGGCTCTGCCCTGCAGGCTATCAAAGCAGATGCTGAGACTTATAAATAAATAACTCTTTAAAAAAGAGAGAGGGAGGGAACTACGCCTGGGATTCAAAGTACCTAACCTGTGATTGAGATAAAAATAAATAAATTAAAAAAAAAAGACAGACATAAACAGAATCAAAAAAAAAAAAAGAGAGAATAAGAGAACTGTCTAAATATGCTATGCTTATAAATCCAAATCTCAGTTTCGCTAACATTTCCTTATCTATCTCTCTATTTATTTATGTATTTAAATTTTTATTTTTATATTAGTTACAGTTTACTTATTTGTATCCCAGCTGTGGCCCACTCCCTTACTCTCTCCCAATCCCACCCTCCCTCTCTCATCTCCTCCCTGCCCCTTTCTAAGTCCACTGATAGGGGAAGACCTCCTCCCCTTCCATCTGACCCTAGCTTATCGGGTATCTTCAGGACTGGCTGCAATGTCCTTCTCTGTGGCATAGCAAAGCTGCTCCTCCCTTGGGGGAGGAGGGAGGTCAAGGAGCCAGTCATTGAGTCCTTGATCCTCTTACTAGGGTACCCACTTGGATACTGAGCTACTATGGGCTACATCCGAGCAGGGGTTCTAGGTTATATCCATGCATGGTCCTTGGTTGGAGAAACAGCCTCAGCAAAGACCCCTGTGCTCAGATATATTTGGTCCTTGTGGAGCTCCTGTCTTCTCCAGGTCATACTAACTCCCCTTTCTTTCATATGATCCCTGCACTCTGCCCAAGGTTTGGTTATGAGTCTGAGCATCGGCTTTGATACATTGCTAGGTAGAGTTTTTCAGAGGCCCTTTGTGGTAGGCTCCATGCGTTCTGGTCTTATTTTGTGCCTCAAGTAGACATGGATCTCATAGACCACATGCTAATTTTAATCTGCAATTGATTATGATAAATATGCTCATGATAATTCTGATTTTTCACCTACTATATATTCCACAGAAATAGAGAATGAAACTAAAAAGTACCATGGTAATGTGGTCCCTCTAATGATGCCAGGAATATCTTATTCTTACCCTTGGGTGGGTATTATTACCAGTGTTACCTTGTTCTGTAGCACAGGACTGAGCTCACAAAGAAAAAAAAAAAAAGGCCTGATTCAAGCAACAGGAAAATGAGTACTCACAGATACAGTTGAGTCTTGACTGAGGCATAATGACTATGTAACTAAAACAACCCGGTCTGACTTCAATCAATAGTTGAACAATACCTATGACTTTGGATAGAGCATTAAGATGCTGTGTCCTTTATGAGCATGTATAAGTAAGACGGGAAGCATGGCACCATCCACTGTTTTACCTGTGGCTTCCTGTGGACAACCTAACAAGTTGCTACATCTACTAGCTCAGACTTCACTCTGTCACAGACCAGAGAGATTCTCTCATTCTGCCAGTGATCAACTACACAGTCCTATAAAACAGATGGTAAGATTTGGATTCCCAAGAAGATCTGTCACTGACTTCATAGGAGTCACTTCAAAGGGGCCTGTATAATTTAATAAACTAGTATAAAGTATGATAATGTCAGAATCAACAAAAAAAACAAGGAAAAAAAACCTTGGTGGGCTGGTATATTGAAGAAAAAACATCTAAAAATATATTGGCGAATTGTCCAAACAACAAAGATAGGAACAAGGACCGTTCAGCATCACAGCAAATTAACAAACAATGTTGTTGCGGCAGTACCAATGTCATTCAATGGATTTGAATTATAGCTAAATTACCAATACCACTATACTCCTGATCTATTCATTGAAGAACTAATTGAGGAAAATGTGGCCATCCAGAAGCTATATCTTTAGCTGTGTTCAGACACAACTCAGATACAACAATGACAAGGTTATGTTGAAAGATGTGCATGATTAGATTTTGTGTGTGGGGGGGGGGTTGGGGGAAGCAATGAGCAATGGGTACCAGCTCTAGAGATAAGGGCAGTTGCCTGCGTCAGTAGCCTGAAGTTGTTTACTAGGCTTACTAGGCCTTTCCAGTGGCATTGGAATTTGGAGTTTGGGGTTTATATCCTTTTACATCTTTCACACCATAGAGGAGAATACTCATTAAAAATACTAAATATATATTATATTAATATTTTATATTAAATACTCATTAAATATGTTTATGGTTCTTCATAGACTTTTTGTTGTTGTTGCCCACGGGGATATTTTTCTAAAAAAGGAGATTTTACTCAACATTGTTTTAGTCAAGTATGTTGGTGTGTTGTTGACAAATGTCCTAATATACCTGAATAAACAAATAGGGTGTTTTCAAAAATCTGGCACAAGTTATATGGAGGCAGGCAGGCTAGTTGCACAGTGCAATTATCCGAAGAACCTTCTTTGGCCTTTGTGGCAACTTCTTACATGGATTACGAGATCCTGGGTTTATGTCACTGCCACAGGTAAGCCTGATTGGCATTCTTGCAGCAATAGATATTTCAAGTGTATTTAAATGTATTTTGGCTACATTCCAATGATATTTCACTGCCATTGTGTCCGTTGAGGTGTTATGCCAAAATAATGAGACAAAATTTCATATGTGAATCTGGGAAGAATTTGATATATGAAAAAGGGTGTATTGCACAACAGCTGTCCTTTTACATAGGCCCAACTCAATTCCCCACATCATATATGTATGGATGTACGTATGCATGTATGTATGTATGTATGTATGTATGTATGTATGTATGTATGTGGCAGTGACTTTAATTATTTGTAGGGAATACACTAGTTTATTCGGTTTAAAGATAAGATTAGCCTTTTGAAGGGAAGTAGGTTTTGATTGGAAGTTGAAATTAGAGGTCATTTATTAAGCATCTATAGAAAATATTTGGCTGGGGAAGGCTGGCTGGCTGGAAATTCCAGACCTATATAGGTGAAAAGAAGAAAAGGGAGAAGAAATAGGATAAATAAATGGAACCTCCTGAAATTAAAAAGCTTCTGTAAAACAAAGGACACTGTCAACAGAACCACATGACAGCCTACAGACTGGGAAAAGATCTTCACCAATCCTAAATCCAATAAAGGACTAATACCCAGAATATACAAAGAACTCAAGAAATTAAACACCAACAAACTGAATAATTCAATTTAAAGAGCTAAACAGAGAATTTTCAAGATAGGAATATTGAATGGCGGAGAAACACTTGAACAAATGCACAATTTTAGTCATCAGGGAAATGCAAATAAAAATGACTCTAAGATTCATTCTTACACCAATCCGGATGGCTAGGACCAAAAAACTCAAGTGAAAACACATAGCGTAGAGCATGTGTAAAAAGGGGAACCCTCTTCCATTGATAGTGGGAATGCAAACTAGCACAACCACTTTGGAAATCAATCTGGCACTTTCTCAGAATACTAGGAGTAGCAATACCTCAAGATCCAGGTATACCACTCTTGCTCATATACCCAAAAGATGCATCACTGTTTAGTAAGGACAGTTACTGCTCAACTATGTTCATAGCAGCTTTAAATGTAAGAGCTAGAATCGGGAAACAACTTAGATGTCCCTCAGTGGAGGAATGGATACGGGAATTGTGGCACATTTACACAATGGAATAGTTATCACTCACTATTAAAAACAAGGAAATCATGAAATTAACAGGCAAATGGATGGAACTAGAAAAGATTATCCTGAGTGAGGTAACCCAGAAACAGAAAGACACACATGATATACACTCACTTTTAAGTAGACATTAGCTATATACTATAGGATAGCCATACTAAAATCTTCAGAGCTAAAGAAGCTAAATAACAAGGAGGACCCAAGGAAGGATGTTTAAATCCCATTTATAATGTCAAACAAGATAGACACCAGATGCATGGAAAAGAAGAAACAGGATGGGATCCTACTACAGGGGGTCCCTTGAAACGCTCCACCCCAAAGGGGGTTGAAGGAGATGCTGAGACTCACAGCCTAACTGTGGGCAGAATGTATGGTGTCTTATGGAAGAAGGGGTGGGGTAGAAGGACACAGAGGGGACAAGAGCTCCACAAGGAGACAAACAAAGCTAAACAATCTCAGCCCAGCGCACCCTGCAGAGACTGATGCATGAAGAGGACCTAGACCTCCTGCTCAGATATAGCCTTTTGGCAGCTCAGTCTCCATGTGGGTTTCTGAGTAAGGGGAGCAGGGTCTGCTTCTGCCATGAACTCAATTGCCTGCTCTTTGATTACTTATCCCTGGTGATGTGGCCTTGCCAGGCCACAGAGGGAGAGGATCAGGTAGTCTTGATGAGATTTGATAAGCTATAGGCAGATGGCAGAGGAGAACTCCATCTTTCAGTGGACCAGGGGAAGGGGATAAGAGGAAGAGGGAAGAAAGATGGGACTGGGAGGAGCTGAGGGAGGGGGCTTCAATTGGCTTGTATAACAAATAAATTGTAAACAGTTATAAATAAATAAATTACAAAAAGAAGATACGTGATGGGTTGAACCCATAGCATAGGTCACCTAGCTCAGTCTCTAATGTTCTCCCCGTTCCTCAGGTGGACTACCACAACTTCAGAGTCACATAGCTGACTTCACTTCAGTCTGCCTTCAACTAAGACAGTATTCTGACAGTAACTGGCTTCCACTTTTCTTTGTGCTGTTAAGTTTTGAATGCTTCTTGTCTCGGAACAAGAATTTCTTTCCCTCTCCCAACACATCAAAACACTCAGCTTTCATTTTATTTCAATTTCATTACTGTTTCTCTCTCTCCCTCTCCCTCTCCCTCTCTCTCTCTCTCTCTCTCTCTCTCTCTCTCTCTATGTAAATGGCTCATTTTCTTAAAATAATGGGGAAACAAGTAGATGTTGGGTTTATATGGTTCTAGGAGTTTAGTTTGTCAACCACAGCTTTATTGTTGTTCGTGAAATAACTAGAAAATGATTGTTATATTTTTGTCATGGTTTTTAAAACATTTCATTCAGGGTTGATGTTTCTTTGACTGTATTGATGTTCTTCTAATGATTTTCCTCTCAGCCTAACCTCCTTAATAAGCAGTCTTGTAGCTACACTGAAACAGTTTTATTAACTGGCCCAACAAGCAATTTATAATTCAAATTATTAATATATGAGAGTAAAGTGGGTTTTTATTAGCATTGTCTAATGAAGAACAACAGACGATGACCTCAGCTAAAGAGGAACAAACGACCCTATGAGCTTCCTCAGTAAGGCTTATGATGTTTCCCTGACTCCCTCAGTATGGCCTATGATGTTTATCTTTGTCTCAGGCTGGCTTATCAATCTTTGTGTCTATAATTTCACTTCACACTTGATTGTAGTGGGGAAATTTGTGCCTTCCTTTGTTTGTCTGAGTTTTTGCACTTTTTGTAAAGGTCCCAAACCTCTTCCCTTCTCCAAATATATCAAAAAATTCTGCTTTTATTCCATTTCAAATTTATCCCTGTTTATATCTCTTTTTATTTTTAATTTTTGGGTTTTTTAAAATAGCCTATTTTCTTTGTTTTTGTGCTGTATTGTACTTGTTGACACATTCTCACATTGCTAGAATGGAAACCACTTTTGTTATGGTTTGTGTTTCTTCTTGTGGGCTGCTGTGGAAAGGCTGAAAGTCACGGAGCCAGCACCACTGTTTAACACAGTTCCAGCAAAGCTGAGCTGGTGCTGCAATTGCAGTCATCCTGTCTCTTATTTTTAGGATTTTGTCTCTGTGGCTTGCATTCTTTTCTTTAATTTTTATTAATTACACTTTATTCTCTTTGTATCCCCCCATAATCCCCCTCCCTCCTCCCTTCCAAACACACCTTCCCTCCCCCTTCTCCACCCCTCCCCCACAAGTCCACTGATAGGGGAGGTCTTCTTCTCCTTCCTTTTGATCCTAGTCTATCAGCTCTCATCAGGAGTGGATGCATTGCCTTCCTTTGTGGCCTGGTAAGGCTGCTCCCCCATCAGGGGGAGGTGATCAAAGAGCAGGCCAATCAGTTCATGTCAGAGGCAGTCCCTGTTTCCATTATTATGGAACCCACTTGGATACTGAACTGCCATGGGCTACATCTGTGCAGGAGTTCTAGGTTATCTCCATGCATGGTCCTTCGTTGGAGTATCAGTCTCAGGAAAGACTCCTGTACTCATATTTTTTGGTTCTGTTGCTCTTCTTGTGGAGCTCTTGTCCTCTCCCTATCTTACTATTTCCCACACCTTTTGTAAGATTCAATGCACTCTGCCCAAAGGTTGGCTATAAGTCTCAGCATCTGCTTTGATAGTCTGCAGGGCAGAGCCTTTTAGGGGCCCTTTGTGACAGGCTCCTAGCTTGTTTCCTCTTTTCTTCTTCTGATATCAATCTGCTTTGCCTTTCTGGCTGGGGACTGAGCATTTAACCAGAGTCTTCCCTCTTGATTAGTTTCTTTAGGTGTACAGATTTTAATAGGTTTATCCTATTTTATATGTCTATATGAATGAGTATACCATCTGTGTCTTTCTGCTTCTGGGATAGCACACTCAAGAGGATCCTTTCCAGTTCCCACCATTTACCTGCAAATTTCATGATATCCTTGTTTTTTATTGCTGAGTAATAATCCATTGTGTAGATGTACCACAATTTCTGTATCCATTCCTCAGTTGAGGGGCATCTGGGTTGTTTCCAGCTTCTGGCTATTACAAATAAAGCTGCTAAAAACATGGTTGTGCAAATGTCCTTATTGTGCAGTTGAGCCTCTCTTGGATATATGCCTAGGAGTGGTATTGCTGGATCTTGAGGAAGCGCTATTCCTAGTTGTCTGAAGAAGCACCAGACTGATTTCGAGAGTGGTTGTACAAGTTTACTTTTCCACCAGCAGCGGAGGAGGGTTCCCCTTTCTCTACATCCTCTCCAGCATGTGTTTTCACTTGAGTTTTTGATCTTAGCCATTCTGATGGGCTTAAGGTGAAATCTCAGGGTTGTTTTGATTTGCATTTCCCTGATGGCTAATGACGTTGAGCATTTCTTTAAGTGTTTCTCTGCCATTCAATATTCCTCTATTGAGAGTTCTCTGTTTAGCTCTGTTCCCCATTTTTCAATTGAATTACTTGATTTGGTGTTTTTCGACTTCTGTAGTTCTCTATATATACTGTATAGTAGCCCTCTGTCAGATAAAGTGTGGGTGAAGATTCTTTCCCAATCTGTAGGCAGTCATTTTGTTTTGATGACAGTATCCTTTGCTTTACAGAAACTTTTCAGTTTCATGAGGTCCCATTTATTGAATGTTGCTCTTAGAGCCTGTGCTGTTGGTGTTCTGTTCAGGAAGTTGTCTCCTGTACCAATAAGTTCAAGGCTCTTCCCTTCTTTTTCTTCTAACTGATTTAATGTGTCTGGTTTATGTTTAGGTCTTTGATCCACTTGAACTTTAGTTTTGTGCAGGGTGATAAGTATGGATCTATTTGCATTTTTCTACATGGAGACATCCAGTTAGACCATTTGTTGAAGATGTTATCTTTTTTCCATTGTATGGTTTTAGGATCTTTGTCAAAAATCAGGTGTCCATAAGTGTGTGGGTTTATTTCTGATCTTCCATTCAGGTTCCATTATCCACCATTCTGTTTCTATGCCAGTACCAAACATTTTTTATTACTGTTGCTCTATAGTACAGCTTGAGATCAGAGATGGAGATACTTCCAGAACTTCTTTTATTGTAGAGGATTGTTTTAGCAATTCCATGTGAATTGTTTTGTTATTCCATGCAAAGTTGAGAATTTTTCTTTCAAGGTCTGTAAAGAATTGTGTTGGTAATTTGATGGGAATTACATTGAATCTGTAGATTGCTTTTGGTAAGATGGCCATTTTTATACTATGTTAATCTTGCCAAGCCAGGAGCATGGGAGATATTTCCATCTTCTGAAATCTTCTTCTAATTCTTTCTTCAGAGACTTGAATTTTTTTTTTCATACAAGTCTTTGACTTCCTTGGTTAGGGTCACACTTTATGTCTTTTGTGGCTATTGTGAAGGGTGTTGTTTCCCTAATTTCTTTCTCAGACCTTTTGTCTTTTGTGTACAGGAAGGCTACTGATTTTTTTTGAGTTAATTTTGTATCTCGCCACTTTGCTGAAGGTGTTTATCAGCTGTAGGAGTTCTCTGGTAGAGTTTTTGGGGTCACTCAGGTATACTATAATATCGTCTGCAAATAGTGATACTTTGACCTCTTCCTTTTCTGATTTGTATCCCCTTGATCTCCTCCAATTGTCTTATTGCTCTAGAAAGGACTTCCAGAACTATGTTGAAGAGATATGGAGAGAGTGGGAAGCCTTGCCTTGTCCCTGATTTCACTGAGATTGCTTTAAGTTTCTCTCCGTTTAGTTTAATGTTGGCTATACGCTTACTGTATGTTGCCTTTATTATGTTTAGGTATGTGCTTTGTATCCCTGATCTCTCCAATACTTTAGACAGGAATGGATGTTGGATTTTGTCAAATGCTTTTTCAGCATCTAAGGATATTATCATGTGGCTTTTTTCTTTCAGTTTGTTAATATGGGGGAATCCCATTGATGGAATTCCATATATTGAACCACCCCTGCATACCTGGCATGAAGCCTACTTGGTCATAGTGTATGATATCTTTGATATATTCTTAGATTCAGTTTGCAAGTATTTTGTTGAGTATTTTTTCATCAATGTTCATAAGGAAGATTGGCCTGAAATTCTCTTTCTTTGTTGAGTCTTTGTGAGGTTTAGGTACCAAGGTAACTATGGCTTCATAGAATGAGTTTGGTAGTGTTTTTTCTGTTTCTATTTTGTGGAATAGTTTGAAGAGAATTGGAGTTAGCTCTTCTTTGAAGGTCTGGTAGAATTCTGCTCTGAAACCATCTGGTCCTGTGCTTTTTTTTTAGATGGGAGACTTTTGATGACTGCTTGTATTTCCTTAGGGGATATAGGACCAATTAATTGATTTATCTGGTCTTCATCCAGCTTTGGTAAGCAGAATCCATCAAGAAAGTTGTTTGTGGCATATAGACTTTTGAAGTAAGTCCTGATGATTGTTTGGATTTCCTCAGTGTCTGTTGATATGTTCCCTTTTTCATTTCTAATTTTGTTGATTTGGATGGTGTCTCTCTGCCTTTTAGTTAGTTTGGCTAAGGTTTTGTGTATCTTGTTGATTTTCTACAAGAACCAGCTCTTGGTTTCACTGATTCTTTGAATTCTTTCATTTGTTTCTAATTTATTGATTTCAGCCCTGAGTTTGATTATTTCCAGCTGTCTACTCCTTTTTTGTGAGTCTGCTTCTTTTTTTTTCCCTAGGGCTTTTAGGTGAGCCATTAAATTGCTCAAATAAGAAGTCTGGAATTTCTTCTTGAAGGCACTTAGTGCTATGAACTTCCCTCTTAGCACTGCTTTCTTGTGTCCCATAAGTTTGGATATGTTGTGTCTTCATTTTCATTGAATTCTAGGAAAACATTAATTTCTTTATTTCTTCTCTAACCCAGCTGTCATTTAATAGCAAGTTGTCCAGCTTCCATGTGTGTGTAGGCTTTTTGTTATTTCTGTTGTTGAGGTCCAGCTTTAGTCTATGGTGGTCAGATAGGATACAAGGGTTTATTTCAATCTTTTTGTAACTGTTGAGGCTGTCTTTGTGACCAACCATATGGTCTATTTTGGAGAAGGTTCCATGAGGTGCTGAGAAGAAGGTAAATTCTTTTGTGTTGGGGTATAAGGTTCTGTAAATGTCTGTTAAGTCCATTTAATTCATGACCTCTTTTAGAGACATTGTTTCTTTGTTTAATTTCTCTTTTGTTGACCTGTCCTTTGTTGAGAGATGGATGTTGAAGTCTCCCACTATTAATGTGTAGTGATCTATGTGTGGTTTAAATTTACCAATGTTTCTTTTACAAATGTGGGTGCCCTTGTATTTGGGGCATAGATGTTCAGGATTGTGATGTCTTCCTGGTGGAATTTTCCCTTGATGAGTATGAAGTGTCCTTCCCCATCTCTTTTTATTAATTTTGGTTGAAAGTCTATTTTATTGGATATTAGAATGGCTACTCCTGCTTGCTTCTTGGGTCCATTTGTTTGGAAATGGTCCATTTCTTTTACCCTCAGGTAATGTCTATCTATGTGACTTAGGTGTGTTTCTTTATGCAACAGATTGCTGAGTCTTGTTTATGCATCCATTCTGCATAAACAAGAATTGAGTTCACTGATATTGAGAGAAATTAATGACCAGTGGCTGTTAGATCCTTTGATTTTGATGTTGGCTGTGGTAGTAAGTTTATGTGCTTTGTTACATTTTGTTTTACTGTAGTGAGGTTAGTTGTTTCCTGTGTTTTCTTGAAAGTGGTTAGGTTTCTTGGGTTGTATTTTTCCTTCTAGTATCTTCTGTAATGATGGATTTATGTTTAGTATTGTTGAAATTTGTTTTTGTCATAAATATCTTGTTTTCTCCATCTATGAGGACTGAGAGTTTTGCTGGGTATAGTAGCCTGGGCTGACAACTGTGTTCTCTTAGGGTCTGCATGATGTTTGTCAAGGCTTTTATAGTCTCTGTTGAGAAGTCAGATGCGATTCTGGGGTTTACCACTATATGTTACTTGGCCTTTTTCCCTTGTAGCTTTTAGTATTTTTGTTGTTGTTGTTGTTCTGTATACTGACTGTTTTGATTATTATGTGGTGGGAGGATTTTCTTTCCTGGTCTTTCCTGTTCTGTAGGCCTCTTATATTTTTATTGGCCTCTCCTTTAAGTTGGTGAAATTTTCTTCAATGATTTTGTTGAAAATATTTTCTGGGCCTTGGAGGAGGGAATCTTCTTTTTCCTCTATTCCTATTATTCTTAGGTTTTTGTCTCTTAATGTTGTCTTGAATTTCTTGGATGTCTGTTCCAGGAATTTTTTTTTAGATTTAACATTTTCTTTGATGGATACATCGATTTCTTCCATTGTATCTTCCACACCAGAGATTCTTTCTTCCATTTCTTGTAGTCTATTGGTTATGCTTACCTCTGTAGTTCCTGATTTCTTCCCTAAGTTCTTTCTGTCCATAATTTCCTCCATTTGTGTTGTCTTTAATTTTTCCGATTCTATCTTCAGATCTTTAGCCGTTTTGTTGATTTCCTTCACCTTTCTGGCTGTATTTTCCTTTTTTTTTTTTTTTTCCCTTCAATTCCTTCAGCTGTTTGTTTGAACAGGCCTCTGTGTTTTTGTTTTGTTTTGTTTTGTTTTCTTTCAGGGATTTAAGTATTTCCTCTCTAAAGGCCACAAACTGTTTGGCTGCAACTTCCTGTACTTCTTTATGGATGGCCATAATCTGTTTGTCTTTATCTACCTCTAGATCTTTATGCATTTTTTGTTTCCTGTATTATTCTCTTCATAAGCACAGATGTTAGGTCATTTTCTTGAATTTTAATTATGCTTGGGTGTCCAGGGCTGCTTTCCCTTGGATAACTAGGTTCTCGAGATACCATATTGCTCTGTCTTTTGTTGTTTGAGCTTTTATGCTGGCCTCTACCCACTGGGCTATCTTAGGTATTGGGTTTTAGTTTCTGGTGGTTCCTGGAATCCTGTGGTAGAGGGAATCCCCTTGGCAGGAAGATGGTTTTTCCTGAAGGAAATCTCTTCAGCTTTTTGGATAAGGTCACTGAATGGCAGTGTCTTTTGGGGGACCTTTTACAGGGAGGTCCTGGGTACCCTAACTCAGTCCCTGTTTGCTTCCTTCCCTGTGGGATTTTCTCCTGACAGGGAAAGCCAAGCTCTGATACCCTGCGGTGCACACTTCTTCTGTGAAGTAGATTTGGGCATGCAGCAAGTTTCTGTGCTTGTGGGTGGAGCCTAGTTCAGAGATGGTGGTTTGTACCCCCCATTGTGTTGGACTTTTCCTGGGGAAGGCTGGGTGACCTAAGTCATGCCCCGCTTCCTTCCTTCCATGTGGGTTTTTCTTGTGACTGGGACTCCCAGTCTCTGGTGTTTTTGTGCCCACTGCTCAGCCTGGAAAGGTGATCAGGACACACAGGCATGTGGCTCTGGTCTGGTGACCAAGTGCCTGTGCGACCTGGGATTTCTTCCGGGTTCTGGCTAAGTGCCCTGAGAATGGTCGCGACAGGTTCCCGTACCATGGGTTTGCTTCTCACCTGGGAAACAGGATCGCTGTTGTTTTAGGGCCCAGAGTTCAGGCTCTTGGTCGCTGTATTGAAAATGTTGTTCTGCAACTCAGAAGCAGTGTCCTCCTGGTGCCGCCATCTTGTCTCGCCCCTCTGGTTTGCATTCTTGGGGACTTTCTGCATTATGATTCATTTTATTTTTTCCCTGAGAAAATTATTTCTGAGACTTTTTTTAAAGTCCTAAACTTAATATTCCTTCTGCTTTATAGAGAAATAATTTTATCTGGCCATATTTGAAAGTCTTCCTTGGGCCCTGGAGATTAAGAAGCTAGGAATTTTTAAATGAGCCATGACTACAAGAAGGTTTATGGGATATCTGCTCCTAAGCAAACTCAAACAGCATAATATATATAGTATAAACAGACATAAGTGACAAACCCTAACTGGACAGGAAGTACTATCAGAGTAATATCCTCTTAGAGCTTCGATATGGTTAGAGTTCTCTGAAAATGTAGTTTAAAGATAAAGGCCATTCAGGACACATCTCTGGAGAAACAGAACTCATGAAATAAGGTCGACTGACTATATTATTCTCTTCCTGCTTTATAGCATAGATGATGAAACAATAAGAAAAGTAATTAGGTTATTTGTTATTAATTAAAAGAGTGATTCAGCTACTTTGTTTAACTGGAGTGCTTTAAAACTACACGTACTGACAGCATGAAAGCAGACTGTGTACTATAATGTGTTTGCTTTGGTAGAGAGACATTCTTTAGATTATTTGAATTAGAATTATAGGGCTAACAGTAAAAACAAAAACTTTTCTATTTGTACTTTCTAATTGTGACTCGATGTCCCGAAAAATTGATATGATGTGTACTTCTTGCATAATCATTCGTCTGTCTTTGATTAGTGAAACCTGCAAATAGAGGCAACCAGGTTGCTAGTCAGTCAGTGCTACAAGATTCCCTTGACCAATATTTCTGATTCACTCTCCTTTGCTGACTACTTATCTCCTCTCAGCCTGCCATATCCACGACCAGGAATGGCCCCTGGCACTTCTGAAGCTAGAAAAAGGCCTTTGCCTGATAATTATGTTTACATTCATAAAAAGAAAACAAAAACAAAACAAAAAACTGATGTATGCTTTCCTTTTATTTCTGTTGTTTCTTTAACTTTCTTGAATAAAGGCAATATTGTGTTTTGGTTTTTTATTTTATTAACTTTTAGTTTATTTAATAATATAATGTGCATTGATGTTAGTT
Organism: Pachyuromys duprasi; assembly: GCA_028658305.1. Classification (NCBI taxonomy): domain Eukaryota; kingdom Metazoa; phylum Chordata; class Mammalia; order Rodentia; family Muridae; genus Pachyuromys; species Pachyuromys duprasi. The sequence continues at coordinate 21,163,487 of CM053766.1, read as the reverse complement.
CCCCTCTAAAATTCCATTAGAGCTCAGCGGTGAGCCTTACAGTCTCAGCACCTTTCACTGTAAGAAAACTCGCTGGTGGGCATGTAAACTTGTACAAAAACTTTGGAAATCAAGCTGGTGCGTTCTCAGAAAATTAAATTAGTGCTACCTCAAGATCAAGATATACCACCTCTAGGCATGTATCCAAAAGATGCTCAAGTATACAACAGGGACATTTGCTCAATCATGTTCATAGCAGCTTCATTCGTAATAGCCAGAAAGGCTAGGGTCAGGTGGGAGGGGAGAAGTACCTCCCCTACCAGTGGACTAGAAGAGGGGCATGGGAGAAGAAGAGGGAGGAAGAGAAGGATTGGGAGAGAGTGAGGGGTTCTACAGCTGTGATAAAAAGTGAATAAAATATAATAAATAAAAATTTAAAAACCTCTCAACCCATCACCCAATAAAAGAAAACTCAATGTTGCCTCTATGTTGTTTAGATAATATCCTTAATTTAAATCGAAAGCTAATATTTGTTTATAAATTTTTAAACTTTATATTTTTAATTTTTTTTTGAAATATGTATTTGAACCATGTTAGTATCACATTAGTGAAAGTGAATCACTTTCACTTTACTAGTTGTAGAAAATGACCTATTGAAATCATATATTTTGGCATTTAATGTTTCCTGTGTTTCTGTGTTTTGATTTAAATCTCTGTCAGGTTAGATATATCATTTATTTAGAGATCTTCTAAATGAGCAAGTTCTTGAGGGGTCAATTCTCAGAGCCATTCAGAAAAGAAAAATCAAACTGCTGTAAAATAGTCATAACATCCAGCTAAGCCAAGTAGAAGCATGCTTAAAATTTATTTTTTAAAATGGTGCAGTCATTTTTCTGGAATAAGTGCTCTTCCACAAACAGTGTAAAGAGAGGATATGTCACCAGTGGACAGAAGCCATGAAAGCACCTGAAGGGCTTTGTTTTCAGGTCGATTTTTGCATTTTCGTTATATCCTGTAAAACCACCAGGTGGAGTGAGTGAACAGGTGAGGTTTTACTGAACCCTGCTCTGTAGCCAGCTTTTTTGCTTTTTAAAGCCATATGTTATAATTGTTCCAACTATTTCTCCACATCAGTTTGTTCCAGGTTACAGTGAAATGAGCATTAAGTAACTAATAATTAGTCTTTTCTAATTCATTTTGCTTCAAAACAAATATATCATCAATCAATATTATAGAATACAAGATGGCAAAATAATTTGATTTATGAGGTTAAAACTAATGAGATAGAAATAGTAAGTTAGCTAATTAAAAGGGGAAGGTCATGACAAAAGAGAAAGAAGAAGGGACCATATTAAATAAAAGAAATGAAAAAGAAAGGTCAACTATACTAGGATGAGGGTAAGAAAGAGAGAACTACATGCACAATAAAGAAACAGTACATAGATAAAAACAGATAAACAGAAGGAAAAATACAAACAATCCACTTTGCACAACGATAATAATACTAAAAGTATGCTATAAAGAAAAATAAATGAAAAGTAAATTTACAAACTAAAAATGTGGGTACAATTTCTCTGTGAGGCCTTTAAATCAGATTTTATCAGTTGGAGAAAATACTCTGTCAAAGCTGGAGTAATCTCATATTATTTTTTCTGCTGTTCTTGTTGGTGCTGACCTTGAACTGTTAGAAATCAGGTGTCCAAAACAACTGCTGTCATCTTGGAACCTTCTTTTCCTTGCATACTCAGAGCCTCTGCTGGCCAAAATCTGTTTTGCAGCCTGAGGGATCTGCATGTTCTTTGCTCCAGAGACTCCATAGCCTGTACATCCCATAGGCTCGTTGTCAAGTTTTCCAATCTTAGGAGAGTCTCCCATGGTTGTCAGAGAGTGGAAGAAGCAAGCAGAGCACTAAGATCTGTACACAGACCGGTTTTGCTTCTGTTATATCTTCCCCAGCTCAAAACACTCTATGAGAAAAGCAGAGGGCTGTGAAAACTGAAAGATCCAGTAGGCCGGGTTCCAGAACTTGGCAGGGAGGCAGGAAGCTAAGAAGACAGGGATACAGGAATGCAGCCTTAAAGGTTGAACATTGCAATGCCCGAAGGCCCCAGGTTTTCAGTATCCCCAGTGATCCTCACCTAGATGTCCTTGTTAGAGACTGGAGAACACTGACCATGATGCCCTGCACTGGCATCATGACAGTGAAGGAGACAAGGCAGTCCCCCTTCCTCCACTCCGAGTCTTATGGTTTCCTCATAGAGGGATAGCCCCTAGGCACCCTGACTGTGATTGCTACTTTAATCTTGGTCCTAGAGTAACTCAGTCTTTGGAGATAGAACCTGCTGTAGTTATCTAATCTACAGAGAGTGAAAAACAGATTTCTTCCCCACTGTGGATGCAGAGATAGATAGGATGATCATTTAGGCACCAAATTCTCTGTCTGGATTTTAGGCTTGTGATAACAGCAGGGTTTCGTTGTAGTTCAGTTTTCATTTGTTTCGTGTGTGTGTGTGTGTGTGTGTGTGTGTGTGTGTGTGTGTGTGTGTTTGGCAAGGGCTTGGGGCTGTAGGTCACTTTCAAGCAGGCCTCCCTGATTTAATTTGTGCCTTAGCCTTGGTCTTCACTTTCCTTTCAGGGAAAAGGACAGAGATGTGCTTCACTTTCTGCTTAAACATTTCTCTTGGCTTTTGACCTATTTGATATATATATATATATATATATATATATATGTATTAAATATATTATATAATATATATATATATAATCATTTCATATGAACTTCAAAAGTGAACATCCTCCTGTATGAGACTGATATCCAACCAACGACCATTCATGGATATTACCTCAAACCCCTACTCAGATGTAGCTCATGGCAGCTCAGTATCCCAGTGGGTACCCTAGTAAGGGAAATAGAAACTGTCTCTGACTTGAACTCTGTGGCTGGCTCTTTGACTACCTCCCTCTGAGGGGAAGTAGCCTTGCCAGCCACAGAGGAGGATAATGCAACCAGTCCTGATCAGACATGATAAGCTAGGATAAAATGGAACGGAAGGAAGACCTCCTCTATCAGTGGACTTGGAGAGGGGTATGGGAGGAGATGAGGGAGGGAGGGTAAGATGGTCAAGTCATTCTTGCTCCTTGGTAATGGTTCACTGTCATGGATACTTAACATGAGTCCCATGATAATTACATAATCCTTACTTACATTGATGTTCTCAATGAACCAATACCTTATGCCAAGCATCACCTCTTCAATGATACACTACCTGATCTTTTGGCTTTTTAAAATATTTGAGACCCCTTTTCTGCAATGTTCCCATGAGGCCTTCAACTACAGGCAAATAAGGAATATTGAAAGAGAGTGAGAAGAAGCCTTCTCTTGGGAAGAACATATTCATTGGTTATCAAATACCAATGATCAACCCAAAAATATGTACACAAGTAATATTTTATAGACTGAGAATATTGTATGTAAAAACATATATGTATATGCATATATTCATGTGAAAACAATTGATAATAAAAGAGTCCATGAAAGTTTGGAGGGAGAAAAGAGACACAAGAAAGATACAATCATATTAAAAATTTTAAAGTATTTTTTCTTTTTACATTATTATTAGTAGTAGTAATTTAAATTATTATTTATTCACTTTGTATCCTGGCTACAGTCTCCTCCCTCATCTCCTCTTGGCCCCATGTTCCCTTCCTCAGCCCTTCTATGTCCCTCCCCTAGACTACTGGTAGGGGAGTTCCTCCCACTCTACTATTTGACCTTAACCTATAAGGTCTCATCAGGACTGCCTGGATCCTTTTCTCTGTTGCCTAGTAAGGGGACCACTTCAGGGGGAGGTGAATGAAAAGAAGGCATTGGAGTTCATGCCAGCAACTGCCCCTATTAACCTTACTAGGAAACCTCAGGGAGGCTGAGCTGACTATGGGATACATCTGTGCAGGGGGTCTAGGTCCTCTCCATTCATGTTCCTTTATTGATTCATCAGACTCTGCAGGATCCCCTTGTCCCAGATTTACTTTTTGGCTCTTTTGGTCTCCTTGTGGCACTCCTGTCCCCTCCAGGTCTTTCTATCTCCCCCTTCTTCCATAAGATTTCCTGAACTCTGCTCAAAGTTTGGCCATGAGTCTTAGCATCTGCTTTCATACTCTGCTGTGTAGAGTCTTTCTCTCAAAAACTTGAGTAACAAGCCTCAAATACAAAAACTGTTAGGAGGAAACATACACAAACCAAAGGCTTGTCTTTTTGTGCCTCTTCAGAGAACAAGATCTATACCTATTGCGTAAATTCTGCCTCTTGTTGTTGTTAAAAGGGTATAAATTTGTACTTCAGCAGAGTAAAGAGGTAATCAATAAATGTCACTTGGAAGGATGACTGGATGATATGACAGAAGGATTAGGCTGCACATTACAAGAAGGAGTGGGGGATTAGAGAAAATTTGAAGAGACTAATCCTCACAAGGGAGAACTAAAAATCTCCAAGTATTGTCTGAATTGTTTCAGTTGGTTCATTTCCAACAGTTTAGACTATCCTAAATTGTAAGATGAAAGGAGAGACATTTTGCAGATGGTTAGAAACTCTGGAAAACATGGGTTCATCATAGAGAAAATTGAGAAAGTATTATTTACCATAATATGTTTGAAACTGATCTGGTTAGAAATGAAGTGGAGGAAGTGGCTTCCAAGACGCCAGTGTCAGTCAAATAACACAACACTGGTAAGTGTCAAAAGAAACAACAACAACAAAACAAACTATTTCCTGAACTATTAAAATGTTTTTCCAAGGCTCACCAAACTCACCTGTTGGTTATGCAAACATTATCCCTCTTTTCTCCCACAAGTACTTTGTGCTCATGAATGTGTAAAATTTGCACTATCATATGAAAGCAGTATGTGCATTCCTAGTTAATTTGACATTAAGTTTGTTCTCTTGTTGTTGTTGTTGTGTCATACACAGGAAGGCTACAAAAACTCAGTAGCCCTCCTGTATAAAAAGACAAATGGGCTGAGAAAGAAATTAGGGAAACAACACCCTTTACAATAGCCACAAAAGACATAAAGTATCTTGGGGTGACTAACTAAGCAACCGAAAGACTTGTTCAATAAAAAAAAACTTCAAATCTCTGAAGAAAGAAATTGAAGAAGATGTCAGAAGATGGAAAGATCTCCCACACTCATGAATCAGTAGGATTAACATAGTGAAAATGGCCATACTGCCAAAAGCAATCTATACATACAGCGCAATTCCCATCGAAATACCAACACAATTCTTGACAAACCTTGAAAGAAAATTCTCAATTTCACATGGAAAAACAAAAAACACAGAATTTCCAAAATGATCCTGTATAACAGATCATCTGGAGGTATCTCCATCCCTGGTCTCAAGCTGTACTACAGAGCAATAGTAATAAAAACTGCATGGTACTGGCATAGAAACAGGATGGTGGATCAATGGAATCAAATAGAAGACCCAGAAATAAACCTACACACTTCAGGATAATTGATTTTTGACAAAGAAGCCAAAACCACTCAATGGAAAAAAGACAGCATCTTCAACAAATAGTGCCGGTCTAACTGGATGTCTACAAGTAGAAAAAAGCAAATAGATCCATATTTATCACCATACACAAAACTAAAGTCCAGGTGGATCAAAGACCTCAACATAAAACCAGACACACTAAATCAGTTAGAAGAAAAAATGGGGAAGAGCCTAGAACTCATTAGCACAGGAGTCAACTTCCTGATCAGAACACCAACAGCGAGTATTTTATTGAGTATTTTTGCATCAATAATCATAAGAGAGATAGGTCTGAAGTTCTTTTGTTGTTGAGTCTTATGTGGTTTAGGTGTCAAGATGACTGTGGCCTCATAAAATGAATTTGGGAATGTTCCTTCTGTTTCTATTTTGTGGAATAGTTTTTGGAGTATTGGAGTTAACTCCTTTTGGAAAGTCTGGTAGAATTCTGTGCGGAAACCATTTAGCCCTGGGCTTTTTTGGAAGGGAAACTTTTGATAACTGCTTCTATTTCCTTGGGGGATAAGGGTCTATTTAATCTGTTTACCTGATCTTGATTTAATTTTGGTAAATGGAATCTATCAAGAAAATTGTCCATTTCACTTATATTTTAAAATTTTTGTGGCATAATGGCTTTTGTAGTAAGACCTAATGATTGTTAGGATTTCCTCAGTGTCTGTCGTTATGTCCCTCTTATCATTTCTTATTTTGCTGATTTGATAGTTTCTCTCTGCCTTTTAGTTAGTTTGGCTAAGGGTTTGTCTATCTTGCTGATATTCTTAAAGAACCAGCTCTTGGCCTCATTGATTCTTTGAATTGTTTTCTTTATTTCTAATTCGTTAAGTTCATCTCTGAGTTTGATTATTTCCAATCATCTATTCCTCATGGGTGGGTCTGCTTTTTCTTCCCCCCTAGGGATTTTAGTTATGCCATTAAGTTGTTTACATGAGATTTCTCAAACTTCTTTCTGAAGGCACTTAGTGCTATGAACTTTCTGCTTAGCACAGCTTTCATTGTGCCCCTTAAATTTGGGTAAATTGTGCTTACATTTTCATTGAATTTTAGGAAGTCTCTAATTTCTTTTTTTTTTTATTTCTTCCCTGACCCAGCTGACATTGAGTAGTGAGTTGATCAGTTTCCATGTGTGTGTAGGCTTTTTGTTATTTCTGTTGTTGTTGAGGTCTAGTTTTAGACTATGTTGGTTTGACAGGAGACAAGGGATTATTTCGATCTTCTTGTATCTGTCGAGTCTTGCTTTGTGTCCAACTATTTAGTCAAGTTTGGAGAAAGTCCATGAGGTGCTGAGAAGAAGGTATACTCTTTTGAGTTTGGGTGAAAAGTTCTGTAGACATACATTAGGTCCATTTGATTCAGGACCTCTGTAAGTGTCATTGTTTACCTATTTGGTTTCTATCTAGACGATCTGTCCGTTGGTGAGAGTGGAGTGTTCAAGTCTCCCAATATTAAGGTATTGGAATCAATTTCTGATTTAAGCTTTAATAATGTTTTGTTTACCAATGCAGGTGCTCTTGTGTTTAGGACATAGATGTTCAGGATTATGATGTCCTCCTGCTGGGTTTTTACTTTGATGAGAATGTAAGGTCCTTTCTCATCTTTTTGATTAATTTTGTTTGAAACTCTATTTTATTAGATATTAGGATAACTATTCCAGCTTGATTTCTGGGTCCCTTTGCTTGAAAAGCCTTTTTCCAGCCCTTTACTTTGAGGTAGTATTTATCTTTGTTGCAGAGGTGTGTTTCTTGGATGCAGAAGAATGTTGGATCCTGTTTCTGCAACCAAGCTGTTAGTCTGTATCTTTTTATTGGAGAGTTGAGTCCATTGATGTTGATAGATAATAGTGACCAATGAATTTTATTTTCTTTTATTGTGGAGTTGGTGGTGTTACTGTGATTCATTGTTTGTTTCCTTTTAATTTTTTTGTTGTGAAGTTGTCTGTATACAATGTTTTCTTGGGTGTAGTTGATTTCATTGGATTGGAATTTTCCTTCTACTATTTTATGTAGGCCTGGGTTGCTGTGTAGATATATTTAAATTTAGTTCTGTCATGGAATATTTTGTTTTCTCTATCTATTTTGATTGAAAGATTTGCTGGGTACAGTAGTCTGGGTTGGCATCTGTGGTCTCTTAGATACTGTGTGACATTTGCCCTGGCCCTTCTGAGTTTCATAGCTTCTGTTGAGAAGTCTGGTGTGATTCTGATGGGTCTACCTTTATATGTTACTTGACCTTTCTCCCTTGCTGTTTTTAATATGTTTTCCTTGTTCTGTACATTTACTATTTTGACTATTATGTTCTGTAGGCCTCTTGTATGTTAATAGACATCTCTTTCTTTAAGTTGGGAAATTTTTTTCTATTATTTTCTTGAAAATATTTTCTGGACCTTTGAGCCTGTAATCATCTTTTACATCTATTCCTATTATTCTTAAGTTTAGTCTTTTCATAGTATCCTTGATTTCTCAGGTGTTTTGTGTCAAGACCTTTTCTGATTTTATGTCTTTTTTGAGAGATGTATTGATTTCTTCAGTTGGGTTTTCAGCACCCATGAGTCCCTCCTTCATACCTTTAACTCTGTTGGTGATACTTTCTGATCTCTTAGCTATGTTTCCATCTCCAAGAGTTTCTCTGTGTGTGCCCTCCTCCCCTTCCCACTGACCCTAGCCTATCATGTCTCATCAGGACTGGCTGCATTGTCTTTCACTGTGGCCTGACAAGCACCGGAGTGTGTGTCGAAGTGTACCTTGGTGGAGCGGTTTCTTTTGTAGTGTAGATGACTGGAAGAGCGGAGCATAAGCACAGATGGGGGTGCTGGTGCATTTCACTGGCACAGTGTGCATGCTTGTGTAAATGCCCCCAGTGGCCCACAGGCCTGTTTTACTGTCTTCCAGGCACTCAGCTCTGTCCTGGTTGCACCATCTTGGCTCCAGGAATTGTTTGCCTAGACTGCATTGGGAGACCCACAGAACAGGGGCTTCAATGTTGAGAATGCTATCCCCAGGATCCATATGTTGCCCACAGTGGGGCTGAGGGTGAGAGGGATCCAATGTCCAGCTGCTAGCATAGAGGGACCTTGGATCTGTGGCTCTACACTCACTCACTTGCAGGCCTATGAGGAAAGTACAGAGCTCCCCTCCCACCCACCCCCGCCACCCCGCTGGTCCTCTACTCTCAGATTTCGGTCCATAGGAGCAAATGAAAGTATAGTAGATCTGTCAGTGGTATCTGCTGTTTGGCTCCCTTGCAGGGAGGCCAGTAGTTAGGGATGCCTCTGCTGTCTCAGTCACAGAGCAGAGAGGATCATGCTAGGGGCAGAGGCAGCCACCCCACAGCGGCCTAGTTCAGAGGCCCATGCCTGGATCCAAACTGTGCCAGCTCACAGGTTGTTCTTCTAGCCCAGGAAGCTTCAATATTGATATTCTGGCTTCAGACAAATCCTCCACTCATCAGTTTCAGAGTTTCTGATCTTCTGCCCCTCAGGTATGGTGCATGCTGAAGCCATCTTGAAGCCTCTGGAAAGAGAGTTCTTATGTGATTTACTAAAAGTAAACCAAATAAACCAAGGTTATTGACTTGATCCTAGGAAAAGATCATTAATGTACCTCATAGGGACAACAGTAATAGAGCATCAATCATTCATGGTCATTCAATTAGCTAATGTAGCAAGAAAGAGGGAGGGAAGGAGAAACGTATGAACAGAATCCTTTGTTGGAGTTTAAGAGTATATCTCGGCAGGTTTCCTGAGATTGGGTGACAGTGCTTAATTCAAAAATAATAGTTAATCACAGGGACTCAGTAATTACATTCAGAAGTTTCCAGGTTCAATACCAACAACATAAGGAGGTTGAGAACTTCAGAGTGAGGGGATGTAAAACAGAAACTGAGTATATACATTCTCAAATACATGAGTTATGGATGACAAGGACATAAGGTAAAAGCACATATGATTAGAGTTATAACAAGGTACACTCAATCAGAGAGCAAAAGGGGTGAAATGGCGCTTTCCTTACATTCTTCTTCCATTTGTGTGTTCGATGCACCTGTTCACATCCTACCACATCTGTGAACCAAGCTACCAATCTCAAATATCATTCTCTTCTAGAAACACCCTGACAGACACACCCAGGAACTATATTTTATTAACATTAAGCAGCTAATTCAAGTCTTGTTGACTCATAAATTTGAGTAATCATATCATGCAATCTTCTAATAACCAAAATGTTTGCTAAAATACCTGCCCTGAACTTTCTGGTAATTCTGGTCCAGGTTTAAAGTTCTAGCTTGGTGCATGATAGAACTTGAACAAATCTCACACCCTATTTCTTTCATTCTAAAGCTTGGTCCACACCAGGCAGGTTTGTTAACATAGGCAATAATCTTTTGTAACAATGTTAACATATATTTTGACTGATTACCAAGTAATTTTCTATAAGCCTATTATGAAATAATGCAGTCACAAAAGATTACTTCAAGAATTATTAAGTGCTTGTGTTTGGGCCCTAATTTTCTAAAAGTATTTTGTGCTGCTGTTAGTATCACAGAATAAAGGAACACTGCAGGGAATTTTATTTGCATGTTAATAATAGGTACCTGACCTGTTGAATTTCAACATCTGCTTCAAAGTTGTGCTTTGGCAAAACAAGTTAGAACTGACACTGCAGTGTATGAACTAACGATGAGCTTCACCTTGTGAGAACAGTTGCATCACCTGGGAGAGTTCTGAGTCTGTGCTCATCCTGTGGTTTATTATTCAGTGTTTATGAAAATATTTCATCTCTACACTCTGAAGAGGCTGGAATACCATGGGATTCAAAACTCTCTGTTTGGGACTGCTTTGTGTTAGCTTTTTATCTTATATTTATACACCTATACCTGACAACATTGAAGAAACCTGGAAAGTAATGGCCTTGGATGCAGTTGCTAAGACTTGTACACTTATGGTAAGAATAATATGATATTTTCAATGATTAAGAAAGAATACTTGTGAATACTATGATAATATTATTGATAGCAGAATTTTAAGAGAAACTGCTTTTTAAAGAATGTTCTTTCTTTGTATTTGAGTTCTAAGAAAAAAAGATGGTCCACAATTATATTATAAAGACAGGAATTAGTGATAATAGTACTTGTCTGTCACTAAATCAGGACTTTTCTTATTACCATTTTTATGATGTTTTTATTTCTATATTTTCTGTTTTCTATCTACAATTATAAATAGCTGAAATTCTTGGGTTATCTTAATATGCAGAGTGGATATAATTGACATAATTATTCCCTTACAGTCAGAAAGTGACACTTTAGCACTGCTTTTATTACATATGCACATATTTCTATTAACTCTCCACTGTCTTCTAACTGAATCAATTTATAGAACAGGAAAAATCTATTCAGATGAGTGCACACGATAGAGTGATAGCTTGACTTTGAGCCCAAACTGCCTTGATTCAACTGTACTCTTTTATGTGCAAAAATGGGTGCCTTCCAGAAGTACCTTTTGACAGCTGAAATAGTTGGGGGCTGAAAATCGAAGGCAGCAGAATTAGGAGATGATGAGACCTGATAAACTAAGGTCAGATGGAAGGGGAGGAGGATCTCCCCTATCACTGGACTTAGAGAGGGGCAGGGAGGAGATGAGGGAGAGTGGGTAGGATTGGGAGGGATACAAAGTGAATAAACTGTAATTAATATAAAAATAAAATTTTAATTAAAAAAGAATTAGGAGATGATAAGTAGTTACAGAAGTGCAGGATGTAAAAGAAAGAGGTACAGTTCTGTGACTCAGCTGTCTCTAGCTACTGAGCTGAGGATGTCGTTCTCCCACCTTCTCCACAGTTCTTTCATTTTTCAAATGTTCTGATTCCTTGATTGAAGAACGAATACATAAGCAATCACAGGTCAGTTTTGCTGTGATTATTTCACATGTATTCAGACTTCAGGGTAGCAAATTTTCATATTTTCATCAAAACCACACTGTTATGAGAACACCGCACTCTAAAACGATGCTGTTACTTTCTCAGCTCCATATACTCTGATTATCCTGTATCCCTAAATTGATAATGGAAAAAATAAAGGTGTAATTAAAGTTTTTCCTAGCAAATTGAGAAATCTTTGGTAAATTCTTTGGAATCTTTTGGTAATTAATTCTGTAATTTAGGTTGCAAAGATAATAACTTCTTTTAAACATATAAAAGTTTCAAAATCTTTCTAATATAGCCTTGAAAATTATTGTGCAATCATATGTTGTTTTGAAAGATTTGTAAAATAACATCACATAACCTTTAGAAAGTCCCTTGACTTTCCATTGTACCAATTAATCTTAAAGTAGGAATACTAATTTTACATATTTTTCTGGACTATATTAAAGATCATGCATATTACTATCTCTATACTGGTAGTTCTAGTTACAGTCTTAAAATGCCTGAATATCAATTTACAACCAGAAAATGCTGACATAAAAGAAATAAAGCCATTTTTAGAAATCATATTTTCAAGAGCAAATTCATTAATGAAAAATTATTTGAATATATTGACATATATCTCAAGCACTCATATTAATCTATTCATTTGTATTTGACTAGCATCAAGAACTGTTTTATTATGTTTAATCAATTAATTAATCAATTAATTAGCATGCATGCGTGTTGGTGGGAATGTTCATGCCAACGCTTGAGTAGAGGTCACAGGACATTATAAAGGGTCAGTTCTTTCTTCCAACAGGTGGGTTTTGCAGATACTTATAACTGGAAGTAAGTACCTAAACTCTCAGAAACAGCTTACTGGCCCCTCCAGAATTATTACTGTAAAAATTAATCAAATAGTAAGACAGTATTTATTGAATATTGTCATGGACTACACTCTTCTATACACACTAAAAATATTCATTCATCTATACTCTCATATAGCCCACTAATAGATTTATTATTGGTATTATCATCGCATTGATTTTTAAAAAGTTAATTGCAGAAAGTACAATAATTAATATCTTTCCTCATATTTGCTTTTATTATATTTGTATTACTTAAGACCAATTTTAAATTTAAATATAGTTTTGGTAATATTCTTCTCCTCTCCCATGTCCTTCCACATCCTCTTCTACTTATACACCTCAGAAAAAACTCAAAACTTAATACAACAATAAAACCCTCCAAAGCTATGAAACAAAGTACAACACCCAAAAAGTAAAAATCAAAACAGGTAAAAAAAAAAAAAAACATTAGACTTAACCAAATAAAATCCCACAGAAAGACTGGAGTTACTATATGTTGGTCATTTACTTCCGATCATGAGGCCTGTCTTGTTGGAGAAAATGGATTTCCCTCCTCCAGCAGGTTTAAGTGGCTAAAGTTGGTAACTTTTACCATAGTTTCTAGGTTTTCCTTTATTCATTCATTTTATATATGTATATATAATAAATCAAATATAGCAATACAAAGCAATAATGATCAAATCAAAGTTGGACAAGACAAAGCAACAGTAGAAAAAGAACCCAAGAGAAGTCACAAGAATCAGAGAGGTACTCATTTGCACACCCATGAATCCCATAAAATAAAACTAAACTGGAAGCCATACTATAAACTCAGAGCACATGGTACAAGCCTGTGCAGTCCCTGTACAGGCTGCTCTAGTCTCTGTGAGTTCCTATGAGCAGGGCTCATGTTTTGATAACATCACAGGTCTGGCTGTTCTGAGCTCATTTCCTTCATCAAAGTGTAGAGAAAAGCTATAGACCCCTTACCTGAAATAATACACTGAGAATGCTTACTGTGCTCTTGCCTCTGAAACTCTAGCAAATTGAGTAAATTATCCAGTTCCTAGATAAATTGGTCAAATAAGTCCAGGGATCACAGATCTAATGTTGAGTTGTCTTGTTTTAACTTTGTTCTGTTTTATAGGCCCTGTGTCTTGAAAATATAGGAATTATGAGATATGAAGAATTTATTTCCATGATAATCAGTTTGGATTATACACAACCTCATTCAGATGAACACATCACAGTAACTGATACGGCCTTTGTGGACATCCCTGTGCGTTTGTACTTACCCAAGAGAAAGTCAGAAGCCCCAAGACGGGCTGTGATCTATTTTCACGGAGGAGGATTTTGCTTTGGAAGTTTCAGTAAGTTTATTGCATAAGGAAAAAGAATACCTAGTTGTATGTTGGTGATACATAAGTCTTGGAATATTTACATACTCTTACATGGACGTACTTGATAGGGATGTACCCATTACATACCCAATACATTGGTGGAGATGTGTCTCATGAGTACTCTCATAGAGATTTTCCCTATAGCTTTGCTTTGCAATGATCAACATTTGTTTCCTTTGTTTTTGAGGTACAAACTCATATATCTTAATCTGCCTTAGAACTCTTTACTTAGCAGATATATAATCATATACTCTTGAGAACTGGAAGTGCTAGGGTTCAAACTCAGGGCTTCCTGTAGGCTGAGATAGCATCCTAGCAAATGAGTCCAAACCCAATCCATTACCTCAGGTAGCATTTGCATCTTTCATGTGGGAGAAAACATACAAAAGTGACATGTACAAACCAATTGCTACAATGTTCTCCTTGGCTTCAGTATATTTCCAGCAGCTGTAATATTGACAGGATATAGATCAGGAGCACGTGCTCTTGCTATATGAGGGAGTTTCTAATTTGTTAATAAGAACATTAGCAAAGTGTTAAAGCCTAGAGGTTATTCAACTTAACTCTAAGGGGAGAACACAAAATATAACTTTATAGTAACAGGACTTATTCGTGAATTTCAGATTCTGTCTCATGAAATAATTGGAAAATTTTGTAATAGATCATACTAATATATGGAAAACCATTGTTAGTAAACTATTAAAACAAGCAAATAAATGGAATAGTAAAAATTTTAGTATAGTATACAAATATTTTGTTATTAACCCCAGGTTTTATCTGAATTGCCCATAGATTCCTCAATAAAAAACTTTATGAGTTTTTCTTAATATAATAGAACAAATTGAGTATGCTTTATTTTTTTTTAATTTATTTATTTTTATCTCAATCACAGGTTAGGTACTTTGAATCCCGGGCATAGCCCCCTCCCTCATTCCTTCCTACCCTCCCATTCCCTCCCTCATATCCCTCCTCCCCGCCCTCTCCAAGTCCACCAACAGGGGAGGACCTCCTCCCCTTCCATCCAAACCCAGCTTATCCTGTCTCCTCTGGGCTAGATC
>CM053766.1:21100034-21148266 GCA_028658305.1 Pachyuromys duprasi | reverse complement strand
GTTATCTATGAGATGACTATTGACTTTTATTTGTTAACCATTAAATATTAGGACTTTAGATTTTGTTTTTGCTAAGTTAGAACCTTAAATTATAAATACAGTCCATTAAAATGAGAGCACAAGAGTTTTTTGTTTAGCTTAGTATATAAATTTATAGCTTATTAGACCAGCATATTTTAACCTCTTGAGACTAGAGATATAGTTTATAAGACCAGTATATTTTAACCTGGAGACTAGAGATATAGCACAATGACCTTATCTTAATATAAATATAATTTTTAATTAGTATATCTTAATTTAGGATATTGGTAGACAACTTGTACTTAATAACAAACCCCTGAGCTGTAAGTTTAAAACCAACAATATAATAAAACAGTATAAAGCAACTTTAAATTATATTTGAATTTATTATAGCAAACCCATTAACCAGAAAGCCTACTGGTGAATCTGGATCATAGCAGGCAAAACAGCAACATTTGCGAGCTGAATTTGAGAACTGAAAGAGATATAAACAGTCAGATACATATTTTAAACCAACTTAACTTGGATAGATATTTATAACTTTGAATTTTTATTATTATATAAAATTTATTTTGAAGCAGGGTTGAATCATAGATAGTAAAACATAACTTTACATTTTTATAAAATGTATGCCAATTTAAATGAAGCTTGTCGCTGTAGTCTAGTCTAAAAGATAAAACAGTTATTAAGGAAGCTTTATAAACATGAGGAAATTATATAAAGTATTAGATAAGAAATTTAAGCATTTAAAGTAAGAGCAGAGTATACAGAAATTAGGGAGGAAAGATTTTTTGCTATTTAAAAGTTTGGAGAAATATTAGAAGGATTGGAAGTCTGAGTTTAAAAGCACAGCTTGGAGAATTTCCTGGAGCGGCTAGGTGGGGGAGGGGTCACCGCATGGGAGTGGGAAGCTCTTGCCCTAATTAAAGATGGCGCTGACACAGCATTGAGCCCATAGTGAAGGAGGGTTCCGCCCAGTTGCCCAAAAGCAACATGGCATCGCAAGTCTCGTGCAGTAGGTTTGAGATCCCGCGGCAAGTTTAAATCTTGTTCAGTGCAATCAGGGAATTTTTCCTAAACACCAAGTACCCTCAAGCTGATTTTAGCACAGTGAACGCCTGAGGCTCAGAGTACCAGTCCAAGCATGGTCCCAGCGTGGGAGTCAGCAGGGCTGCGCACATGCAGGAGCAGCTCCGCTGCGCAGCTTGGTATGGGAGAGGAACCAGAGCCAGAAAGAGGGATGCTTACCAAGGTAGAAGTAGGTTGCTTATGTGAAGTGGGAGCGCTGCTCCAATCCATGCTCGGCCAGGCAGCGGCCGGCTCAGCAGGGCACCCGGTTGCAAGAAGATGCGTGTGTCTCCAAGCCTGGGAGGAGAGGTAGCCTGGGAAACTACAGAGGGCCAAGAAGGAAAGAACAGATAAAACCTAAAACCATAGCTGCATGCCCGCAGCTGCTCTCTGTGGCGGTGGCCGCCCCGTTCTTGCCCGCCGCACACAGCAGGGTTGTAAGCGGACACGTGGGAAAAGCATAGGTAGCCCGGAAAATTCCGGAGGACTGAGAGAGCAGTTTAGGTAAGAACAGAGTAAACCTGTTAAAGCTATTTATTTTAGTTTGATTAGTTCGAAAGAGGGTTCCCAGGAGAACCGGGGGTTACCCTTCCCTGGCAGCCCGCCAATATTAGAAATAAAAAAAGATGAGGCTTACAACAGGTTTTCTATGAAAGGGGTTTATTAGGGGAGAAGGGGGAACAGGCGTGGGCCATGATGGGGGAAGGGAGAGGGAGAGGAGGAAAGGGGAGGAGGGGTAGGGCGCCCCATAGAGAGGGTAAGAGGGTGAGAGGATTAAGAGGGTAGAGGAGTAAGAGAGTGAGGAATAAGAGAGTGAACACGTGTCTGGTGGTCCTTTTATAGGTCAGGTAATTATTAACCACGCCCCCAGGTGTGGCCACCTGGCTGGGTGATACAAGATGATGTCATTGTTGCTAGGTAACCAGAAGCAAGGTTGTTGCAGAATACTAACAATGGCTAAGATCAAAAACTCAAGTGACAACACATGCTGGAGAGGATGTGGAGAAAGAGGAACCCTCCTCCATTGCTGATGGGATGTAAACTTGTACAACCACTCAGGAAATCAATTTGGTGTTTTCTTAGAAAATTAAGAATAGATTCCTCAAGATTCAGCTATACCACTCAGGCATATATCCAAAAGATGTTCAAGTACACGACAAGGACATTTGCTCAACTATGTTTGTAGCTGCCTTATTCGTAGTAGCCAGAACCTGGAAACACCCCAGATGCCCCTCAGTTGAGGAATGGATACAGAAATTGTGGTACTTTTACATAATGGAATAGTACTCAGCAATTAAAAAGGAGGAAATCATGAAATTTGCAGGCAAATGGTGGAACCTGGAAACGATCATCTTGAGTCAGGTATCCCAAAAGCAGAAAGATACACATGGTACATACTCACTTATATAGACCTATAAGATAGGATAAATATACTGAAATCTATACACCTACAGAAGATAAACAAGGAAGAGGACCTGGGGTAAGAGGATTAATACTCACTTAGAAAGTCAAATGGGATGGACATTGGATGTAGGAGAAAACAAGTAGCAGGACAAGAGCTTCCCATAGAGGGCCTCGAAAAATCTCTTCCTAGCAGTGTATCAAAGCAAATATTAAGAAACATAACCAACCCTTTGGCAGAGTGCAGGGAATCATATGAAAGAAGGGGGAGTTAGTATGACCTGGAGAGCTCAGGAGCTCTGCAAGAACCAAATATATCAAGGCACAGGGGTCTTTTATGAGACTGTCTCTCCAACCAAGGACCATGTATGGTTATAACTTAGAACCCCTGCTTGTATGTAGCAAATGGTAGCTCAATATCCAAGTGGGTATACTGGTAAGTGGAACTGGGACTATTTTGGACATGAATTCAATGGCTGGCTCTTTGACACCCCCTCCCCCCCAAAGGAGGAGCAGCCTTGATAGGCCACAGAAGAGGACATTGCAGCCATTCCCAAAGGGACATGATAAGCTAGAGTTAGGTGGAAGGGGAGGAGGTCCTCCCCTATCAGTGGACTTGGAAAGGTGCAGGGAGGAGATGAGGGAGGGATAGGGAGGGATAGGGAGGGAATGTGGGAGGGAGATACGGCTGGGATACAAAGTACATAACCTGTGAGTAATATAAAATAAAATAAAATGTTAAAAAAGTCCATAGCTTTTAAAAGTAGAGGGTTATATTATAGGTTAATAATGTTACTATATTCAGAAAATATAATGAAGCATATTTTAATCGTTTTGATAGTAAAGATATAGCATAATGATCAAGTTTTAACATAAACAAATAAATGGCTCTAAAATTAAAAGATCTTAATTTAGAGTATCCTTGGAATTATATCATGTAGTTTTAAGGGATTTAAGCAAAAACTTATATTTAGAAATCTCCAACTTATAGGTTTTAAAACCCAACAATATAGTAGAACAGTATAAAGCAATTTAAAGACATAAGCAGTTAGACATTTTAAATTAGCTTAATTTGATAGACCTTTATAATCTTGAAAGTTTAGCATCACATGAAAATAATTTTGAAGCAAGGATGAATAATATATAAGCCATATGTGGTGCCTAGCCTTGGTGGCATAGTAAGACCTGGGTCTTGGGACCCGAGGGGGTGCTTGCTCACTGGATTGCTGTCCCAACCCAGTTGGAAATGCTCAGTGCTTGTGCTTGCATGACACAGCTGAGTGAATGTCTCCGCAATTGAAAATAATCCTCTGTGCGTGTGCACAAAAGCATGGCAGGAAATTAGCTTACCCAATATTGATGGTTAAATGGCATATTGTTTCTGAGTCTGCAGTGGCAATTTCAGTGGTTAAAAGTAAAGTCTGGCTTAAGCATCTCAGTTTCTCCAAGCCCACTGTAGTTCAGAGTGAGCATCTGCCTTATTGCAGGTACTCAGAGCACAGGGCAGGGTTGCTGAGTGTTAGGGCCTATGTGCAGTGCATGGTAAGGGTAGGGGACTTGAAAGAAAGTGTAGGTTTTAAGGCATATGTGTTTGAGTGGTGGTTAGACATAGGTGGAACAGAAGAAAAATCTGTTGTTTGCACCATAGTTCGCTTAAAGAGCCTGGTGTGACTAGACCATGTACTACCAGGAGAGCACTTCCCAAAGTGCCAATGGTATGATGGTATGCACAACAGATATTGTGTAAGAGAGTTTTACTGGATGGAGATAGAGAGAGAAAGAAAGACATGACAGGAAGAGGGGTGGGGATACCCCAGCAGAGAAAGAGCAAGAGAGAGAAAGAGAGAGAGAGGTAAGAAGCAGGGTTCATTTATAGTTTCTACCTGGCAGGACTACACATGATGACAGCATAGGTTACTAGGCAACCCAGAAGCAGGGGCTGCCTAAATAATAACATATACAACTAATATATTATGAAGAAAATAAGCAAAGCAAAACTCCACAACAGCCTAACGTTCTCAAGAAATGTAATCCTTGGGCTCTGCCTCTCCAAGGCATATCTATGATGGTGGTGGTAACTGCTAACTATTGGGGCATATTCCATGACTTCTGAAGTTGTTTGTTGTTCTTTCTGCATGGACATCAACATTTGTTGATTCTAGATATTAATCCTCTGTCCAGCAAACAGCTGTTGAATTTTTTTTCTCTTAGCTTTGTCTCTAGGTTTTTGCTTTTGTATTCAGTTATTCACTTTACATCTCAATCTTAGCTTCCTCCTGCTTCTCCTCCCAGCCCTCCTCCTCTGTCCCTCCCTCATCCACTAATCTCTCTCTTCTGCCTTCAGAAAAGAGGTGCCCCCCCCATCCACACCAGCACATCCAGTCCCATCAGCACTGTGTACTTCTTCTTTCACAGTGTCCTAGCAAGGCAGCCTCTCCAGGGGGAAGTAAGAGAAAAGCATGCAACAGAGACTATGTCAGAGACTTTATATGGTACCCACACAGAGGCTAAGTTGCCCATTGTGTATATATTTATAGAGGACTTAGATCTAGTCCATGCATGGTTATTGGTTGGTGCTTCAGTATCCACAAGCACCTCTAGACCCAGGTTAGATGGGACTGTTCATCTTCTTGTAGAGCTCCTGTGCTTCTATGTCCTTCTAGCCTTCCTCCCACTCTTTGATAAGCATATACTCAGCCCACTGTTTGGCTGTGAGTCTCAGTTTCTGTTTCTATCCATTGCTGGGGAGAATCTCTCAAAGTACAGCAATGCTGGGCTCCCATCTGTGAACACAGAAGAGCTGTTATCAATTTTATTAGGAGTTGGCTTTTTCCCATGGAGTGGGTCTCAAGTAGGACTGGGCATTCATTTCACATTCCTTCAGTCTCTGCTCTAACTTTATCCCTGCACATCCTGAAGGCAGGGTATATTCTGGGTGGAAATTTTATGGGTGGGTTGGTCTTCCCTTCCTTCTACTGGGAGTCTTATTTGGTTGGAGGTTGGCTTCTCCAATTTCCATGAGCCGGGCCACTAGGGTTCTCAGCTAGAGACACCCCATATTACCCCAGGAGCCCACCATGTTGCAGGCCTTCAGCTTATCAAAGAGATTCCTAGCCCATGATATATCCTCTTTCTGCACACCTTCTGTCCTTCTGTCCCTTCTCTCTCCATTTCTGAAGCACCAACCAAGGAGCATGCATGGACTGGTTCTAGGATTCCTACATATAAATACATGATGGGCAACTTGGTCTTCTTGTGGATTCCCTAATAAGGGGAGTATGACCTGTTTCTGACATGCACTTTGTTGTCAGCCTTTTGATCACTTCCCCCTGGTAAGGCTGCCTTGACAAGCCACCGTGGAACAGTAAGTGCTCATTCCTGATGCAACTTGGAGTGTTGGGGTGGGTTGGGGGTCCTTTCCTGAGGGGTAGGAGAAGGGGAAGCAGGGAAAAGAGAGGAAGTGAGGGACCAGGAGTAGAGAAACATGGGGACTATGATTGAGATGTAAAGTGAACAACTAAATAAATAAAGATTAAATATCTATTCTACAGCTTTTGCATGGTATTATTTTTCCTCCATGCTCCAAATCCAGGGTTATTATTTTTATACTGTTTCCAAAGTCTGCTAATGTCTCTTCAGGTATTTTATTTTTATAAATTTATTGATATTTCCTGAGTGATTCAGTTTTTCTACATTGTCCTCTAGCCTTAATACTTTGTTTTCTACATGATACATCCTACTTTTGAGGCTTTATATAATATTCAGCTTATTGAGTTTTTTTCATTTCCAGCATCACTTCAGTTTGGGTTTTCTGTAGTACTTCTCTGTATTGAATTCTATTTTTGCATCTAGGACTAACATCCTTTTCAATTCCAGCTCTTGTTTTTTCTCCTTTGGGCCCATATTCAAACCTCACTTGAACTATTCAAACATAGTAAAAATAATTCTTTTCAGTTGTCTGATTATTTTTCCAGGTCATACTCATCAGGTTCCTTATTGTGGATTAGTACTTTTTGGAGGAGACATGGCAGCTTAAATTTTCATGAATTTTCATGCTGAAATTGCACATCTGAATTTAGCTACTTGATTAAAAGGGTAGGTTAGAAGTTGGAAGTCTGGAGACATGGCTCAGTTGGAAAATTACCCATTTCACAAGCATGAGGATGAGAATTTGGATTTTCAGCACCCACATAAAACCTGGTTTGGAGGTATGTGTCTGTAGGTAAATACAGGATAAGGAATAAAATGCAGGATAAGAAATAAAATAGAAAATTATTTGCTAATAATAAGTAACAATAACAAAACAGGACCATTATCACCTTGGAAACAACAAAAATTGTAAACAGTGTATGAAAGCTCAAAACCATGACTTTTATTAATTTATTTCTTACTTTGTTTTTATACATCTTCAATAAATCATTATGTAGGTTTTGCTATAGATTTTTCATAAGCCAATTCAAGTACTGATTTTGCATCCTGTATGCAATTTTAAAACCATGAAGGGTAAATGCTCCATGGAATCCATCCTGAATGTGGTGATGAGTTACATGAACTCCAACATTCTGAAGCCTTGTGACATACATGAGTCCATCATCTCGTAGGACGTCATACTGGCAAGTGATGATATAGGTCAGAGGTAAACTACGCAATATGTTGTCATTGGCCAATAGAGGGCATGCCTTCACATCTACAAACCCTGGGTAATGTTGAGCCAGCTCAGAACTACCAGGAGTGGGACTCTTATAAAAGTAACCTTTCTTATATCTCTCAGGGAGCAAGGAACTCCAATTCACAAATCGAAACAAATGGCTGAATTCCATAGGTACGTGTTGATTGAGAAGCATGGCTTTCTCTAGGGCTTGATCTGTAGTAAAGTATTCACTCCAAAACCTGACCATGAATGATCTGGGTAAAAATGGAAAATGTGAATTTTCTTGAAATGATGGTAAATTCATATCAAGAGCCTGAAGGGCAGGATATACTAAGGCTTGGACCTTGAGTTTTATCTTGACATCTGGATCCTGTATGAGCTAAAAAAGAAATAAAATTAAATTTTAATGAATATTTTAATTAGTTGGTATAATTTCATCTAGAAATAATATGTAGAAATAAAATAAATTCAGATTACCTGGTTCAACACATATATCTCATTGAATTTTCCAATTGCCTATATGTTTATCATCTACTCCTTAATAAAATTATTGCCATTATGTGGAAATATTGTGCAGAATGCTCAAGATTGAATTTTAAAAATACTAGTGGAAATAATATACCATATGTCTAAGAAAAGGATTATATGTAAGTCATGTACTAAAAAACATGTTAATTCCCATCAAATACCAAGGAGTATGATGAGAAGAAGAGCTTTAACAGTTAATGAGCATTGTTTTGCTTTGACATAAAAACTTGTCTTTTCAAAAAATAGAGTGTGGGGTGTTTTATGCATGTCCTAATCAAGACAATAAATGAGGGGAGGTTTTTTAGTTTAACCTCACAGCTGAGAAGGTAGCAATACTTATTTCAATTCCTTTAAGTAGGAAATACAGTATAGAAGACAAGACACTGAATGCTTGGGTTAATTGTATGGAAATTCTTTGTCTTAAAATTAAGGTCAGGGAAATCCAAGATGGTGGTACCAGGAGGATACTGCATCTGAGGAGCAGAAGAGCAACATTAGTACAGTGACCAAGAGCCTGAACTCTGGGCCCTAAAACAACAGTGATCCTGTTTCCCAGGTGAGAGGAAACTTCACGGTGTGGGATGAGTCTGGTCCACTCTCAGGTCACCCAGCCAGAACCTTGAAGGGATCCTGGGTTGCCAGTCTAGAGCCACACGCCTGCATGTCCTGATCACCTTCCTAGGCTGAATGGTGGGCACAAAAACACGAGAGACTGGGAGTCCCAGTCGTGAGAGAAACCCACAGGGAAGGTAGGAAAGGGGGTCACCCAGTCTATCCCTGGAAAAGGTCCAGCAGACAAGCAGGCACAAGCCACTAGCCCTAAGCGGGGCTCCAGCTGTGAGCACAGAGACTTGCTGCACATCTGACTCTCCATCACTGACAGAACTGTGTGCCCCAGGGCATCAGAGACTAGGTTTCCCTGTAGGGAGAAAACCCCACAGGGAAGGAAGCAAACTGACTTCAAATCACACAGTTTGTCTTTGGAAAAGGTCTCACAGACTGGCGGGCTCATGCCACCAGCCCAGAGACCTGCTGTGTGCCCGACTAGCAGTAAAAGACAGAACTGTGTACACCAGAGCATCAGAGAGTGGGAGTCCCTGTCGGAGAAAACCCCACAGGGAGGGAGACAACTTAGAGCACTCAGCTGAACCCTCCCAACCCCCTACAGCACACAAGGGAAAATTCTCAGGAAAAGGTCTCAGGTTCCCACCCAGTTATCAGCTTGTA
Source organism: Pachyuromys duprasi (assembly GCA_028658305.1). Taxonomy (NCBI): domain Eukaryota; kingdom Metazoa; phylum Chordata; class Mammalia; order Rodentia; family Muridae; genus Pachyuromys; species Pachyuromys duprasi. The sequence goes on along the minus strand of CM053766.1, from coordinate 21,139,370 downwards.
GCTAAGACCCGCCAGTGCCTGCATGCTCTCCACACCACCCCAAACACCACAGACTGGGCTCTCCTGTTGGGAGAAAACCCCACGGTAGGAGAAACATCTGGCCCTACCTTAGGATACCTAGCTCCGGAAAAGTTTCTGGCTATCCACAGGCTCCTGACTCTAGCCTCCAGCTGCATGCATGAGAGCAGAGCCCACCAGCCAGTGACAACCTCTTCGGTACTGGGGTACAGAGCCCCAACTTCAGACCTACAGAAGCCTGGGATCCCTGAGATCAACCCCCAGATACTACTCTAAGGGACAACCAGTTATCCCTAATTAAACTGACCAAACCACAGGGCACCCAGATTATAGCAGCAGCTCACTAAATTTACAGAAAGAAACCCAGAAGCAGGGCACTGTCTCCAGGACTTCTCTGGGTGAGAGGAGAGCCCTCATGAATAACAAAAGCCATAGTGACCACTCCTGAGGTGAGCTGTGGCAATTTCTGATAAACAACCTGCCATTTAGTGACCATATCCAAAAAGCTGAGGAGGCTTCCTTCAGGAAATATCATCTTCCTGCCAAGGGGATTCTCTCCATCACAGGATTACAGGAACCACCAGAAACTAACACCCAACACCTGAGATAGCCCAATGGGTAGTGGCCAGCGTAAAAGCTCAACCAACAAAAGCATCTCCAGAACCCAGTTATCCAGGGGCAAGCGGCCCTGGACATCCCAGCATAGTTGAAATCCAAGAAGATGACATAACATCTATGGTTATGAAGAGGATAATAAAGGAAACAAATAGAATGTGTAAAGAACTAGAGGAAGATAAAGTCAAACAGATTATGGCAATCCATAAAGAAATAGAGGTAGAAAAAGACAAACTGATTGTGGCCATCCATGAAGAAGTACAGGAAGTTGCAGCCAAACAGTTTGTGACCTTTAGAGAAGAAATACTTAAATCACTGAAAGAAATAAAAGAAACAGGAATGTTCAAATGAACAGCTGAAGGAATTGAAGGAAAACAGGAAAATACAGTTAGACAAGTGAAGGAAATCAGCAAGACAGCTCAAGATCTGAAGATAGAATTGGAAAAATTTAAGAAAACACAAATGGAGGAAATTGTGGAGAGAAAGAACTTAGGGAAGAAAACAGGAACTACAGAGGTAAGCATAACCAATAGACTACAAGAGATGGAAGAAAGCATATCAGGTGTGGAAGATACAATGGAAGAAATCGATATATCTGTCAAAGAAAATGTTAAATCTAAAAAATTCCTGACACAGACCATCCAAGAAATCCAAGACAACATGAAAAGACAAAAACCTGAGAATAATAGGAATAGAGGAAAAAAAGAAGATTCCATCCTCCAAGACCCAGAAAATATTTTCAACAAAATCATTGAAGAAAATTTCCCCAACTTAAAGGAGATTCCTATAAGAATACAAGAGGCCTATAGAACACCCATTAAATTAGACCAGAAAAGAAAATCTTCCCGCCACATAATAATCAAAACAGTAAGTATACAGAACAAAGAAAAAATACTAAAAGCTGCAAGGGAAAAACCAAGTAACATGTAAGGGCAAACCCATCAGAATCACACCTGACTTCTCAACAGAGACTATGAAAGCCAGAAGGGCCTAGATGGATATCATGCAGATCCTAAGAGAATACAGATGTCAGCTCAGGCTACTATGCCCAGCAAAACTCTCAGTCCTCATAGAAGGAGAAAACAAGATAGTCACAACAAAAACAAATTTCAACAATACCTACACACAAATCCAGTGTTACAGAAGATACTAGAAGGAAAAATACAACAGAAGAATACTAACTACTTTCATGAAAACACAGGAAACAATTAATCTCACTACAGCAAAACAAAAAGTAACCAATTACACAAACTTACTACCACAGCCAACATCAAAATTAAAGGATCTAACAGCCACTGGTCATTAATCTCTCTCAACATTAATGGACTCAATTCTCCAATAAAAAGCAAAGACTAACAGAATGGATGTGTAAATAAGACCCAGCAATCTGTTGTATACAAGAAACATACCTAAGTTAAAAAGATAGACATTACCTGAGGGTAAAGGGCTAGAAGACAGTTTTCCAAGCAAATGGACCCAAGAAGCAAGTAGGAGTAGCCATTCTAATATCTGATAAAATAGACTTTCAACCAAAATTAATAAAAAGAGATGGGGAAGGACACTTCATTCTCATCAAGGGAAAGTTCCACCAGGAAGTCATCACAATCCTGAACATCTATGCTCCCAATACAAGGGTATCCACATTTATAAAAGAAACACTGATAAAACTTAAACCACACATAGATCCCCATACTTTAAGAGTGGGAGACTTCAATACTCCACTCTCAACAAAGAACAGGTCAACAATGCAGAAATTAAACAAAGAATCCATGACTCTAACAGAGGTCATGAATCAAATCGACCTAAAAGATATCTACAGAACCTTAAGCCCAAACACAAAAGAATTTGCTTTCCTCTCAGCACCTCATGGCTCTCCAAAATAAAACATAATGTTGGTCACAAAACAAGCCTCAACAGATACAAGAAAATTGAAATAATCCCTTGTATCCTATTTGATCACCATGGACTAAAGCTGAACGTCAACAACAACAGAAATAGCATAAAGCCTACACACACATGGAAACTGAACAACTTGCTATTAAAAGACAGCTGGGTGGGAGAAGACATAAAGAAAGAATTTAAAGCCTTACTAGAATTCAATGAAAATGAAGACATAGCATACCAAACTTATGGGACACAATGAAAGCAATGCTAAGAGCAAAGTTAATAGCGCTAAGTTCCTTCAAGAAGAAATTCGAGACATCTCATTCAAGCAACTTAATGGCTCACCTAAAAGCTTTAGAAAAAAAAAAAGAAGCAGACTCACCAAAAAGAATAGACGGCTGGAAGTAATCAAAATCAGGGCTAAAATTAATAAATTAGAAACAAATAACATAATTCAAAGAATCAATGAAACCAAGAGCTGGTTCTTTGAGAATATCAACCAGATAGACAAACCCATAGCCAAACTAACTAAAAGGCAGAAAGACACCATCCAAATCAACAAAATCAGAAAGGAAAAGGGGGACATAACTACAGACACTAAGGCAATCCAAACAATCATTAGGACTTACTTCAAAAGTCTATATGCCACAAAATTTGAAAATCTAAATGAAATGGACAATTTTCTTGATCGATTCCACTTACCAAAGCTAAATCAAGACCAGGTAAATCAATTAAATAGTCCTATAACTCCTAAGGAAATAGAAGCAGTCATAAAAGGTCTCCCATCCAAAAAAAAGCCCAGGACCAGATAGTTTCAGCACAGAATTCTACCAGACATTCAAAGACGTGCTAACTCCAGTTCTCTTCAAACTATTTCACAAAATAGAAACAGAAGGAACACTACCAAACTCATTCTATGAAGCCACAGTCACCTTGGTACTTCAACCTCAAAAAGAACCAAAAAAGAAAGAATTCCAGACCAATCTCCCTTAAGAACACTGATGCAAAAATACTCAACAAAATACCTGCAAACCGAATCTAAGAATATATCAAAGATATAACCCACTATGACCAAGTAGGCTTCATCCCAGGTATGCAGGGGTGGTTCAGTGTATGGAAATCCATCAATGTGATCCACCATATTAACAAACTGAAAGAAAAAAAAACACATGATCATCTCCTTACATGCTGAAAAAGATTTGACAAAATCCAACATCCATTCATGTTGAAAGTATTGGAGAGATCAGGGGTACAAGGCACACACCTAAACATAGTAAAGGCAATATACAGAAAGCCTATAGCCAACATCAAACTAAAAGAGAAACTTAAAGCAATCCCACTGAACAAGGCAAGACTGCCCACTCTCTCTATATCTCTTCAACATAATTCTGGAAGCCCTTGCTAGAGCAATAAGACAATTGTGGGAGATCAAAGAGATACAAATCAGAAAGGAAGAAGTCAAAGTATCACTATTTGCAGATGATACGATAGCATACCTCAGTGACCCCAAAAATTCTACTAGGGAACTTCTACATCTGATAAACACATTCAGCAAAGTGGCTGGATACAAAATTAACTAAAAAAAAAAATCAGTATCCTTCCTGTATACAAAAGACAAAAGGGCTGAGAATGAAATTAGGTAAACAACACCCTTCACAATGCCCACAAAAGACATAAAGTACCTTGGTGTGACCCTAACCAAAAAAGTCAAAGTCTTGTATAAAAAAAAAATTTCCAGTATCTGAAGAAAGAATTAGAAGAAAATATCAGAAGATGGAAAGATCCCTCGTGCGCATGGCTTGGCAGGATCAATATATTAAAAGTGGTCAAAAGCCATCTACAAATTCAATGAAATTCCCATCAAATTACCAATGCAATTTTTTACAGACCTTGAAAGAAATTTTCTCAACTTCATGTGGAATAACAAGAAACCCAGAATTGTTAAAACAATCCTCAACAATAAAAGATCTCCTAGAAGTATCTCTATCCATGATCTCAAGCTGTACTATAGAGCAACAGTAATAAAAATGTTTGGTACTGGCTTAGAAACAGAATGGTGGATCAATGAAACCGAACAGAAGACCCTTAAAAAAAGAACACACACTTATGGATACTTTATTTTGACAATGAAGCTAAAACCATTCGATGGAACATTGACAGCATCTTCAACAAATGGTGCTGGTCTAACTGGATATCTACATGTAAAAAATGCAAATACATCCATACTTATCACTTTGCACAAAACTAAAGTCCAAGTGGATTAAAAACCTCAACATGAAACCAGACACATTAAATTGGTGAGAAGAAAAAGAGGGGAAGAGCCTTGAAATCATTGGTACAGGAGACAACTTCCTGAACAGAACACCAACAGCACAGGCTCTAAGAGCAACAATCAATAAATGGGACCTCATGAAACTGAAAAGCTTCTGTAAAGCAAAGGACACTGTTGTCAGAACAAAACCAAAGCCTACAGATTGGGAAAGGATCTTCAACAACCCCATATCTGACAGAGGGATAATATCCAGTATATATAAATAACTCAAAAAATTGAAAAGCAACAAATCAAGTAATCTAATTAAAAAGTGGGGAACAGAGCTAAACAGAGAATTCTTGATAGAGGAATATAGAATGGCTGAGAAACACTTAAAGAGATGCTCAATGTCATTAGCCATCAGAGAAATGCAAATCAAAACCACCCTGAGATTTCACCTTAAGCCAATCAGAATGGCTAAGATCAAAAACTAAAGTGACAATACATACTGGAGAGGATGTGGAGAATGGGGAACCCTCCTCCACTGCTGGTGGGAAAGTAAATGTGTACAACCACTCAGGAAATCAATCTGGTGCTTCCTCAGACAACTAGGATTAGTGCTTCCTCAAGATCCAGCTATACCACTCCTAAGCATATATCCAAGAGATCCTCAAGTACACAACAAGGACATTTGCTCAACCATGTTTGTAGCAGCTTTATTTGTAATAGCCAGAAGCTGGAAACAACCCAGATGGCTCTCAACTGAGGAATGGATACAAAAATTGTGGTACAGCTACACAATGGAATTTATTCAGCAATAAAAAAACAAGGTATCATGAAATTTGCAGGTAAATGGTGGGAACTAGAAAAGATCATTCTGAGTGAGCTATCCCAGAAGCAGAAAGACACACACAGTATACACTCACTCACATAGACATATAATATAGTATAAACCTATTAAAATCTGTACTCCTAAAGAAACAAATCAAGAGGGAGGACTCTGGCTAAAATACTCAGACCACAGCCAGAAAGGCAAAGAGGATGGACATCAGAAGGAGAAAACAGAGAACAAGGTATGAGCCTGCCACAGAGGGCCTCTGAAAGTCTCTGCCCTGCAGACTATCAAAGCAGATGGTGAGATTTATGGCCAACCCCTTTGGGCAGAGTGCAGGGAATCTTATGGAAGAAGTGGATAATAATAAGATCTGGAGAGGACAGGAGCTCCATAAGGAGAGCAAAAGAACTAAAAAATCTGAGCACAGGGGTCTTTCCTGAGACTGATACTCCAGCCAAGTACCATGCATGGAGATAACCTAGAATCCCTGCACAGATGTAGTCCTTGGCAGTTCAGTGTCCAAGTGTGTTCCATAGTAATGGGAACAGGGACTGCCTCTGACATGAAATGATTAGCCTGCTCTTTGATCACCTCCCCCTGAGGCGGGAGCAGCCTTACCAGGCCACAGAAGAAGACAATGCAGTCACTCCTGATGAGACCTAATAGACTAGGATCAGAAGGAAGGAAAAGAAGATCTCCCCTATCAGTGGATTTTGGGAGGGGCACTCGTGGAGAAGGGGAAGATTGGGAAGGGTTGGGAGGGGATGAAGAAGGTTGCTCAGGGGGCATACAAAATCAATAAAGTGTAATTAATAAAAAATTTAAAAAATTTTAAAAGTGAAAAAATGTTTAAGGTCTAAGAATATTTTCCATCCTTTTAGTCTATGATATTGTACAACATATTATATGATAGCTCATATAGTTATTCAATTTATGAAGCAAAAATATATAAAATTACAGAAGCTGAAACATATAAAAGAAGGACTTGCCTGAAACATTGAAAATAAATGTATATTTAAGATATTGGGAAAAATGGGCAAGTTCACAGTTGGTTACTGTTGTAGTTTCAAAAATTCTTTATTCTTGATGTGTACCTCAAGTTGTTTCACAATGAGGCCAAAGGGGTATAGAATTCAAATGCTGAAACATGTTGTACATTTCTTTTATAGGATATTAGAACAAACCACAGAATTAGTAGCTTATCTTCTCAGGAAATGAATTTGCCTTAAATGTAGCAGTATGAGGCAAATAAAATTTATTCAGAGTAGCTAAATATCCTGAAATTTTATGAACAACTCAGATCTTAAAATTATCAATCTTTGTCATGCAAATGATAACTATAACAGTACAAATTACATTGATAATTCTGTTTTAACATTTTTCCTTTGAATAATTTCATTTTTCTGATACCAAACGATGTTACACCAGTTTGCACACCTCTAATTATCAATATTACAGTTATAGTGGTTGGTGTCATCATCCGACTTTACTAGTACATCCCCTGATATAACTGTACAGAATAATACCTAGCTGACTGAAATACTCGTGCATAACCTTACTCTGCCATAGTATGTATGTAAAAAAAGAAAATGTTGACCTTGCTCAGGTAAAGAAGCACTGTGTAGACAAATGTTTCAACATCATTCCAGATGTTTCTCTGATGTTTTAGAGTGCTCATTAATATTTCTCATTCTTACTGACCTTTAGAATATCTGAGATAAGTATATTTATGTATAGGGTGTTTTAAAATATCAAACAATCCGAACAACCTACTTGTTGTGTGACAGCTGAGGCTAAGTTCCCACCAGCACTGTCTCCAGACACACCAACTCTTTTAGGATCTACACCATATTTTTTAAGAATGTCTTCTTGTAAGAACCATCGTAAAGCACTGTACACATCTTCAAACTGGCTTGGAAAATGATATTTCGGGGCTAATGCATAGCTGTGTAAAGAAAAGATTCAAGTGAATAAAGTTTAATAAATTTAATTAAAGATATATGTGGTATATCGCTAAAATAAAAGGCCAAGTGTTCTTTAATAAACAAAATATTATTGCTAACTACCTACTTACTGATGCAGTCCATCATAAAATCTTTCTGATTTAATTAGTATACTAGTAAAACCTTGGGTAACGCAATTGAATTAGCTTTGAGTCAAAAATAAAAGAATGAAAATATTTAACAGGAAATACATTTCCTTATTAACTTTTCCAGTACATACATTTTATAATTATTATACTTTATTAGAAATTAATCAATTGCAAACAAATAGTATTAATTTTATGTTTGAACTTCATTAATAATAAAAACAACCCATGTGACCACTCTGCTTTATTCATTGCTTCATTTTTCTATTCATTTGTACCAAATTGATTTCTTCTCAGTCATTACAGTAATATGTTATTTGAGAACATGTCTTTGCCTTTTTCTATGTGTAGCTGTTTCCATTTTTTTCAATGATGATTAGGCCATGACATATATTTAACTGACCCCTTAAATGCATTTCATCATGTAATTCTCTAAAAGACCATCTTGTGCAGAAAATATGTGATTCTCAGTTCATTTACGGATGAACTATACTTAACTAATAATCTATTTATATGCTATGTTAACCATCTGAAAGCCTCAAGGCAAAATTTTAAGCCTCATTTTCTTGTGACTAATTGAAAGCACTCATTCTGCTGAAGGAACCTAGCTTAGAATTTCCATGCAGACCATTGGTGGATATGATGTACCACTGTCGTGTTATGATGAGTTCTGAACTCTCTTGATTCCTGGTTGATGTAATGTTTTGTTTTGCTTTTTTTTGTTGTTTTGTTTTGTTATCTCTGACTCTATTCTGGTCAACTTAAGTTCAGTTTCTGATTGCTCCCTCTCTTAATTTCATTTGAAATACTCTAATAATAACCAAAAGAAGATGAACAAGATTGTTGGCTTCTTCCCAGAAAGCACAAGGCAAAGCACTGAAGAAGCAAACCATGGTCTTACTTGGTTGACACGACAACAGCATCGAGTCTGTCTGATGTCTTCCTTGACAAACTGTCATACATCAAGAGAGCTGAAACCGAGAAAACTTTTTAAGAGACTCTTAAGCAAACAGATGGAAAAGTTACACCACCAAAAACACATCAGTGTGTGTTGCTCCTTGGAGACTGTCTTTCCTTCTGTTGTGCACAGTACTTCATCATCAGTGTAGAAAATGAACTCTGCTCTGAGCTCTTTCAGACAGACACTGCCAGGTGCTTGCTTTCACTATTTCACTCTGCCTAGTCTAAAGCACCGTCATTCCACCCCATTCCCATCTTTTCCTGTCCTTGAAAGTACAGATGACTGTACCTGACTTTAAGGAAGGTATTATCTATTAGAATCAGAGGTGGTGATTGGGAGGGTCAGGTATTTTCCACAGTTAAGTAGTAATAGATTCTCCAGTGAAGTGTTGTATAAAGAGAAGTATCTGGAAGTTGTGTTAAACTTCAGTAAGTCTGCTAGAGTGAGAGAGAAAACCTGACCTCTTCAATAGCCATCCATAATTAGGGAGAGAAAAAAGTGACTTGGGTATTTTTTCCCTCTTAGCAATGCAATGGGTTAGGAATGGACTATATACATCCACCTGAATTTAGGCACATGTTCCAAGTACAGGAAATCTCATGTAAAAATAAACCAGATAGTAAAAACTGTTTAGAGAAATCTAGTATGATAACAGGTATATGTCAGAATAGAAGGACACTACAAGGCCATCCAGACACTCAACAGACATCATCATGAGATATTTTCAACATTGGGCACTAAGAATTCATAAAAATTCAAACACATATATAAGTCAGAACTTCATACAATCTTCACTTCAGTCCATATCAATTTCAGGTATTCCTACTGACTTCTGTTATAAGCATGTCTCTCTACTATATACAGCTAATCTTCCTTTCTGTGCCAAGCCTAATTACCCCTACGGTCTCAGGGTCAAATGAACTTAACTTTTTCTTCAAAGTCTCACAGCCTGCATTCCAGAACAGCTCACAGGTCACCATCTTAAATTTAACTAATGAAACTGTAATAGGCTCTTCATGTTGTTATGCAGTAAATACATTATAAAATATGAGAAATGTTGATTATATTATTTATGTTTATATACTTACTTTCAATGAAGTAAAATTATTATACTACACAATTATATGAAGTAAAATATACTGCATAGTTTACATGTAACTAGTGAAATTTAAATTAAAAAGTGTGTTCAGCTCTGTGCTTTTTACATCTAACAACTTTGTCTCATTCCCTTCATATTATTTCACTCATTGTTTGGCTCATCTTCTTTTGTTTTCACTATGGTACTCTACCAGCTATACAATAAAAATTATGTAAAGGCCTGTGTTCAAGACAGCATTTCTCTTCTTAAGTGAGATTTTCTACAGTGTTTAGTAGTGATTAATTCACCTTTCAGAAAAGAACATGTTTCAAACAATTGAAGTATTACTATCTAACTTATATACGACTTCAATGTGTCTTTGTGCTGAGTCAATATCACATTTTATGGAACAAGAATGCTAAAACATTGGGACATACCAGCACTCCCCAAACACCAGCCCCCACCATGAATATAAAACAAGCCCCTCCTTAGTGATGTGGACTCCCTTTTGGGTATATATATGCGAACAGGAACACTGTTGAAAGTTGTCTCCATCACAGTAATATTCTCATCAGAAGTGGGTGGGACTTCTTGAAATTTCATAAATAACTGGATTGTGTCCATGAAATGATTGATTCCCAAAAGTTCAGCAAAAGAAGCCTAAGTGGAGAGGAAAAAGATAAGAAAACAATTACAAGTACAGTATGTGTGTGTGTGTGGTTATAACATGATGAGTCCCTTTAGGAATGTGTACTTAGGGCTGATGGTTTAGGATTGGATAACCTCTCAGGGTCTTTCCCCTGGAGAAGACTGGCTCTCCCTTTCTCATCAGCCATCAAAGATCCCTGTAACTCTTTAATTATGGATACAATTTCAAAATTGTGAAAGTTCTGTCATCCACTTTGGAATGTCAACTTGTAGATATAACTATCAGGTATATAGCAACTAACAGTTGCTATTATGCTTGTCTTGCTTAGGTAAACAAGTTTTGAGATTTCTTGGGTGCTGTTTCCCTGACACACATATACACACATATGAAATATATGATACTATGCTATCTCGGACATCTTGGTCGTTTGTCTCTTCACATATTTCTTCCCCGTTGTGTATGATAATCCCTGGGCCTTAGGAATAGGGGTTGCATTGTAGATGTATCAGTTGGTGTTGAGAACTTATAGTCAGTTATTTTCTGTAATTTTACTAATTGTGGCTTTTTTATGGCCTCTGTGTACATATCTATCGTGTAAGGATACATATTTAGAATGCAACTAGAAAATATACTGGCTTAGGAAAGTGGTAAGTTTTCTTCTAGAGTCTCATGACCTTACCAACCATGGTTCCTTGACTGGATTTACGATACCAGGCAAAATGTCCTTCCTATCGTGTAGGCCTTAGATCCAATCAGGTTAACGTTGGTTACCCCAAAGCTGCCATTGCTGCTGTTGCACCCTGGGAAGCATCCTGCAATGCTAGCCACTCTCATGCTTCCCAGGTGTCATTGCTGGGCAGGACTATCTATTATTGTACTCCCTCAGTAGCCTGTACCGCCTTTCAGACACTATGAGAGCTAGTCCTCGTGGAGGAAAGTTTAAGGTCTGTTCCAGATTGCTTCCAACAATTCTTGTGTCTGAAGCATGTATTGTTTTCAGCAACAAGGTCTTGATTTCAATTTCTTGTAAGCAACCCAGTAGCAACGGCAGTAGCTTGCCACTTGGTTTTTGTTAGATATACAGTGGCTCTTGAAGGAGCATTTTTACTGCCAAGTGAAACTTCTTATATATTATATGCTTTTGAGTAAACATGAAACAGTGTTTCCTTATTTCTTTTCAAACTTTCATAGACTTCTTTATCCCTGATCTTTCCTTCTCCCTCTGTATTGTCCTCCATCTCAGTTACCAGTCAATCTTAGGCCTTGCTTTCCTCATTACCCCTGTGCCATCCTCTCCCTCCTCTCTCTCTCTTCTTCTTTATTCATGCTCTCTTTTAACTTCCTTAGTTTCTACAGGGACTCCAGTTTATATACTTACATTTAAAGATTGGAAACTATAACCCACGCATAAAAGAGAATGTGTGGCATTTGTCTTCCTGGATTTGGGCTACCTCACTCAGCATATTTTCTTTTGGTTTTTTATTTATTCTTCCCTAACATATAACATCTCAATCACAGCCTCTAGTTCCATGATTTCAGTTTTCCTCATAGACGAAGAGTATTCCATAGTATGAGTACAACATTTTAATTATTTATTCATCAGCTGAAACACATTTTGGTTGTTTTCATTTCCTAGATATTGTGCATGAAACAATCATGGACATAACTGAACAGATTTTTATAGAGTAGAATGTTGAGTCCTTTGAGCATAGCCAAAGAGTAATGCCACTGGGTTTCATGGCATATGTATTGTTAGCGTTCTAAGAATTCGTCAAAACAGTTTTCATAATGAGTGCAACCAGTTTGCGATTGTGAAGGAGAGTTCCCTTTCCCCCAAATATTTTGTCACATTTGTTGTCAGCTGCTTTGTTGGTATTTGCTATTCTGACTGGGGAGAGATGCAATCTAAAGGGTTTTTGTTGTTGTTGTTGCTTTTGTTTTATTAATTTGCACTTCCCTAATGACTAAGGATGATGAATATATGCTTTGCGCGATTTCCTATCCAGCTTTATTTTTTCCTTTGAGATCTCTGTTCAGGTTTACTTTTTAAATTTTTAATTCATTTTAATTCTGTCATTTCTTTTTTTAAGTATTTAGTTTTGAATTCTTTTATATTCTGGATATTAACCTTCTATTAAACACACAGCTGACAAAGGTTCTCTTTCTCTAAGTTCTTCCTCTTCATTCAACTGATAAAATTTTTGTTTGTTTGTTTTTGTTTTTCATTTTTATTTGTTTGTTTTTGTTGAGAAGCTTTAAAATTTTCTGAGGTTCCCTTTTTCCAATTATTGATCTTAATTCTTCAGTAAAAGTTATCCTGTTCAGAAATTCTTTTCTAACACCTATGTTGTGTAGGATACTTCCTACATTTTCTTCTAGCATTTCAATTTTCTCATTGACTTCATTTTTTGATCCATTCAAGTTGATCTTTGTGCAGTATGATAGATAAAGTTTTAAGTATTTTCTTCTACATGTACATATATAATTGTCCCAGTAGAATTTGAACACTTTTGTATACAATTCATTAATAATTCATTATAAATAATTTTTGAAACTGAGAAATTAAATTAATACCAATATAAATATCAGTAATGTAACTAAAATAGGAAAATGAAAATAAAGTGTATATCACATTTTTTTCAGAGTTACATAAAATGCAAGAAGATATATTTGGAACTTCTAAAGAGACATGCATCTGTGGTAGTTTGAATGGACATAGCCCCCATAGACTCATAAGGAGCAGCACTATTAGGAGGTGTAGCCTTGCTGGAATAGGTAAGGCTCTGGAGTAAGTGTGTCACTGTGGCTGGTCCTTGAGGCTTCAAATGCTCAAACCAGTTCCAATTTTACTCTCTCTTCCTGTTGTCTGCAGATCCAGAGGTAGAACTCTCAACAATTTCTCCAGCACCATATCTTCCTGTGTGTAGCCTTGCTTCCTGCCTGATGATAATGGACTAAACCTCTGAACTGTAAGCCACCCCAAATTAAATGCTTTCCTTTGTAAGAGTCATGGTGTCTCTTCACAGCAATACAAACTCTTAATCAGTGTGCCAAGTGTTTGAAGTTCAGACTAAATGTCCTTGACTTATGCATATTTTGCTACGCAATGGTAATTTAGCACACAGAGAGCTTAAGGACATGTGAGAGATTTCTTATATATGAAATAATGCTCTCTTGAAAAGAATCACAGAAGTAGCAGTGCCAATTGGGAATCAATGTGGTCTTGTCTCCTGTTGCTTTTTATCCTTTTTTTTTTTTTTTAATGAGCCAGTTTCACAAACTGTCCCAGCAAATATTTGTTTAAATGAATGAATCCAAGAGTACTGCACAGACTTCTATAGTTAAACAACATTATCCCATTCTTCTTTTCCTGAAGTTAATACTTCTAAAATGTTTCACCTGGCAGTACTGTAAAACACACACCCTCTTTCTATCCTTGATCCCTCTTCTTTTTTTCCTCTCTTCCTCTCCTGTTGCTCTTTGTACTAGGATCAGATCTAGAGACTGAGCATGCCAAGAAACTTCCTTCTCAACCATTATTTTCTCTTTTTTAAAATGGTTCAGTATTCACAAGGTTGATAAATTCAGAACTTACCAAATCTGTTGCTATTTTTAGTTGTGTCATTTCCCATACCACTTTCCAAGGCTCTTCAAAATCATCTGGAAGAGGTATATAAACATAATATCCTACAAGCACAACAGAGATGAGGAGCAAACTGGTTCTCCCCATGCTTCTTTCTGGTCTTTCTACTTTGACAGGACAGCAAATAAAATTGCTTTCAAATCTTTGGAAGTTGAACTTTAACCTGCCATAAAGTGTTACCTGTTAGTACAAATTCCATTGCATAATCTGTTAGTCCATAGACCAAAAGCCATTGACCTTTTCACAATTCACACAAAAGAATTTCATGCAATCTTATGAAAGAAAGAGGAGATAGAAAAACCTGGAGGGGACAGGAACTCCACAAGGAGAGCAACCAATCCTGATAATACCTGATAGGCTAGGGTCAGATAGAAGCAGAGGAGGACCTCTCCTACCTAAGATTGGGAGGAGACCAGGGAGAGGGCCACAGCTGGGATACAAAGTGAATAAATGTACTAAATAAAACATGAAAAAAAGAATTTCAAATCAGAAATGCTTTCTCCAAGTTTCTTCCTATCAAGGAGCCATATTCTATTGCTATGTTTCTAATGAAAATGTATCATAACAAAAATACTATTATTCAGACTCTCTTATCTGTATTTAAAGGGCATTCCAACATGCAGGAATCTCAGTGAATGCACCAGTATAAAGTAAGAAAAGACTAACAGTGCCTTTGAAGCAATGCAAATGCTTAAAAGTAAGAAGTCTATTTCTCTTGATACCCTCTGTGCCTTACTGTCCTTGCTGAAAAAACTTTAGTGTTTATTTTTATGAAAGAACGATTTTGTTACTAAATTCTTTATTAATTATACTTTATTCACCTTATATACCCCTGTATATACCCCCAATCCCTCCTTTCCTCCCCTCTCTACACCCCTTTCCCTCCCCAAGACCACCAACAGGGGAGATCCTCCTTTCCTTCCCTCCTGTCCCAGTCCATTAGGTCTCATCAGGAGTGGCTGCATTGTCTTCCTCTGTGACCTGAAAGGCTGCTTCTCCCCCAGGAGGAAGTGATAAAATAGCAAGCCAATCAGTTCATGTCTGAGACAGTCCCTGTTCCCTTTACTATGGAACCAACTTGGACACTGAACTGCCATTGGCCACACCTGTGCAGGGGTTCTAGGCTACCTCCATGCATGGTACCTGGTTGGACCATCAGTCTCAAGAAAGACCCCTGTGCTCAGATATTTTAGTTCTGTTGCTCTCCTTGTGGAGTACCTGTCCTCTCCAGATCCCACTATTTCCCACTCCTCTCATAAGATTCCCTGCACTCTGCCCAAGTCTTGGCCATAAGTCTCAGCATCTGCTTTGATAGTCTGTAGGGCATAGCCCTTCCAAGGCCCTCTGTGGCAGGCTCCTGACCTGTTCCCTGACTTCTTCCTTCTTTTGATGTCCATCCCCTTTGCACTTCTAGAAGGAGATTGGGAATTTTAGCAAGAATCCTGCCTGTTGATTAGTTTCTTAGGTGTACAGATTTTAGTAGGTTCATCCTATATTATGTCTATATGAGTGACTATATACCGTGTGTGCCTTTCTGCTTCTGGGATAGCTCACTCAGGATGATCCTTTCCAGTTCCCACCGTTAACCTGCAAATTTCATGATATCCTTGTTTTTTATTGCTGAGTAATATTCCATTGTGTAGATGTACCACAATTTCTGTATCTATTACTCAGTTGGGGGGCATCTGGGTTGTTTCCAACTTCTGGCTATTACAAATAAAGCTGCTACAAACATGGTTGAGCAAATGTCCTTATTGTGTAGTTGAGCCTCTCTTGGATATATGCCTAGGAGTGGTATTGCTGGATCTTGAGGAAGCGCTATTCCTAGTTGTCTGAGGAAGCGCCAAATTGATTTCCAGAGTGGTTGTACAAGTTTACTTTCCCACCAGCAGTGGAGGAGGGTTCGCTATTCTCCACATCCTCCCCAGCATGTGTTGTTATTTGAGTTTTTGATTGTAGCCATTCTGATGGGCTTAAGGTGAAATCTCAGGGTCATTTTGATTTGCATTTCCCTGATGACTAAGGATGTTGAGCATCTCTTTAAGTGCTTCTCTGCCATTCGATATTCCTCGATTGAGAAGTCTCTTTTTAGCTCTATTCCCCATTTTTCAATTAGATTACTTGATTTGTTGCTGTTTATTTTTTGAGTTCTTTATATATACTGGATATTATCCCTCTGTCAGATATGGGGTTGTTGCAGATCCTTTCCCAATCTGTAGGCTGTGGTTTTGTTCTGACAACAGTGTCCTTTGCGTTACAGAAGCTTTTCAGTTTCATGAAGTCCCATTTATTGATTGCTGTTGGTGTTCTGTTCAGGAAGTTGTCTCCTCTGCCAGTGAGTTCAAGGCTTTTCCCCACTTTTTCTCTAAGTGTTTTAGTGTGTGTGGTTTATATATTGAGGTCTTTGACCACTTGGACATTAGTTTTGTGCAGGGTGATAAGTATGGATCTATTTGCATTTTTCTACATGTAGACATCCAGTTAGATCAGCACCATTTGTTGAAGATGCAGTCTTTTTTTTCCATTGAAGGTTTTTGGCATCTTTGTCAAAAATCAGGTGTCCGTAAGTGTGTAGGTTTATTTCAGGCTCTTCTTTTCGATTCCATTGATCCACCAGTCTGTTTCTATGCCAGTACCATGCAGTTTTTAGTATTGTTGATCTGTAGTACAGGTTGAGATCAGGGATGGAGAAACCTCCAGAAGATATTTTACTGTAAAGGATTGTTTTAGCAATTCTGGGTTTCTTGTTGTTCCATATGAAGTTGAGAATTTTTCTTTCAAGGTCTGTGAAGAATTGTGTTGGTAATTTGATGGGAATTGCATTGAATCTGTAGATTGCTTTTGGTAAGATGGCCATTTTTACTTTATTAATCCTGACATTCCTTGAGGATGGGAGATCGTTCCATCTGCTTATATCTTCTTCTAATTATTTCTTTGGAGGCTTGAATTTTTTTCATACAAGTCTTTGTCTTGCTTGGTTAGGTTCACACCAAGGTACTTTATGACCTTTTTGGCTATTGTGAAGGGTGTTGTCTCGCCAATTTCTCTCTCAGTTCTTTTTTCTTTTGTGTACAAGAAGGCTACTGTTTTTTTTTTCATTTAATTTTGTATCCAGGCACTTTGCTGAAGGTGTTAATTAGCTATAGGAGTTCCCTGGTAGAATTTTTGTGGTAACTCGTCATATCATCTGCAAATACTGATACTTTGACTTATTCCTTTGCAATTTATATCCCCTTGATCTCCTTTAATTGTCTTATTGCTCTAGCAAGGACTGCAAGAACTACGTTGAAGAGATATGGAGAGAGTGGGTAGCCTTGCCTTTTCCTTGATTTCAGTGGGATTGATTTAAGTTTCTCTCCATTTAATTTGATGTTGGCTATAGGCTTGCTGTATATTGCCTTTAATATGTTCAGGTAAGTGACTTGTATCCCTGATCTCTCCAAGGCTTTCAACATGAATGGATGTTGGATTTTGTCAAATGCTTTTCAGCATCTGAGGAGATGATCATGTTGTTTTTCTCCTTCAGTTTGTTTATGTGGTGGATCACATTGATGGATTTCCATATATTGAACCACCCCTGCATGTCTGCGATGAAGCCTACTTGGTCATAGTGGATGATAACTTTGATGTGTTGCTATATTCTATTTGCAAGTATTTTGTTGAGTATTTTTGCATCAATGTTCATAAGGGAGATTGGCCTGAAATTTTCTTTCTTTGTTGGGTCTTTGTGAGGTTTAGGTACCAAGGTGATTGTGGCTTCATAGAATGAGTTTGGTAATGTTCCTTCTGTTTCTATTTTGTGGAATTGTTTGAAGAGTATTGGTGTTGGCTCTTCTTTGAAGTTCTGGTAGAATTCTACACTGAAACCATCTGGCCCTGGGCTTTTTTTGTATGGGAGACTTTTGATGACTGCTTCTATTTCCTTATGGGATATAGGACTATTGATTTACCTGACATTGATTCAGCTTTAGCAAGTGGAATCAATCAACAAAATTTTCCATTTCATTTAGATATTCCAATTTTGTAGCACATAGACTTTTGAAGTAAGACCTAATGATTGTTTGGATTTCTTCAGTGTCTGTTGTTATATCCCCCTTTTCATTTCTGATTTGGTTGTTTGGATAGTGTCTTTCTGCCTTTTAGTTAAGTTTGGCTAAAGGTTTGTCTGTCTTGTAGATTTTCTCAAAGAACCAGCTCTTGGTTTCATTGATTCTTTGAATTGTTTTATTTGTTTCTAATTTATTGATTTCAGCCCTGAGTTTGATTATTTCCAGCTGTCTACTCCTTTTTGGTGTGTCTGCTTCTTTTTTTCTTTTTCCTCTAGGGCTTTTAGGTGAGCCCTTAAGTTGCTTGAATGAGATGTTTTGAGTTTCTTCTTGAAGGCACTTAGAGCTATGAACTTTCCTCTTAACACTGCTTTCATTGTGTCCCATAAGTTTGGGTATGTTGTGTCTTTATTTTCATTGAATTCTAGGAAGACTTTAATTTCTTTCATTATTTCTTCCCTGACCCAGCTGTTATTTAGTAGCAAGTTGTTCAGTTTCCATATGTGTGTAGGCTTTTTGCTATTTCTGTTGTTGTTGAGGTCCAGCTTTAGTCCATGGTGGTAAGGATTATTTCATTCTTCTTGTATCTGTTGAGGCTTGCTTTGTGACCAAATATATGGTCTATTTTGGAAAAGGTTTCCATGAGGTGCTGAGAAGAAAGTAAATTCTTTTGTGTATGGGTGAAAGGTTTTGTATATGTCTGTTAGGTCCATTTAAGTCATGACCTCTGTTAGAGTTATTGTATATTGTATATTGTTTAATTTTTGTTTTGTTGATCTGTCATTTGTTGAGAGTGGGGTGGTGACGTCTCCCACTATTAATGTGTGGGGATCTATGTGTTGTTTAAGTTTTAATAATGTTTCTTTTACAAATATGGGTGCCATTGTATTGGGGGCATATTCAGGACTGTGATATCTTCCTGGTGGAATTTTCCCTTGATGAGTATGAAGTGTCCTTCTCCATCCCTTTTGATTAATTTTGGTTTAAAATCTATTTTATTAGATATTAGAATGGCAACTCCTGCTTGCTTCTTGGGCCCATTTGCTTGGAGAACCATCATCTAGCCCTTTACTCTCAGGCAATGTCTATCTTTGTGACTTAGGTGTTTTTCTTGTATGCAGCAGATTGCTGGGTCTTGTTTACACATCCATTCTATTAGTCTGTGTCTTTTTATTGGAGAATTGAGTCCATTAATGAGTCCATTAATGTTGAGAGAGGTTAATGACCCTCGGTTCTTAGATCCTTTGATTTTGATGTTGGCTATGGTAGTGTGTTTGTGTGCTTAGCTACTTTTTGTTTTGCTGAGGTGAAGTTATTAATTTCCTCTGTTTTCTTGAAAATAGTTAGTTTTCTTGGATTGTATTTTACCTTCTAGTATCTTCTGTAACACTGGATTTGTGTGTAGGTATTGTTGAAATTTGTTTTTGTCATTGAATATCTTGTTTTCTCCATCTATGAGGACTGAGAGTTTTGCTGGGTTTAGTATCCTAGGGTTTAGTATCTGTGTTCTCTTAGGGTCTGCATGATGTCCATTGAGGCTCTTCTGGCTTTCATAGTCTCTGTTGAGAAGTCAGGTGTGATTCTGATGGGTTTGCTATTATATGTTACTTAGCCTTTTTCCCTTGCAGCTTTTAATATTTTCTCTTTGTTTTGTATACTCACTGTTTTGATTATTATGTGGCAGGATGATTTTCTTTTCTGGTCTAATTTATTAGGTTTTCTGTAGGCCTCTTGTATTCTTTTAGGAATCTCCTTTAAGTTGGTGAAATTTTCTTCAATGATTTTGTTGAAAATATTTTCTGGGCCTTGGAGGAGGGAATCATCTTTTTCCTCTATTTCTATTATTCTTAGGTTTTGTCTTTTATGTTGTCTTGGATTTCTTGGATGGTTTGTGTCAGGAATTTCTTAGATTTATTGTTTTCTTTGACGGATACATTGATTTCTTCCATTGTATATTCCACACCTGATATTCTTTCTTCCATCTCTTGTAGTCTGTTGGTTATGCCTCTGTAGTTCCTGTTTGTTTTCTTTCCTAGGTTCTCCCTCTCCATGATTTCCTCCGTTTGTGTTTTCTTTAATTTTTCCAAGTCTATCTTCAGATCATGAACTATTTTGTTGATTTCCTTCACCTGTGTGATTGTATTTTCCTGTTTTCCCTTCAATTCCTTCCCCTATTTGCTTGAACATCATGCTGTTTCTTTTATTTCTTTCAGTGATTTAATCATTTCCTCTCTGAAAGCCACAAACTGTTTGGCTGCATCTTCCTGTATTTCTTTACAGATGGGATGGCCATAATCTGTTTTACTATATCTCCCACTAATTCTTACGCATTTTAATTGCTTCCTCCATTAACCTCTTCATAAGCATAGTTGTAAGGTCATTTTCTTGAATTTCACTAATGTTAGGGTGTCCAGAGCTACTTGTCCCTGGGGAACTGGGTTCTGGGGATGCCATACTGCTTTGCCTTTTGTTGGCTGTATTTTTATGCCAGCTTCTACCCATCTGGCTGTCTCAGGTGTTGTCTGTTAATTTCTGTTGCCTGCTCCATCCTGGGGTGGGGAGAATCCCCTCTGCAGGGTTCTGAAGTAGATCTCCTCAGCTTTTTGGATACACTCAACTGAATGGTGGTGCTTCTCAGTAGTTGTCACAGTTTTCTCAGACATATGGACCTGTGTGGTAACTGTGGTGTTCAGGAAGGCTCTCCTCTCATTAGGAGAAGTCCTGGAGATGGCTGCCCTGCTGCTGGGTTTTTTGCTCAGAGTTTAGTGAGCTGCAGCTGCTGTTCTTAAGGTGTTTTTTTTTTTTTTTTTTTTTTAGGTGCAGCCCTCTTGAAGAACCAGGGAGTCCTGCGGTTTTGTCAGTTTAGCTAGGGATGACCAGTTGCAACTTGTACCAGTAATGGAGGGCTGTTCTGATGGTTCTCAGGCTTTTGTAAAGTCTGAGGTTGTAGCTGTGTGCCCCTGTGCCCTAGCAGTAATCAAAGGCAGGTTAGTGGGGCACTCAGCCTACAGTAGAAGGCTAGAGCCTAGGGCCTGCATGAACCCAGTAAGTCTTCTGGAGCTGGGTGCCCTGAGTGATGGACCTGATGATCCCTCCGCTGTGGGGTTTCCTCCTGGCAGGGACATCCAGACTTTGTTTTGGGGACCACAATTCTTTCTGTGATGGTGAATAGAAACCACAGGCACAGGCGTGCAAGTGCCTCTGCCTTACTGGCGATTGGGTGCATGGATGTCTCCCGAAACTGTAGCTTTTCCTGAGAACTTTTCGGGGGTGGGGGAGGTCAGCTGAGTGCTCTGAGGTCAAATCTGAAGTTCCCCTCTCTGTGGGTCACCCAACAAAGAGACTCAGATCTTAGAGCCCTGTGGCCCACAGTTCTATTCAGGGCAGCTAGTCAGGTGTGCAGGAAGGACTGTGCTTGACACCTGTGTCCCAAGCTTTGGGCTGCTGATTGGGCACCTGGAAATCTGGTGATACTGTAACTTTTCCTTGGGGGTGGGGAGGTGTCAGCTGAGTGCTCTGAGGACAAACCTGCTGTTCCCCTCTCTGTGAGTCACCCAACAGAAACACTCAATATCTGGAGCCCTGGGGCCCACAGTTCTATTTGGAGCAGCTAGTCAGGTGCACAGGCAAGACTGCTGGCTTCTGAGTCTCTAGCTTTGGGCTGGTTGCTGGGCATCCTCGGAACCTGGCCCTTTTTCCGGGGATTATCTGGGTGACCTAAGGTCGGTCCCAATCGTTTCACGCACTGTGGGATTTTCTCTCGACTGGAAATCACCGTCTCCCGTGTTGTGAGGCCCACAGCTCAGTCTGGGACAGTGATCAGAGCATGTTAGCATGTGGCTCTGGGCTGGGAACCAGGACCTCTTACTCGATTTAGCTGAGAGAGTTGCAGCTGATTGAATCCCACAGTGTGGGGTGTCCTCTCATCTGGGAAACACAGGTCGAGGTGTTTGAGGACGGTGAGTTCTGTCTGCTGGTCACTGTGCAGATCCTGCTGTGCTGCTGGTCATGAAGAGTGTCCTTCAGGTGCCGCCATCTTGGAACCCTCCCCCCGCCCCCCTTCAGTGGTTTTTAATGACTGTTCAAGAGCACTGCTTAGGAAATGCTTTCCTTTTATTTATTTATTTTTGTTTATATCAAGCTCCCTTTCAGGTCAAATTTAGCTGTTTCCAATTTGTATAGTTCACTTGTAAAACCTGTTTCTCTTTATTTACAATTTGGATGAATTGATAATTAGATAAGCCTCACCCTTTAGTCTAATGTTTTAACTTAAATAGTGCCTTTCATTGGGTGTTAGGTTCCTAATTGTCAGCAATAAAAGTCACTTATCTATTCTAAGGCCCATTTGTTTGTAGAATATATCACATGAGTGTTTAATTACTAAATTGTTTCATTGGGCTTCAAGTATATCACCTGTCAAATTTAACAGACTTCCTTAACTTTCACAATAAGGGGATGTATCACCTAGTATTCATGTCAACATTGGAGTAGAAGTTTGGAGAGAGACTTGGAATGTTAATGGAGTTGGATGAGAAAATGGGAGCTACATATGAACATAGTTCATGATAAACATGAGTAAAAACCACAAAAAGAATAACAGGTTTGCTATGGGAATTGTTTTATCTGACATTAATATGGCTATCAAGTAATTCCACCATTTGCCATTTGTGATCTGGTAAAACAAGAAAATTCTTGCTGAAGTTCATTCAGTATTTAAAGACTTTCATACCATGGTGCATATTTTATCTCCAATCTTCTCTTGAAGTCCCGAGAGCTGGGTAAATTATCCTAAAAAGAACTCCCAAAGTCCAATGTTATGGAAACCTGGATCTTCTATATCCAAGTTAGTAGAAAACAGATGTTCTATCTCAAAAAGAGAATTACCTTCCTCTGTTATATCCAAGGCCTAACTAAATTGAATAATGTCAGTACACATTAATAGGTTTGATTACCCTTATGAAATATGAAGGTTTCTACTATTTTCTTCTGGATAAAATTCCAAAATCATACTCAGGCACAAACAATAAATATATTCATGGAAAATGCTTTACCAGCCACGCAGGCATTATTTAGAACATAAAGATTGATACAGAAATCTAGTCATCTCACAATCATAAAAGGCTAGGATAGAGGTTATATATGAATTTGTGGGGGCATATTTAACTGAAAATGGAAGTAGAGGTTTGGTAAAGGTGGAGGTAGATAGAAGAACTAACAAGCAGTGCTATGATTAGAATCTTAAAGGTAATTCTGATGAGAGCTGAGAACATACATAAGAAAACAGAAAGCTTCAGCCTTCTTGGATAATACTTACCTATTCATGAACACAATATTTATAGAAACATAAGATGTAAAAACATTCCTGAAGGGAAGATTTATAGGTTGTTAGATCATGGCAGAAATTTGGTTCGTTTTACACTGAAAAATAACATGGTTAGTTGCTCGTCTTCTAATGTTTTAGAAAAAAAAGTAGAAATATCAAGTGATGCAACTGGATACTAATCAGAGATATTTTTGGAGAAAGTATTGAAGATGTGGCTTTCAGTAGTTGAAGCTTGAAAAACAAAAGAGAGAAACATAATTAAAACTTAAATTGAGCAAAAAGAAACACAGTTCCCAGCCAATCCACAATGTAAAATATGAAGAAACCTTATAGAATACCCATATGACCACTTAGTGAGGAGGTTAGTTTGGATTAACAACTCAATGAAAGCTAGACATTAGTTTCAAAACAGTAGAAGAATGACATTGAGATAACCTGCTATTCTCCTGCTTGGCCCATAATGCATGAGCAAAGAGCGCATGGCTGCTACCTAGATATAAAAGGAAGGAGCCTCATGGACCTTTAAATGTGGGTTCCACTCTTAAAGAGAAAAATTAAAATATCTTAGATAACAAAACGGACAAAAATCAACTACTCAGGACTCATAGGGACTCACAGAGACTGAAGCAGCATCATGGATGCTGCATGGGTCTGTGCTAGGCCCTCTGCATATATGTTATGGATGTTAGCTTGGAGTTTTTGTGGGACTTGTAACATTGGAGGTCCTCTCGGCCTTTTACCTGATGATGGGACCCTCTTCCTCCTACCCCTTGTTCAGCTTTGATATGAGAGTTTTTGGTTAGTCTTATTGCATCTTCCTGTGCCTTGCTCATTTGATTTCACTGGGAGGCCTGTTTTTTTGTTTTGTTTTTTGTTGTGTTGTTGTTGTTTTTTTTGTTTTTTGTTTTGTTTTGAAGGGAAACAGAAAAGGAGTATATGGGGGAAAATGAGAGATGATAGGAGGACTAGCATGAGTGGACGGAGGGGAAGCGATGATCAGGATGTATTGTATGAGAGACGAATAAAATAGAAAAAAGAAAAGCCACTAAAGTGACAAGGACCAAGCAGAAGGTTATGGTGGGTCTTTCTTACAAATTTTACTATGGATGATATTGTTATTCCAAAAGGAACGTCCATACAGTTTTCAACCCACCATTATTTCTGGGTGTCTTAGTTAGTGTGATATTGTTGTGTCGAGACACCATGACCAGGAGAAACATTTCATTGCGGTTGGGTTATAGTTAGATTCAATCCATTATCACCATGGTCAGAAGCATGATGGCAGGCAGGCAGACATGGTGTTGGAGAAAATGCTGAGAGTTCTTTATTTGGATTAGCAGGTAGCAGGAAGAGAATGGCATACTGAGCGCAGCATGAGCTTCTGAGACCCACAGCCCACACCTACAGTGACACGCTTTCTCCAACAGGTCACACCTATTCCTAGGCCATGCCTGATTCCTAAAAGTGCCACTCCCTCTGAGTCTATGTGGGCCATTTTCTTTCAAACCACTATGTTGAAATTCAGTTATAACCTCACTCAAACTTTCTAGCTCTGTCTCTTCTGTGCAATGGAATATAATACACAGGTCATGTCATGAGTTGCTTAGGTTAAATGGGACGGCTTCTGTAAAATGTGTTGAGGGCAGAAATAAAACTGTTTCCGAAGTTGCATTTCGTTGAGGTCCTCCACTGTCTATGAAGCATTTAGGTATATTTTCACATGGCAGAGGTCTAGTGCAGAATTCCCAGAGTTAAAGTTATACTACATCCCTATTCAAGATTCGAAATGGAGTTGATGCCTGTCTCAGACACAGTGAGTCATAGTATTTTGGGGAGATATAAGGAATAATCATTGTTGTTTTGATTTTTTAAGGCAGAGTCTCATTACGTAGATCAGGATGGCCTAGACCTCACGGTAATTCTTCTGCTTCTGCCTCTCACAACTATGTTTTCAAATGTGAGCCGCCACGTTTGAAGAGCAATAAGCCTTTTGGAGAAGTTTCCCAAATGATCTTTTGTCTAAATTTCTTTCTTGATTTTATAGTGTTACATGTTTCTTTTTCATTCTCAGGAATGTTTCTTTTTTCTTTAAAAAGAAAACAGAAGACAATGAATTCACTTAAAGATGACCAAAAACAGATGTATTGAAATTTCTCATAGAAGAAAACCCAAATAAAAGAAATAAAATAGTTACAAAAAAACTGTAATTCAAGATAAAAACAAACAAAACAAAACAAAAATCTTATGGCTGTTTGTTTTTTCAAGAGAAAGAGAAGGGTATAATATGAGCTTGTGAAGAAATGGTAAGGATTTTGGAGGAGTAGGGGAAGAAGAATCCATAATTAGAAGATGTGTATGAAAAATATTTTTAGTAAAATGAAACCACTTATAATGGTACACTTCACAAAGGAAAAAAGTCCTTAGAGTTTTGAAACTGAATGTTGAAAATATAAACCATTTACTTAGGAAGAAAATATTAAACAAAATAGAATAAAATAGCATATTCCTGTAAAATTATCAGACTCAAAAAAATCTAGAAGAAGCAAATTTTATAAGAATGTGAAAATCAAGTTGTCTTCAAATTCTGTGGAGCTTTTTTTGAACAAAAGAAAATTTGATTTTTTCAATGATTAATGTAATAAAATACTAAATCAATTTATACACATTTGAAAGAATGAATAAATAATAGCTACCTGTTATGAGAATTTAGAAATAATGATAGTAACCAATATTTCTCAAATTCCCAAAGCAAAGGCTCCTTTAGGGAGCACCATAATAATAATAATAAGATACAGCCAAGAGGAAACATACTAACTTACACTTTACAGATCAGAGTTTGCCACAGAGGGCCTCTGAAAGACTGTACCTGGCAGTGTATCAAAGCAGATATTGCGACTCATAACCAAACCTTCAGCAGAGTGCAGGGAATCATATGAAATACAGGGAAGTTAATATGACCTGGAGAGGAAAGGAACTACAAAAGGACCAAATGTATCTGGGCACAGGGGTCTTTTTTGAGACTGTTTCTCCAACCAAGGACCATGTATGGATATAACTTAGAACCTCTGCTCAGATGTAGTCTATGGTAGCTCAGTATCCCAGTGGGTACTCTAGTAAGGGGAACAGGGACTATTTCTGACATGAACTCAATGGCAGGCTCTTTGACCTCCCCACCGTGCCTCCAAGGAAGGGGGCAGCCCTGCTAGGCCACAGAGGAGGACTTTACAGCCAGTCCTGAAGATACCTGATAAACCAGGGTCAGATGAAAGGAGAGGAGGTCCTCCCCTATTAGTGGACTTGGAAAGGGCCAGGGAGTAGATGATGGAGGGATGGTGGGATTGGGAGGGAATGAGGGAGTGTGATAGATCTGGGAAATTTAATAAACTGTAACTAATATTAACAAATAAACAAACAAAATATAAAAAATTGGTTCAAGAACACATAGTAACTTATAATTAATTCAAATATAGTTTTAGACAACACAGATTATATTACTCTTTTCACAACTAAAATATTTTCACAATTAAACTTTACTGAGAAAAACTGTAATTATAAATTCTTATCCAGCCAAGTCACATACATATCTTTTATCCTCAGCCCTAGATGTAAGTGAAGTGGTGATGTCATATATGATAAGGCTCCATGGATCCCATCCTCCACATGGTCATGAACAACTTGAACACCTACAGTTTGAAGCCTGGAAACATACATGATTCCATCATCTCTGAGGACATCATATTGACAGGTAAGAATATATGTTCGTGGCAAATGCTGAAGCTGAGCATCATTGGCTAACAAAGGCAATGCTCTGTGATCCATCAATGCTGGCAGTGAGAAATCCGATCTTCCAAGCACAGGCTCCGTGTACACATGGTCCTTTCTATACTTGTCAGGAAGAAGAGCGCTCCAGTTAACAAACCTGAACAGATGTCTGGACTCCAGAGGCATGTGCTGGTTTTTGCGCATTGCCTGTGGAAGTGCCTCATCCTTGGTGAAGAACAAACTCACAAGTTTTATGGCTATGTCCCTTGTGAGAACTATACCATGTTCATTTTCTCGATGAGATGGCAAGTGAGTATCAATTACCTGTAAGCCGGGATAAAGTAGGGCCTGCAGCTTGAGTTTATGCTTTACTTCAGGATCAATCTGCACCTGAAAAATATGATATCCAGTGAGGCAAAGGATTCCAACATTCCAATAGTCAAAATGTAACCATGACACAGATATTAGAACAAACCTACACAGTGTTATAATAAATCATGGTTATGCCAAAAATGCCTATAATATCCTTAATTTGCATTAAATGTCCAGCCATTGAAACATTTTTATTAAAAATAATAAAAATAAGTCTTAATGTGATGAAGAAATATATAAATAGGTAGAAATTATTCTTGACAACTAGCTGAGGTGCAGTGAATAAAAGACTGTAATGCTCAGCCCTAAATGAGACATCTGTAAAACACACCTCCTCCTAGGTTCCAAAAGCAGGAATATTTTAAGAGCTAGAGGTATTGAATAACTATAAGAAAACTGTTTGTTTTGACCAACAGGGAAGTTTTACATACAGGATCTGTGTAAGCCCAGACCAGAATAGATCCCTACATGTAGAAAAGTGGCCATGAAGTCTCATCCCTAGTTGACACTTCGTAGTTTCTGGGAACAGGAGAGTCAGTTTCCTCTTTGTGGTTATCTAAGTATATCCCCTGATAAAGTGAATATGCTCCAATAAAAAAAAATTAAAAAAATCTAAGACTATATGGACAGGACAAATTAGGCTCAGTGTATGTGTGTGTATGTGTGTGTGTATATTTGTATGTGTGTTTTAACCATATATCAACACAGGTGGTTAGGGAAGAGGGGCTGTTTTTGTTTCTGGGAGGATTTAGCAAAGTGGGTGAACATGATCAAAACGCACAGCATGAAACTAGTCTGCGAGAACTAATTTTCCCTTTTCTTAATACCCAGAACCTGGACACAACCCAGATGTCCATCAACTGAGGAATGGATACGAAATTGTGGTGCATTTACACAATGGAATACTACTCAGCAATTAAAAACAAGGAAACCATGAAATTTTCAGGCAAATGGTGGGATCTAGAAAAGATCATCCTGAGTGAGGTATCCCAGGAGCAGAAAGACACACTTGGTACATACTCACTTAAAAGTGGATATTAGACATATAATATAGGATAAACATACTAAAATCTGTACACCTAAAGAAGCTAAGCAAGCAGGTGGACCCTGGGTAAGATGATCAATCCTCACTCAGAAAGACAAGGGGAATGGACATTGGAAGAAGGAAAAAACAGGAAACAGGACAGGAACCTACCACAGAGGGCCTCTGAAAGACTCTACCCAGCAGTGTATCAAAGCAGATGTTGAGACTCATAACCAAATTTTAAGCATAATGCAGGGAATCTTATGAAAGAAGGGGAGACAGTAAGACCTGGAGAGGATGGAGCTCCACAATGAGAAGAACAGAACCAAAAAAATATGGGCCCAGGGTTCTTTTCTGAGACTAATACTCCAACCAAGTACCATTCATGAATATAACCTAGAACTCCTGCTCATATGTGACCCATGGCAACTCAGACTACAAATGGGTTCCCTAGTAAGGGGAATAGGGACTCTCTTTGACATGAACTCAGTGGCTGCCTCTTTGATCACCTCCCCCTAAAGAGGGAGCAGCCTTGCCAGGCCATAAAGGAAGACAGTGCAGCCAGTCCTGATGAGATCTGATGACCTAGGGTCAGATGGAAGGGTAGGAGGACCTACCTTATCAGTGGCTTTGGAGAAGGGCATAGGAAGAAATGAGGCAGGGAGAGTGGAATTGGGAGGGAATGAAGGAGGTGGCTACACCTGGGATACAAAGTGAATAAACTGTAATTAATATAAAAAATAGTTTATCTTATAAGATACTCATCAATCTGTTTTCTCTCCCTCTACCTCTATTGCCTACTCCCTACCAATTGCCTCTTTTCACAGATCTGCTTGCCCTCCATTCCCCTTTAGAAAAGAGCAGACCTCCAAGAGACAACAGCCAAGCAGGAAGAAACAAGATACATTGACACACCATGAAAGTCCCCATACTATAGCTGGACAAGGCAACCCAACAGTAGGAAAACAGTCCTAAGATGAAGTGAACGAGTCTGTTCCTACTGTTCGGAGCATCACAAACAAAAGCTAACAGCCATAATGTACATGCAGAGGACTTGGTTCAGAACCTTGCACACCCCTTCAGAACCAATGTTTGCCTCTTCAGCAGAGAACTACTTTTTAAAAGATGAAACCAAGTACACTAATAGCTAATATGATTTTTTTAAAAAAAAAGAATCCTCAGCAGGACTTAGACGAGAAAAGGAAGCTTCACTGAACTTTTACAGCCATCCCCTCTAACATCATGCAACAGAATTTCAAACAGGCTAAATCCTGTTCTGTGTGAAGAAGGTGTCCACTGAGAACCACCTTAGCTTGCTTACTGGTGCCAAGGTGAGAAATCATGGTGAGAAATCAGGATGGATGTGAGATACAAGCTAAAGGTACAGAAAAAAAGTAGTTAATGCAAATATAGTAGAAAATTTACCAAATCCCAAACCAGTAGACATTTACTATCCACAATATACATGGCTAATAGAACTCTCAATATCACATTTTAGCATATTGTTAAAATGCTAATACAAAACAAAAATTTAAATGTGGAAGTGTGAAATTGCTTACAAAATGGAACTTATTAAATTTTCATCTAATCAAAAACCTATGTAATGTAAGAAAAAACATATAATAAACCTATATTTGTAGGAAGCCTACAAATAATTTGAACATTTAATAAGATGGAAACAGTAATAAGAGCCATGAAATTAATATAACCTTAGTATTGAAGAGAGTTGTTAAATTATCCCATAAACTAGCGAATAGTCAACAAATGTACCTGTAAAATAACAAGGTCAATGATGCTTCCAACATCATTCTACAAAGTCAGTATTTCCCTAAGCTATATGTGGCCAGAACAAGGGAAATAATAGACCAATTTCCAAGGTAAACACAGACATAACAATCCTCAATAACCAAACCAAATTCAACAACACTTGAAATGGTAATATAACAGGATCAATTTCTCTTTATTCTAACAGTGCAAGTATTCTTCAACATATGCAAATTTATTAATAAATTTTATATGCAAATACAATCAAGGACAAAAATCACAGTAGTTAGAAAATATTCAGAAAAAAATTCTTACAAATCCGTCATTCCTTCATGATTAAGAATAAATTTTATAAAGTAGGTAAAACAGAGTACATTTGAAAAATACAAAGACTATACATAAGATACCGGTATCCAACAATAAACTTCGTGGAAATAACACTGAAATGATGAGACAGAGGTATCTGCTTTCCCCACACTTCTTAAAATAACTGGAAATTTTATCTGAAGCAGTAAGAAAGGAATGGAATGATAAGGCAAAAACTGGAAAGGAAAAAAATTAATTATCTATGTTCAGAGATGATAAACACATAGAAATAGTTTCGAAAAATTCAAAGTGCTCCACCAAAAGCTCTTAAATCTCATATATATTCTCACCAGAAAAAGATGAAATAAAGTTAACCATTGCTCTCTAGATCCTTCGTACAAATTTCAATAACTCATCAGTCCTGTATACCACATGCCTGTAAAACAAGGACCATATGGACAGTAACATTTTACTCTCAGTACACATCATATCCTGGTTCCTTTGGACTATGTTGATGGCATTCCTCCATGGTTTAACTGGAAAAAATTTCCCCCATTCTCCTTTCAAATGAAATTCATATGAGCTCTTTCAAAGTATCTTTCTTATGGTTTAAAAAGAGTTCAAGTTTTTCCATTAATGACAGTAATCTCTTTAGTAACCATAGTTACTTTGTTTCATCCCTCCCTGGCCTCAGCTTAAAGAGATACAAGTTCCTTTATTCAGGAACTTGGGTATTTTTTACATATGCTGCCTTGTTTTATGCTCCCTTTCATTGTAAATATGATAAATGAAACAAGCAATAACTATGCCAAAGCCTAGTTGACATGCTATCTTAATATTATCTTTGCCAAACAAATTAATCCATTACTTTTTCTTCTTTTTTAAATTTATTTTTTAATATGTATTCACTTGTTATCTTAGCTCATTCCCTTCCAATTCCACCTTCCCTCCCTCATCTCCTCCCAGGCCTCTCTCCAAGTCCACTGATAGAGGACGTCCTCTTCCTGTTCCATCTGACCCGAGCAGATCTCATCAGGACCGTCTGCATTGTCCTCCTCTGTGGCTTGGCAAGGCTTCTGCCCACTCAGGGGGAGTGGTCAAAGAGCCAGCCACTGAGCTCATGCCAGAGACAGTCCCTGTTCCCATTACTAGGGAACTCACTTGGATACTGAGCTGCCATGGGCTACATGTGAGCAGGGGTTCTAGGTTATATCCATAAATGGTTGGAGTATCAGTCTCAGAAAAAAACCCTGTGTCCAGATATTTTGGTACTGTTGCTCTCCTTGTGGAGCTCCTGTCCTTTCCAGGTCTTTCTATCTCCCCTTTTTTTCATAAAATTCCCTGCACTCTGTTTCAGTTAGCACTTTTATCTTCCTAACACTATTTATTACTATCTGTTAATCACTGTTTGTATCACTCTACAGCTTCTCTAGGCCATATTACTTCTACACAGCAGTTCCAGAAACTAGGAACTGTACAGTTATGTAGTTATGACAGGGATCTAACTTCTTAGGGCCATTTAAAAAATATGTATATTAGTTACTTCTAATATACATAGTACCAAAATTCCTGACCAAACAATAAAAATGAACCAGAAATGATTTATTTTTGCTTACAGTTGGTTGGAAAAGAATCCATCATGGTGAGGAGACATAACAAATTAATTTGTATAGTGAGACCAAGTCTCACTATGCAGAAGAGGGAAGCAGAGATGGTCTGTAAACAACAAGGTAAAACAGTACCCTATTTTCTCCAGCAAGTCTCCAGCTCCTTAAGATCACACAGACTCATCTTCTAAATTTTTAATTGGAAATTATCAATAAAGGATATATCCTTTTGTATTGTTATAACAGTATATATCCTGTTAACAGGTGGATAAAAATCAACAGTCAACCTGTTGCAACCGACAGACGTGGACTATTTTAAGAAATGTCTTCAGAATACATACACATTCATCTTAAACTACTTTGACAATTCCAAAAATGACCCATTTTAAAGACAATAAACAAGCCTCAATTAATTTCTAAAAGCTACATTTGTTTATTAACTAACAGCAAAAAATTTCACTGGAAACCATTCTACATAATATTTTTTTAGGAAATACCAACTTCTTTTTACTTTTTTTATTTTTTTAATATTAGTTACATTTTATTAACTTTGTTTCCCAGTTGTACCCTGCTCCTTAATTCCCTCCCAAACCCTCCCTCCCTCATCTTCTCCCTGCCCATTTCCAAGGCCACTGATACCGGAGGACCTCCTCCCCTTTCACCTGACTCTGGTTTATCAGGTATCTTCAGGACTGGCTACAAAGTCCTCTTCTGTGGCCTAGCAGGGCTGCTCCTCCCTAGGCAGGTAGGGAGGTCAAAGAGGCCACCATTGAGTTCATGTCAGAAATAGTCCCTGTTCCCCTTACTAGAGTACCAGAATGTGTGAAGAATTCAAGAAGTTAACAATAAACCAAGTAATCCTATTAAAAATGGAGTACAGAGCTAAACAGGGAATTCTCAATAGAGGAAAATCGAATGGCACAGAAATAGTTAAAGAAATGCTCAATGTCATTAGTCATCAGGGAAGTGCAAATACACCCATCAGAATGGCTAAGATCAAAAACTTCTGAAAACATTTAGTGCATTTTAAATGTCTATGAACAAGACAATATTTTAGAGATATTTCAGACATTAAAGTAATAACAATCATGAATGTTGCTTATTTGAGGCCATTGCTAGTGCATTAGTAGAGAGAAAAAAAGAATGAATGAAAACTTTCTAGTCATTAGAGATATGCTAGAGCATAAAGTTCTAGAAAACTTAGAATTATAAGTGAACTTATTCATGGTATGACAGTTTGTGGCTCATATAAATATCTGCTATAATTCTATGTGCCATCAACAAACATCTGAGAACCACTTTAATAATTTTTTAAAAAGTGATTGTGAACTAAATTCAAAAGGAGAGTTGCATTATATACTCTTTAGCATTTTAATATTGTTGAGGAATTAAAGAGGTTCTACTGAAAAATGAGAGCAAGTGTGATTTAGCTGGAAGTTTCAATATCAACACAGTGGTAATCAATCCAGAGTCAACAGATCCATTGTAAGCCTAATAAAATACTATTATGGTTTTTTTGTTAGAGATTAATTAAGAAGGTTCTCTATAGTGTTTCAATGCCTGATAAACACAGTTCTCAGCCAATTTTTACAAAAGAAAATGAAGGGTGAAATGAAAGCAATATTGAAGTGACCATAGAATTGAAGATTAATAAATATATAAGCCAAGTTAGTCTTGTTATGATCAGTTCCGCAAGCGTGTCATTGTAATTCTGTGGGAGCAAATACTTTTTTTCCAAGGGATGACACCAGACAAACAGATAGATGAGCTGCAGTATCTACTCCCCACCAGAGAGCCAAAAATGCCATACCTGCTGTGTCACCGCCGCAGCCAGCGTGCCCCCAGAGCTGTCGCCTGAAATAGCAATTCTGTTAGGATCGACTCCATATTTTGTAAGAATCTTATCCTGAAGAAAAAACTTCACTGCTGTGACACCATCTTCAAATTGTGCAGGAAAGTGATGTTGAGGAGCCAGCCTGTAACTTGGAAACAGGAGAAAAGCATGTGGAGTGCATGTGTGCAACAAGGTCTCAGACATCTAACACATGCAATTTAACACCAAGTCTCACTGTTCGGGTTTTTAAAATCTGATCTAAGGTTTTCTTCAAATGTTTAATTAAAATAAAAGTCAATATAAAGTTATTTGAAACATGTAATTAACTCAATGCTGATGTGTTGCCTGAAGGTGGATTTCTATAAAACCCTCAGTTTTGTAAGGAAATTTTTATTTCAAGTGCACATTGTACTAGAAATATTCTATATCTTTCTCCATTTTCTTAATAGAACCAGATATTTAAACATCATGTTCTCTTTGTGTTCTTCAGAATTTCAATATTTATAAATATCTCTATTTAAAACAAATATTCATGATAGGAATTCTTGAATATAATATTAACTGGCCTAGAAAATTCTTAAGGATAAGATAGACATAATTATGTACCCAAAAGATGTTTATATCAAACACAGTATACTTAGAACAAAGGAAATCGTAGGAATTAGATGAAATGTGTGGCAGGCATAAACCTCTACCATTGCTTTAAAATTTGATTGCAATTACTTTAAATTTCTAAAAACGAAAAGGAGAATGTTCCACTGGGCAGAGTGGCACATGTCTGTAATCTCACCAACTTGGAGAGGCAGAGGCAGGGGGACTGCTGTGAGCTCAAGGCCAGCCTGCTCTAAAAAGCAAGGCCAGGACAGCAAAGCCTAAAATCCATTCTCAAAATCAATCAGTCAATCAATCAATCAATCAATAAAAATAAAAAGAAGACTTTTCTAGTATCATAATCTAGTCATTAACATATAAAGTTATTTTGAGTACCATAAGCATAATAAACATGTTAGAGACTACTTTCTTCAGGCGGTTATACATATTCACTTATTTTATCAAGACTTCCATAGTTTTGAAAATGTCAGCATATAAGACTAAAAATATTGGATTAGAAATTTCTAATTACATTTTTGTTATTATGAACTACGGAGAAAATGTAATACACATTTCCTCTTAATAATAATGAATTTCAGGGTCAAACTCAGATTCAGAAATCTAGAATATATTAACTTGAGTAAGAAAGCAATGTGCTGTCCTAAAGGTTCTCCAGTAAGCATGCTTCAAATGAAATCAGGGTGTAAAATCACTTTTTTTGAGAATATTTGTCCAAGATTTCAACTGACTCCAGCCTTCATTATCTGTAACACTATAAATAACTGATTCTTAACCTGTGGGTCCTGACTTCCAAAGCCATCAGAAAACACAGATAGTTACATTATGCTTCATAACAGTAGCGAAATTACAGTTATGAGTTAGCAACAAACATTATTTTATGGTTGAGTGATCAGTACAACACATTAGGAAGGTTAAGACTGTTCTAAACAGTGATTAATTACTAAACATTCTATTCCAAGCCTAAATATGACCAAATATCTTAAGTATGTAATGATTAATTTTTAACCTTCTCTGACTATGCAATATGGGGCAGAACTGGACCATATAGCATCTAAGCAATAGGATTTCACAAGATAGTCAAGGTAGGGTGTAATTCAAAGTTATTTTTAAGAATAGTTGAGATCCTGGACTCCATTAAGGGGTAGTCTATGCAGAAATTGTGACACACATAGCAAATTTTAAAATTTATATTTCAGGCATAGATTTTTTTATTTGGAAACTGAACCTATAGGCATACAAGGCAAAAATCATATTAGTCAAAGAAAATTAACTCTTACTCCATTCCTACAACAACAGCATCAAGTTTATTTGCAGTCCATCTATTCAGGAAATCAAAAGCCCTCTGCTCTGAAATGAAAAGAGAAAGGTCAAATTACTCCTGTAATTAAACAGTGAAATAACTAATCATAGATATCTATATGAGAAACCTTATTTCAGACAGGAATCTTTGTCTCCTACTCCTGTTTCCATGTAGAGGGCATTAAACCACTGTAACATTCTGCAATTTCTCTTCACAAATGAAGACTTTGCTTGGTAAATGGGTATTTTAAAGAGGAAAATTAGGTTCAGCACATTCTAGTTTTATCTTGCCACACAGTAACCCTTCTTCATATCCCATTGTGAACTGGCATGTACTATCCTCTGATCTCTTCTCTTTTAGTCTGGAAGTTTTAGACAGTAGAGGAAGTTAAATGATCTTCCTGTAGTTACCACAGCTAAGTCTGTAATCCAAGACTATCCTATCAACAATTAAACATGAACTCTCAAGTATTCATTAGAAATAAACGTGTTGACAGTCATCTACATCAGCAGCTCTCAACCTGTGGGTCACTTAGGAAACCTCTATCTCCAAAAATCTTTATGATTTATAACAATAGGAAAATTACAGTTATGAAATAGTAATGAAAATAATTTTATTGTTGGGAGCCACCACAACATGAAGTATAACACCATTAGGAAGGTTGAGAACTGATGGTCTACATGAACTCTGAGCACAGTCTTTCAATTGGGTCATATATCCAGAAAGAAGGAATAGATCTCTCTTTTTACACACATACATGTGTGTTTGAGTGTGTAGATATGTAAGTAAATGAGTCATGGCTAGATAGACAAACAGATATTGGTTGTATAAGAAAAAATCATAGTTGCTTAAAAGCTCTGCTTTAAAGGATGAATCATGAAATTTAAATCATGAAATTTGGAGGTAAATGGTGGGAACTGGAAAAAGATCACCCTGAGTGAGCTATCCCAGAAGCAGAAAGACACACACAGTATATACTCACTCATATAGACATATAATATAGGATAAACCTACTAAAATATGTTCACCTAAAGAAACTAATCAGGAGGGAGGAGTCTGGCTAAAATTCTCAATCTCCAGCCAGAAAGGCAAAGAGGATGGACATCAGCAAAAGGAGAAAATAGAGAATAAGTTAGGAGCCTACCACAGAGGGCCTCAGAAAGGCTCTGCCCTGCAGACTATCAAAGCAGATGCTGAGACTTATAGCCAACCTTTGGGCAGAGTGCAGGGAATCTAGTGAAAGAAGTGGGAAATAGTAAGATTTGGAGAGGACAGGAGCTCCACAAAAAGAACAACAGAACCAAAAAACCTGAGCACAGGGGTCTTTCCTGAGACTTATACTCCAATCAAGTAGCATACATGGAGATAACCTAGAACCCCTGCACAGATGTAGCCCATGGCAGTTCAGTGTCCAAGTGGGTTCCATAGAAATGGGAACAGGGACTGCTTCTGACATGAACTGATTGGCCTGCTCTTTGATCACCTCCCCCTGAGGGGGGGGAGCAGCCTTACGAGGCCACAGAGAAAGACAATGCAACTACTGATGAGACCTAATAGACTAGGATCAGAAGGAAGGAAAAGGAGACCTCCCCTATCAGTTGACTTGGGGAAAGGCATGCATGGAGAAAAGGGAGGAAGGAAAGAATAGGGAGGAGAGTAGGAAGGGAACAACGGGGGTGGGGAGGGATACAAAGTGAATAAAGTGTAATTAATAAAAAACAAGAAAAGAAAGCAGGCTGAGCATGCTATGGAGAAAAAGCCAGTAAAGCAGCACCCTTCCATAGCCTCTTCAATTTCTGCCCTCAGGTTTCTGCCCTGACTTCCCTTTATGATGGACTGTAAGATGTACTATCAAATGCTCCTTTCTGCCTCAGGTTCATTTTTGTTTTGGTATTTATCACAACAATAGGAAGCAAACTAAGAAGCTATCAATTCCATTTTCACCTCCCTGTTATGACATGGTGGGATACTGCTGAGGACATTCAAATGGAAGAATCATGAGTTCAAAGTAAGCCTATGGTTCATTGTTTTCTCCTTCTTCAGATGTCCATCCTGTTTGCCTTTCTGAGTGGGGACTGGTTATTTTACCCAGGGTCCTCCTTCTTGATTAGTTTCTTTAGGTGTACAGATTTTAGTATGTTTGTCTTATATGTTTGAAATCCACTTGTGAGTGAGTATATACCCTGTGTGTCTTTTTGATAATGGGATACCTCACTTAAGGTGATCTTTTCAAGTTCCTACATTTGCTTGCAAATTTCATGATTTTCTTGTTTTTTATTGCTGAATAATATTCCATTGTGTAGATGTAACACAATTTATGTATGCAGTCCTCAGTTGAGGGAGATCTGGGTTGTTTCCAGCCTCTGACTATTACAAATAAAGCTGATACAAACATGTTTGAGCAAATGTAGCCCATGGAAGTTCAGTATCCAAGTGGGTTCCATAGTAACGGAAACAGGGACTGTCACTGACATGAACTGATTGTCCTGCTCTTTGATCACCTCCCCCTGAGGAGGGAGCAGCCTCACCAGGCCACAGAGGAAGAAAATGCAGCCACTGCTGATGAGACCTAATAGACTAGGATCAGAAGGAAGAAAAAGAATATCTCTCCTATCAGTGGATTTTGGGAGGAAATGCATGCAAAAGGGGGAGAAAGGGAGGGATTGGGAAGGGAGGAGGGAGGAACTACAGGGGTATATAAGGTGAATAAAGTGTAATTAATAAAGAATTTAATAAAAAAAATTTAAAAAATGGGGTACAGAGCTAAACAGAGAAATCTCAACAAAGGAATCTCAAATGGTAGAGAAGCACTTAAAGAAATGCTCAACATGCTTAGTCATCAGGGAGATGTAAATCAAAAGGACCCTGAGATTTCACCTTACACCCATCGAAATTGCTAAGATCAAAAACTCAAGTGACAACACATGCTGGAGAGGATGTGGAGCAAAGGGAACACTCCTTCATTGCTAGTGGGAATGTAAACTTGTACAACCACTTTGAAAATCAACCTGGATATTAGCCCTCTGTCAGAAGTGGGATTGGTAATGATCCTTTCCCAATCTGTTGGCTGTCGTTTCGTTCTGATGACAGTGTCCTTTGCTTTATAGAAGCTTTTCAGCTTCATGAGGTCCCACTTATTGATTGTTGATCTTAGAGCCTGTGCTGTTGGTGTTCTATTCAGGAAGTAGTCTCCTGTGCCAATGAGTTCTAGGGTCTTTCCCACTTTTTCTTCTAGATGGTTTAGTGTGTCTGGTTTTATGTTGAGGTCTTTGATCCACTTGGACTTTAGCTTTGTGCAAGGTGATAAATATGGATCTATTTTCATTTTTCTGCATACAGATATCCAGTTGGACCAGCACCATT
>CM053766.1:21085576-21099534 GCA_028658305.1 Pachyuromys duprasi | reverse complement strand
TTTTTCCTGAGCAGGTTTCCTGAATACCCTGTGGTCTACAGACTGAGGCAGGTCAGCAGGCTGGACTGTGAGGTCTGGGGCTGGCGCTGTAGGTGGAGTCTGTGCCTGGCCCAGAGTTCTGTGCTGGAAGCTGGAAGCCCAGCATGCTGCAGTCTACTCCCTGAGTTGGGAAGTGCTATCTGCTTCCTCAGCAGCTACCCCCTCAGACAAGGCTGTGGGGGAATGCCGAGATCTGTGCTTGGAATGTGCCACCTGTGCTCCTTGCAAGTTGCTGTGTGCACTGTGGGCTGCCTCCTCTGCTTCACTGCTGTTAGGAGTACCTCCTATGCTGCTTTCCTGCTGGGCGCAGTATCTCCCCCCTGCTTCCTCTGCTGCAGGCTTGGCTATGTCCGCTGCTGCTTCCATCCTTTGGGAGGAAGTGCCCGGGAATCAGTTCCCCAGGAGAAGTCCATGGAGATGACCGCAGTCGACCTGTGTCCTATTGGACTCAGATCAGGTTTTGTGCCCCTTTTCCCCAGGCTCCTCCTATGGTTGTTTTGGGTTCCACAGCCCCTTGATTCACCAATTCTGGGACAGGGGAACCTCGGATCTGGTGTTCTGGGTCATGCAGATCTGTGCTCAGCAGGTCTCTGTGCTGGCAGAGCGAGTGCCCGCCAATCTAGGGGACCTTTTCCAGGGAGATCCTGGGTACCCTAACTCAGTCCTTGTTTGATTCCTTCCCTGTGGGCTTTTCTCTCCACTGGGCACCCCAGGCTGTGATGTTCTGGGGCACACAGGTCTTTTGTGATGGAGAGTTGGGCACATAGCACTTCTCTGTACTGGTGGAGGGGGGGGGGGGTCAGCTAGTTCAGAGATGGCGTTCCGAGCCTACCATTCTGGGAGATCTTTTCCCTGGGAAGGCTGGGTGACCTAGGTCAATCTCATTTCCTTCCTTCCTTGTGGGTTTTTCTCGAGACTGGTTCTCCAAAAAACGGTGTTTTTTTGTGCCCACCGTTCAGCCTGGGAAGGTGATCAGGTCAAGCAGGCATGTGATTCTGGTCTGGTGACCACCTGCCTATGCAATTGACCAGGGATCTCTTCTGGGTTCTGGCTGGGTGTTCTGGGAGTGGGCCGGGCCAGTTCCTGCACCTTGGGGCTTCCTCTCACCTGGGAAACTGGATCGCTGCTGTTTTAGGGACCACAGTTCAGTCCCTTGGTCGCTGTACTGAAAATGTTGTTCTGCAGCTCAGAAGCGGAGTCCTCCTGGCACTGCCATCTTGTCCCCTACAACAATATTTTAACTAACTTTATTTTGCATAAACACTTGGCATCATCAGTTACTTCTATATAAACAATTTGTTGACACTTTAAGGTAATTTTAATTTGATAAAAATAGACTATGAAGGGCAATAAGTTGGCACATTGTAAGGGGTGCTTGCCAGCTCTGATGGCTGAAGTTCAGTTCCTGGAACATACATGGTGGATTGAGAGACCCAATGCTGGAAAATTTTCTGACAGCAACACATGTGCCCTGCTGTAAGCGCTCTCTCTCTCTTTTTCTCTCTCTCAGTAAAATTAAAAAATACATATGAAAGAATGGGCTTTTGATTTGCATATGCGGGTATGTAGCTGCCATGCAAGCACAGAGGACTCTAGAGCTTCAGTTTGAGGACATCCTGGATAAAAAGTTAGTTTGAGAACCTTATGACCTGTAAACTGAGCCCTTATCTCAACAAAACATAGTAGCAAAAGTACCAAAAACAAAACAAAAAATAGCAAACTAAAAGAAAAATAATAACAGAGCAAACCAATTAGGTATTTATTAAAAATGAGTGAAATGCCTGAAGATGGTTTCTCAAATAAGACTCAATGACATTCCTGAAAAGTACTGAGTACTGATAGGCATTCTGAAAACTGGTTATAAATATTAGGAATGAATTGAGCAACAGATAAAGAACTCTGTTTCTCAGTCATTCTCAATTTTCTTTTTTCATACTCTTAATTTTGTCATCATCCCTATTGAGAATTTATTAGCACATTCTTGAATTTATTGTTTAATTTGGTTTTCTGTTTCTAGCCTTCAATAAACATTTACCTCCTTTATGATAAAATTTTTCATTTTCTGAAATTTGTTCTTTTGATAGTTTTCTAAATATTTGTCCGTTTACATATACACAGCTCTATATTCAGAGGATCAGTTTTCTGAACAGAACTTCATACATACTGACTAAATTATAAATATTTACCTTAAGATCTTTACATGTATTTCTGAGGAATAACTTTTGACTACATAAAATGAGTCATAAATAAATATCTTGTTGAATTACTGCCTTGCTATAGAAGGAGATTTTTCCCTTCCTTCTTCAAATTATCAGAATAATGACTCATGAGACTAATTAAATATTATGCAAATATCTAGGCCATAGAGTTAAGCTCTTTTCTAAATATCTCATAACTTAAAATAGCCAATTTTATTCATTTACATTCTGCAAATGGCTGATTGCCTGAGCTCAGGCACTATGTGTGCATTCTCACATTTAGCTGGTTGATTTCAAGGTGTCTGTCCTTATCCCAGAATCCTTTCTGCCTACAGGATGTTTTATCCTGTCTTCCTGTCTAAGTTATAGGCCATCGGATTTATTATTTACATGTGCTCCATCCATACAACACACAAGATATTCCTTCTACACTGTCTTTAATGTTTTTATTTTTAATCTTTTCAAGTATCTCAAGTAATGCTTGATTATAATTTATATACTTTGACAAAAATTGATGAACAATTTCATACTCAAAGGTTATGTTTTGAGTAAACATTCATGTAAGATATTCATGTACAGATTTCTTCATTTTTCTTGAGTTATTTCCTTACAGCAAATTGGTCAACTGCAATGGAGAATCTGGAGTTGAGAATGCCTATAAGGAGTTCATTAAGATTAAAAAAAAATCATAGAAATTGTAGAATTGTTACCAAGTAACAAAGAAACAATGGTGACAAAATTGAGTTTGGTAAATTCGTAATTGAAATAATCAGTGTTTTTAAATTATGAATTAAATTGTACTTCTAAATTAAAAACAGACTTTTTCCCTACATATAGCGTGTTCTAACTAAACTTTTTCTCCTCTCTACTTTTCTAGTTCCTGTTAAGACTCCTCATTCAAATTCACTTCCCTACTCTCCTTATTAGAAAACAAATAAACTTCTAAGGGCTACTAATACAATAAAATAATTTAAAATAAAATAAAATAAATTTTAACATAAACCAACACATCAGACTAGGAATAACAAACAAAGAAAACAAAAAGTGCCCAGGGAAAGGCATAAGTAACAGATATAGACACAAATACCCACTATTTTTTTTGCATTGAAGAATCACAAAAAAGCACAGCAAAACCATAAACTAGTAGTTTTTGTAATATATACACAAAAGGCTTGTTTGATATATATGTGTTTACATATATATGTATATATATATATATATATACATATATGTGTTATGAAATTTTGAGGCAAGGAACTTCCGAAAATATCAGAGTTTGTTTTTGTAGACCATCTACTGTTGGGCATGCAGTTTATCCTTAAAGTAGTTTGTTTCCATAGTGCAGAAGATACTTCCTAAAATATACAGAGGCTATTCTAATGAAGTCTGCAATATTGGAGGAGACATGCTCCACCTGGCCATCACTTGTCACCAAACAAAACTTCTAATTACTGGGACTCATTTACTTCCATTGAGTTGTTAGGAAAGGGGATCCCACATATATACCCAGTCAAGCCATCTCTTGCCAAGACAATAGGTTGCGCTCTACCGATGGACTGACAGGTAGGCCACATTGTTGAAGACAACAACCACCATACTGTTTGAACATGGAAAGGTCTAGCTAGTGACAACATTGAACTTTTGCCTGTATGTTCTAATGTTTTGTTGTTGTTGTTGTGTTATTTTGTATAAGAACTGACTTCTCAGGCCACCAAAATAGAAACATAAACACCAACCCAGCCATAAACTATAGAGGAATTTTAATTTAGAACATAACTATGTGGATGAGGGATCACATCCAGAGAGCTTCTAGGTCTGTGTGATCCAGCTAGAATAAAAACATGTCTTTAATCGAGGCAAGCAGGTCTGAGTTCAAGGACATACTGGTATTGAGTAATATCCAGTAAATAAAAGTTAGGTCCAGGTTTGGTG
Organism: Pachyuromys duprasi; assembly: GCA_028658305.1. Taxonomy (NCBI): domain Eukaryota; kingdom Metazoa; phylum Chordata; class Mammalia; order Rodentia; family Muridae; genus Pachyuromys; species Pachyuromys duprasi. The sequence goes on along the minus strand of CM053766.1, from coordinate 21,095,365 downwards.
GTATACTCCTTTAATCTCAAACAATGAAAGAAAAGCTAGTTTGTAGAAGGAAGTACCCAAGTTTGAAAGTGAGATTTAATTAAGTGGCAAAAGTGTGATGGGTCAGATGAATGTTTGACAAAATAGGATATCCCAACTCTCAGAAGAGAGCAGAAAGAGAAGCTACTTAAGGGGTGATGAAAAGAGGGAGAGGAGGCGATTTACCTTGAAGGTTTTACAAAGAAAGGTTGAATGAGAGAACAAGCTAGGAGCAAGTGAAAACAGAAAGAGACAGAATGAGTAAGAGCCAGAATATTAAAAAATATTGCTGGACTTGGTTTGAGGCCAAGGAGAGCAATTCAGAGGCCTTGAGAAAAGCCAGATTGTATAAGTAAGCTGGGAGAGGAATTAGAGCCAGAAAAGCTGAATTCTACCAGCCAGCTATGAGCTCAGAAAGAACAACAAGGGTAGGCTTGTTAAGTAGTAAGTCTCAAAGGCCAAAAAAACATTCCCTCCTTCTTCTCCCTCTATCCCCTCCCCTACTCCCAACCACCAAACCATCCCTACAAATCAACTTGCATCTTGACAGAGCATATCCTTTCTTTTTTTGGCCTGATGAGGCAGTCTCTCCAAAGGAGAAGAGATCAAATATCTGGCTATGGGATCCGTGTAATAATCAGTCTCTGTTCTTCTTACAAGTGCACTCAAATGAATTTCTAACTACCTATCCCCTCTACCTGTGTAGGGGCCTTGGCCCAGCTCATGTATGGTCCTTAGTTGGTGCTTCAGTCTCCTCAAGCCCCTCTGGGCCCTGGCTAATTGGCTCTGTTGGTCTTCCTGTAGTGCTCCTGTCACCTTCAGGTCCTTCTATCCACTTTTCTACAAGACTTTCTATGTATGTCTGTGAGTCTCTCAGAGTGCAGCTGTAATAGGCTCCTGCCTACGAGCATAGCAGAATATCATTAAGAGTGTCCAGGGTTGATTGTCTCTCAAGGAGTGAGTCTCATGTTGGGCCAGGCATTCGCTGGAAATCCGTTAAATCTCTAATCTATTTTTATCCCTGCACATCACCTAGGCAGGGTAAATTCGGATAGAAGGTTTTGTAGGTCAGTTGGTGCTCTCCTCCTTCTACGAGGAGTCCTGTATAGTTAGAGAGTGTCCACTTCAGGCTCTATAACTACAACTACTTGCTGTCTCAGCTAGAGTCACCCCCATATCCTCCCAGATGGCTACCCTGCCTTAGATCTCAGCTTGTCACAGAGATGCCCCTGCCCACGGTTTCTCTTCTCACTGCAGGCTCTCTGCCCTTCCCTCCCTCCCCCTGTCTGAGCTCCGCCCTCATTTCTCTCTCTCCTTCCTTGGCTTCTCTCTTCCACCTCTTCAGCTGTCTACCTTATTTCATCTTCTGAGTGATATTTAAGCATCCTTTATTAGGTCCTCCTTGTTATTTTCTATGGGTCTGTGAATCTTGAATGTTTATCCTACAGTATATGGCTAAAATACCATGTATGTCTTTCTGGGTCTAGGTTACCTCACTAAGGATGATCTTCTCTAACTTCATCAAAAACTCTAACATTAAACTACATACACTAAATCTGTTAGAAAGGAAAGTGGAGATCAGCCTTGAAATCATCCGCAGAGGAGACAACTTCCTGAACAGAACACCAACAGCTCAGGGTCTAAGATTAACAATTAATAAATTGGATCTGTTGAAACTGAAAATGCTTTGTGGGGCAGTATACAGATAAGGGATAGATCTTCACCAATCCTACATCCTATAAAGGGCTAATATTCTAAATATATATAGAATCCAAGAAATTTAACAGCAAAAAACCAAATAATCCAATTGAAAAATGGGGTACACAGCTAAATAGAGAACTCTCAACAGAGGAATCTCTAATGGCAGAGAGGAACTTAAAAATTGTTCAATGTCTTCAGTTATCAGGGAAATGCAAATCAAAATGACTCTGAGATTCCATCTTAAACCAGTAAGAATGGCTAAGATCAAAAGTTCAAGTGACAGCACTTGCTGGCTAGGATATGGAGAAAGGGGAACACTCCTCCATTGCTTATGGGAGCTCAAACTTGTTTAACCACTTTGGAAATCAATCAGACACTTTGTCAGAAAATTGGGAATAGCTTTGCCTCAAGACCCAACTATATCACTCCTGGGCATATACCCAAAAGATATTCCACCATTCAACAAGGACATTTGCTCAACTATGTTCATAGCAGCTTTATTCATAATAGCCAGAATCTGAAAAAAACTTAGATGTCCCTAAACCAAAGAATGGATAAATAATCTGTGGTAATTTATACAATGGAATACTACACAGTTATTAAAAATAAGGAAATCACAAGACTTGCAGGCAAATGGATAGATTAATGCCTTACTCAGGCACCATCAGATAAGTTTCCTTGTGCAGAGATAAAAACAATAAAAAATTTTGAAGCCAGAGAGAGAGAGAGGGAGAGAGAGAGAGAGAGAGAGAGAGAGACACTTTGGAGACACCTTGGAATGCACAACTCAAAAGGGATGTCTCCATAAAATCCCTCCCCTCATTGCCCAGAGAGCACAACAGAAGAGGAGGCAAAAAGAATGTAAGAGCTAGAGGGGATGGAGGAGACCAGAGAACAAGGAAAGTTCATATGAAGTCACAGAGATTGAAGCAGGAGTCGTGGGACCTACAATGGTGTGCTCTACATCCTCTGCATATATGCTATAGCTTTCAGATCAATACAATGATGTACTTTCATGAAATAATGTTGTTTAGATGAAATAATGATTTTACAATTACTGATAATTATTTTTATAGTATTCCTGATTTAAGTATTTTGAAGCCTTCCTGCAGAGGAGCAAAAGCTGCTCCTTCATGTGTCACAAGCACATGAATTATTCTAGGTAGAAGAACAGCCTTGAAACAAATTTATGATCAAGAAAAACATATGCTTTTCCCTAAGGAGGCCTCCTCAGCTTTTTGGGTATGGTCACTGAATGGCCAGTGTGGCGCAAAATAACACACAAATATACATGTCAGCAAAACACTTACATAAATCTAAAATTAAAATGTAACACCTTTAAAATTATTCTGTATGCTACTCTTGATGAGACCTAATAGACTAGGATCAGAAGGAAGGAAAAGAAGACCTCCCCTATCAGTGGACTTGGGGAGGGGCATGCATGGAGAAAGGATTGAGAGGGGAGGGAGGAGGGAGCTAAAGGGGAGGTACAAAGTGAATAAAGAGTAATCAATAAAAAAAGTTCCAACCAAAAAAATTATTCTGTATGCTCCAAATTATGTAGCTTCTGTTTTGGAATGAAAATCTGAAATTTAGCCATTTCTCTGAATTCATGTAAAAAAATTCACTTCACATCTATTTCTAATGAGTATTTTCACCCATTGAATGCGAGATCATATTTAGACTTCTGGAGCCTTTCTGTCTGAATTGTCTGTTATTCCTTATGTTACAACTTTCAAGCATTTTCCACAAGATTATAACAAATTGCTAATAGTAATAGAATTATCAAAATCATTTGGCTAAGAGTTATAAATGATAGACCACCAAGTGTGCTTGCAAGGCTGACCTTCTAAAGACTACTGAAAATGTGAAGTTCTAAGACATGTAGTGACTTCAGATCAGTGACATTAATTTATCTGTTGGAGATCATGGAATATATTCTTGTTGTTCAAACCTTTCTCATATATCCTGAAAACAATCTGTGGGAACATTCTTGATGATTCTTAGCAAAGTGAAGTTAAACTATTATTTTCTATAATATTTTCAGAGTTTTTATAAGTTGGAAAGTTCCAAGGGCATAATCCACCCAATATATGATCTTTTTTGTTATAGTTATTTTGTTTTTAATGTCAAAAGGTATTGTAATTGAACCCAGGAAGGTAAGGGTCAGCCTCCTCACTGTCATAAGCAAATGAATGCTGAAAATGTAAGGATGTGGCAAAAACATCCAGTCTTTTCCCCTCAGTCATTTATCTCATCTCATTACAGCCTGATTACAGCCCACTTCATCCCAGTTCCACATTCACATCCCCTTAGGGGAGGCCCCTAAAGGAGTATCAACATACCCAGACACCTTTGCATATTGTAGTTCTAGTCTACAGTCACTGTTTGTAAGAACACAGTCCAAGAATAGAGTTTTGCTAAGGGAATTCTGATTGCTTATCTGAAAACTTATGAAACTAAAGTCTTGTGGCCTCAGTTTCTAAGAAAACCACTGAATTATTCTTTGAATGCATTGTCATGCCTCCCAGGTGTAGCAGATAGGTGTGAGTTTGCTTCAACTGTTGTTATTCACAGGCCTGTATGGAAAACCATGATTTTTGCCACATGCACCTTGTCCTTGTGGCTGTAGACTTTATTCAAGTGACTCTTCTTAACCCTTAAAGTCTACCTTGTTTTAGTCTCTGAAGGAAGTTGGCTATTGTATGCAACTTTCATCTGCCTCATTTTTAAGGCTCACTCTCCCAGGGTCATGCCCCCAACAAGAGTGTTAAAAAACTGCTGAGTGTTCAGGATGCTTAATGTGTCTTTTACAACAAACAATATCAACCTGACCATTGTCAGAAAGAACAGCAACAGGAGGAAACAGAAGCCATTCCACTTCACTGCTCATGAGAACCCTTTCCTCATACTGTGAATGCAAATGGATTCTTTATATATGTGGCAGTCATCATGAGAGAGAAAATATTGTACAGAGCAGTGAATGACAAGGCCAATAGAATGGTTTAAAGAGTACAAGTCTCCAAAACATATAAAATATTTTCTTTTTATTATATATATATATATAATATATATATATATATATGGTGGGAAATATTTAAATTGAATAATATAAAGATCAACAAGTGAAGTAATATTCTTATGATCATGAAATTTGCAGGCAAATGGATGCCTAGAAAAAAAATCATCCTGAGTGAGGTTCCCAGAAGCAGAGAGACAAACATGGTATATATTCACTTACAAGTGGATATTAGCCATATTAAATGGATACACACACTAAAATCTACAGGCCTAAAGAAACTAACAACAAAAAGGACCCTAGGGAAGATGCTTGATTCTCATTCAGAAGAAAAACAGGGTAGAAACCAGAAGCAGTAAAGGAGAAGAAACAGGACTGGAGCTTACCACAGATCCTCTAAAAGTCTCCAAACAGCAGGGCACCAAAGCAGATGAAGAGACTCATAGCCAAACATTGGACAGAGCACAGGGGAAATTATGGAAGAGGGATATAAAAGAACCCGGTGGGATCAGGAGTCACACATGGTGCCCCACAAAGCAAAAAAAAAAAAAAAAAAAAAAAAAAAGCAGGGCCCAAAGGGGACTGTAGATAATGATATATCCACCAAAGACCATATATAAAGAAGACCTAGAACCCCTGTTCAGATGTAACCCACAGACAGCTTAGTCTCCATGTGGGTTTCCTAGTAATGGCAGAAGAGACAATCTCTGACATGAAATCGGTTGCCTGGTCCTTTCATCACATCATTCCTGGTGGGATGACCTTCGCAGCCCACAGAGGCAGAGGATCCAGGCAGTTCTGGTGGGACCTGATAGGCTAGGGTCAGACAGTAGGGGAGGTGACCTTCCCCTATTCAGTGGACAAGGGAAGAAGGGGAGGGGAGGAAGAGGGAGGGGAGACAAGGAGGAGATGAGGGAAGGGGCTACAATTGGGATACAAAGTGAATAAATTGTAAATGATAATAATTATTATGATAATAAAAACAAACATTTTGTAATTTAAAAATATTCTTATGATGTAAAAATCTTGCTGATATCAAGGTTCAAACAGGCAGGCCTTAAATTGTCAAAGTAAAGCACAGAAAGAGCCCCCTCACACACACACACACACACACACACACACACACACACACACACACACAATCTTGCTGATATCAAGGTTCAAACAGGCAGGCCTTAAATTGTCAAAGTAAAGCACAGAAAGAGCCCCCCCACACACACACACAGTGCATTGATGGGCCTATGTTCTCCAAACAAAGTGAAAATTGAAAAGTTAAAATTTTTTCCAATGTTTGTGAATTCTCAGTTACATATGTTTAATTTATCAGATTATCCCAAACAGAGTCCAAATGCTCTAGAGTGTATATTCTACTTTGTCCAGAAGCACAGGGAGAAATAATAAACAGCAGTGCATGCTAAGTCCCGTTAGCAGGGATCTCACTCTCATTACCATTAGCTTCATATTCACATTGTCTTCCCATAGGACATGAGATTCAACATAATGTTATTGTGAGCAACACCCGAAATACCTTCAGTCAATGGAAATCAAGAAATGTCACAGCTTTTCCTTACCTACCTGGGCTGTATGGAAACCATCTCAACTCAAATGATCAAGGATGATTCTTGATCCTTGATCTTGAACGATTCTGCAAGAAAACAGCAGCAGAGCAGTGAGTTCCTGCTTCCTTCAAGTGCCCTGTCTCAGCTCCCACTTCTATTCTGCATAATATATCAAATCTTAGGATCATTTTCTTGCTTGGGAAAGGGGCACAGTAGAAAACAAAAACATACAATAAATCCCAGCTCAGGCTTAAGAGAACTCTAAATTTTGATGTCAAGACTCAGCTTCTGAGGCCCTCCCTGGCAGGCTCCTGATAACGTTCCCTGCCCTCTCCTTCTTCTGATGTCCATCCCCTTTGCCCTTCAGGATAGGGATTGGGCATTTTAGCAAGAGTCCTCCCTCTTGTACAGATTTTAGTAGGTTCATCCTATAGTATATGTCTATATGAGTGAGTATATACCGTGTGTGTCTTTCTGCTTCTGGGATAGCTCATTCAGGATGATCCTTTCCTGTTCCCATTATTTACCTGCAAGTTTCATGATATCCTTGTTTTTTATTGCTGAGTAATATTCCATTGTGTAGATGTACCACAATTTCTGTATCCATTCCTTGTTGAGGGTCATTTGGGTTGTTTCCAGTTTCTGTCTATTACAAATAAAGCTGCTACAAACATGGTTGAGCAAATGTCCTTATTGTGTAGTTGAGCCTCTCATGGATATATGCCTAGGAGTGGTATTGCTGGATCTTGAGGAAGCGCTATCGAAGCAGATGCTGAGACTTATGACCAACACTTGGGCAGGGTGCAGGGAATCTTATGACGGGAGTGGGAAATAGTGGGATCTGGAGAGGACAGGAACTCCACAAGGAGAGCAAAAGAACTAAAAAATCTGAGCACAGGGGTCTTTTCTGAGACTGATGGTCCAACCAGGTACCATGCATGGAGGTAGCCTAGGACCCCTGCACAGGTGTGGCCAATGGCAGTTCAGTGTCCAAGTGGGTTCCATAGTAATGGGAACAGGGACTGTCTCTGACATGAACTGACTGGCCTGATTTTTTATCACTTCCCCCTAAGGGAGGAACAGCCTTTCTGGGCCACAGAGGAAGACAATGCAGCCACTCCTGATGAGACCTGATGGACTGGGATAGGAGGGAAGGAAAGGAGGACCTAACCCTGTTGGTGGTCTTGGGGAGGGACACAGATGCAGAAGGGGGAGGAAGAGAAGGATTGGGACTGGAGGAGGGAGGGAACTACAGGGGTATATGAAGGTGAATAAAGTGTAATTAATAAAGAATTTAATAAAACGTGAAGAAAAGACTCAGCTTGTTTTTAGGGAGAACTATTCATTTCATTCTTTCAGGCAGATAGGCACTGTGTACATGTAATTGTATGTGCATACATCTTTTGTCCCATAATAATATGGTTTCTAAAACCTGGATCCTCATATGTTTCTTATTTCATGGGTTTATGATCAGAGCAGAAGAATACTCTATTAACTGCAGGTAGACAAACCAGCAATGAAAGCTACACAAAAAGTTATGTTATGGAATTAAAGATAATCTGTTCTGGGCTTGAGTAGAAATTGTCTGAGTCTCCTAGCCCAGTCTCTAATCTCATTTCAAGTCACACAACAAGCATGTTTCATGTATATCCTTTAGACTTGAATCTGGACTAGACATGGATCTAATATTTATGTACTGGAGACTTTGAATATATATACATATATATCACATATATTTGTTCACACACAGAAGCACAAACAGTTAAACTTCTTATTCAGTATGCATAGTGACTCAGCAAGAAAACTAAGAATGGGAAAAATACATTGTGGCATTTGAGGACAATAGAAAACTGCTTAGTGTGAATACCAGTAATAGAGGCTATGAAAAATGACATGACCACTGAGACAAGAGATTGTACTTATCACTCAGGAAGCTTATTCAGGTAGGTACCAAGTACCTCTTCATACAACGTAGTGGCTATCCAGCATCACCTTGTGAGAATTCCCACTGGAAAAAAGTCAGATCATATATCATGTCTCTAAGTTTAGTGACAGTGTACAGTATAAAGATGAATATACACATACTACAGGATGACTAATCAATTCTAAAATGTGGGGGAATTTTATATTATAATTTATTCCCTTTGTCTGTATGAATAACAAAAGGCACATTATGCAAATAAAATTCTGCTTTTTTAAAGGTTGTATAAATTGTACTACTCCATGTAATAGTTTCATCCCTTCTTTCGATGTGGAGGGAAAAATCGTTAGGAAAAGATGGCCTTTCATATCTTCATTGTTCCACAAGGGCTCTGTGCCCAGCCAGCCAGCTGATAAGCCAGGAAAACTCTTTGGTAAAGATCAGTCTGTCATTTGTGAGGATGGCAATATGCCCACAGCAGTTGTGGTAAGTTGCACATTGTTCTTTTCTAGCTGTTCTAAGGACAAAATCTTCCTTTTAAACATGCCCCCATTTTCAATTCTGTCATCAAATCAAGAAACTATTGGCCACCAAAACACTGGCGTCTGAATAAGGAGTGAAATGAGGGCTATTCAGCAGAAACCAGGTATTGGAAAAGTTAGATTTCATCACTTTACTATATTGGAAAATCTTACAGAAACAAATGTTGCCTGAGGTTTCAGAGTTAACATTAAGTGGTATGAATACAACACAAGATAAAGGAACAAGATCAGTTCAAGTTCCTCTTCACCCATGACAGCTTTTGCATTATATTTGTGAGCACTGCTGGTCTGGTTCATAAGAAGCAAATAGTGCCCTGTTCTGTAAATGGAGTGACAGGTACTTCCTTTTCTTCCTCTCAGGATATGCTGTCCCTCATGAATAAAAAAGGTCCAAACACTGAGGGGCATTTTTATAATATCACCTTACAGGACATTATGCCAAATCTTAAAGGAAACCTGGATCACAAAGACTATGTAAACCTGAACAATTAATGTGTTCTTGTGCTTGCATCTGTCCTAAAGGTAAGGAGAGTCCTGTGTCATCCATCCTCAGGATTCCTCTGAACTATGTAAATGTATTTCTGTTAAGCTATAAGGTTCCTCTGATGTTCACAACATAAAGAATATGGATTCAAGCATAAACCAGTCATAATAAACTGTAATGTAATTAAGTGTCTTCAGCCTTTTCATGGGACACAGAAGAACACATAGAACGCATATTACTTCAAAATAATAATAATGCATGCAGGGTCATTTCACACATGCATGTGTCACCTGGTATACATCCCTAGCATGTGCCTTTTGCTATCAGTGTTCTTCATTCTCTGTCACTTTAGTTTATTCTAAGAGGCAGGTTTTTTTCCCCTCCATATAAAGTATATGTCTCCTTCCCATATATCTTTTCTACATATCACAGCAAGATCTTCCTCTCTCTCTCTCTCTCTTTCTGTCTCTTTCTCTTTTACACACACACACAATATTGGCATCCAAATGCAGGTCATCATGACTGTGAAGCAGTTATTCTTAATC
>CM053766.1:21040425-21076100 GCA_028658305.1 Pachyuromys duprasi | reverse complement strand
GGCTTTCTGGGAAGCTACACATTAGCAATACTCAGTAGCATTCTCCCAAAGACACAAAATTATCATGTCAGAAGAGGTATGCTCTGAGTAGTATGAGAGAATGTTGTCTGGATATCTTTAAACTGTATCTCTCCGAGTTATGAGAGAGGATAATTTTTTGCTCCATCTAGTTGTTTTTCCTATGATGACCACTAAGCTTCCTTGGAAACTGGTCAAATTTTAACCCCAAAATCTAAGAACTCTCTGGGTTTCAATAAACTGTTGATGTTCCCAACATATATTTTGTTCTTTGGAACATACCTCCATTTTTGAAATAGATTCAGATGAAACAGGAAGGAATTTCTTTTTTTTAACTTTAATTTATTTATTTTTATCTCAATCACAGGTTAGGTACTTTGCATCCCAGGCGTAGCCTCCTCCCTCATTCCCTCCCACCCTCCCACTCCCTCCCTCATCTCCCTCCTCCCCGCCCCCTCCAAGTCCACCAACAGGGGAGGACCTCCTCCCCAGGAAGGAATTTCTTAACCTGCTTATTCATTTTCAATTTTGTTATCATGAAACTGTGTTGGAACACTTTTTTAAAAACATATACTTGCCTTATTGGTTAATTTGTGTGAAGAACATGGGCTGTTGTCTCTATCTGACTATTTGCTTCATTGGGATCTTAAGTGTTTTCAAAGTGAAAGCTGTGATGTATATAGTGAAACATGTAATGTGTGTTTTGGACTGAGTAAGCCAGATTAGAAGATCAATATTTTAAATATTCAAACTCTGTGAGCAGTGCATAGTGAAGAAATCATCAAACCAGCATCCAGTATATTATTTCACAGAGTTATGTTATTATAATAAGAGAGAAATAATGTTCAGAGGCATGTGGAAGTGGTAAAGCCAAGAGAAAAAAGAGACTGTCTAGAGGAGAAGGGAGAATATTAGAAAATAATGTAGATGGTGCGGCAGGGATAGAGAAATATTCTTCCAATTCATGGCCCTTTACACACACGTGGCAGATGTGCAGTCTGGTGCTCATGTGGAGCTCCTAACAATTAGAATGGGGACTGTTTCTGACTCCATGGACTGTTTTCGTAGCTTTTTCCTTAGCTGGGCTGTCTTGTCTGGCCTCAGTGGAAGAGGGTGCTCTTGGTCCTGCTCTGACACTATGTGCCAGTATGGGTTGTTGTCCATGGGGTTATCCCCATGCTGAGGAAATCAGGAAGATTGAAGGGGATGTTTTCAAATGGCGAGATAGGGAGGAGAGGAAGAAGCCATGCTTTGATGAGGTTGTAAAACGATCATACTGAGTGAGGTATCCCAAAAGCAGAAAGAAACATATGGTATATACTCACTTATATAAACCTATAGGATAGGAAGTTCAAGCTGAAATATACGCACCCAGAGAGGATATACAAGAAGGAGGACCCAGGTTGGTATGATCAATGCTTGTTTGAATGAACAAATGGGATGGACATTGAGTGGAGGAGAAAACAAGCAACAGAACAGGAGCATGCCAAAGAGGACCTCTGGGGGGGGAGGGGTGTCAATGTAGTGAGGTATCAGAGCAGACATTAAGACTCGAGATCAAGACTTTGGCAGAGGGCGAGAAGTAATGATAGATCTGGGGGAGTTTGTTGAGACTTGGGGAGAACAAGAGCTCCACAAAGACCAAACTGAGCAGGGCACAGGGGTCTTGTATGAGACGGTTTCTACAATCAAGGACCATGTGTGGATGTGGCCTGGAACCCCCGCACAGATGGGGCCCATGATAGCTTGGTGTAGGACTGAAGACTCTAGTGAGGGAAACAGGGACTGTTTCAGTCATGGTCTTGATGGCTGACTCTTTGAGCCTCCCCCATACAAGCTGGGGAGTGACAGACTGGCTAGATCCCAGGGGAGGACATTGCAGCCAGCCCTGAGGAGACAGGGTAAGCTGGGGTTGGATGGAAGGGAAGGAGGTCCTCCCCTGTTGGTGGACTTGGAGGGGGCAGGGAGGAGGGAGATGAAGGAGGGAGTGGGAGGATAGGAGGGAATGAGGGAGGGGGCTACACCTGGGATTCAAAGTACCTAACCTGTGATTGAGATAAAAATAAATAAATTAAAAAAATAATAGATAAGTTAATGTATAAAAAGATGTAGGTGGTGTTTCTAGAACAATTTCAGAGTGAGAATTGTGCAGAAGGAGATGAGGATGATTGGAAAGGGACATGAATCTAGGTGGGAGTTTTGAGAGGTATAACAAGTACATTTATTTCTCCTTGAGAGTTCCTGGATATAAGTCTTGATATTGTTAACTTGATAGGATCTACACATCAGTGTAAGTCCATAAGTCCTTTTTGTGAGAGGCAAGAGAAATGATGCCTTTTCCGGTCAAGAACTATCTCACATATTCTTAGTGCATGCTTTTTTAGGTTCTTTGTTGTTTTTTTTGTTTGTCTCTAAACACCCGGAATACTTCTATACTCGATCCTGAGAAGGGCCAAACCTGGCAATTCTGCATATATGTCTTCCCTGGGATCCAACATATTTTAATTAGGGAAACCTGAAAATTTTCTTCACATCTATTTATGTTCACAAGTAATGAGTTTTGTTATGGTATGTCAATACATAATTTTCATTCTGATTTGATTTTAATTGCCATGCTATAATTTATCATTCACATGAAATCAGAATTCTGCAGAAGAATAGTTTATGGAGAACTTTTCTGAATAATTACACATAACATGGAAAATGCACATTTTGCAGAAGGCACAATTTATTGCTATCACTTAAGTAATTTCAAAAACTTAGGCATTCTAATTTTAAATGTGATCCATTCCCTCCCCCACCTTCCCTCCCTTGTCTCCATCCCATATCCCTCTCTAATTCCACTGGTAGGGAAGGTCCCACTCCCCTTCCCTCTGACCCTAGCCTAACAGGGCTCATCAGGACTGGCTGCATTTTCTTCCTCTGTGGCCTGGAAAGGCAGCTCCCCCATCAGGGGGAGGTGAACAAAGAGCCAACACTGAGACATGTCAGAGACAGTCCCTATTTCCCTTACTAGGGTATCCATTTGGACACTGAGCTGCCATGGGCAACATTTGTGCAGGGGTTCTAGGTTATCTCCATGCATGGTCTTTGGTTGGAGTTGTCAGCCTCAGAAAATGGGCCCAGATATTTTGGTACTGTTGCTCTCCTTGTATAGCTCTTGTCCTCTCCAGGTCTTTCTCTCTTCCCCGTCTTTCCTAAGATTACTTGCACTCTGCCCAAAGTTTGGCTATGAATCTCAGCATCTGCTTTGATATCTTGCTGGGTAGTGGCTTTCAGAAGCCCTCTGTGGCAGGCTCCTGTCCTGGTCCCTGTTTTCTCCCTCTTCTTATGTCTGTCTCATTTGCCTTTCTGAGTGAGGATTGATCATCTTACCCAGTTGGGGGTTTCAAGAGATGTAACAACTATTTTGTTTCCCCTTCAAAGCAGCCTACATGTTAATATCTTGATAGGCCACAGGTCATTAAAGGGCCATATGTCCTTTTTGGCAGAGGCATGGAAAATGACTTCACTTGATTGACCAGGTCTATCTCACAAATATGTTGGTTATTTTATGTTGTTGTTTGTTTTTAAACACTGTATATCCTTCTGCACTTCATTTTGATGTGAAACAAGACTTTTATTTCTGCACAGATGTGCTCCCTAAGATCTAACTAGTTTAAATCATTAGGAAGACCTGATTTTTCTTTTCTTATTTATTCATATTTGCTTACTAACTACTGGGTTTAGTTTTGGCATTCCAATACATAGATTTCTAATTTTACATGATCTGCCCATGACTGTAATGTTTCCAACGAATACTACATATGGAATTATGAGATTGACAGAGTACATTACACATTCTTTCAGTCACAATTTTAAGTGTCTCTAGGATTTAGTATATAACTTTACACTAATAAGCATGTGTCCTCCTCTGTACTCCTCAAAGCTGTCTAAATTCTCTATGCGCGGACCTGTCTGACTCTTTCTCAGTAAAGCACATTTCTCTATGAAATCTCCCATGGTTTTTATGTCTGTTAGAGTTGAAGGTTCACAGGGTTAATATCTGCATCCTGCATTTTTCAATTTGAACTTCAACAGGTTAAAAATATGAGGAATTAATATATGCGGAGAAATACACATTTCACCTTGTTTGTAACAACAATCCTCCTGTTATTGTATATATAATATTGCAGTTAGGGTGACATCCATTTTGCTACTCCCCTGGCCAGTGTTTAGGACTCTCCTACTTTGGCCTTTATTGGATGTTTGACATCAATCTCTCTTTTTTGTGAATTGCTCTTTTATGTGAATATTTCTTCTTCTTTCCAGTATGACACCTTGCACTGTTTCCTGCTTTACTTTTCAAACTATGAATAATGTTGGTAAACCCAATTTTAAAAGAATAGATTTTTTATTAAGCATTTATTTTTAAAAATGATTTTAATTAAAATAAAATTACATTACCCTCCCTTACCCCACTTTTGACCAGTGGTTCTGAACTTGTGGGTCATGTCTTCTTTAGGGTTGGCATATCAGATATTTACATATCAGATATTTATATTGGGCTTCACACCATTAGCAAAATTACAGTTATAAAGCTGCAATGAAATATTTTTGGTTGGTGGTCACCACACATTATGGAACTATATTAGAGTGCTAAAGCATTTGGAAGGTTGAGAAACATTGATCTAGACCACAACTACCTTTCTTCAGACTTTCCCCACCACTCACAAGACATTAACTTCTGAAAAAAGCCCAATCCTTCAATCTGTTCCCAATACATATTTTCTTAATTACTTCTTATTTTCTGTTATTTTGTAGATACTCAAAGGGAAAATTTTTATTACTTTTATAAATTTATTCAATTTTTATCCTGATTATAGCCCCCTCCCTCAAATCCTCGCAGTCTTCTCCCTCCTCTCCTCCCCCCATATCTTCTTTCTCTAGACCACTGAAGGGGGAATTACCTTCCCCTTCCATCTGATCCTAACTTATCAAGTCTCATCAGGCCTTCCTAGATCCTTTTCCTTTGTGGCCTGGCAAGGCTGCATTGCCAGCCTACAGTGATCAAAGAGCAGGCAACTGAGCTCATGACAAAGGGACCCACATGGAGACTGTGCTGCCTATCAGCTACATCTGAGCAGGAGTTCTAAGTTCTCTCCATTCATGATTCTTGTTGGTGCAGCAGTCTCTGCAGATGCTCTCAGGCCCCAATTTTTGGCTTTGTCGTTTTTCTGTTTCATTTAAAATCTGCCTATACTTGAAGAGAATCCTGCCATGGAATTTTAGCTTGTGTTTTAACACCATGCATCTCTGAAGATAAGTATGAACTAGTCTTATAACTTATGCACGGAATGCCTGTTCTTCCAGGTGGAGACCTGTATGAGGAGAACAGTCATTTTTCTTACATGGAAACCCAGGAGGATTTCACCACAAAAGTAATGCATCGCAAGTTGTTATGTCAAGGCCCTGTAGAAATCACAAGAGGCTGGTCAAGGAAGAAACAATATCTTTCCTTGTTTGACGACGTTTTGGTTATATCTACTAACCTGTGAGTACGTGTGTCATGCCAGTCTAAGCTTGAGAGTATAAGCTTTATTAGGCCTTAATGTACAAAACTAAATTAAATTTGTATATTTCTTTATTGTTTTGATATTATAATTACTTCATTATTTAAAACCCCCCTTTTAAAAGATTCCATCTCCTCCCATATTCCCTTCTTTTTCTTTCTAGAATATTCATGGCTTCTTTTTTTCTTAATTGATGTTATATACATATATGTATATTGAGATACATATCTGTGTCTTTTAAGATATATATGTTACATAGACAACTGTAATCTTTCAGTCAATATAATATTAAATTGTATATATGTTTTCAGGACTGTCCATTTGGTATGTGATACCCAATCTGTCTGCTTGTTTTATGGGATGAGAATTTCTCTTACCCTCGAAATTACTCAGGGACCCATACTGCTTTGAGTAGTGTAGAGGCTTAGTGGACTTTCATCTGTACAAATGTCTCACTGTTTTCACAAATCCTTTATTGGAACTGAAAATAACTAAGGCGCTGTTCTGCAGTTAGAGTCTGGGAGAAGTATTGCAACAAAGTTGAAATGCAGGCAGCTGTGGTAGCACATGCCAACAATTCAGCAATTTGGAAGCTGACTTTGGAGAGTTGCAAGTTTGTAAACTACACTAAGAAATTTTCTCAAAACAACATACTGAAAACATTGCCTGTTGTAAAGACAGATTGTAGAAGCAGGGGGAAAGTCCCTGAGTATAACAGTTGCTCAGCAGGGGCCACATATGTATGCTTCTCTGAGCTCATAACTTCCAAATGAGTGTGAGGAGATGAGAAGCAGCTATTGTCCCTACACTCATTAGGGAAAACTGCTGGAACAAAGCAGGTGATTCTTGGTGACCCTGTAGATGCTACAGAAGTCTGTTGTGATTGCACCTATACATGGTTGCACTGTCACAGATGAGCTTGGGGGTGTTTTCTCAGAGCATGTCACATATAATCTCCAGGTGCCATGGCTATAGCCTTCATACTATTTTGAAAGGTATGAAATTGGTACTGATCGCAAGTAAATAATTTAAGGGTATTCTCATGTACATCAATGAATGGATTGTAGGACAGACATCAATCCAAGTCTATTCAGTTTTGGGGGCAAACTTTCTGGTCATCAGAGAATAATATTCCTGAAGTTCCACTTTAAAAATACTGAGAAAAATGAAAAGTCCAGGAGAGCGTTCTTCTATACAATAGACACAACCAGCTGTGCACATTTTCCTCTCAGCCCTGGTCAGTCACTCTAAGCTACCAACCTAGAAAATGGTGACTTTAGGGTATGGTCGATGCAGGCCTAAAATAATTGAATGACACAGCTGTCTGTCAATCTGTCCATTTTCCATGTCATTTCTCCTCAGCTCCCCTTCAGTCCACAGTTGGAATTCCTCAGATTTTATTCTAAAAGGTAGTAATCAACTCATCTGAAATGTAAAACAAAAATATTGATCATATCCCACACAATGCAGTTGAGAAATAAGTGAATTACATTTTGATTTTTGAGAATAAAGGAAAATGTTTAGTTTTCTAAAAGACAGTACATTTGTATTCCTTCAGTTGTTACAGTAGTATTTGAAACTACTTTGAAATTGTAATTTATATTATGGAAAGAGGGCCATCAAATACTTAAGGGATAATCATAATTATTTCCATTTTCAAGACAGATTGTCTCTTATGAGAAATATTGAAATTAATAGTTAAATGTTTAAGCATTTCTTCTAAATTTTGTTTCATATATATGCATGTATTTATATTTATGTACATTTACAAAAATATATACACAAATAGATGTCTTGACAGTAGAATGCAAATGTAAAAAAAATGTTTTGTATGTCTCTTATGCGTTTGTCTCTGTGCTTGTGTGTGTTTCCTGAAGCAAACGGTACATGATATGATTGTATTTTGATTATAGCATGTCATATAAGATGGGGTGGGAATATTTCTCCATAGGATCATGTTAGTCTTCACATGTATTGACTTTAGAAATATTTACACATAGGAATTTCTTTTTTTATTTTATTATTAGTTACATTTTATTAACTCTGTATCCCAGCTGTGTCCAGTTTCCTTATTCCTTCCCAATCCCACCCTCCTTTCCTCATCTACCCCCTTCCCCTTTCCAAGTCCACTGATAGGGGAGGACCTCTTCCCCTTTCATCTGACCCAGGTTTATTACATATCTTCAGGTCTTGTTGTCATTGCTGTTGCTTTTGTAAGACCTCTGCATAGCCTTGGTTGTCCTGGATGTGCTTCAGTGAGCAGACTGGCCACTAACTCATAGAGATCTGCCTGACCCTCCCCATAACCCCAAGGTCTGGGATTACAGGCAGTTGCCACCACGCCCAGCTTATATCTCTGATTTTGAACTAGGGTTTATATTTTTGACATATACTCTCCTGAATGTGAAAGAGAGGGGGAGTCATGATCTTCAGTTCTGTATCCACATTTTAGATCACTAGTGGATCTAAATGGAGAGTTATATATCCAGGTTCACATAACAAAAGACTCAGATACTACTCAGTCCATCATAAAACTTACAAAAATAAAACTATTTACAAATGGGAGAAGGAGAGCTCGTTAGGATATAGAACTGAGAGAGTGACATAAACATCAGAGCACCTTGCATATATATGTATATGCACCTTGTATACATATATTCTCAAAGACAAACTTCATATAGAAAGAGTGAAAGAATGAAAGTTCTGCTCCCAGGTATTGTTTTACAAGAAGATACTGATAACATCAGAATGCTTGAAAGGAAGACATGTTTGTAATCACTTGAGAAGGTTACTGGGAAACTGAATCCTCTTTGTGTTCCTTATATGAGATGCACACCTTGCATCCATTGAAGTAGCAACAGTAGTGAGCTGACATACCTTCTTAGTACCGGTGAAGGACAACGGAAACTGATTATTGTTGCATCAGACAGTATTTCTATAGTATTTATTTTGAAAAGATTATTAAACTTAATTATCTAATTATAATTTTAAAAATTAACTAATTTTCTATGTAAGCAAATTGTGGAAATAAAGGAAAAATGTTAGTATCCAGCTAAATACAGGGTAGAAATATTGAAACACAGGGCTTTCTAAAAATGCTATACCTTTGAAATCCAAAGTACAGTTTTTGCTTAACACTCATCAATCAGAAAAAGATCAGTGTATAGCTAATTATGATCATTGAAACGTGTGTACCCACTAACTTCTTTCAACACAGGCTTTGTTGAGATCTATCTACCATGGCATGAGCTCTGTGTGCTTGGATCACAGAGATGGATGAGTCCTCCTCTGCTCTGGGGCAGGAAGAACTGGGTCTTATGACAAGCAATTCCAACAGCAATGAAAAGGAAACTAACAGAGATACTTGGTTCTTTTTCTAGGTGTAAGAAAAAGTTTAAAATAAAACATCTCCTCTCACTCAATTACCTATGGATTGATGAGTATGCACATATATTTGAGACAGAAAACCTCTCTGCTCCCAAGTCGATTCCCCTGTTGTATCCTCTGGGACATTTTGTGGCCACTTTTCGGTAAGACCTAAAGCTTGGGCCCGTGTTCAAAAAGGGTTGGCTGTAGAAATTGTGAGTCAGTTTAATGCTTACTTACAGGCAATATGTAAATCAGTTAATCAGAATATTTACAAAATAAGACTATATCTTAGTCCCATTGTACTCAGGCTCCCGACTCAACCTTCAGCTCCTAGATGAACAAGTTTGTCTGCTTTTCACCACACACATTCCCACATGGAATTAGGTTCCTGGCCTTTTGATCAGTGCTGCTCATCAGGATTTCCCAAGATCCTTGGGGTAAAAATCAAGGAATCTGTGCTCTATGAAGGATGTGACAGGAGCAAGCTTACCCCAATCTTCACCTTTTTTCACTCCAAAATGACCTGGTATTATGTGGGTTTTGAAAATAAACAAATTGATCTCTGTCTCCATGATTTTGTGTAGTATAATTGAATTTGAAATATTCATGCTACAGTGCCATGATTATTTCCTAAAAATAGAGCATATAACTGTGCAGATAAAAGTAGTGATCTGTGGATTGCTCCAGGTCCCGAATATCTTTGCATCAGACTATCACTTGTGTCTATAGTCAAGAGATGAGGTCCAGTGTCTTAAGACCATCAGAGTCACAGTTGATTTGTGCACTGCAGATAAATTTCAGATTCACATTCTGATCATTCATGAGAAAATATGATCATGGTATACTGAGAATATCTTCATTACAACAGTTGGAATCACAGGGATTATGTAGCGTAAACCTGCTCTACACAAACATACATCCAAATTTATATTTCTTTTCCACAAGAAGAGTTCATCACATGAAACCCCACTTTAGAGTCTCCTTGTCCTTCTGTAAGTTCCTTTGATGTTTCCTGCTATATCACTTTCTAATTTGGTGATATTGGATGTGTTGTCTATGTACACATGTGGTTCAGGGCCACAGGTATAATCCACCCTTCTGATAAGAATGGTTTCAGGCAGAATATAAAGTGGGTGATCAGTTAATAGACACATGAAATGTGTTAGTCTTTTGTCAAAAATCAGCCCATAGTTCCACAGGATGTTAGAGAATTTCAGTATGAATATGCCACTCCAATTATGAATGTAGTAACATGGAGAAAGGAAAAAGTTGTTCCTTACAACATGGATCACAATTTTCAGAAAGGAGAAATAACTCACATATTAAAATTAAGAATGGAAAAACAGTACCTGGTATAGGTTGTGAGCAAGGAGAACTAAAAATAGAGAATTGGATAAGGACTACACTTCAGATAAGAAAAAGATGTTCATAAAAAAAATGATGTTGATCATTATAACACACTCTGAATATATCCAATATCACTAAGGTCCAACCCATTCAACCCAAAATTTGCATTCTATCAAATGTTAGTGTGGTGCATTCATCTTTAATCCATTTAAATTTGAGCATTACCTGCTACAGTAAAATAGCAGTGAGTTTATTATTATTTAGCACCAGGAGAACTGATGTTATGACTCACCCAAATGAAGCACTAGTTTTCTAGGAACTAATGTCTTATATATCAATTATCTAATTCATATCAGGAAAAATGAACAATTCTTTTGTCATAAAATATGTATTCCCCGCTTTAAGTGTATTCTAACCTAAGTTCACGTGCTTTATAAGAGGTTTGTATAATGGTACCTTTCTTTTTATTTTTTAATTGTTATTAATTATTATTATGTATCCAGGCTGTGTTCCATCCCATATCTCTTCCCAATCCCACCCTCCCTCCTCTTCTCTATACCCTTCCCCTATTCCACTGATAGGGGAGGTTCACCTCTCCTTCTTTTGACCTAGCCTATCAGGTCTCATCAGGACAGGTTGCATTCTCTTCTTCTGTGGCCTGGCAAGGCTGCATCCCCCAGGAGGAGGTGATCAGAGAGCCAGCCATGGAGTTCATGCCAGAGACAGCCCCTGCTCCCCTTACTAAGGAATCCACTTGGACACTGAGTTTATGGGCTATATCTGAGCAGGGTAATGGCACCTTTCGGTATGAACACTAGCTCAAGAGTTAAGGGGACACTGTAAGCCTTAATTATCATCTACATATGAAATAAAGTTTGGAGAAATTTTTGGCACAGCCATGGTCACAGAGATCTTGTATCATAGGTAGAGTCAAGGCTTGTGTTTCCCTACCAGCATCCACCCCATAGTGCACTTCCTATTATATGTTTATTTCCAGGAAAATAACAGGACTAACAGCTACCCAGTCATGTGGAGAATGCCACCTACACTGGCATGCTTACAGATGGCGATTGTCTTATAATATTTATATGAGGAAGACCGGCTCTTTCATCATGTCTACCTGGTTGTGGGTGGGACAGCCTTCCCAGACCACAGAGGAAGACAGTAGTGCCCTGGCCTGATGAAACCTAATGGACTAGGGTCAGATAGTAGGGGAGGAGGACCTCCCCTATCAGAGGACTAGGGGTGGAGAATAGGAGGAGGAGGAGGGAGGGTTGCACAGGGAGGAGATGAGAAATGGGGTAGAGCCTGGATACAAAGTGAATAAACTGTGATAATTAGTAATAATTTTAAAAAGTGTGAAAAAATATTGGCATTTTCAAGACTGTAATTACTTTTTTAAAATTTATTTATTTTTATATCAATCACAGGTTAGGAACTTTGCATCCCAGGCGTAGCCCCCTCCCTCATTCCCTCCCACCCTCCCCATCCCTCTCTCATCTCCACCCTGCCTCCTCCAAGTCCACCAACAGGGGAGGACCTCCTCTCCTTCCATCCAACCCCAGCTCATCTTGTCTCCTCAGGGCTGGCTGCAGTGTCCTCCCCTGGGGTCTAGCCAGGCTGTTACTCCCTGGCATGTATGGGGGAGGGTCAAAGGGTCAGCCATCAAGTTCATGACTGAAACAGTCCCTGTTTCCCTTACTAGGGTCTTCAGTTCGACACTGAGCTATCATGGGCCACATCTGAGAGGGGGTTCTAGGCCATATCCATATATGGTAATTACTTTTTCACTTTTTACATTACAGTTCTGTGGAGCAGAAAGAGCAGTGGTATCGTGTTCTCCACAGGTATTTTACTCATGTTTGTGCTTTAATTCCTTAGTGACATATGAATGGCATTCTGAGCACCATATCTTTTTTTAAAAATGAATTTGGTAGTTATCTCCAAATATGCTGTTGATTAAATGTTTCCTGGTGACTACGTTATAGTCTTCTGTTTAAATGCATATTTTGTTTAATATTGATGAAATGCTGCATTCTGTGCTCTTCATTGTAGTGAACTGTCTTCTCCACTCCATAGAGATGACTGTACCATGTGTTCTCAAACCATCTGCTGCTTCTTAGTTTGAAGTCAAGCAGGTTTCTCCATTCTCTTGCAGACAAAACATTTTGAAGACTGGCTTTGCTTGTTAGGTCAATGTGCTATTACCTGTCCGTGTCTTTCTTTCTGAAACATTTTTTTAATACTTCCTGATCCAATCATGCATACCACTGAACTGATAGTCTTGTATTTAAAGCTAAGATGATACTGATAAAATATTAACAATGAATACCTTGAAAATTCTAGCAAATTCATCTTGCTGTATTTTGTGTTTTGATTGCATTTGAGCAGATCTATTGATGATGCCAAGAAGGGCAACAAGAAAACTCTTTCCCTGCAGATATTCACTGAGGACATCCCAAGCTGTGCCAATGTATGTGAATATAAAATGAAAAATAACATTCCAGATTCATCACTAGAAGAGAGACTGTTTGTAGAGTAATGAAATAGGAAGATATGAGAAGAGGGTAGAGGAGAGAGAGTGAGAATTTAGGCAGTGGTAGGCCAAAAATGAGAATTTTTGTTGTTAAATGCCCGAAAATTGATCAGCTAGAACCAACAACATACATTTTCAATCCAAGTATCCTTCCTAGAATTCAATTGTTTTCCCCAGGCTTTATAGCTCATATATAGGTTTGTGAAGTGTTTCCAGGATTGCTTATATTTTAAAATATTTTTGTCTAATCATAAATACTTCTAATCATAGAAGATTAACATAAACATTTTTTAAGCAAGTGTTTTCAATAATTACATTCACTCTTCGTATTGACCTGTCTGGTGACATTTGACCTATTCACCTCTGCCCTCTGCTCTTCCTTTCTCTCACTGTGCATTCTCATACTTTACTTTGAAGCTCAGATACATAGTCATGGCTCCTTAGCCTCAGATAATAGTGAATCTCCCAGGCAAAAAGATATCTTTTCATGTAGCTTCTGTTCAGAAATCACCTCTACAAAATTTGTGAGAGAGAGAGAGAGAGAGAGAGAGAGAGAGAGACAGAGAGAGAGATTTTCTTTGTGTATAGTGATTAGGATAGAACCCATGACCGCACATATACTACAGAGTTGCTCTGTCTGTGAGTATTAAATGCTCAGAGACATACTATTAAAATAATGTTCTATTCTTTCAATTTTCATTTTATTGTTTTATTGCCACTACTGGATTCAGTGTTGATAAGCAATTTAACACTTTAAGAGCACTGAAGACCTTTCCTACTGTCATACCAGGATATAGTGTAGCTAACAGAATCACCGTGTTTCTGAACTTCATAAGTGCTAATGGTTATTAAAACACATTTAGAGTCAATTTCCTAAGGTGTCACTGTTAGAATTGCACTAAAGTTGTTATAATGAAGAATTTATAGTTCACAAACTGATGTGTTCCTCATACCTCTTTATATTCTCCTGCGAGTTGTCAGCAAAAAACTTTCATACATATATACATATATGTATACATACATGTATGTGTGTGTGTTTGTGTGTGCTTTCTATGGACAAATTAGAATTTTTTTTTAGCTATTCTTACTTTAGGACTTTTTACCTCCCATTTTTTTCTGTTGTTCTTATTAAAATTCTTGGAATTCAACCTAGAACCTTCATCCACTGATTCTATTTTAAACACATTGATGAAGACGATTTTTGAAATCATTTTTCCACTTTTTTATATTTATTTTTTATTAATTACACTGTATTCACTTTGTATCCCCCCTGTAGCTCTCTCCTCCCTCCCCTCCCAGTCCCTTCCTTTCTCCCCCTTCTCCACTTCTCCGCCCATGCCCCTCCCCAAGTCCAATGATAGGAGAGGTCTTCTTCCTTCTGATCCTAGTGTATTAGGAATCATCAGGAGAGGCTGTATTGTCTTCCTCTGTTGCCTGTCAAGGCTGCTCCCACCTCAGGGTGAGGTGATCAAACAGGAGTTCAATCAGTTCATGTCAGAGACAGTCCCTGTTCCCATTACTATGGAACCTACTTGGACACTTAACTGCCATGGGCTACATCTGTGCAGGGTTCTAGTTTATCTCCATGCATGGTACCTGGTTGGAGCATCAGTCTCAGGAAAGACCCCTGTGCTCAGATCTTTTGGTTTTGTTACTCCCTTGTGGAGCTCCTGTCCTCTCCAGTTCTTACTATTTCCCACTTCTTTCATAAGATTCCATGCACTCTGCCCAAAGGTAGGCTGTTAGTCTCAGGATCTGCTTTGATAGTCTGCAAGGCAGAGCCTTTCCGAGGTCCTCTGTGTCAGGCTCCTTATTCCCTATTTTCTCCTATTTCTGATGCCCATCCTCTTTGCCTTTCTGGCTGGAGGTTGAGCATTTTAGCCAGAGTCCTCCCTCAGAAATTATCTTTATTTGATAATTGTGTACATGTATACAAATCCACTCCCAACTCACTACATCACTCCTAAAATATCCCCAACCCTTCTTGTGTTCCCGCCACTCTTCTCTCTGGCTCTCCTTTTGACTTCGATTACAAGAACATGAAATATTGAATTTTTGACTCAATATTTTGTAGATAACAAATAACTGCACTGTCATTATGGGTCATTGGTTATGCTATGGCTGGAAGAAAGAATTTCACTACATGCATAGATGACTTTAATCTCTTGAAATTCATGCCTTTTTAGTGATATCAATTGTTTGTAAACGAATCACACTTTTTCAGTGATAAGTTACTTTAAAGCGTAATTTCAAAACTACTGGTTTTCTATTTCTATCTGAAGATATACTTAATTTTTGCATTAAACATATTTCCTTTTTATCACTGAGCATTTTATAAAAGCTTATTATTCTTCATATTTTGAACATAGGAGCTCTTGTGAAGTTGGCCATCACTCTTACTTTGGTTCTGTATATTTATGCATTATTCATTACAATTTATTTACTTTGTATCCCTGCTCTAGACTGCTCCCTTGTGTCTTTGCAGGACCACCGCTTCCTCTCTATTCTCCCCCTTTGCTCCTTTTATCTGACCTTAAGTCTTGCTGTATCTTCTTCCTCTGTGGCTTGTCAAAGCTGCACACTCAGGGCAATGTGATCAAAGAGCTGGCCACCGAGTTCATGTGAGAGACAGCCTCTGATCCCATTACTAAGGGGAGTACATCTGAGCAGGGGGTCAAGGTCCAGTCCATGAATGGTCCTTGGTTGGAGTTTTTGTGTCTGCAGGCCCCCTGAGCCCAGGGTTTTGGCTCTGCTGCTCTCCTTGTGGAGCTCCCATTCCATCCAGATCTTTCTTTTTTTAATGTAATTTATTTATTTTTAGGTACTTTCAATCCAAGGCATAGCCCCCTCCCTCATTGCCTCCCACTCTCCCCATTCCTCCCTCATCTCCTCGCCACCCCCTCCAAGTCCACCAACTGGGGAGGACCTCCTCCCCTTCCATCCAACACTAGTTCATCTTGTCTCCTCAGGGCTGGCTGCAATGTAGTCCCCTGGGATCTAGCCAGGCTGTTACTCCCTGGCGTGTATGGGGGAGGGTCAAAGAGCCAGCCATCGAGTTCATGACTGAAACAGTCCCTGTTCCCCTTACTAGGGTCTTCAGTTGGACACCGAGCTACCATGGGCCACATCTGAGCCGGGGTTCTAGGCCATATCTATACCTGGTCCTTGGATGGAGAAACTGTCTCGTAAAAGACCCCTGTGCCCTGCTCAATTTGGTCTTTGTGGAGCTCTTGCTCTCCCCAAATCTTACTAATTTCCCCTATTTTCATTATTATTCCCGCTGCCGAAGGCTTGGTTGTGAGTCTTAATATCTGCTTTGATAC
The DNA here is from genome assembly GCA_028658305.1 of Pachyuromys duprasi. Classification (NCBI taxonomy): domain Eukaryota; kingdom Metazoa; phylum Chordata; class Mammalia; order Rodentia; family Muridae; genus Pachyuromys; species Pachyuromys duprasi. The sequence continues at coordinate 21,059,955 of CM053766.1, read as the reverse complement.
ATTGCTATATCGATTCTTTCAGAGGCCCTCTTTGGTATGCTCCTGTCCTGTTGCTTGTTTCTCCTCCATCCACATATTTCTATCTCCCCCTTCTTCAATAAGATTCCCTGAACTATGTCCAAAGATTTGCTATGAGTCTCCACGTCTGCTTCAATACCCCGCTAGAGGCCTTCTGTGGTAGGCTCCTGTCCTGTTCCCTTTCTTCTCCAGCTTCCAATGGTCTTCACTCTTAAGATTTATATATCCCTTGTACATCATATATCAAGTTTATTTTAACATATATACCAAACTGTTAGATTATGTTTCCATTTTGTTTTAAAACACAAAATCTTATCATAAAGAAATATACACATCATTGCAATCATAATTTAGGTCTTAATATGGTCCAAATGTAGCTAATATGTTCCAAATTCTCTGAAAACACAATATTTTACATGATGAGAATGAAATGCTATTACCCTATCACATGTGTGGGTTTTTTTTCTGTAAAATACTTCTTTGGTTAAAATTATAGGGAAGAGATTTTAAATATTCAACAAAATGTCAGAAGCTTTACTTGTCTTTAAAATTATTCTTTACCATGTTTTCTATGTGTGTGTTCATGTACCTATGAGTTATTTCAATTGTGTACACGCATGCCAAAGTGCCTATGCTGAGGTAAGAAGGAAACTTGCAGGAGATATTCTAGTTACTTCTCTCATGTGAGCCCTGAACTATCTTTACTTACAGAGATGATTAAATCCACATTCTGAGCAAAACCTCACATTCGTTCCTTCATAGTTACATTAGTACTACAAGGTCTGAGTTCTTCTTTCAGATTCTGAGGTGCTTTTCCATACTTCCTAGCCTATAGTTAATAAGTTGTAAAATCACTAAGCGTAACTTATCCCTGTTAATAAAATTCAATTAAGCTGGCAGGTTATAGAAATAAGTGGGGTAAATGTTCAGCAATAACACACACACACACACACACACACACACACACACACTTCCTTTTCAAGGAAATATTTTATGCCTAGTTAATAAATATACGTTCATTGAAAGATACAGGTTATTCATTATTGTCATTTGGCCTTGCTTAATTTTTTTTTATTACAGTTACTGAGAGGGCACTTGTTTTCTGCCTTTCTTTTTTAAGGGACAGTTTCCTAGATTCTTACAAACTTCAGTGAAGATAATCTGATACTATAGAAACTATTGGCATAAAATGTACCCATCTACTCATTGTCATAATCTATGGTGACAGATTAGAATTCCAGCATATCAGTGGTATCAATTCAGATCAAATCCTATCATTTGAATTCATGCTATTTTCTTCAGGATGTCTTTTTAGGTCTCTGGAGAAGACTTAAATATGAAGGGCAGTAGAAAGCTTATACCATAAGCACCTTGTTTATTCTCAAGAATATTTAGTGATGGAGTTTTGTATCTGAAATATTTATTTTGGATTCCTACAGTTTTCACTGAAATGGATTTCAACATTGTATATCAACTAATTACAAAGACTGATATGGAGAAAATATTCATATTGGCTTAAAGTGCAGCCACTTCTTATCCTGATTGTCCTAGAACTGTGCACATGCCGTGCATGAAAGTCAAGTTGTAAAATGATGGAAGTGTAGTCAGGGAGGCAGCAAATGGTTCTGCAGTTCTCTTCTGTTTCTGCTGCTCCCCACCCCCTGCTGCCAAACTGAAAGAAAAAGTCAGAATGAGGAGTTCCAGCACCCATGGCTTCTCAGTCTCCCTTTATCACACATGAGCTGTTACCTGTTATGATTGAGTTCCCATTACCCAAGTACTTAGTTCAAGATAAATTTGTGAGACAGTGTTCCAGAGGTGCTTTATAATTTTTTTTAAAAGATCAATGTACTTAGGTTACATTAGCTTTGTTATTACAGGTTGTACATTATAAGTAATGATTAAATAACTAATTGTATAATCATGTGATTTAAGTTATGTCATATTTTTTCTCTGTACTTTTTATAGCCATTATATTTAACAGCAACAAACATGGATACAGTGAATGATATTATGAAGAAGGTAGTACCGATGATAGGAATGTCTGTAAGTTACTTTCAAATTACTTAACATTGAGTTTTGCGCTACAGATGTGCATATAAATCGATACAGAAGATACTTGATCATGACAAAATTGCCAATCATATCCAATTATATCCTTCTAGATATAAAACATCTAAGATATAACGATAATCTTTAGAGGCACACTGTGTTTTCAATTGTTGTCTAAGGTTCATGTGAAATAATTCTCATAGCCCAATGTCTTTGAGCTACACTTTAGACAATAAACATCGACTGTAATAAATAATTGAGATGTGGCCAAATCACATACCTGACTTAAAGGCTGTCAAATTTAGAGGAAAGTAGGTTTTTCTTTTTCTTTTCTTTTACAGTTTTTATTCTTTTTTTTTTACATTGTATTTCCTCTTTGGTATAATTTCTTCTCTTATCCCATTCCTTCTTTTTTCCTTCTTGTCTGTACAAGGTATAAGGTTTGGGTGGTGTTTTTTTTTTTTTAAATCTTTAGTAAATCTTTAATGAATGTGTCTCTGAATTTCTGTCTCTGTTCTTTCTGCATCCATATCGATGTATAACCTTTTTATTCTGTTTTATGTGCATGTATATCTCTGTGTAATTATGTCTCTATCTTGGTATGTTTATCTGTATGTGTATATGTTCTTCTCCATCACCTTATATGCGTTTGTGGATCTTTGTCAGGACGGTTCTCTGTCTATTTTATGTCTCTATGTCTCAGTCTCTCTCTCCCTTTCTTCCCTTGCATGTGTGTGTGTTTTTCTTGAGGTGCAGGTGAGTTGTGATATTCAGGTGAGTGTGTATGTCTGCTAGTTTTAACACTTAAGAATTTTATAGGGTATGACAATGGTTTGTAATCAGGAATCAACAATAAAGTAAAATTAATGATTACTCCAATTAGAATATATTTTCCTTTTAGCCAATTTTAAGGTGCTAAATATTTCAACAGCATATTCTATTTAAATGGTTGTTTCAAACAGATTCAAAGTGCTGTGAGCAGAAGCTATGGTGTGGAACTTGTTTTCAGCCTCTGCCTACACTCTAGTTTGGACACATCCTTCTCCCCAGACTGAGCATCTCTAATGAAAGCCAAAAGTTCTTTTTTCTTTTTCTTTTCTATTTTTTTTAATTCTTAGGCAGTCTGAAAGCTTCTCCACTTATTTTTTATTTCTTTGTTTGTTTTGTTGTTTTTTCTTTTTCTTCTGTCTGTCCCTTTCTCTTTGTTTGTTTGCTCTTTTCCTATGTTGTAAAGTGTTGCTGAATTTGCCCAAGCCATCGTAGCCACTGTGGGTGTAGGATACTCTGGGTATTACATTATGTGGAGGCGTCAAATTAAAGTTCAGTGTTCCACGTTCAGGCTGTACAGACAGATGTAAGAAATCTTAGTAAACCATATTCTTGGTTAGTGTGTATGGCTGAATGTAAATTCTTAGCCCATAATCGTTCAGATCCAATTGCACTCAGTAGATCTAGGCTCCATCAGAGATGAAAGGCAAGTACTCAGAGTTTTCTTCTGAAATCAGCCCTATTTACTCAAACCTGTGGTGAGAGACACATCATTAATACTGCTCTTATAAACATTCCTGCTAGAGAGATGGAAATGGTTAGGAAAGAAATGATAAGAACCTTCAAGAGTCCACTGTCAGATCATTTGTGATTTTTTTAACCTCCCAGAATGTTGAAGATTACCAACTATGTTTCTCTTGTGGCCATAAAGAAGCTCCCAGACCACTGCAAGGTGAGTAGCAGGAATAGCTAAAATAGAGCTGAGTTCAGTGTACTAATCTTGAATTCGCAATGTTTACAGTTTTTATTCTTAAATTTAAATACACATTAAAAACAAACTTAGAAATCATTTCATTCATTTAAGTCATAATTGACAATAATGTAATATAACCTTCAGACATGATAAGTTCTCTTTATGTAACATTCTGAGGTCTGGTGAAAAAATAACCAGCATTTTCCTGTGCTTTTTCCTTTCGAGAGACAGAAACTATTTAAAAAGACAAACACAACAAAACGTTGATCATCTTGTTTCTGATGAAAAAAAAAATCACTTGTCTAACATTAAAGGAAATCTAACCAGCTAGAGAGGCGTGTCAGTGGCTCCCAGCATCCACATGGGAACCAGGCACAACATGGTACACAGATATACTTGTCAGCAAAACACTCACATACATAAATAAGTATGTGAGTGTTAAATTAAAAATATTCTGTATCCTCCAAACAATGTAGCATCAGTTTTGGAAAGCAAATCTGAAATCTAGCCATTTCTATGAATCCATTTTAAAATGTTCAGTTCACATCTCTCCATTATTAGCATTTTCTCCCATTGTATGAGAGAACATATTCATATTTCTGGAGCCTTCCCTACGGATTCACCTGCTATTCCATATTCTGCAATTTTCTAGAATTTTTTCACCTGATTATTAACAAATAGATAATAGTAATAAAATCATCACATGCATTAATGTAAGAATTCCATATCTGAGACCACCCATGATATTATAAACCTGATTTTCTTATTTTTAAAAGTTTATTTTTCCATTTTTTATTAATTACACTTTATTCACTTTTTATTCCACTTGTAGCCTGTAGCCCCCTCCTGTACCCAATGCCGCCCTCCATCCCTCTTCTGCACCCATGCCCCTCTCCCAGTCCATTGATAGGGGTGGTTCTTCTCCCCTTCCATGTGATCCTAGTCTATCAGGTCTCATCAGGAGTGGTTGTATTGTCTTCTTCTGTGGCCTGGGAAGGCAGTTCCCCCTTCAGGGAGAGGTGATCAAAGAGCAGGCCCCTGAGTTCATGTCAGAGATAGTTCTTGTTCCCTTTATTAGAGAATACACTTGGACACTGAGCTGCCATGGGCTACATCGGTGCAGGGTTCTAGGTTATACCTGACCTTTTAAAGTCTACTGTAAATGTGAAGTTCTTGACTTGTAGTGACCATCAGACAAGTGAGAGTACCTATGTTGGAGAATATGCTCATGTTGTTCAAACCTTTCTCATGTACCTGAAAACAATGTGTGGAGACACTCTGTTTTCAGATATTTATTTGTTATTTATTAAACTTTATTCACATTGTATCCCAGCTGTATCCTCCTTCCTCATGTCCTCTCAACCCTGCCTCTATCCTCTTCTCCTCCAATGCCCCTTCAACAGTCCAAGGATAGGGGAGGTCTTCCTCCCCTTTCATCTGACCCTAGCCTATCAGGTCTCATCAGGACTGGCTAAATTGTCCTTCACTGTGGCCTAGTAAGGCTGTCTCCCTCCATAAAGGGGTGGTGATCAAAGAGGCAGCCACTGAGTTCATGTCAGCGACAGCCCCTGTTCCCCTTACTTGGCCACCCACTTGGACACTGGGTTGCCATTTATGCCTGGGATTTTAGGTTATCTCCATGCATGGTCCTTGGTGAAAGAAGGGGGCATTAGAAAGACCTGGATTGTACAAGAGCTCCACAAGGAGAGCAACTGTACCAAAAATCTGGGCCCACTGCAAGCCTTTACTACATATAAATATATTTTTATTATATACAAGAGGTGTGAAATATTCAAACTAATTAATATAAATAAAAGCAAATGAAGAAAGCTCCTTATGATGTCAGAGTCTTAGTGATATCAAGGTTGAAGCTGGAAGACTTTAAAACTGTCAAAGGGGAGAACAGCAAAAGCCCAAATCCACAAAAACACAGTTTATTGATGAGCCTAAGTCTCTTAACAAAGTGAAAAGTTTTCATTTTTCTTCCCAACTTTTATGAGTTCTCACTTACACATGTTTACCTTGTCAGAGTTTCCCAGAGAGAGTCCTAATGCTCTAGGGTGTACACTGTACTGTGTCCTCAAGCACAAGGGCAATATTATAGAGCAGTGCATGGTAAATCCTTTTGGCAGGTTTGCTAATACTCATTACCATTAGTTTCATGTTCACATTGTCTTCCCATAGGAAATGAGATCCCACATGATGTAATTATGAATAACATACAAAATACCTTCAATCGAAGGGAAAGGAATTTCAGAGCTTTTCCATCCCTGCCTGGAGTGTATGGGAATCATCATGACTTGAATGATCAGCGACGCTTCATCTTAAAACCCAGATACTCTGCAAGAAACCAAGAGCAGAACAGTGAGTTCATGCTTCCTTGAAGTGACCTTTATCAGTTCCCACTTCTATTCTGCATAATATGTCAATGTATGGTATTATTTCCTTGCTTGGGAAAGGGGCACGGTAGAACACAAAAACACAGCAAATACAGCCCAGGTCAAGCTTATAAGCACTGTAAATTGTAATGTCCAGACTCAGCTAGTTTTTAGGGAGAGCTTTTTAAAATTAATTTATTTTTTAATTACAATTTATTCATTTTGTATCCCAGCGGTAGACCCCTCCCTCATCTCCTCCCAACCAAACCCTTCCTTCCTCTTCTCCTCCCATTTTCCTGACCCAGTCCACTGAGAGGGACAGTCTCCCTCCAATTGTCTGTGACAATAGCCTATCAGGTCTCATCAGGACTGGCTGCATTGTCTTCCTCTGTGGCCTGGTAAGGTTTCCCCCTCTACCCCATAAGGGGGGAGGTAATCAAAGAGCCAGCCACTAAGTTCATGTCAGAGACAGCCCCTGTTCCCCTTACTAGGAAACCCATTTGTACAATGAGCTCCCATGGGCTACATCTACACAGAAGTTCTTGGTTTTCTTCATGCATGGTCCTTGGATGGAGTATCAGTCCATTTTTGGTTCTGTTACTCTCCTTGTGGAGCTCCTGTCCTCTCCAGGTCTTTCATCTCCCCCTTCTTTCATAAGATTTAGGGAGAACTTTTCATTTCCATCTTTCAGCCCAGATAGTCAACCTAGGGAGGAATGCCAAGACTCTGTGTACACAAAATTGTGTGTGTACACATTTTTTGTACCATGAGTATATGATTTCTAAGCTCTGGATCCTCATATGTTCCTTATTCTGTGGGTTTCATGGTCAGAACAGAAAATGCCCTAATAAGTTCAGGTAGACAAACCTGTAATGAATGCTATACAGAAAAGTTAAATGTATGGAATTGAAGATAATTTATTTCTGGTCTTGAATGAAAGTGTCCTTAGGCTCCTAGACCAGTCTCTAAGCTCATTTCAATTCCCACAACAAGGATGTTTCACGTGTGTCTTTTAAACCTGGCCCTAGACAAGAAATGTACCTTATATTGATGCATTGGAGCATTTGAATTAATTTTATTTTTTTCAAATTATAATGTGCTTTCATTCTATAATCTCCTTTGCTGTCCTTTCTCCAATCCTCACATGTACTTCGCTTGATTGCTTCCAATTTCTTGTCTTCTTTAAAAAATAGTTGCATATGTATATGTTTGAGCCCAAGTGCATACACACACACATGCAGACACACTCACACACATTACTCAGTCTACACAACAATACTTGTGTGTTCAGCCCTGACTATTTTGTGTGAGACAGCCACCCAATAATTTCTACTCTGAGAAAAATATATTATGTGTTATCAGTATGTTTTTTTACTCTTACTGCATTTGTTCTAAATAACTTATTTAAGATTTCAATTTGGTCTCATATTCTATAAAGTAAATCTTAGATGAGCAAAAGAAATATTTTTAAAATATCTGTTTATATATTTATTTTCTGTAGATGAATGCTCTATCAGAAAGCATGCCTGCATGTCAAAAGAGGGAAACAGATCACACTATAGATCATTGCTGGCAACCTTGAGGTTGCTGAGAATTGAACTCAGGGCCTCTGGAAGAAGAGCTAGTGCTCTTTACGGCTGAGCCATCTCTCCAGGCCCTGCAAAGAAACTTTGATCTCAGATTTGAACTAATACTATGAGATCAAGGGTCCAGAGTCTGGCAGACAAAAGCAGTCCCACATGTTTTCTCATGAAGGACACATGCTGATGATTAAAGAAACTTGACTCAGTAAGAAAAGTAAGAATGGGAGGAGATGCACTGTGACATTTGAGGACAATAGAAAACTTTCTAATAGGAAGACCAATGAAAGGGGCTATGGAGAAGGACATGATCACTGAAGCAACTGGCTGTACATATAACTCAGGGAGCTGGTTCAACTGGGAATCAAGTACCTCATGATGCACTGTGGTGGTTATCTAGTATCATCTTGTGAAAATTCCAACTGGCAAACACACTTCATGTCTCTAACATTAACAACAGTATAGAATATAAGGGAAAAGGAGATCCACACAATAGAGGATGACTGAACAATATTAGAATGTGGGGAATGTTCTGTTACAAACAATGTATTTGTTTATTACTGAAGACACTTCCATTGTAATTCTGTTTTGTATTTTTAAGGTTATATAAATTACACTACTCCATGTAATAATCTCATTCTGTCTTTAGATGTGGAGGAAAAAAGCCTGAAGAAAAGATGGCCCTTCATAACTTCACTGTTCCACAAGGGCTCTGTGCCCCACCATGACAAAGTGTGCACAGGCCAGGCATTGGAAAAGCAAGGGAAATTGTTCGGAAAAGATCTGGTTGCTATTTGCAAGGATGGCAATCTGCCCAATGCAGTAGTGGTGGGTCTTACAAGGTTCTTTTGCGGCTGTCCTAAGGATAAGATCTGCTTCTCAAATACTCCCTCCCTAGCATTCAATTCTGTCCTCAAAAGTAGAAAAGATTGGGATTCAAAGGGTTGTCTTCAGTATAGGGAGGTAAAAGAGGGCTGTTCACCTGAAAAGAGGTATTGGGAAAGCTGGGTTTGATCACTTTACAATGGTGGAAAACCTGATAAGAAAAGGTGGTATGAGAACAGCAAGAGATGGAGGCACCAAAGCAGTTCAAGATCTCTTCATCCATGTCAGCTTCTGCATTGCACCTGTGAGCACGGTTGGTCTGGGTCCTAAGAAACACAGAGTGCCCTGTGCTGCAGATGGAATCACAGATACTTCCCTTTCTTCCTCTCAGGACATGCTGTCTGTCATCATGAGGAAAGGGCCAAATACAGAGGGCATTTTTATAGTATCAGCAAACATCACTTCGTGCCAAATTCTGAAAGACAAACTGGACTGTGGACAGCAAGTAAACCTAAACAAAGAAGGCGTTCATGTCATTGCTTCAGTGCTAAAGGTAGGGTGATTCCTTGTGTCATCCACCCTCAGGATTCCTCCAGGTCTCTGTGAGTATTTTCCTTCATACTTCCTTTCCTGAGTGACAGTAGACACCAATGGTAGAAATCTGGTAACCTCAAAGGTTCCCCTGATATTCACAACAAAAGGAATAAGGATTCCAGCATAAATCAGCCATCATAAACTGTAATGTAATGAATATTCCGTCCTCCTCATGGGACACAGGAGGACCCATGGGACATATATTATTTCAAAATAATAAAAGTGTGGGGGGTCATTTCATATACACGTGTGTCACCTGGTATGCACTCCTAGTCACATGCCTTTGGTACCAGTGTTCTTCAATTACTGTCATTGGTTCATTTCTGAGAGGCAGGTTTTTCTTCCTCAGTATACAGCATGTGTCTCTTTCTCATATAACTTCATTACAGATCCCTTTCAGATCTCATGATCTCTCCATCTATCCTACACACACACACACACACACACACACACACACACACACAGCTAGTACTCAAATACAAATCTTCATGACAGAGAAACAGGCATTCTTAATCACTAACATATCCCTTCAGCTCCATAAAATGATATTTGTGTTTTATTATTAAAATTAAAATTCACTTACAACATTTCATTTCTTCCACTTCTTTTGTTCTAATATTCTTTTCCCACATCCTCCCACTTCCTGTAAAATACATGGCCCATTTTCTTTAACTGTTTTTATTCTATAAATACATATAAATCCTTTAATATGTTCAAACATCCTGATGAGTCCCCTTATGGATGGTAGTACATGTATTAGTTCTGAGCTAACCATTTGGTATTGGATTATCAATTAGAGGTTTATCTTCCAGGAAGACTAATTTCTCTCACCCAATAGTATTTAGTGAATATAGTTCTTTGTCTAGAGTTTGGCTTCATGACATTCACTCATCCAACTAACTCGGATAATGTTTTTCATCAGGTATTGTTGAAGCAAAAATATTGTTGGACTATCATGACTAAGGCCTGCCCCTCATTTTTAGGAGAACCCAGATTTAAGACACATTATGTGATCCTCTACTTTACAGTCTTTCTGAGTCTTTTAACTAAAATTCCCTGGGTCCACTGTTCAAGAATTACCTTGCGTATGTGTGCACTGGGCTACGAACCACGGGAACATTTATTCTCTGTATTTTGTACAGCTATGGTTTTCTGTAATAGTCTCATTCCATTGTGAAGAGAACCTTTGATGAAGGGGTAAGAGCTACATTATCTGTGAATATTAGCTTAAATGTTTAGAATGCCTTTAGGACAAGACCTTCTCCTCTAAAAGGCTTAACCTTAGTGACAAGGTTTCCAGTACCAGCCATGGTTTTCTGTTGCTGAGAAATCACCCAATTACTTACCAGCCTGTCATCATTGTGGTTCATAGGTGCAGTTGTGTAGGATTACTTTTTCCTGGCCCCTGCAGGAAGTTGTAGCGTCCATAACACCTTTGAATACTGTTAAACCTAGTCCTCGGGGAGGACCTTTACATGTCAGACCCAGCTTAGATCTTCCATCTCCTAAGTCTGAAGTGCAAGGTGTCTTCAGCAATGGAGACTTATCAACTTCTGTGAAGTAACCAAGGGTAGCAACAATAGCATGAATACTTAGGAGACTCTCTTAGACTTCTTTGAACCACATCAGCTGCATTTTCATGCCTGGTTCTGGGATGTTTATTAGTCTTTGTCCATTGGGTGGAGCACTGTTAACTCAAATTTTAATTTTTATGTATACTTAATACAAATAATGTGATTTGTATACAAGTTGGCTAAGTAAAACAATATGATTTTTTATAGATTTTTCAAACAACCTGAGTGACTTTTGCCTGCTCACTTTCAATTCTTCTGTATTCATGTTTCTCTTTCCTCCTCAATTAAAACTATGCTTGCCCAAGTTTAGAATATATAGATATTTAAACAATAAGCAATAATTTTTCTTCCAATTATTGTATAATCAAAACCAATTGGAAGGCTTACAAAGAGCTCTATTCACTTACTGGCCATAACTCTTCCCATCTTCAAACCATTTCACTTTGATGTTTGTCTGAATACATGACTCAATCTGTATTTCCTTCACTGTTATGAGCTATTAATTCTATTTAGTTGTTTGTCGTGTCACACAAGAAACATTTTCTGCATGTAGTCATTTTGAAAAGGTCTGCATTCTAATCTCATTGACAAAGACCAATTTGAATGTTGATTTCTCAAAATTAAATAGATTTATACACAAAAGATTTATGGAATAATAAAAGTAAATTATATAAGTATCTTGAAGAGAAAACATTTCAGTAGAGGAATAATTCATATTGATGTTTATTAAGAGGTCTTAAATATGTTTATATTTAATTATGTTTTAAATTTTGTGTCCATTAATGTTTTGCCTGGGAAGGGTCAGATCCCTGGAAAAGGAGTCACAGAGAGTTATGAGTTTCCATGTGGCTTTTGGAAATGGAACATGGGTCCTCTAGAAGAGCAGCTAGAGTTCTTAGCTACTGAGTCATCTCTCTAAATCCATACATTGATATTCTAAAGACTACCAATATATCTTGAAAGTAACCATTTCTGGTACTCAGTATATTCATGACCTCCATTAAGGTATGGTTATATGATAAATGGCAATATTTCAGAAACACCTTTCAACAAATCATCTATATAGGTATACAAAAGATTTAGATATTGCCTCTATGAGGTACACATTGAGTGATTTGATTATATAGGAACAGCATATATTAACACACTCTACACTTTACTTTCTAAATTTTTCCTCACAATACCTTGTCACATTCTCAAAAATCACCTTACCCTACTAATAAATATGGTGTCAGCACTACATAGAATTATTTTTGTTGAGCAATGTAGATTGCCAAAGAAAGTTTGGTGCATCTATTATATATTTATGATATAAAGAGAAGGTGACTGAGACAGTTTCTTCACTGGTCTATCCCAAGTACTTCATACCATGCCTGCTACATGGGTCAGATCTAAAAATATTGAAATACTCTAGAAATTACTGAAGTGAAATCATAGGAATAGTTTGGTGCAGTTCCTGAAAGTTAAATCTGTGAGACCTGTACAAAAGGCATGTGTCTGGAAATTATCAAGGTGATTTCAAATCTTCTCCCTGTTTTTGAATGACTCAGCAGGAAGGTTCCACTGTTTTCCCTAACAAAGAATTATCTAGATTGTTGCTGTATCTCCAGGGTTGAACTCTAACTTGAGATTGTTGTTTTCCTGCCCTGAGCTCTGAGTTCATACACTCATTCCACTGTGGATCAAAAATTGTCACAATCCCAGGTTTCTGATATTTATTTACAGTCATTACGAAAAGATACACATTCCATTTCCTCCACCACTTATAGGATGTCACTAGAACCGTTTCCTCTCAAAGTATAAAGTACAAGAGTAAGTCCAGGCTCACTCAGCCTTTGCTCGTGAATACATGGGCACATGCAGTTAGATCTCTTGATGCAGAACCATTAAGGTTAAAAGCAAAAACCTTTGACCTGCAGAATTTACCATAATGTGTCTGTTAATATCATTTAAAAATAGGATTGGAGCTGGGATATTGGTCCCTTGAGTGTGTGTAGTTGGCTCAGCTGTCCAATGGAGGCCCTTTGAGCCAAGGGGATATCTCTCTGCAGTAGCAGCACTAATGAAATCTCTGCTTTTATGTTTCTGGTTTGGATGGGCCAGACTTAGTGGACCTCCATGTCAGTGAAGGCTCTACCTTAGGCACAGGTCGAGAGCTATGACAAAAGTTTTGACCTAATTTAATTTATACTTTAGTTTGTGTAATTTCTTTGATTTATTGTTTTCCACAAAATATTTCATATCTATGTATATAAGGAATTTTTACAAAGTATTAGAAATAGTCTGATGACGGCTGGACTCTATGAGGAGTGGCTTGGTGTGCTCGACAACCTCACAGAAGAGGAGCAATTCGCCGCTGTAAAGAGGTAACACCTTAACACCTTGCTGATTTCTTGAACATCAACAAAATCAGACATAATGTTAGCTTAGACACATTAGAGTACATATTAGAGAGCTGCTTAGTAAAATTAATTACTGACAGTAAAATTGTCAATTGTTCACACACCAGAAAGACATTTTAAGCAGAGTCATATGGTGAGTCACAGTGTCCCATGCTTATAATTTCAGGATACATACAGCGATTAAATTTGTCTTTTTTATAGTTTGTTTGTTTCCAAAATTTTTATTAGCAGAAGGAATAACACTTGAGAGCATGGCTATAAGCAGGGAGATTTATAGTCTGAGGTACTGTTTTCAAAAGCCATGCTTAAACTTTGTATGGGGCCACACGGCACTGTTCACACATTCCAAGAGGAAGCAAGAGTAAATATCAACTTCTTTCTAAAGGTTGTCTGGGTTCAAGATATTCGTGGATAAAATGTCGCCCAGGCAGGAAGCTTTGTCCCTGCTGTTAATGGAGAGATGTTTTAGTTTCCTTTATTTATGTATTACAATTCATTCAATTTGTATCCCAGCTATAGACACCTCCCTCCTCCCCTCCCAATCCTGCCTTCACTTCTTCTCCTCCCATGCCCCTTCTCCAGTCCACTGATTGGGGAGGTGCTCCTGCCCTTCTGCCTGACCTTAGCCTATCAGGTCTCATCAGGACGGTATGCATTCTTTTCCTCTGTGTCCCTGTTTCAGCAGAAGGTAAGCAAAGAGCAAGCCATTAAGTTCATGTCAAAGACAGCCCCTGTTCTCCTTACTAGGATGCCATTTGGAGACTGAGCTGCCATGGGAAACATCTATGCAATATCTATGCAACAGTTCAAGTTTATCTCCTTGATGGACATTAGTTGGAAGACAAATCTTAGGAAAACAAACAAACAAACAAACAAACAAACAAACCTGTGCCCAGCATTTTTGTTTCTGTTGCTCTCATTGTATAGGTCCAGTCCCATCCAGATCTACCTCCTCCTTCTTTCATAAGATTCCCAACACTCTGACCAAAGCTTGACTAAGAGTCTCAGTATCTGCTTTGATACCCTGCTGTGTAGATTCAGAGGCCCTCTGTGATAGGCTCCTGCCTTGTTCATTGTTTTCAGCATCTTCCAATGTCTATGCACTGGCCTTTCTGAATGAGAATTGAGCATCTGACCCAGGGTCTTACTTCTTGCTTAGCTTCTTTAGGTGTACAGATTTTAGCATGTGTATCCTATATTACATGTCTAATTTCCACTTATATGTGAGTATATACCATGTGTGTCTTTATATTTCTGGGATACCTCACTCAGGATGATCTTTTCTAGTTCCCACCATTTGCTTAAAAATTTCAGGATTTCCTTATGTTTAATTGCTGAGTAGTATTCCATTGTATAAATGTACCACAATTTCTGTATCCATGCCTCAATTGAAGGACATCTGGGTTATTTCCTGATTCTGGCTGTTATGAATAAAGCTGCTACAAACATGGTTGAGCAAAGGTCCTTGTCGTATACTTGATCATATTTTGGATATATGTCTAGGAGAGGTATAGCTGGATTTTGAGCTAGCACTATTCCTGATATTCTCAGAAAGCCCCAGATTGATTTCCAAAGTGGTTGTACAAGTTTTCATTCCCACAAGAAGTGGAAGAGGGTTTCCCCCTTCTCCATATCCTCTTCAGCATGTGTTGTCACTTGAGTTTTTATTCTTAGCCATCTTGGTGGGATATAAGGTGAAATCTCAGGGTCCTTTTGATTTGCATTTCCCCAATGACTGAAGATATTGAGCATTTCTTTAAGTGTTTCTTTGCTGTTCGATATTCCACTATTGAGAATTCTGTGATTAGCACTGTACCCCTTTTTTAATTGGATTACTTGGTTTGTTGCCTTTTAATTTCTTGAGTTCTTTATACATCCTGGATAGTATCCCTTTGTCAGGCATAGGGTTGGTGAAGATCCCTTCCACTCTGTAGGGTGTCGTTTTGTTCTGATGACAGTGTCCTTTGCTTTACAGAAGCTTTTCATTTTCATGAGGCCCCATTTGTTGATTGTTGATTTTAGAGCCTGTGTTATTGGTGTTCTGTTCAAGAAGTTGTCTCCTGTGTCAATGAGGTCAAGGCTCTTCCACACTGTTTCTAATATCGGTTTAGTGTGTACGGTTTTATGTTGAAATTTTGTATCCACTTGGACTTTAGTTTTGGGCAGGGTGATAAATATGGATCCATTTGTATTTTTCTACATGTAGACAGCTAAATTAGGAGAAATATTCCAAGAACACTCCTACTTTCATTTTATTCTCATAAGACCATTGATAAGATACAATTACTTTGTACCCATTCTTTTTTTTAAAGCAATGAATAAAATTTACTATATGATAATAACTTGTTGTTGGGTTCAGTCTCCTAGAAAAAGTACCATATGTGAACTCCCTTCTCATCAAAAAACTGTTCCAAATACTACAAAAAATTGATATAAATTCAGAAAAGAACATGATGTGCAGTGATCGTCTAGCTGCATGCTTAGCACCAATTTTGCTCTGGAGACCAGGTTCAGGATTCACGAAGGATATTGCCAGAAAGGTAATGATACATATACTTAGGCATAAGGTTAACAAGCCTTTACAAAGAGAAAGGAACAAAGGATTATTTTGAAAGTCTGTTTTGGTTTTGCTTGATTTTAAATAAATATACCCTTGAATTATGTCCTCTGTGGAGGAAGAATCATTAGTGCATTTTAAGTAATTAGACTGAAAATGGCTGTTTGAACTCAATGATTCTGTCATTTGTCAATGAGGGTTTAACATATTCTATCCTTAAGCTAATCCACTGAGAGCAAATGTTGTGAAATGCTGCAAAATCATAGGTGTTGGGTCCAGCAATCAAAACTGAATCCTCATGTCATCACTGAAGAATGTGGGACCGTTTACTTGATTCCAAGGTGGTTTCCTCAACTAACAAAAGCTATATGGGATCCTTTTAACTAACTAACAACCCTATATGGGTTGTTATTAGGCCCGGACACTGTGATTAGTTAGTTGCTAATTACAGTTGGTTTAGAGAAATTGTGATGAACATGTTTTTATGGTACATACATTTCATATAATTTAATACCTGAATTTATACTATATATATATATATATATATATATCAATGGTTATTTTGATTCTCAGTATTTGAGTTTCTGCGTTATTATTAATTGAACAACTGCTTTTAGACCTGTAAGGAGTACATTAGAGGAGAGCATAACTCAGAAAACATTTTCCTCAGGTGGTGCAGAATGAAAGGACAGGAGAAAATGATTAGGTTTGCATTGCAGAAACATGCTTACCGAGTTCTCTCCAAAAACGCCTCATTTCAAATGCCTTTCAATATAACAGACCTGTGGATGAAGCTTTTAACATTGAGTCTGCACTGAGTAATAGCGACTCATGACTGCAGCTGCTTAGTTTGTTTTGACTCTGTCTTCCTTTAAATCATACAACAGGAACTTTCAATAGGTTGGTGCCCACATTCTGACCTGCTGAATTCCCTTCTGAGTTGTGTGTTTCTACGAGCATCCTTTCCTAACATGCTCGGCCATGCAGGTGACAAGTGGAATTAAAATTACTCATGTTACAGTATATCCTAGCCATTACAATTACAAAACTGGAAATCATCCTGTTATGTAGTATTGCACTGTGATGATCATATTTTAACATCTGATCTCAAAATAAACTTCTAAATTTCTAACAGGAAATCCCCCCTTTATCTTTTAACAGCTGACTCTTCTCAGAATTTTGCACTGCATATTTTTAGTTTCAAAGACTCATATATCAAATGTGATTTCAAGGCCCTCTGTTTTTGCCCCCTTTCTGTCACAGATTTCTTTGGTAACTTTTCTTATTAAAAACTCACCACGAATATTTGGAGAGGAGTTGGTTCTAGTTTGCTACGAAACATCATTTTTTACTCCACATGGAAAGAAAACTTCAAGTTCCCTGCAAAATCTAACTGATGTTGGTGGCAGAGAAGAAATAGAACAACCAGACAATCACTCCCACAGTGGGATGGCATGCCCCACAGATAGTGACACAGCGCCCAGAAGTCCAACTGCACCTAGGGACAATGAGGGGATTATGGGTAAGCATAGAAGTTCTACTACTGTTAATGTTTTTCACCACTTGTTTTAATGTTTCTTCACAAATGGTGACAATACTACAGACAAGGAATAATCATAATGTTGCTGCCAACATTACAAATGTGGACTTATACATTAAAAACATTTTCTGGTTTAAAAATCTGATCATCAGTGAAGCTCTGCACATCTCTAGTAGGGTGGGTCCCTGTATTCCTGAGGATGCTCCCCTTTATCCCTTATCCAAGGTGCTCCCTATCTGCCTGTTCTTCCTCCCATGGAAGGTCCAGGAGATCCCCCAAGAACAAAGCATCTTTCTCTACAAAAGCCACCTAAGTCCATGCAAAGGCAACCTCAAAAGTCACTTCTTTCTCCACATCTGAACATTCCTCTAGGTCCACCAGGGTGCCCAGGTCCTCCCTATCTGCCTGATCTTCCTCCCATGGAAGGTCCAGGAGATGCCCCAGCATCAAAGTGTCTTCCTCTTTCAAAGTCACCTTGATTCAAAAAAGGGCAAGCTCAGAAGTCACCTCTTTCTCCACATCTGAACATTCCTCCAGATCCACCAGGCTCCATAAGTCCTCCTGCTCTTCCTTGCATGCCATCAGCCCCACAGTCACCATCTGGAGGTGGAAAGGGTGGGAGAAGGAAACCCTTGCTTTTAGGGGTGTTATATAAATTGCATTATATTCTCCAGGTAAAGTTCTGGTTTCCAAAACCCAGACTGGGATACTGCTAGTCTCCAGCTTGGTGCTAGGCAAATCCTCTTCAAGAGGAGGTTCCCTCTTGAGCCCCGGGTCCTTTTCAGGGTGAAGTTTCCTTTGTCTCTTCCACAGGCTCCCATGTGGCCCATGTGTCCTCCAAAACTTCCTTGACCACCAGGATCTCCACAATATCACTGCTTGATTATAATACCTTTATGCATTGCTTTCAAAGCAAAAAGTGGAATTTGCTGATCAAACCCAAAAGTATGAGCCATGTGCCATGAGCTATCAAGTGCCTCATGACACAATCTCATTATTATAAATGTTACAATACTGATTATTTTCTGTGTATTTGTGGTGAGGCAGAAGGCATGCATGCTATAAAATGAAAAGAGCATTCAACGCTTAAGTGAGTTCAAATAGGATATACAATAATTGCACATTTTTCTTAGATTCTGAGACATCTGACAAAATGTCGTTCACAAATATGATGGCCACATCTGTATCTGACACAAGCAATGCAAATGTGCACATAACTCCACCAGCACCCAATGCGGAAGATATCACTGCAATTTCTCCCTCTCCATCAGGACCATTAGTGGGAAATCTACTCGGCAGGTCTCTCACAAGTATTTGTAAGGATGGCAACCTGCCCTCTATTATACTGGTAAGTTAATTTTGGGTCTCTAGAGCTGTCCTGTTGCACATACCTGCTGGGGGAACTGTGTTCTCAATTAATTATTCTATCAAATATATGAATGTTAAACATCCTATCCATGAAGATGAGATCCTTTAAAATAATGCCTTGAAGAAATAGAATTCAGTGAAGTTTGAGGTCATATAATTAAACAAAATTGAAAAACAAATATCATGTTCCCATGTTTCCCACTGAATTCAGCTGAGGTCCAAACCTACCATCTAGATGGAAGAAATGGGTCTATGGAACTGAGTCCCCTCTGAGACCCCAACTGCTTCTTTTAACCTCCATATTATTCCAGAGTCTCCCGTAATTCAATATATCTAGAGTGCTTCGTTTTACTTTATCAGGGAATTAGGTGTAAGCATTTTCCTTTGCTATATATTAATCCTAAAAAATATATTTTAAAAATCCTTAATCCTAGAAAAATATATTCCAAAATCACCTAATATAGCTTGATCTATTTTAAATAAGTTATTAAATTGCCATTGAGAATGTATATATTTACTGTCTAGCATGCATTTTAAAACTATATGGCAGCATGTCAACAAGATTATCAGGTCAGACACATGAAAATTCCTGCACATACCTTGAGTATTTTACAGCAAACTCTTCTGGTAACCATGACTATAATCATTCCACCCTTGAAAATAGTGAAAATAGTGAGTAAAGCTGTGTATAGGGGTCATTTTCACATAGTGAAACCATGGAAGGGGAATTAAAATCTCTGTGGGTTCTTAACTGGGACAACATTTTTTACACTGATAGCTGAAACTAAAAAGTCTCAGGAGAAGGAAATGAAAGTCTCTATAAAAGAAACTTTCCTGAAAGTCAAAAATCTTTTCTAAAGAGATTTTAAAATTTAGAACAGAAGCCAGGACTGACAGGAGG
>CM053766.1:21017291-21039925 GCA_028658305.1 Pachyuromys duprasi | reverse complement strand
ATTAGGACAGATATACCTGCATCTGTTCATGACATGCATGCTCACAGAAGGCTTAAAGTTCAGAAGGGTGTAAAGTGTAGGCAAAGCATGGTGGCATGAGAGGTGTGGTCTATAACATTGACCATGGAGTGAAGAAAGAGTAATGTTGATGTTCACTTGGTTACCTCCTTTACCATTTTTTTGTTAAGGCCAAGATCCAGCCACATTCAGTATGGAATTTCTACAGTCATTTAGGACCGCATGCTGCACATATACTCAAATGCATGACTTGTTAAGTACCCTAGATATTTCTTTTTTTCATATATATAATTGAATATATAACCTATATATGTAAATATATATAAATAAATTCAGATATATGAACATATTTCCTAAGATATATATTAAATTAAACTTTAAATTTAAATTATTTTGATCATATTTTCCTTTCCCTTTTTTGTCTACATGTGTTTCTCCTCCCTACACACACAATTTTAAGTTCTTTCTCAAAAATAAAACCCCAAATATAACCCCATAAGCAAACCTAACACAATGAGAAAACCTATAAAACAAAATACATCAAAAAAAATAAACCAATCAACCAAACAATCAAAATAAATATACCAAAACCAAACTGTAACAACAGCAAAAACCTGTTGAATTCGTTATTTGTTGGTCAACTAGTCCTGTGCATGAACCCTCTCTTGGAGTAGTTGATAAAAATGGTATCATTCATTTATTGTCACGTAAATTTAAGAGTATATTAGTATACTAACAGAAATTTGGGGAATGATTGTAATTCAAAGTTTATATTACGCTTTTAAATATTTTCATTATTTTTATTTATATTTTCTTAATAATGCCAGTAGATTTTCTAATTGACATTTTTTTGACCAATGAATCCAATTTTTCTATCATGTCTACAATGCCTGTGATTCTCTCTTCTAAATCTTTTATTCTGTTGGTGAGTCTAGCCTCTGAGATTTCTGGTAGATTTCCTAAATTTTTCCCTTACCGCTTTCCTTTAGTTTGGGTTTTCTTTATTGAATATTTTCCAGTTTCAACACTTGGACAGTTTTATTTATATCCTTTCACTGTGTTTTCACATATTTCTTTAAGGTATTTATTTATTTCCTCTTTACAGACCTCTGTTACATTTATAAAGTATCTCTTAAGGTAATTCATTTCTGCTTCAAATATGTTGGAATTCTCAGGACCTGCTGGATTGTAGTGAAGACATATTATCCTATCTGTTATTGATTGTGTTTTAATGCTGATCTCTAGTCATCTCAGTTTGGGAAGTTTGTAATTCTGCGTGCTGATATTTGGTCTTATCTTCATTGGTTTTGTGTTTTCTTCCTTGGTTTCTGTATACTCTCACGTTCTTAGGAGAGTGTGGTGCGTGTGTGTTTTCAGTAGAAAAATCTTCTGGGTCCTTGATAGGTTTGACCACTGGGGACTTTAGGTCAAATGTGTTTCTGGCTGTTGGAAGCTGACACTTAAGAACTGGGAAGGACTGGGGCAGTGGAGAGAATTTTCAAAAGGAGAGAAATCTTGGAATTCAACCATGATCTTATTAATTAGTCCATTGGGGATGATGGCAGAGGAGAAGGTTTTCTAGGGAGCTGAGGATGAGACTGATAAGTTGTACTCAGAGGAATGGAGAGGGAGGTGAAGATATGCAGTTAGGCTACTCCTGGCAGAAGTTGCCTGTGGGTTCCCAGGGAGTACCTGCTGACTTTGGAGGCTGGAATAAGCAAAGAGTTGAGGGGAGACAGGAGCTGTGATATGGGGCATCAGCTGGAGATAGGAGCAGGTTGGGAGGGGAGGCCACAGTAAATGTCTATTGCAGAGCTGTGCATGAGTCAGGGAAATTTTATTTGGAGGTGAAAAAGAGGTAAAGGCCTGTAGTTAGGCTACCCCATTCCCTGGCAAGAATGCCTCTAGGTATTTCTTAGTACAATTAAGCTGAAAATCATGATCAGTTATCAGAGACACAATACAGTTTTATTCATCCATAAAAAAGACTAAGATTATGGTTTTTACAGGAAAATATGTGTAACTGTGGACTATCATATTAAACAAAGCAACCCAGGTGCACCCAAATAAGTGTTATAATTTCTCTCATGTGTACAACCTATAACACAGACACTCACAAGCACTCATACTATGGAAATGAAGCTTCATTGCAAACAGGAAAAGGAACTAGTGACAATGAGGAGAGTGGACATCAGAGGTTAATGGCAGTTAAATATAGTCAAAGTACATGGTAAACTTAAATAAAAATGTTGTAAAGCCTATCATCTTGTACAGTAAATGCACAATAAAAATGATATAAAGGGAAATGGTTCAGAGGTAGGGACATGTTCATTATCTTGATCTGGCCATGGGTTCCTGGCTGTCAGTTGTGTCAGAAACAACACCCTTTAATTCTACGGATAAGGACACACACACACACACATACACACACACACACACAGTGAGTACGTGGTATATGTGCACGCATGTGTGCAGGGATCCCAGAAAAAAGAGGAGCATCTCTTCTCTCCACGTAGTGTCACCTTAGTTTATGAGCTGTTGTTCTCTCAAGTTGTTGTTAGGCAATCATGTCTATGATAGAGGCTTTAGGAAGGCATCACCAGCTGTTGCTTTTGATCTTTTGAACTACAAAAGTAAAGGGAACAACAAGTTTGCACAGTATTTTATTTGTGTGAACATCATAGAAAATAGGAAGTTCACTCATCCACTTGTTTTGTCCTTTGGACCAGTAGCATATTTTCATCAGTGTTACACAACGTGGTTATTTCCTGTTATGACTTATAAAGGATGAGATAGACCCGTGTTAGATAGGCGATTTTATTTTTATCTGCAATTTTATATTTCTTTTAGTTGTTTAATAATAAATTAAATATACAGAGTAAGAAAACAGTCTATCATGGGTTAAAATGTATATGTAAATAATTACACTTATTTTTAAGTTAAAACCATAATTTCAATGTTAGTTATAAGTTATCACTTCTATCATATGTGCAGAAACAAAACACACACATAAATATATATAAATAAGAAATAAAGTAATTGTAGCATGGTGGGATATTTTACAATAAAGTGCTTATTTAGGGATAATTATCAGATCAAATAAAATAGTAATCATCTCAAGAATATAACATTGGGAGAATAATTAAGTTGCTTTACAACTAATCATTTTAGTTCTAGACAACCATAGATATATTTATCCAATAATTTAAAAAATTCTGCTTCTTGTGATATTGACAAATTTTGTAGATGTTGAATTACTTATAAATGAAAGCCAAGTTTGAACTCCCCCATTTTTATTTGAGTTGATAGATGATTCTAAGAATAATCCAAATGAAATACATCCTTAATGGTTCAATTGTTTTTCTCCTGATTCTGTCTCTCTGTGTGATTTTTGTGTGACTTGCACAGCTTTCCCTGTATGTTTATTTTGGGACAGATAGGCCAACAAAAATTATATATTTTTTCTGTGCTTTGAGCTCTCAGCAATTATAACCATTCAAAAACTAAAGTGAGCCAAATAAGATGAAACTAAAAAAATGCAGGCAATGAAGAGGCAGCATAGAAAAAATATAATTTTGTTACAAAAATGTTGTTAATTCAACTTACCAAATGAAAATAATTGTGAAATAAACATCAAAATCTGAAAGTAATTTGATAAAGGTTTCTTAACTGTGAAATAGTGGACTATGAAAATACCTTTGAGGACCACAAAGACCTAGAACTGTGCATTGTGAAACACTTACATAGAGCTCCAAGTGTCTGCAAGGTCATGTGCAGCACTTAAAAGGTGCACATCCAATCCATCTCCAATTGAAGCATATACTTAGAACATCACAGTTACGAAAGAAAATGATTCAGACATTTTAGTGTGGGAACTGTAGTCAGAAAACAGACCAGCATTACTAAAGTAACTTGAAAATAGAGAGACCAGCATTACTAATGTAGCTTGAAAGTAACTGAACAGTGAAATTACTAAAAGAACTTACACTACTATGTTATAGATGAGAAAACTGAGTGCAAACGATTGATTGAACCCTTGTTTGAGATAACCAAAGTTTTATATGCTGAGACTTTTCATAAAATCAGAGAAAATGGTATCTGGATGTTTTCAATGGGTGCTGCTGTACCAGCATGTGCAAAAAGCATAAACTGCATTTTTTGGTTTCCCTTGACTTTGGATTTTGAAGCAACATACTACCTACTACCTGTTATGGTTGTTAGCTTGGTGTTTTTGTAGGGTTCCTCATACTGGGAACGGGTATGTTCCCCACTTTTTCTCATGGTCTTGGAACTCTTTTTCTCCTATTAGGTTGTCTTGTCCTACATAGTAACAGTTTCATAGTAATAGAACAAAGAAAAACATGAATCAAGACACTTCAAAAGCATGTTACAGTAACGGGGGAATCTCTACTACGGGTCTAATAACGCTAGCTGATGACATTCTTTGATTGAGTACAGGTTGTTAGATGATACAATTAGGTGTGAAATAAATGACTAGTAATAGGCTAAAGATAGCTTCGATAATTTGGCTGTGTATCTGCAACTCTCCAACTCCCAATAATTACAATAGTTCTATTCAATTAATCTTGTAGAATTTTTAAGATAGCTATGGACATTTTTTTCTAGGAACTTCTGTTCACTTTGGGAAAATAACATCCTGATTACTTACAATATTTGTCTTCGTTATTTTATTCATGCTATTTATGAATTCGCTTACTAATCCAGGCTCAGAAAGCTAAAAATCTATGATGCCACTTAATTAACAGCACACACTGTATCTCATGAGAGAAGAATTTGTACTGGAGAACATAAAAGGAAACATGAATAAGAAAAACTAAGTCAAGGATAATACTGACTAATAGTAGCTTAGAAATTGCCTGTTTAAATAGTCAAATTTTCAAAATTAAAAGACACCAGCTACGTTTAGCTATTAGTTACTAAAACATGTCTGCAGACAGTTAACACTGTATACTTTCTATAACCTATAAGAATGAACATTTAAAAATTAAGCTAGCCAGGGACTGACACTCTCTACCAAATCCACCTTGCAGTGTCAATTACAACATGCTACAGTGGCTTTTTCCTGGGATAAAAATGACTGACTTGGCTTTTTTTATTTTCAGAAAATCATAAATGCTTTCTAAAACCATGCATGGTACATTAAACAAATGCAAAATGCCACCTGTGCAAGGCCACCTGCCAGATTGCATCATGTGCCATCTCAATTGTAATTGTTTTAGCATTCTGATTTCTATAAATTCACTAAAGGAAAAGTCTTAAGCTCTACAGAACAGAATTACGCATAAGGCCCTGTGGTCTTTCTCTCCTCTATATCAGTATATCTATTGTTGTCTTTGTTCAGCTCATGTCTAGGCAGCCATGTTGGTGAGACTTTATGGATGTAGCCTCTGACATTTCTGGAGCTCTAAGCAACTAACGAATACTGATACTGGGAGAATTATTCTCCCATAGAGAAGAACAAAGCAATTGGCTATTCAATAACTAATGATCAGCTTTGAAAACATACCTGTAAGTAACATTATACAGATTATACAAGGTATATTTTGGAATCCACAAACACATACACACACACACACACACACACACACACACACATTTGTAACAATTAATGAAAAAGAATGGCTCTGAATTTGAAAGAGAGGAATAGTTAATATGAAAGAGCTTAGAATGCGGAAAGAGAAAGAGGAAATGATGTAATTATAATCTCGAAAAGAAAAAGGAACAGTAAAAGAGGAAGAAAACAGGTAGAATCAAGTCTGTTTGATTTTGATTTTTTTTAAAGTTAATGTTCTAGTTTTATTTCGGTTCCTGTCATAAATATCCCGAGGGGGGGGAAAAAAAAACTTTGATGAGAAAAAGGGATTATTTATCTTACAGTTCCAAGTAACAGTTCATTATTGTGAAAAGTCAGGGCAGGGACTTTAAATATCACATTCACAATTAAGAACAGAGAAAGAATAGTCATATGAATCCTCATTTGCTTGCTGCTTAGTAGTTAGCTAACCCTGACTATTCTAACATAGTCTGGAGCTTGAAACCAAGGGATGGTGTCACTCATAATTGGCTTTATCTTCCTATAGCAATTCCAGTTTTGCCCACAGATATGCCTATAGACCAATCTGATCTATATGCATTTCCTCAATTTAAACTCTCTTCCCAGGTATTTGATTTTGATTTTTTAATAGGACTTAAACATTTAAGAATAGAGCGTTATATTGGTTTAAAAAGATTCAAACAGTGCTGAACACTTAAAATGTAAGAATTAGATCTTCATTCAGCTATGGTTTTGAGATGTTTATAATTTGAAATATTTTATCAAGAGAGTAAGTGTAAGTATTTTTCTTTAAACTCATATTGAAACATGCAAACGTGGAATTATTGTGCATGTATTCTAAGACTATCATTTCAGCTAATGGTGGATCATAGCCTTTGGGGACCACAAGGGGGCAGAAGAGGGAAAACAATTCTCTAAATCACGCTATGTCTCATAACATGATTTTAATACTTTCATTTACTTTCTAGGAATAATAAACTTTTTCAAGACTCTGCTAAAAGTTTTGACTATAGTTATCTAACAGTAGAAAAGGTAAAAAATAAAAAAAATTAAAAAATCCAAACTGCTGATTTCCATTGTATTAATACAGAATACATGACTGTGTTCAGCACATTCTACTAAAGAGGGGGAGAAGAGGGGGTGCATTTCAGTCTAGTAAAAAAAATAAACAAATAAATAAATAGGATTAGTATAGTATATAATACGGTCAATACTGCAGCATAATGAAGGAAACTAAAATAAAGTAAATGAAAGCCTCTAGGAAATAACTCAGAAGAATGATTAAGGCTAGACGCTGTTCTAAGCATTAAGGACTATGCGAAAACCCACTGAATATCTGTGCTCATAGGGTCTTGGATTAGGTATGTTTTAGTTTTCTTTTTGTTTTGTTTCATTTTGCTCCAAACCTCCTCCCCCCAAAAGAAAGAAATGTTTACTTGAGATAAAAAAACATAAAACCATTGTATTCTCACAAAAAGTGGTTTATTATTCATTGTGATATGCTACTTAAAAAATACCCACCAATTTAAAAAATGAACATGAGTCATGGCTTTCTAAGGTAGGCACATACCTGCCCCTTAGTGAGTCTTTAGAAAACTTTTGAACAGAGGCAGTCAGAGAATGTGGCCCGGGTCCAGTGGACAAGCGCTCACTGGTCTTCTGGACATGAAGTTTACATTCTGTAGAAGCCAAACTTCGACAAATTTAACTCTAACAAAAGCTTCTTTTTCTTTTAGTCAACTTTAAACAGTGTAAGATGAAGGTGGTGCAGGGTAAGACACAGTTACTGTATGGGATAATCCTCCACAAAAGGACAATGGAGGTAACCCAGAGGGAAAATTGTGGGTATTTCAGTCAGTTTGGACCTCATGCTCTCTAAGAAACATGCACCAATTGTCACTAACTGTGAAACTTGCTAACCCAATACCTTGTCATTCACTTGGTTAACATTTCTGACTCCTGTGTTCTCTACCATGTGGGGATGATTTGAACTTATCCCTGTGGGTCCTCACCTGTCCTACAGGCTTGCCTTCTCTGTAGAAGATACTCAAAAAAGTCTTTTATTACCTCAGAGGGAGGGGGAACAGGGTCCAACATGTGCAGGTGAGCTTCTTGTGTGTTTTGTTTTAAGCTATTTGCAGAAAGCTCACTCTGGCTTGCATAAGAACATGTAGGACAGGGGTGTGTCATCAGATGCTTGGCAAAACTTAGCATCTCAAAACTATTAACTCCTCCCATAGGAGGACATGTTGTGAAGTATGACAAATTGACACGCAGAAAAATAAGTGAAACCAATCTGCTAGTGGCTCTTCACATAAAAAGACAAAAAGGACATATGTTTTGTCGTCTCATACAACAAAGCCTGGCTCTGTACCCTAGTATTACACCAATTTTATTCGCTGGAAGTTTTCTCTTTTTTTTCTTCAAGTGAACTTCACAGCAGCATTTAGCCTTCCTAGGAAATGTCCAGAATCTTTTTTTTTTTTTAGTTTTTTTCTCATATTCATTTATTTATTTATTTATTTATTTATTTATTTATTTATTTATTTATTTATATTTATGGTTTATTAACTTTGTATCCCCGGTTTAGTAGTATGTACACTTCCTTTTTCTTTGCGGGAATCTAAAAAACTTCAGAGTTACAGAGATTGGGATGAAAAATAACACTTTAAAAACCATTTTAGAAAATTAATTGCAGAAGATGGCTTTTGGCAGAACAGCAGATATCCAAGTTAAAAATAGATGGGTCTTGTCTGTGGTTTTGTGGTTTAGAATCTTTAAAAAATTTCAACTGTGTAGAATTTAAGTCTGGTTGCTTTTACTGTTTTTGTTGTTGTTGTTGTTAATGTGCAAGTTCTTTATAATATAGGCTTTATAATCCTTATTATAAATATCTTGCAATAAATAATGACCTTAAAATTAACCAGACCCCATATCTATAATAAAGTTTTAATACATTTTAAAAATTAAAAAGAATGTTTTTCATATCCTTGTATATGAACTATAGTCGTACTTCTTAGCGGAGGCAGGCAGAGGTACAAGTCCCTAGTAGTCAGGCTTCTTAGTGCCTAAGTTTTTAGTGCTTTGGCAACACTTAAAGAGATGTGCTCATGAGGACCTCCCCAAAGATACTCTTACAATGTATTTTCTGACTTTTCTATTATGTAATATCTAAAAAGGAAAAACAACAACAATAAAACTTATGTTAGTTCTAAAAGGCACCTCTGTATCCAAGTCTGGTTACCACAACACACAGATAAAGCCAGAGAGGCAAGTGAGGGCCCCACACATGTAACCTGTGAATCTCAGGTTAGTCTTGGGGATTGGCTGTGGTGCAGGTGGGTGAGACTCATGGAAATTCACCAGTCTTTACTAGCACACAGGATGTGCAATCAGGCTAATCCTGGAATTTAGATATGGCATGAATGGGCTAGGGTCCAGCAGTCTCAGTAGGCTTGGCTGGTGAATAGGATATGTAACCAGGGGCAAGCAGAGTAAGCATTATGGACCAATATGAAAGGTGCATCATCAGAGCCAATCCTGTAGATTGGGAATAATGAATAGTGATCTTACCATTCTATGGCTGATGTGTAGGATGTGCAACTTTGTCTAGGCCTGAATGATGAGTATGGTACAGATAGGCTAGGGTCAGGCAGACTTCTATTTTTATTTGTTTGTACTTCTCTTGGGATTTGATTCCTGTCCTCTTTACATATGCTGAGGTTTTGTTCATGTTCTTTTAAAACTGCTCATATCCTCTGGTTATGTTTATGATTGCTCTTTTTAAAACTCTGTGTCCTGGGGTTCAATTAGATAATTTTCCATGGAGAACATTTCTGCAAGACTGAATTGGGGGGAAGTGGGGTAATAGTGATGCCACACCGTTTTAGCCTTTCATTTTACTTTTGGTTTTGTCAGTTGGTCTGTGCTTTTGGACTTTTTGATTGTGTGTCTGACAGGAGATACTATCCTGCCTTGGTTGAGGGAAAGCTTGGCTCTGTTTAGGCTGCTGCTCAGTCATGGTTGCTTTCAGATGAACTGCTAATATGTCAAACCTTCAGATGTTTGGTGTTGATTTTTCATAGGAGTGATAGATATGGCTCCAACTCAATAGTAACCAAGAAAGGGTACAGATGTGAGACTCCTGGCTGGGTCTGCCTAGCCTAGTGCAGACGCTGTGCTACATGCATATTGTGTCACAGTTTCCTTACAGAAAACCTTCCATTAAGACACAGGATGTTAAAGGGGAGGTTGACATTATATTTCAAGAGAAGATGTATGCTGGGTGGTGAAACAACAGAATGTTCTAAGGGTAAATAAAGCATCCAATCCTGAAAAGAAACCCTCAGAGCTCAGGAACTCAATGGCTTCAAAAGTCCCTGAAACTTATAAGATTCATTAGATTTCTTCCTCCCGAACATGTATAAGCAATAAGGAGTGTTGAGAGTCACTTTCACACAAGCTGGGTTGTCTGAAAGAAGTTGAGACCAGTAGATCAGGCTGGAAGAGACAGAGATGGGATGAGCTTCCTGGAACATGGAAAGAATCTTTTGCATGATGTGGTGCCTGCAGATTGTACACTGAGCTTCCGGTTTTCCAGCTTCCCTCCATTGTCACCCATGCTGGGGTAGACTTAGGTGATGCAAATGCCTTTGAGTCATTTTTACTCCTGTAAGTAACTCTCATCTACGTTCCTGTAAGTAGATCTAAACAACTTGTTGTTTCACCAAGTTGAATTTCAGTGTGTCCATATATTGGCCTGTCTTTGGTTCCCTATCGAGAGAGATATTTGCTCACCTCTCCCCAGGCATTGTGTTACATACCACCTAGCTAGAACTAGAAGTGTGAAGATTTCATTGGTGATCAGGGATACTCATTTCTCTGTACCACAAGCTGTATGGCCTGAGCTAGTTTTTCTAGGAGTCTGAGAACATGGAAGTAGATGGAAGTAGATGGAAGTCTGGGGCACTCACCAGGCTGGCCTCACGGAGGCCACTCACGGAGGCTGGAGAAGGTGGCCCTCTGTGAATTCAAGGCAGCCTGATCTACAAAGCAAATCCAGGACAGCCAAGGCTATGTAGAGAAACTGTCTCAGAAAAATGATAGAAATAAAGGAAGGAAGAAGGAAAGAAGGAGGAACGAAGGACAAAGAAACAACCAACCAACCAACCAAAGAAACAAAGAAACGGAAAAGGAAAGAAATCAAAAGATATAAATAAAATGTGATCAAATTCAAAACAAAATTTTATTGAATATTTTCCAAACTTGATAAAAAATCTATGAAGAAAATCAAATGAAATTATGCAAAATGGTAAAAAAGTGAATGCTTTCTGTTAAGATTGAATAAAATATAAAAATATGTGTCACTATTTCCAGTCAATAGTACACTAAGGATCCTACTCTATATATCATGATGACAGTAATATAAAGGGCTCTGAAATAGAAAAAAGAAAGTTAAATTTTCCCAATAGGATATGATCATTTGTTCAAAAAAAAATCTCCAGCGATGGCTATCTTCAATTTGTTTAACAATCCTGAAGTGTTTCACTTAGTGGAAAACAGCTGAATCACTGTATAGTCATACACAGGAAAAATGCTTCACAGGATTCACAGGATTAACTGAAGTGGAAAGAGGTGTTTTTTTGTTTTTTGTTTGTTGGTTGGTTTTTAATAATTCATCTTAAAAGTCTGAGTTTGTTCTTCATCTCTCCAGTCAAGTAAATGTTCAATCCGACACTAGATATCCCACAGCCTATGCAGACAGTGTTAAACATCACAAATACTTTGGAGAGAAGTGATTGAGTTAAACCACAGATGGGCATTTCTGTTTAATACTTCATAGTAGTCCACTCCTGCAACTGTTTAAAATTGTTATTGTTAAGTTCATTATTGCAAACATGTGTCCCACTTAATTGCGCCTTTGTGAAGAGTCACTGAGAGAAATGGTCCTACTATTGTGAATGTTGTCAGCACTACAGCATGAATGCATATTAAAAATCATAATCCACAGAAAAAAATCTCAAGCAGTATTAATAGCGAATAATGTTCTGGAATGTCATTCTATACGCAAATATAAATTATCTTTTACGTGTTGTTATTAGATGCAAATTATGGTTTTCCTGGTTTTTCAGTGATCATACACACACACAAACACACACACACAGACATATAGTCTGTTTACTAATTGCCTAGCAACATAATAAGGCTGTTGGGTTATTTTATAGCTTGTAGATAAGCACCATTTTATTTGCAAAGTTCTTCCTTGTATATCTACAAAGTATAATTTTCCTGTTCATCTTACAGAAATTCAAAGTGAGCAGTGAAATGTGCACTGAGGAAATTGTGCAAATGTTTTGTGATAGAGGCTTAAACAAACCCCAAACTGGACACTGATGATTCAAAGCACATTTGTTGTGTTCCCGAACATACAAAGGGACAGAAGGAGTATTCTGAGCTTTGAGGACATGCTATATGTACCTACCTTTGCTGGAGTACCTTGGCACTTCATGTGGATCAATACTGCATCAAAATCAGCAAAAGATTTTATAACTTTAGAATTGTGTCAACTTTGAATATTTAGTAATTTAATTTAAAATTTTCTTTTTTAAAAATGTATTAATCATTTATTAATTACAGTTAATTCACTTTGTATCCCAACTATAGACCCTTCCCTCATCCCTTTCCAATCCCATCCTCCCTCTCTCTTCTCTTCCCATGTCTACATCAGTCCACTGATAGGGGAGGTCCTCCTCCCCTTCCCTCTGACACTAGCCTGTCAGGTCTCATTAGGATTTGTTGCACTGTCTTCCTCTGTGGCCTGGTAAGGGTGCTAGTCACTAAAAGGGAGGTGATCAGAGAGCCAGCGAACTAATTTTATGTCAAAGACAGTTCCTGTTCCCATTATCAGGGACCTCACTTGGAGACTGAGCTGCCATGGATACAAATATGCAGGAGTTCTAGGTTATTTCTATGCATCTTCCTTGTTTGCAGTATCAGTCTCAGAAAAGAACCCTTGGCTCAGATTTTTTTTGTTGTTGTTCTGTTCCTCTCTTGTAGACTCCTGTCTCCTCCAGGTCTTCCTATCTTCTCCTTCTTTCATAAGATTGCCTGCACTCTGCCCAAAGTTTGACTATGAATCTCAGCATCTGCTTTAATACCCTACTGGGTAGAGTCTTTCAGAGGCCCTCTGTGATAGGCTTCTGTCCTGTTCCCTGTTTTATCCCTCTTGTGATTACCATCCCATTTGCCTTTCTGAGTGAGGACTGGTCATCTAGCCCAGGGTCCTCCTCCTTGCTTAGGTTCTTTAGCTGTACAGATTTTAGTATGATTTTCCTACATCATATGTCTAATATCCATTTATAATTGAGTATATACCATGTGTGTCTTTCTGTTTCTGGGATACATCACTCAAGATGATCTTTTCTAGTTCCCACCATTTGCCTGCAAATTTCATGATTTCCTTGTTTTTAATTACTGAGTTATATTCCATTGTGTAAACGTACCACAATTTCTGTATCCATTCCTCCATTGAGGGACATTTGTTTTTTGCTTGTTTGTTTGTTTTTGTTTTTAACCAATAATATTGATTATTGTTTTGAGGGCTCTGAGACAGCTAATTCTGTTGAAAAGGAAGGGTCTTCACCAACTATGGAACACAATGGTCTGAATTTATTTTTGGCTTTGGTTTCTGTTTAAATTACAATATAAATTAATAGTTTCATCACGGTATTTAAGTAAATACTTTCTTGTCTTGGTCCTGCTCCTAAATTCCTAGTCCCATTCCCAATCTCCCCCACTGCTTCCCTTTCCTCATCAGCAGTCCTGACCAGCTTTCAGGTACATGTATTCTGTCACCCCATCCAGTCATCCTTCTGGGTACCTCTTTCTTCTTTTTATTTTCACTTGCTATTTTCAAGTCCTGTATACATATTCACTCCCACAGTAACACACACACACACACACTCACACACACACACACACACACATATATATATATATTTATATATATATAAAACCACATGTCATGTAGAATAGTCATTGTTTTTTTTTTCTGCACTTGTGGGTAACCTCGTTTAGCTTTTTCTTTTAGGATATTTTGGTATTGTTTCACTATTTCAGTTTTAATAACTTGATTGTGGTATATCATGGAGACATTTTCTATTTGGTAGTATAAATGCCTTTTGTACTGGGATATCCATCTCTTTATGTTTGGGAACATAAAGCTATAATTTCAATGCACAAATTTACTCAGCCATCAGATATCATCATGGTTAGGGTTTTTATTGATGTGATAATACATGATGATGAAAGTAACTTGAGGAAAATGATTTATTTTAACTTATAAGAACAAATACTAGAGTGGATGTGAAGAAAAGGTAACACTTATTCATTGCTACTGAGAATAAGACATTTTGAAGCCATTATAGAATTTAATATGATTTCCCTCCCCTAAAGCTGAAAATTGATCTACCACATGACGTAGATATAGGACTCTTGGGCATATACCTAGAATAATTTATACTCTACTAAAGAGATGCCTCCACTTTTACTCTTACTTATTACTCTTCTATTCACAATAGTAAGGAAACAAAAATAGCCTAAATTTCCATCAATGGAATATTGGATAATGAAAATGTGGTACATTAACACAACAGAATATTACTCAGCTTTTTAAAAAATGATATAAATTTACAGGTAACTGGATAATGCTGGAGAAACATCATTCTATGTTAAGAATCATAATCCCAAATAGACATTGAATGTTTTCTTTAATTTCTGGATATTACCTTTGAATCTACAGATATATGTTTTTGCTTTGGGATATCCATAGATGTCATGATATTACTAAGGGGCCAGAGGGAGAAGCTTTCAAGGAAGGGGCTAGCAGGCAGTGTTGTAAAGACTTAAAATAAGTTATCAAAAAGAAAGAGTTAAGATGCAGAAGGACAATAGAAGTTGAAGTAGAGAAGAAGTATTGTGAGGGATAAATATAACCTAGGATGTTTTGAAAAGTCTTATGGAAACCTATTAGTGTAATAGAAGTCTGTGTGTGCCTGTGTATACATATGTTCGCACGTGTGCGTAAAAAAGAATTTTTTCAGTTTGGTGGAATATAATTTTTTAAAATATGGCCTTGTGGTTCTCTGAGTTCTTTAATGTCTATTTTTCTTTTATTTCCTTCATTAATTAACTTATTTAATCACTTTATGGCCTGATCACATACCCCTTTCTCTTTTCCTCCCAGTCCCACCCTCACATTCTCCTTCCCACACTTCTCCTTCCCCCTTCTCCTCATAGCAGGGAACCAACATACCCTGGCACATCAAGTCACAGCAGGGCTAAGTGCTTCCTCCTCTATGAGTCCAGACAAGGCAGCCCAGCTATGAAAGCAGGATTCAAAGGCAGGCAACAGAGTCAGGGACAGCTCCCACATGTTAGTGGACCCACAGGAAAACCATGCTACACATCTGCTACATATTATGGGAAGGGGTGGGGGTAAGTCCAGCCCATGCATGCTCTTTTGCTTTGTGATTCAGTCTCTGTGAGTCCCCATGGAGTCAGGTTAACTTACTCTGGAGGTCTTCTTGTGGTGTCCTTGACTCCTCCAGCTCCCTTAATCTGTCTTCTCACTCTTCCACAGACTCTCTGAACTCTGCCTATGGTTTAGCTGTGAGTGTCTTATCTGTTTCCTTCAGCTGCTGAATGAAGACTCTCAGAAAGATTTATATGCTAAGCTCCTGTTTCAAGCACAGTAAAGTATCATTAACAGTGGCAGGAGGTGGCTCTCTCCCATGGGGTGGGTCTCAAATTGGGCCAGTCATTTGTGAGCCATTCTCTCAATCTCTCCTCCTTCTTTATTCTTATACCTCATGTAGACCAACAAGTTTTGGGTTGAAGATTTTATGGGTGGGTTCATGTCCCCTTAATTTCACTGGCTGTCCTGCCTGGTTACAGGAGGTGGCCACTTAGGTTCCATATCTCTCACTGTGAGGACTCTCAGGCGAGATCACCCCCATAGACTTCTGGGAGCCTCATTCTTCCCAGAGATGTGCCCCACCCTATTCTCCTTCCAGCCCTCTCTCCAAACTTCTACTATCCCTGCACCTGGTCCCCACCTCCATTCCCCATTCCATCTCTTACCTAGTTCCCTCACTCCATCTATTTCAGATGTCTATTCGATTTTTCCTTTTGAGTGAGAGTCAGGCATACTCCCTTGGGCCCATCTTGTTACTTAACATCTTTGGTTTCTGGGTTGTAGCATGGTTATCCTGTACTTATACTCACTGGTAATATCCTAATATCCACTCATAACTGAGTACATACCATATGTGTATTTGGGGGGTCTAGGTTGCCTCACTCACAATGATCTTTTCTAGTTCCATTTATTTGTCTGCAAATTGCACAATGTCTTTGATTTTAATAGCTGAATAGGGGGGCTGGAGAGATGGTTCAGAGATTAAGAGCATGACTGCTCTTTCAAAGGTCCTGATTTCAATTCCCAGAAACCACATAGTGGCTCAAAACCATCTATAATGAGATCTGGTGCCTTCTGCTGGTATGCAGGCAGAACACTGTATATGTAATAAAAATAAATATCAAAAAAGTTTAAAAAATAGCTGAGAAGTATTCCATTGTGTAAATGTATCACATTTCCTTTTTCCATTATTTGGTTGAAGGACATCTAAGTTGCTTCCCGAATCTGGCCATCATGAATAATGCTGTTATGAACATAGTTGAGCAAGCATCCTTGTGGTATGGTAGAGCAGCTTTTGGGATATTCCTGAGTGGTATACTTGGGAGGCATAACTACAATATTGAGATAGAAAGTATTCCTATTTTTCTGATAAACCACAGGATTGATTTCCAAAGTTATTGTACAAGTTTGCACTCCCACCAGCAATGGATGAGTGTTTATCTTGTTCCTCATCTCCAGTATGTACTGTCTCTTGAGTTTTTGATCTTAGCCATTCTGATGGGTATAAGATGGAATCTCAGAGTTTGGAAATTGATTTGCATTTTTGATTGCATTCTCATGTTGATTTGCATTTTTCTCTAATGAGTAAGAATGTTGAACATTTCTTCAGTGTTTCTTAGCCAATAGAGAACCTTTTGTTGAGAATTCTCTTTATCCCATTTTTTGACTTTTTAATTTTTTATTAATTACAGTTTATTCACTTTGTATCCCAGCTTTAGCCTCCTCCCCTGCTCCCTCCCAACCCCACTCTCCCTCCCTCTTCTTCTCCTATGCCTCTTCCCCCAGTCCAATGATAGGGAGGTCCTCCTCCCCTTCCATCTGACCCTAACCTATCAGGTCTTATCAGTACTGTCTGCATTGTCTTCATCTGTGGACTGGTAAGGCTGCTTCTCCCTTAGGGCAAGGTGATCAAAGAGCCAGATCATGAGTTCATGTCAGAGGCAGTCCCTTTTCCTATTACTGGGGAACCCTCTCGGACACTGAGCTGCAATAGACTACATCTGTGCAAGAGTTCTACGTTATCTCCATGCATGGTCCTCATTTGGAGAATCAGTCTCACAAAGACCCCTGTGTCCAGATTTTTATGTTCTGTTGCTCTTCTTGTACAGCTCCTGTCCCATCCAGGTCTTTCTATTTCCTACTTCTTTCATAAGATTGTCTGCACTCTGTCCAAAGTTTGGCTCTGAGTCTCAGTATATGTTTTAATACCCTGCTGGGCAGAGTCTTAATTGCATTATTTTGTTGGTGTTAATTTTCTTGAGTTCTTGATACATTTTGCATATTAACCCTCTGTTGGATGTTGGGCTGTTAAAGATCTTTTCCCATTTTGTAGGCAGCCATTTTGTCCTATTGACTGTGTTTTGTGGCTTACAGAAGCTTTCAGTTTCGTGAGGTCCCATTTATTATTTGTTGAACTTAGTGCCTGACCTGTTGGTATTTTGTCCCGAAGTCTGTCTCCTGTACATTGAAGATTATTACTCACTTCCTCTTCTATTAAATTTAGTGTATCCTTCACTGTCTATTGTAATGTATCAATTATAAACTATAATTTTATTAATTTGTACTCCTCTGTAAGTCTTCTGTTTAATTTGTCTGAATAAAGCCTTCCATCTGAAGACTAAAGAATAAATGTTATTTTCTTCAGCAGTCTATAGAACTTTATCCAAAATTGACTGCATCTTAGTATATAAAACAAGTCTCAACAAATATAGAAAAATTGAAACCATGCCTTTCGTCTTCTCTAAACACCATAGAATAAAGCTGGTTATCAATAATAACAGAAATAAAAGAAAGCATATAACCTTTGGAAGTTAAACAACACACTACTGAACCAAAAGTGAGTAAAGGAAGAAATCAAAAAGAATATTAAAGCATTTCTAGAAGTTAAAGATATATGAAACCATAATATTCTTGATAATTTTAGTTAACTTGATACAGATAGTGTCATCTGTGAAGGAACTTCCAATATTCCCTTAAGACTGGCCTTTAGCCAAGCTTGTGGAATATTTATTTGTTTGTTTGTTTGATGACTGATGTAGAAGAATACAGCCCACTGTTGCCGGTGATATCCTTGAATAGGTTAGAGTGTACAAGAAAGCAGGCTGAACAAGGCAGGAGTAGCAAGCAACTTAGTATGTAGTTTTACTCCATGGCAGTATTACTTTAATACCAACCTCCTGGTTCCTTCCTTGAGTTCCTATCTTGGCTTTCTCTGATAATGGAATGCAACCAGTAAGCAAAACAAACACCTTCCTCCCAAAGTTCAGTTTGTCATGAAGTTTATATTGCTATGGCAACAGAAACCTAAATAGGACATACAACAAATCAAAATCTATGTAACTCAATAAAGGTAGTCACAGGAGGAAAGTTTGTAACACTGTATGTCTACATTGAAAAGAAATGAGACATTTCAAATGATTAACTTATGGTTCATCTGAAGGGATTCTAAAAATAAATTATACACCCCAAATTAAATGTGAAGTGACAATCAAAATTAGGTTTGAAATTAATGAAATCGAAATAAAAATGCACAAAGAGTAGATGAAACCATGGATTTTATAGTGATAAAAAATTTATTAGGTGTACTGCCTGGTTCTCATTACCTCACTCAGTTTTCTGTATCTGGGAACATCTTTTTCTTCCCTGTCTTTCAACAGAAGCATTTGTTTTGTTTGTTTGTTCATTTGTTTTGTTTGTTTGTGAGACAGTTTCTCCATGTAGCCTGGCTGTCTTGCACTACCATTGTAGACCAGGCTGGCCTCAACTCACAGAGTTCTGCCTGCTCCTATAAGGGCTTGGATCACAGGCACACACCACTGCACCAACGAAAATCACTGTTTTCTAAGCACAATCTTTTGTTTGTTTTCCAGCATCATTTGATTTGCTTGTCCTTTGTTTTTGTAAAACTTCCATCTTATTATAAATACAACATTTTATTTTATTCTATTTATGTTTTGCCATCACATTGTCTTTTGCTGAGAAACCATGAAACATATTTGCTGAGGAAGAAAAAATTTGTTGAGGAAAAATTGTCTGCTTGATAAAGTTTTTTTATAAACAATATTTTAATTGATAAACCACAGAAGAAAGCATATTATGAAGTACAAATCCAGGGAACATCTGCAATAATTTTATAACACATTTATATTCTTTTTATTAATTTATTTTTTAATAAAGTTTAGTTTATTCACTTCGTATCCCCATTGTAGCCCCCTCCCTCATCCCCTCCCAATCGCACCCTCCCTTATCTCTTTTTTTATTAATTACACTTTATTCATTTTGTATCCTCCCATAAGCCCCTCCCTCCTCCCCTCCCAATCCCACCTTCCCTTCCCCTTCTCCACATATGCCCCTCCCCAAGTCTACTGAGAGGGGAGGACTTCCTCTCCTTCATTCTGATCCTAGTTTATCAGCTCTCATCAGGAGTGTCTGCATTGTCTTCCTCTGTGGACTGGTAAGGCTGGTCCCCCATCTGGTGAGGTAATCAAAGAGCAGGCCAATTGGTTCACTTCAGAGGCAGTCCCTCTTCCCATTACTATGGAACCTACTTGGACACTGAACTGCCATGGGCTATATATGTGCAGGAGTTCTAGGTTTTCTCCGTGCATGGTACTTCGCTGGAGTATCAGTCTCAGGAAAGACCCCTGTGCTTAGATTTTTTGGTTCTGTTGCACTCCTTGTCAATAAAGTTTTTGACCTTCAAATATAACTGTTTACCTTTGCTGTTTGTGGTACTTTGTCTTACGCCTTGCATTTCTTTAGTTTTGTTATGATTTAGTTTTGTTATGTTATGTTATGGGTATTATTTGTTTTCTGATTCTTTTGCTTCAGGCTTACTGAGTTTTTTAGACTGTGCTTAACATTATTCATGAATCTTGGTAGAAACACTCAGATGTTTATCCAAACCGTTACAATTCTAGCATATTTCTTTTCTTTTCTTTATTTTTTTTTGACAAGGAGTGAACCCAGATTAATTTTTTTCTTGATAGGAATTTCAGCAATGGTCATAAAATATATGGTTTTCCTAAATCAGTCACTTTCAAAAGTATTTAAGTCTGAATTTAGCAAGTAGATTTAAAAATGGATTTTCATGTTTTAATAATGCCCTCCTAAGTAGAATTGTAACAGTAATTTCGGCCATTAACGCCCATTTTCCTTATTTAAGAAATATAGAAAAAAGAAAAAGGAAAAGAGAGAAATTCCTGAGTATAACCTTGTTTCACTCTGATTAAGCTCATTAATAATTTATAAACATCTCCCAGTGACAATAAAAATTCATAGCCATAGAAAACAACCAAAACCATACCCAACCCCCTTTAAGGAAAACTGGACATCGTTCTCATGGATTTCTTCTAGTTGACATTTTGGACATGCAGAAATCCTGGTATGGGGCCCAAAGAAATTTGGGGAAAATTGGTTAATTAAGCAAACAATAACATTTGTAGTCCAGTTTTTGAATGTTAAGAAATTTCAGCCTTAATAAAAGTCCTGTTTGGAAGAGTCTAAAATGCTGGACCAATTAATATTAGTAGCTTTCTTTAAAGATCTCTTGGGAGCAGGCTTTGATGAGAAACAGCAGTTGAAGCAGTTGAGGCAAGAACAAGCAGAATGCTGGAACATGCCAGATGCTGGAACAGATGTGACAATGTCTCAGCATGCTGAAGAATGAATCCGGTCTGGTTTGATCCAGCATTGTTTGTGTCCAGTTCTTTTGTTCTGCAAACATACAATTTCTCACAAGCATTATAGAGTTCTAAAATTATAAATGTATGAGCTGTGCAGGATAAAACTAAAGTATAAGCCAATTTTATCTATGCCAATTAAAAGGTTAGCATAATACATTTTGAGTATATTATAACCAAGGATTTATTGGCCAAGTATTGTTGCAGGTTTGGCTGGAGACATATTTTTATGTCTCAGTCAGTTTTAGAGGTCTTTCCATGTAAAGGTATCAGCAATATAAGTTCCCATTGTTATTGAACATACAGTCATTATCATGTTGAGATCAAAACAAGGTTGGATAGATCAAAATATCTTTTTTGGGCTCTTGGGTGCCTGTTGTATTAGGCCAAGCTGCTACTTATCTCCCATTAGAAAGACAAACTGGCTGCCTTGAGAAATAGAAAAGGCATGTTTTAAGAAAAACTTTATGTAAACTCCTTTTTAATTTAACATTTTGTACCTAGGCATTTTTTACCTGTTTAGAGGTGTAGGCCTAGGTTTTTATATATGTTGTAGCTATTTGTCCTATCCTCTTTTTTTAATACAGAATGGACAGTTATACCTTTATAGCCAAACTTTATTTAAACTCCCTCTTACCTTTAGCATTTAAGTATATCCTAGGTATCTTGTACCTAGGTTTTACATTGTTTGTGGCTATTCTTTGGCTTGCTCCTTTTTAATACAGAATGGGCAGTTATGTCTTTGTAGCCAAACTTTATATAAACTCTCTTTTACCTTTAGCACTTAAGTATAGCCTAGGCATCTTGTACCGGGGTTTTTCATTGGTTGTGGCTATTT
Organism: Pachyuromys duprasi; assembly: GCA_028658305.1. Taxonomy (NCBI): domain Eukaryota; kingdom Metazoa; phylum Chordata; class Mammalia; order Rodentia; family Muridae; genus Pachyuromys; species Pachyuromys duprasi. The sequence goes on along the minus strand of CM053766.1, from coordinate 21,018,338 downwards.
GATATATGATTTTAAAAAGAGCTGGATTTCATTTCAATAAAAACATAGCTGACAAAAAGTAAATAAAGTCTAAAAAAATAGAACACTTGATGCTAATAAATAATAACTTTAAACTGATTCTTAAGTTTTTGAGTTATGTTTGTTCTTTCTAAATTCACTTAATTAAAATATTTAAAATTCTTTTGTAAAGATTTTTTTAAACAGACATTTTTTCAAGATTTATTTCTTTATTATTTATATAGTACTCTGCCTGCATATATGCGTTCCCATCAGAAGAGGGCCCTAGATTTCATGATAGATGGCTGTGAGCCATCATGTGGTTGCTGGGAATTGAACTCAGGACCTTTGGAAGAGCAGACAGTGCTCTTAACCCCCGTGCCATCCTGAAAGCAGAAATAAACACATGGTATGTACTAACTTATACAGACCTATAGGAGAGGATGTTCATGCTGAAATCTATAAATCTAGGGAAGATAAACAAGAAGGAAGACCCAGGTTGGGACGATCAATCCTCACTTAGACTGACAAATGGGATGGACATTGAATGTAGGAGAAAAGAAGCAACAGGACAGGAGCCTACCACAGAGGGGCTCTGAAAGACTCTGCAAAGCAATGTATCAAAGCAGATATTAAGGAGGAGATCCAAGATGGCTGCCATGAGAGGACACTGTGCCTGAGGAGTAGGACAGCAGTAACAATGCAGCAACCAGGAGACTGAACTCTGGGACCTAAAACACCAGCATTTGTGATTGTCAGGTGAGCGGCACTCCTACGGTGAGGAAATCAAGTGGGGAAATCCTAGGGACACCCAGTTATTCCCCAGAAAAAACTCAGGGTGACCGGCGCACAACCCTGATCTGAATGAGTAGCCACACTGGGCAGCAACAGCCACCACACCAGACTGGGTCACACAGTCTCCAGGCCAGAATGAGAAGGCCCCGGGTACCTTCCTACCCACCTGTATATGGTGGGCAAAGACCACTTGGCTCTTCTGGCAACCACGTCAGTCCCTGTGTGTGTCCACAGGCCAGACTGAGAAGGCCCAGA
>CM053766.1:20992998-21016791 GCA_028658305.1 Pachyuromys duprasi | reverse complement strand
CCTTGTATGACACACACACATGGGTAACAGAAATGTGTCATGCACACACCTACATGATCAAAGACATGTGCATCACCAACAGAAACCACTATGTTCTCAACATCTGTGCACATGAAAACTATTCTGTCAGAAACTAAATATTTTAGAAACACAAAATTGATGATGGTGAATACGGGACAAAATGGATTTGCCCGTACTGGGCACCTGGTGACCAGGACTGCCTGCTTATCTGGAAAAGTGGATATTGCTGCCATCTGTGATCCCTTAATGGACCTGAACTACATGACCTAAATGTTACCAAATAACTCTACCCATGGCAAGTTCAATGGCACAGTCAAGGCTGAGAAGAGGAAGCTTGTTCCTGTTCAATGGGAAGGCCATCACCAACTTCTAGGAGGGAGATCCCGCTAACATCAAATGGGGCAATGCTGGTGCTGAGTATGATGTGGAGTCTACTGGTGTCCTCACCACTATGGAGAAGGCCACAGGCCCACTTGAAGGATCAGGCCAAAAGGTTGACATCTCTGCCTCTTAATCTGATGCCTCTTTGTCTGTGATGGGTGTGAACAACAAGAAGAATGACAACTCACCCAAGATTGTCAGCAATGTTTTCTGTACCACCAACTGCTTAGCCCCACTGGCCAAGGTCATTGATGACAACTTTGGTATTGTGGAAGGAATAGTGGCCACAGTCCATATCATCACTGCCACCCTGTGTACTATGGAAAACTCCTCTGGAAAGCTGTGCTGTGATGTCTATGGGGGTACTCAGAACATCATCCATTTATCCGCTGTTGCTGCCAAAGCAGTGGGCAAGGTCATAATGGGAAGCTCACTAGCATGGCTTTCCATATTCCTACCTCCAGTGTGTCTGTTCCTTGCCCTAACCTCTTTTCCCCACTTGATTCTATTCTTAATTCATAAAAGTGGCAGAATATGTTAGAACCCTCTCCCCTGCCTTTCCATTTCTACAAAATATCTGATAAGAAAGTTCCTGCTTTCTTTGTGTACATGATTCGTCTCACCATTAAAAAAAAAGTTCACGTAACCAACAGAAAATACTATACTGTGGTTCTTTCATTAGTCACAAATTAGAGGAAGACATGCAGCCAGTCCTGATGAGACCTGATAGCCCAGGATCAGAAGGAAGGAGAGAAGGACCTCCCCTATCACTGGACTTGAGGAGGGACATGGTGGAGAAGGGGGAGGGAGAGTGTGATTGGGAGGGGAGGAGGGAGGGAGCTACAGGGGAACACAAAGTGAATAAACTGTAATTAATAAAAATTAAAAATTAAAAATTTTTAAAAATTGCCAAAACAAAAGGTTTGAGTAACCAACAGAAAATATCATGAAAATTCATTAGTCACAAATTTAAATACCAAAAAATTAACTGTATATAGCATTTTTAAATCAGCCCCTAACCGATTCCTTTAACATGTGACCCTATAAGCCTAGAGTAAGAGTGTAAAGGTTATGCTAAAAACAACTAGTGAACATTAAGCCAGTCATTCATTTTTTAGACGCTGATATTTTGTGAATTTTTAAACAAAATTTTAGACATGATAAAACAACTAAAGCCACAGTAAGTGGTTCAAGGATATCCAGACTCACCAGGAGTGAAAGTGAAAATCAAGATCTTCTTCTTTTTTCTCTTCCTCCCCTCCTCTTCCTCCTCCTTCTTATTCTTCATCCTCCTGCTCCTCTTCCTCCTATTCTTCTTCTTGTTACCACAGTTTCAAAGAAAATGTTTCATTTGATACATATTGAGAGGGTTGTATTTAACTGATAAAGATCCCTGGAACACTACACTGACTATGAGATAATAGAACAGGTTTGCTTTCTAGAAACTGGACATACCACCTACCATCTTCTATTGTATATCCTGATCTCTACAAAACCAGTGATAAAAGAACCATCTTGCAGTTCTTCAAATTCTTAGCTTGATTCAATCCTTTGGAGTTGTTATGAATATTTCCCTTTAAGGATTTAGAAATTTTTTTTGGTATGAATAATTGTCTTCCCCTTTCCTGGCTTGTGATTCAGTGAAAATGAGTGTGACCCTTAGGTTAGCTGCCTTCCTACACAGACTGTTTTTGTAATGAAAGAATGTATCTTGTAAGCATGCCCAGAGTCTTTGCTAATAGGACCTTCCCATAAACACTTCAGTGTTTTAACTTTGCCCCTTGTTTATGTGAAAAGTTCTGGTTTTTCAGGAGAACATCTAATTAAATTAAATTTGATAAAAAGTTTTGTAAACAACTGTTAACTTTATTATTCTAAATTTAATTTTTAATTAATTTTTTATTTTTTGTATTAATTCCAGTTTATTTTCTTTGTATCCTACCTGTAGCTCCCTCCTCCCCTCCCATTCCTACCCTTTCTTCCTCTTCTCCACCCATGCCCCTACCCCAGTCCACTGATAGGGGAGGTCTTCCTCCCCTTCCTTCTGATCCTAGTCTATCAGGTCTCCTCAGAGGTGGCTGCATTGTCTTCCTCTGTGGTCTGGTAAGGCTGTTCCCCACTCAGGGAGAGGTGATCAAAGAGCAGACCAATCAGTTCATGTCAGAGAGAGTCCCTGTCCCAATACTATGGAACACACTTGGACACTTAACTGCCATGGGCTACATATGTGCAGGGGTTCTAGGTTATCTCTATGAATGGCCCTTGGTTGGAATATCAGAAAATACCTTGGTCTTTGGTCCTTGGTCTCAGAAAAGACCCCTGTGCCCAGACTTTTTGGTTCTGTTGCTCTCCTGATAGTGTCTGTCCTCTCCAGGTCTTACTATCTCCCCCCTTCTTTCCTAAGATTCCCTGTACTCTGCCCAAAATTTGGTTTTGAGTCTCTGCATCTACTTTGATTACCCTGCTGGGTAGAGTCTTTCAGAGGCCCTCTGTCCTGTTTCCTGTTTTCTCCTTCTTCCAATGTCCATCCCACTTGTCTTTCTGAATGAAGATTGATCATCTTACACAGGGTCCTCCTTCTTGCTTCACTTCTTAGGTGTACAGATTTTAGTATGTTTTTCCTATACTATTTGTCTAATATCCACTTATAAGTGAGTATATATACCTTGTGTGTCTTTCTCCTTCTGGGATACCTCACTCAGGATGATCTTTTCTAGATCCCACCATTTGCCTGCAAATTTCATGATTTCTTTGTTTATTAGAGAAAATCATATAATATTGCCATGTTTATGGTAAAAGTATTTAATAGTGCTAATTTTACATTTTGACCTAGCAGGTTTTGTTTTTTTGTTTGTTTTGTTTTGTTTTTTGGTGTTTCTTTGTTTTGTTTTGTTTTTTGTTTTTTCCTGGGAGACAGAATAAAGTCAGATCAGGATGAAGAGAAAAGAAGAGACCCTGAGTTCTGGCTTAGTCCTTAATCAGCTGTGTGGCATGGGCAATGCATGTAAGGTTTGTTGAGCCTCATTTTTTTCAATTCAAAATTAAGGCACTGATAGTTTGTTCAGTACCATGTTCTTGTGAATATAAAGGGATTGGTACATGGAATATATTCCCTAAAGGTCACAGTAAACACTGGGAATCATTTTGTTGAGTTGAACTGGCATTTTGTCTCTCTTCTGTCTGTTTTTCTCTTGAATTTCCTGCTGAGTGAATCTGATTTTCCATGAATTTCTGTTGCATGCCCTGCTTATTGGACTTTCAAATACTATTTTACTCTGGAGTGAGAACATTGGGAGATTTAAGGGACAGAGTCACTAGACCATTCTGAACAAGGAAATTGACTTAGGCAAGTTTGTTTCACAGATCACACAGCTAGTAAAATGCAAATTTAGTACAAGGATTCAGTGATCTTTCTACCTTGCTGGTCTTTGTAAGGTTTTAATTAGTGTCCTTGTGCTGAAACCAACAGCATTAAATCAAAGTTATCATGTAGAAGAAAGTTTGTTTTATTGAAATTTTCTGTAATAATTAATCTTTAACAAGCAAGTACCCCATACTAGGGTAGTCAACAAAGCTGAGGTAACCCCAATCTACAGTATAATATATACACTTTTATATAGACATATATGGTCCTTGGTATTGTGACAAGTGTCTCTACTTTAAAGAGTAAAAGAAAACTGGAAATGAATCTGTGGTGAGCTTCAATAAATTGCATTGTTTCTGCAAACAAAGGAAGCAAAACCCAGATGCTTTGACCAATGAAATATTATATTATGACAGGAATCATTTCCTGAGAGATAGGTGCTCTCCCAGGCAGAGGTGAGAACATAATTTCCAGATCTGGTTCAAGGGAAAATATTTGTTATAAAAGGAATAAGAATTTAGAATAGGAACGTGGCCACATTATGCTGAATTAAGAATGCAGAGCCTATCTGCTGGGTCTGTGAGGTGACCCAGCAGTGTGACAGTGACAGCTGTCTAGATCCACAGATTGTTTTTACCTGTGCTTTGTAACCCTGAATAAGGTTTCATTGTATGGGAAGGTCAGCAGTGCCCGGTCTGTTTACTATGTCTGCCCTGTTGTTAGTGGAAGGGTCCTGAGGCAATGGGGCACTTGGGAGAAAGTCCCAGTTATCAGGTTGCAGTCCTGTGAGAAAAAAAGAGAAGTATAGACCACATTTTGGCTATTGGGAAGTAAGGCACAGAAAGAGGAAGTTCTGGGCGACTCCAGGTACCCACAAAGCGGGACTCACATTGCCCCCTCATACTGGCGGCCAAAACTTATGAAATACTCTCCCGTGACTTTTAGCTTGGAGGAGTCCATGGGTGAGATGTTTGAAATAAACCAGCCTTCCTGGCTACTCTGTTCTCTCTCTCTGAAAAATATACCCCAAAGTAATCTCTAGCCTTCTTCCTCTGTTAGCAGAACATGCCTGTGATTATTTCTCAGACCATATAATCTATGTCCTTAGTATAATCTTTATGCTTCGGTCCCAGCAACCCGGTGTTTGCTTGAATATAAAACTGAGGTAATCCTGAGAAAGGGCCAGGTGTGTTTCCTGTCTGAAATAGTCAGTCTGCCCTTCAGGGTGCTGTTCAAAGCACTGACTGACAAAAGTCTACTGCTCTCTCTTGAGATCATCATCTTAGATGGTACCTCTCGCCTTAATCCCTGGGCACATGATGTACCTTTTTTATGTCTACTGAATTTAATCACAGAAAATAAAATGAATATTATCTAAAGTTTTAGCTGCCTTTCAGCAACACACTGAACAGGGTTTATGTTCAAACTAGCTTCCAAGGATTCATTTTATAGTTTCCTCAGGGTTTCTATGAAGAAGTTCAGTTATTGTATGCTTAATTTAGAAGTCACCAAAAAAGTGTAGAAAAACAACTTCATTTACAGTATTCTCAAATACCTTGTTAAAATCATTTTCTGTTAAATGAATGATCTGTTGAATGTCTTCGCTCTTCAAGAGTTCCTCTGAATGTCTTGGAGATTTATCTTAATAAATTACCACTGCCTTTTGAATTATTAATCTTGGCTGCATGATATGCAAATAAGACTGCACTGGCCATGTCTAGCAACACAGCACTGGGTCAGAAGTTGTCTCCAACTCCTGGCTGAGTTTCTGTCAAGAGAGAGGCTGTCAGCAGAATGGTAAGGGACTCTGAAGCTTGTGCCTCCCAGACACACAAAAGAAGGGCAAGTTTCTGCTGAGGGCTTGTTTCTTTCAAAAGCTTTTTGTGAGCTAAATGCTGCCCAGGGCACTGTTCTAAAAGCAGATGTGAAGCAGCAAATGGACTACAGGGCAGTCATAGCTGACCTTCACATCTGCTTCCTATAGCACTAAAGGCATTGATTTAGTTGGCAAAAACTTAACTTATTTTGTTTGAAAAGGTCTACTGTATTTGATAATCCCTCAGCAAAAATAATTAGAATTATTTGAAGAAGGAAAATTATTTACAGACAAGGAAAATAACTAACATCACAAAAAAATAACTTACCATGTAAATTGAAAGAAAAATATACTAGGGGAAAGTTTAGATCATTCTAAAATTTAAAAGTTGTACTTCCATTTGCAAAATGAGATAGTAAGAATAAGCTTTACTAAAGAAACTGATACATTGCAGAAGTGATTGCTATTCTGCTAACCAGAATTTTCCAAACTGTATAAGCTATTCTTTATCATATTAATAGAAAATGTAACATGATACATACTACAATTTTTAATGTTTTGGTGTAATTTGTGGAATATATAAAAGTGAATTAATGAGTAGTAAATGATTTTATTTTTATATATGTAAATACATTTTCATTTAAATTGTTCAGTAATAAACGTAACTTGTTGAAATATTTTTACTATGTAACTTTCCAGGGGCAGTTAAAATTTTTATTTCTGTTAGGCTCTGTATAATGGTCAAGTATAGAAAAAAACAGCTTTTATTAGCTTACAGGTGATTTTTATTAATGTCAACTTTCTACATATTTTTACATTTAAGAAAACTAAATTTTATAAACATTTTATAGTGAAATTTCCATCATTTCAATTTAAAATGAATGCTACCAATTTTCTTATACGAGTGTATTCACTTTATATGTATCTTATTGATTCTAAAAGACTTTGTGTTTGTGGGCTAGGAACTAATGGTTTCATTTAGCTATCAATGCAGTTTTTAAAGAAAATGCTCTGTTAATGGTTCACTTCAATACGTCATAGCATGGCCATTGTCTATGAACAGGACAGCTCCTGGAAAGTACGGGAAAGGCTAGTAGTAGGTCATCAGAAATGCTCCTTGAATTTGGGCATTCAATTTTTACTTAAAGGTACACAGCTTACTTCCCTAAATTGCATAACTATGTCATAACAAAAAGATACATACATACATGTACATATATGTATATAACATATGTATATATGTACATAACCTGTTAATATCATGAATGAGAAAATGGATAAATATAAAACAAATTAAAGTAAATAAAGGAATAGATTTTTAGACATCATGAAAAGCAAATCATTTTAAATAACAAATTTTCAGTAATATTAAAGTATAAAAATAATAGGACTAAGTAGTTCAAACTTTTTCCCCTGATTTTTTTTGTTATTTTGTATTATTATAAAATTAATGTGTACTTTATCCACACAATTTTTGCTTTTATTTTTTAATTATTTCTTGTTATTTTGAGATCATATTGTATTTACATTATTTTGTCCCTTGTTTTTTTTCCCTCTAAAGCCTCCCATATAACCTAGCTTGTTCCCTTTCAAATTCATGCTCTCTTTTTGGATTAATTGTTGTTACATGGGCATGTAAACATGTTTATACCTAAATACAACCTATTCAGTTGGCACATTATTTACAAAACAAATTCCACACCTAAGGCTCAGGGAACATTGTGGGAAAGAGGGCAGAAAGATTGTAAGATCAAGAAGTTTCTTATGAAATTGTGTCTCCTAACAACTACAGAAGCTACAGCCATGAAGTTTCACCAGCAGGACTGCTGAAACTGAGCTGAATAAGGACAATAACAGTGGACATGCCTAAGGGGATAGGGAAAGCCCATGAGGTCTCAACCCTAAACAAAGAACTACAGTAAGCTAAAGAATGCTGAGTGGGAGAAATAGTCTTTCTCAGGGAAGACAATTTATCCAACATCACACAGTCAATCTTGAAATAAACACTTTTAAATTGTTTTGTTGTGATGGTAGGTGTTTGTTGGTTTGTTTGTTTGTTTTTTAAGGCAAGATTCAGTGTATGGGAAGCAAAACAAAGGTATGGATTAATAAAATTAATGAATGATTTTAGCTATTCATTTTCCTTGCTCTGGTCCTGGTTTGTCTTGTCTTTTCTTTTTTCCTAACTAAACCTACAGACTTTAGATTCTTTGGACCACTGGAAAGCAGAGTTGTACACCACTTCCACATGGCCCCTGACTTGCTGATGACAGTTACTGGCAGCCTGACTTCCAGCTGTACCTATCTTCCTGGATACATTTTCCATTCAGTTACTGGCAGCCTGACTTCCAGCTGTACCTATCTTCCTGGATACATTTTCCATTCCATTTTGTAAGCCATACAAATGACATAAAACTCTGGTACTTCCTCAGCTTAAATGGGATCTAATATCGTGAGAGAGAGAGAGGAAGAGGAAATTCAAAATGAAACAAATGAGTTCCTTATCTCAAAGAAAATTTCTATTGTCTTCATTTTCATTTGTGTGTACCAACACTTCAGTATTTTTGAAATGACATAAAGACCACAAACTGAGTCTTGAAGAACTCTAGCATTAAAGCCTAGACAAACAAGAACTAGCTTCAAAATACTTGGCAAGTGCAGAAAAGGGGAAAGAGACTGCATGTTCTAGAAGGCAAGGAGGAAAAAAATCCAGCATTAGGGCCTTTAAAGTTGCAGCAGATTAAAGCCTAATAGTTAAAAAAGTACACTGTCTAGTGAATAATGCATGTTACCTTTTCTTTAAAGGTCTATACCTTCCTTTTTATCTTTATCTCTTTAACTTTTAAAAAATTCACATGAATTATATTTACATCATTTTCTCTTCTGCCTCTCCTCCTTTGAGCTTTTTTTGTGTTCTTCCATTCCTCAAATTCTTCTGTAATTTTTAGTTACAGACATAAACACAAAAAGAGACACATACTTAGATACACAGATAGATGATACATGCATGCATCATGCATGTATACATGCAGAGATAGATGTACATACATTTGTACAACCCACTACTAAGTCCACTTACTGTTGCTTGTGTGTACACATGTTGAGATGTGATCACTTGGGAAATGAGAACCCATCATGGAGCTCGTCCCTAGAGAAAATGAATTTTCTCCTCTCTTGACAGCTGTTGATTGCCTCTAACTCTTCCTTTAAAGGTGGGTCATATGAAATTTCTCCCACTCACATTGGCATGTCAACCATTTTGTTGAGATTTGGAAAACTTTTGTGCCCTGTCTAAAGACACTATAGTGACAGCAGGCTCCTGTTTCTCTGCTTCTTAAGACTCCTGTTTCCATTCCACAATGATCTCTGATCATTAGGTTAGAGACTGTAGAGCATGGACAGTGCATGGTCACTTATTCTCTGTGTTTGGCCAGATGTGGATCTATGTTAATAGTCTTCATCTGGAAAAAATAAAAATAAAGGAACTTCTTGGATGAGGAGTGAGAACAATACTTATCTAGCTGGGCTGATGTACAGGGTCTATTTTTTTAATTTCTGAAAATTTGAAAGTTTTATATTATTAATTGTATGCATCCTTTGGTCTATTTTAAAAACCTAAATAAGCATAGATAGCTAGACAGACAAATAGAATTTCCAGGCCAACCAACCAATAAATGACACAATAAAAGTGATCTGGATTCTTAGTGCTAGGACTGGAGCCATTAATATTTGGTATATCTCTTTTTGGACACTTTTGTGATTAACAATTTCAGATTAAACTCTAATTTAATTAAACCAATTCTAGAAGTTACACAATAAAGTTTGCTTTATGCAAATATGTTTATAACCACAGGTCTCACTACCACCGTGACTGATTTTGTACCTAAATTCTATTATACACAGGTAAGATTTTACGGTGAAACATATTAGTAGATCTCATTTTGTGGATTTACTATTTCTCTAGCTTTGGAAGAAGAATTTATAAAATTTCCTTATGAACAGCCAGGTTCCCATCCCTCTATTTTCAGCAAGCAACTCCAGACCACATAGTGTCAGTTAGATATAGAAGATAACAATGAACAAAACAAATATGTAAAGATTGGTAATACAAAATTTAGTGCATGAGGAAAATGTACCCTGGAGGCACAGAGCTTACTTGGATTTGCTGGACAGACAGATAGTAGACAAAATATGTGAGGAAAGGCAGCATCTACCAGTAGAAAACAGCGCTGAAGAGATACCGAGGGGGCTGGCTGGGTGTGGCTGCTCTGTGCAGTCAGAGTACAGAAAGTGAGATGAGCTAGAGCAGAGCAGGAAGACTGAAGTGGAATGTGGATGCTGGGGTGCGGGATGAGCAATGAGAAACTGAACTTTAGTCCTTGGGAAGCTTTTAATATAGGATAGCAACATGACTTGATTTTGAGCTATATAGATTTTTTGAGATTGGCTATTTTCCTATTAGAAATAATTAGGATCTAATATTTTTTTTAAATCAGTACATTTTCCATTTACTCCAGACCTTGAAATATTCTAACTACAATATAGCTATATTGTCAGAGAATTATAATAATCACATTATTTGAAGTTATAATTAGTATTTAGAGGGTCTTACTACAATGTTTTCTTTACTTGAAGTGATGGTTAGTTTCTAAGGTCAATGTGACCTAGAATCACCTGTAAGCAGGGTCTAAATATATGACCTCAACAAGAGGTAAGTCTGTATATTATACTCTCAAGATTCACATGTTAGGACTTCATTGTAAGGAATGGCAGAGCTTCTGTGAAAGTAAAGGGTTTTGCCCTCATGAGTTGGATAGTACCCTTGTAAAAGGGGCTGAAGGGAGCTGCCATGCCCTTACGTCGTGAGAGAAGAGCATGAGTCCTCACCAAACACTAGCATTTTTGGTCTTGTACTTCCCTAACTGTGTAATGAAAAAAAAAAAAGAGTTCTATTATTTGTAGATTATCTGCTATAGGACACATTGTTATAGCAACAACAATCAAGTAAAATAGCAAGATACTAAAGTTTCTACAGTTCAGTGAAATCATTACTCAAAAATTCTACTACTACCCTACTTTATATTTTATTAGTATTTAAATGAATTGTGTGATGAGCACAATATCTGGTTATACTCTTAGCTTCCAAGCATGCATCCTCATTACTATTACAGAGATTTTCAGTATCCTGTTTTACATTTTAAGACATTATATTTTAAAGCAGAGTGACATGTTCTATGTTTAATGAAATAAAAATATTATTTTATTTTATACAACCAAATAAAAGCTATTTTAAAGAGACAACTGTATTCAATAACCCTGCTTCCCTTCCTAGGATAGAGTTCAAGTCAGTTTAACTCAGCAGAATTTTTAAGGATGTGTGGCTGACCCTGAACATACAAATGAATTAGAATCTTCTCATTACTTATTTTACTGCTTTCTCTTGATTATTTGCTGTGTATTAAGTCCTCTTTTGATTTCTACACTGGGCTCTGTGACACTTTCTTCCTGTGTCTGAAAACAATTCTTCAGGTAGAGATATGGTTCTTTCCTTATTTCCTAGACAGCTAGCCACACTTACGCCATCCCAAAATTCTCTCACAATCATATTATACTTACTAATTTATTTGTGTGTGTGCTTACTCACATGCATACAGGTGCATGCGCTCACCGGTGTGCAAGCATGTCTGTTGTGTATATGAGCAGGTGCAGATGTGGAATTCAGAGAAAAAAAATGCAGGAATTAGTTCTCTTCTTCTGACTTTTTAATTATTACTTGCTTTTATTCACATCTTTACTATAGCATCCTATGTATTTTTTTCCTGATTCTTCTCAGAAAATCATTCGTGGCCTCACATTAGTCACTCTGCTTTGTGATCACAACAGCAAAAAGAAGACAGTTTGAAGATATTCAGTGAAGCCTTTCTAAAATAATGTATTCACATGTGTATATAATGTGTGTTTGCATTCAATCTAGTAATATATATGAACATGTACATTTTTTGAGACAGGGTCTCACTATATACCCTTAAGCTTGTCTAAATCTCAGTATAGACCAGGTTCTTCTGGACTCACAGAGATCTTCTTGCCTCTGCATCTCCAGCCCTGATATTAAAGACATGTGCTACCATACATGACCAATATGTTCATTCTTCACCAACTCTCCCCAGTAAAATTTTAGGTTTTTCAGTGGCTGTTCTACAATTTGTCCTTGCTCACAATCTAATGTTTGATCTTGCCTTTCCTTTCTACTTTAGGCACAGAATAATTCATCTTGTGAAAATTGGCTGGCAGCAGAGAATACCTTGAACAAGTACTACCTCTCCACATTTTATGGAATCGAGTTCGTTTTTGGAATGTTTGGGAATGTCACAGTAGTGTTCGGCTACCTCTTCTGCCTGAAGAACTGGAACAGTAGCAATGTCTATCTCTTTAACCTTTCCATCTCTGACTTGGCTTTCCTGTGCACCCTTCCTATGCTGATAAAGAGTTATGCCAATGAGAAATGGAGCTATGGAGATATTCTCTGCATAAGCAACCGATACGTGCTCCATGCCAACCTCTACACCAGCATCCTTTTCCTCACTTTCATCAGCATCGATCGATATCTGCTTATGAAATTCCCTTTCCGAGAACACATTCTGCAAAAGAAGGAGTTTGCCATTTTAATCTCTTTCGCTGTCTGGGTCTTAGTGACTTTAGAACTTTTACCCATACTCACTTTCCTTAATTCTGTCCTAACACAAAAGGGCACCAGCTGCATCGACTATGCAAGTTCTGGAAACCCTAAATACAATCTCATTTACAGTCTGTTCCTGACTTTGCTGGGTTTCCTCATTCCTCTGTCTGTGATGTGCTTCTTTTACTACAAGATGGTAGTCTTTCTAAAGAGGAGGAGCAGGCAGCATGTGACTGCCCTGCCGCTGGAGAAGCCTCTGCGCCTGGTGGTCCTGGCGGTAGCAGTCTTCTCTGTACTTTTCACACCCTACCACATCATGCGCAATCTGAGAATCGCCTCACGCCTGGATAGCTGGCCACAGGGGTGTGCGCAGGAGGCTATCCAAACCTTGTACATCGTGACCAGGCCCCTGGCCTTTCTGAACAGTGCCATCAACCCTATATTCTACTTCCTCATGGGAGACCACTTCAGAGAGATGCTGTTTAATAAGCTCCGACAATACTTCAAATCCCTTACGTCCTTTCGGACATGAGCAACTGGATGAGGGTCTTTACTCAGCCAAAACAAGGGGCTTGGCAAATGAAGCTGTGTACCTGAGTTGTTTTTGTTGTTGTTGTTGTTGTTGTTGTTTTAATTGGTTTTTGTTGTTGTTGTTGTTGTTGTTGTTTTGAGAGAGAGGATTTCTCTGTGTAGCCTTGGCTGTCCTGGACTTGCTTTGTAGACCACACCAGCCTCAAACTCTAACAGATCCTCCTGCCTCTGCCTCCTGAGTGCTGGGATTACAGGTGCATGACCCTTCCCGGCTGTGCACCTAAACTGTAAACAAGTAGAAAACTCAAGTGCTTGAGTTCAAGCTGGGTCTTAAGGTACACCACTAACTGTTATTTTTAGAAGTTACATTCTTAAAAAGATTAAATAACAGCAACGTCTAAATAAAGCAACACAATTTAACTATAGTTTAATATAAAAGTAATTACTCTGTACTGATCATGACTTGTGAGTCACCTGTAATGCTTTTGTCCTTTTCTGTTAGATGGGCTATAGCAAAAAGAACCATAGTTTAGGTTAAAGGCTATTCAATGTTAAGCAAAGAGAATGGGTATATTTTAATTTGGTTGTCAGGAAACTCAGCCATAATTAAATTTCAGCTTAATTTTACTCAAGTATTTTTTTAAAAAACATACCAACTATGGGTTCCAGAAATTCCACCATTGCAGAACTCAAAAATGTGTTAGAAACCCAAAGCAAAATAAACACACCAAAATGAGTTCATTGTTTCTGTGATGATTGAGCCGCCTGGAATTTTGATTTCACAATCGGACGTCCAGTGCATGGAAGTATAGTAAAAAGTCCCCTTCCTTTCCATCTCCTCTAAACAGTGAGCTTTAGAACACATTGTTGGAGCTGGAGTTTAACAGTTAAGAGCACTTGCTGCTCTTGTTGAGGTTTCGGTTCAGTTCTTAGCTCCCGTACTGAGTAGCTCCCTGTAGTTCCATACATGCCCCTGTCACTCCAACTCCGGGTTGGGCTCCATGAGCACCTGGATGCACATACGAACAAGGAGGCACAAGCATGTAATGTAAATAAGTCTTTCTTTTTTTGGTGTTTTAAAACTTTATTTAGTCATTTTTATCATTTATTCACTTTATATCCCAATTATAGTTCTGTCCCTCATCTCCTCCCATTCTCAAACTCCCTCCTTTTTGCCACCTATCCACCTCCCCTAGGCCACAGAAAGGGGGAATCCCTCCTCCCCTAAAGTCTGACCCTAGCCTATCAAGCTATCAAGTCTCATCAGGACTGCCTGCATCTTTTTCCTCTGTGGCCTGACAAAGCTGCTCCACCAAGAGGGAAGTGATCAAAGAGCAGGTATAACAGACAATCCCTGTTCCCCTTACTAGGAACCCACATGAAATCTTAGCTGCCTATTAGCAGAGAGCCTAGGTCCTCTCTGTGCATAGTCCTTGGTTGGTGCATCAGTCTCTGCAGGATGCCCTGGCCCCATATTTCTTGGCTCTATTGGTGTTCTTGTGGAGCTCCTGTCCTCTCAAGGTCCTTCTATCTCCCCAGTCTTCCTTGAGACTCCCTGGGCTCTGCCCAAAGTTTGGCTATGAGTCTTAGCATCTGCTTCAATCCCCTGCTGGGTAGTAGTTCAGAAGACAGCTATGGTAGGTTCCCTTCCTGTTCCCTTTCTTCAACTGATTCTGATGGTTATTCTATTTGTTCTTCTGAATGAGAATTAAGCATCTTCCCAAGGGTATTCCTTGTTTTTTAGCTTCTTTACATTTTATACCCATCAGAACATCTAAGATCAAAACCTCAAGTGATAGCACATGCTGATGAGGATGTGGAGAAAAGGGAACACTTCTCCATTGCTGATGGGAGTGCAAACTTGTACACCCACTTTGGAAATCAATCTGGAACTTTCTCAGAAAATTGGGATAAGTGCTATCCCAAGACACAGCTATACCACTCCTGAGCATACACTGGAAAGATATTCTACCATACAACAGGACTTTTGTTCAACTATGTTCATAGCAGCTTTATTCATAATGGACAGAATCTGGAAGCAACCTAGATGTCCCTCAACTGAGGAATGGATAAGAAATTGTGGTACATTAACACAATAGAACACTACTCAGCTATTAAAAACAAGGAAATCATGAAATTTGCAGACAACTGAATGGAAATAGAAAAGATCATCCTGAGTGAGTTATCCCAGAAGCAGAAAGACACACATGGTATATACTCACTTATAAGCAGATATTAGCAATATAATATAGGATAACCACAATAAATAATTTTTAAATAAAAATATTTAATATCAGAAAGTAGCTCATAAGTGGCAAGGAACTATTAATTCCGGCGTGGGCGATGGGGACACTCCTGTTGGTTAACAAAGAGTGCCACTGGGAGACAAAGACCCTGGGTTTTTAAGGGGCAAAGCGTGGGAATTCTTGGAGGGTACAGTCTTGGCAGTTCAGGATTGGATGAGGTAGTTGTTCTTCGAAAATAATTACTTGGTTCTGGGCACCCTTAGGTCCAGTCAGTCCTGTCATAAATATCTGGGGGATATCTAATCTTTAAGTCAGTTTGGAATTTCCTGCATCTGAGGTATAGCTGCAGCTAAAGGTTGGAGAGTGATTGTCTCATGCTGTGTCTGTTCTGAGGAGTGGGGGCTATAAACTTTTGGTCAAAGGTCAGGAGCCATTCAGAAGAAAGATGGAGCTGTTTGGCCCAATTCTCAAGCAAAGTTTCTCTCACAGGCGCCAGCCCGGTGATTTCTTACCTAGTAGAGATCTCTGCTTGTTTTCTTTCTTATCTCTGCCCCAAAGATGGCAATGTCAGGAATTTTTACATTCCTCTGTTCTCTGGAGAAGCACTAGGAGGCTTTAATTAACATGGGCCTAAAACTTGAAAATATAAGCTATAAGGCAACTAAGAGAAACATAGGTTACAAAGTTCGTCTGATTCTTTCAATTTTTTTTAAATTTTGGATTTCTATTAGAAATTTATTTTTTCAGAACCTTAGCGGGAAAAACATATTAGTGATCAGAATTTCCTCACCAAATTTCATGCCAAATATTTAATCCAAATGACGACACTATACTCAAGCAGAATTTTGAGGTGTGCCAGACTGTTGTTCTCCATCCAGAAGTAGTCTGAGAAGAGGCTGTAGGCTTTTGGATGAAGAACAGAGGGACCCCGGGATCTGGGTTCTATTTCTCTCAAAAATGGCTAAGTCAATTTAGGGCTTAGCCGGTGCCCTAGGCAAGGCTCCCGGTCTCACCAGGAGAGGTGGAAGTGAGTTTTTTACCAGGTGTTCCAGAAGTTCTTTTAAATGAGATTGTTGGTATCAGAGGATAGCCAAGTGTTAAGAAGGCAGGTCCAGTGAGCCACAGGCCTGGTGGGCCAGAAGGCGGGTCCAGACCAGGCAGGTGATGATGCAGCGACACAGCAACGAATTTCCAGGGAGGAAGAAAATCCTTCTTCCCCCAGAATAAGTGAGGAATCTCAGTAGGCCATGGTAAAAAGATGATGGTATCATGCAGCACACAATACATTTATTTCATGTGAAATCAGAGATTTCTAAACCTTGGGCAGTGGGAGTGGTTTTCAGGGTGAATGTGTTTCAGTCATTGGGGCTAGAAAGGCTAGAGGTACTTATGGGGAAAGTAGTACTTCATTATCCTTCGGGTCAGGGGAGCTCCAGGTAAGGTAAACGGTCATTGGTGGACCATCAAGACTCCCTGACATCTTATTAGCATAGGGTGGGTATGTACAGGAATTCCCAGGTGCTTGTTAAACAGATTTTTTTTTTTTAAATCAGGAATGGGTCTGAGCTGTTTTTAGGGCTCAAAGAAGGTGTCCTGCTGAGAAAGCTAGTCACTCCTTATATTGAGCTCAGAGGCAGAATAGTCAGATTTCAACCTCACCAGCAGAGCCCCACACCACGCTCTGTCACTTTTATTATCTTATATTATCTTAATTGTTAGTATTTTGGAACAAAACCTGCTTCTGGGTTACCTAGCAACTTATGATGTCATCTTGTGATGCCGGCCATGTGGCCACACCTGGAAGGTGTGGTTACCTTGCCCCTTAAAGGGACAACCGGACATATGCTTCTCTCTCTTGGTTCTTTCTCTCTCTTGGCTCTTGCTTTCTTACCCTCTTGCTCTCTTGGTCCTTTCTCTATTGGGGCACCCCCCCCTTTTTTTTCCCTTCTCTCTCTTTCTCCCCATCATGTCCTGCTCTCCACCTAATAAACCTCTTTCATATAGGATCTGTTGTGAGCCTCATTCATTCATAGATCATAGATCAGTCCTAACATTGATAAACTCTGATCAAAGCCAGTGTGGGTAATAGATGTGGAAACCTGTGTGTGGAGTTCAATGGTTGCTCGGGGTCATATGGCTGAACTTCAGAGACTATGACCTCATAAATACTCAGTGTACCACACTGCCAAGGAAGGAATAATATTTTTGTATCAATCTAAGATAATATGTGACAATGTTGACTTTGAAGATTATCAAATAATTAACCTCAGTTAAGTCTGCTGACATAGTTTTAAGGAAGAAGATTCCAACTCCATGTGAGGATGGGTTCAAGAATAGGGTCACAGTCAGTCCATGTGCACAGGCAGGATATGAAATTCTTTAATAGCTTTGAACTTTGCCATTGAGGGTGGCACCCAGGAATCATATTTTCACAAGATACAGTAATCTTGAGAATATATACCCTGTCTAAATAGAAAATTTTTTTCCTAAATGTTGTCCTGTTGTGTAATGCTCCAGTCATTATTTATGCAATCCTGCCATGTGGCTCAGAAAGCCCTGTTATAGGGAGACTTCCAGCAAAGTCTGCAGCCACAGTTCTTCCCCAAACGAAACATACAAATAATACTTAATTAGAACATTTATTTTTGTTTACATTCTACTGAAAGTATCTCTGTTTAAATTGCAAATTTTGCTGGGCTATTAACTCGAGCTAGGAAAAAAATACTGATATTTACCTGGTTTCTAAATTTGGTAAATTATTTCACATCACCTTTAATGTCATGGATTCACCCTACATGGGACAATAAGTAAAATGTACAGTGATATATTTGTATCATTTTTATGGAGGAGTGAAGTAAGGAATACTCTGTGCATAGTTACTATCTAGCTTTGTTACAAAATGTCTGTTGCATTCCTCTCCCCCATGTGATACTGATGAAACAGGCCTTAGGAGATTTCATAAAGATATTGCCAGAAACAGGGTCAGAGTTAACTCCAAAATACACCCCAATCCTGCTCTACCATTTTATTTGAACATGAACTCTCCATGAAATTTGTGTGTGTGTGTGTGTGTGTGTGTGAAATGCTGTCCAAGTGACTACTTTTGCCTTTAATCTCTAGAGATCTAAGTGGGGGTTTGGATTTTTTTTTCAAAATTCAGACACAGTTGATATATGAAAGGGCTGATCAGATGAGAGATCTTTACTTGTTTTGTTCCTGAAGATAAATAGTTTTGTCATATAAGATTTAATCTTTGATAATAGAGTTTGAAGCTAATGTAAAGCATGCTAATTTTATAACTTTCCAGAGAAAATTGTATTATTTTAAATGTTCAAAGGTTTGTGTATAAAAGGCCTTCACTCCAGTTCACTGTGGCTAGCTGTGGAGTGATGACCGTAGTGAGAAAGGATGAGGGGACTCATCCTTAGGCTTGATAAGCCATTGCTGCAACTGTGGTCATCTCCCACAAGCTTTGCAAGCTTCCTGTGGCATTCTAATAGGTGACAAACTGGATGATAAGCATATCGTAAGAAAGTTAGCAAATTGTGTAAGACTAGCCAATACCTAAGGAATTATTACCACACTTACCATTTTCTATGTCTGCCACTAGGGAGAGCAGCATGTGGTTTACATGTAGAAAGGGTTCTCTGAATGACAAACAGAATGCCACCGCTGTCAAAGGCAGTCACATAGGCAAATTCAGCTGTATTCCATTCCAGGGAAACAACCTAACACAGAGAAAGAAGGCCATGCAGAGGTCAAAGATAATGTTAATCACGTGGATTTTTTTCTTCCGGCCTGAGTCTGCAACATTAATATCTGAATTATTTGAAGAAAGGTAAATATAGCCTGATTCCAGATGAGTTTTTTTTCCAAACATTTCAAAGCACTGAGATGCAAGCAGTATAATTTTGTAAGCAACTAGCATGTGTAGTACCAAGCCTTCAAGCAGTGAAAGACAAAAATAAGTATTTTCCCACACTTAACCTAAAAACAGCAAAATATTTTGAAATACAGATGATGTGGATAATAACCACTGTAATGGTGGTGGTGTCTATGGGAATCTGAGATGCCAGCTCAAGGGGAAGATGTGTCCAGGGCCTAAGAAATTAGTCAGACACTTGGATTCAACAATTGCAAGGGAACATGTATGAATGGATCGGAAGCAAAGGAAAACCAAAGCTTGAGGACCGGTAAGAGAACAGCTGAGTCGTGCGCTTTCACAGGCATTTGTGGCCTCATATTAACACTTTCTCATATTAAGACTTTCTGAGTAGGTACAGCATAAATGAGGAAAATCGACATATTATAAGTCTGTCATGTTCACCAACTAGTAGAGCCAACAGGACAGCCTTGCTAATATTTGTTACACAGTCATTTTTTAATTGTGTCCCATTTTCTCATTAAACTCTCTGTAACTGGGACTGATGAGATAAAATAAACTACCGATATGGAGATGGGTTCTAAATTAAAGATAGAGCATTATAACTAGTGAATAACACATTAAACTTTAGGTATATAAAATTAACAGTGAAGTGCTAGTTACAATATCATATGACCAAAGAGAAACATGAAGTGATTTATCTTGAGAACATAATGAAATAATTTTTAAGTGTGAAAGCAACTGGATTATGTTGAGTTTGAGAAGGCAGGGATTACAAGTCAGTTTATATTTTATTTTTTAACATAAATGGCTTTGTTGGGAAATATTCACTTGCTTGGGTAGTATGTTTAACTCAACAGTTTCTTAAAAGGAACTCTTTTTGATATTTAAAATTTCATCAGGCAACTGAGTTCACGAGAGAAGCAGCTCCTGATCCCATTACTCAGGAATCCACATGGAGCCTGAGCTGCCAATTGGCTACATCTGAGCGGGAGTTCTAGGTCCTCTCCATGCATCGTCCCCCTTAGGGCATCAGTATCTGCAGGATCCCTGGACTCAGATCTTTCAGTTTTGTTGGTCTCCTTGTGGGACTCCTGTCCCTTCCATGTCCCTCTAATCCTACCCCTCTCCTCCACCATAAGACTCTTGACACTCACCTCAAATGTTGGCCCTGAGTCTTAGAGTGTGCTTTTATCCCTTGTTGGGTGAATTCTTTCAGAGGACCCACTATGGTAGGCTCCCATCCTGTTTCCTCTCTTCCACCACTTCTGCTGTTTATCCTGTTTGACATTCTGAATGAGATTTATCATCTTCCCTAGGGTCCTCTTAGTGTTTAGTTTCTTTAGGTCTGTAGATGGCTTTCCTAGGTGATGCAGCCTTGCCAGGCCACAAAGGAAGAGGATCCAAGCAGTCCTGATTAGACTTTGCAAGCTATGGGCAGATGGCAATAGTGGAGAATTCTCCCTTTCAGTGGTGTAAAGGAAGGGGATGAGGGGAAGAGAGAGGGAGGGTGGAAATGGGGAAGTTGAGGGAGGGGGTTTCGATCAGGATATATAATGAATAAATTGAAGAAAAAAATTAAATTAAAAAAGATCCTACACAATTGAATTAAAAGAAACTTCTTTTTTAAAAAAATAAATAATTCAGAGATTTGATGTCTAGCACATTTGCCTTTCTGAATGAAGATTGAGCATCTTAACCAGGGTCTTCTTTCTTGCTTAGCTTCTTTAGGTGTACAGATTTTTACCCAGAAGGGTATTAAAGCAGATGCTGAGACTCATAGCCAAACTTTAGGTAGAGTGCAGGGAATCTTATGAAAGAAGGGGGAGATAATAAGACCTGGAGAGGACAGGAGCTCCAAAAGGAGAGCAACAGAACCAAAATATCTGGGCACAGAGGTCTTTTTTCTAAGACTGACACTCCAACCAAGGACCATCCGTGGATATAACCTAGAACCCCTGCTCAGATGTAGCCCATGGCAACTCAGTCTTCATATGGGCATCCTAATAAGGGGAGCAGGGGCAGTCTCTGACATGATCTTAGTGGCTGGTTCTTTCATCACCTCCCTCTGAGGGAGGAGCAGCCTGACCAGGCCACAGAGGAAGACTATAAAAGTCCTGATGAGACCTGATAGGCTAGGGTCAGATGGAAGGGGAGGAAGTCCTCAACTATCAATGGACTAGGGAAGGGGCATGGGAGGATATGAGGGAGGGAGGAAGAATGGGATTGGGAGAGGACAAGGGTGGGGCTACAGCTGGGATACAAAGTGAATAAATTGTAATAAATAAAAATTATATTAAAAAATTCATCAGGCTTTCACAATTCAAAAACTATATCAAGAAATCATCTCATTTACTACAAGAATTTTTTTCTTTACCAAGATGGAATTTAACTAACTATAAGTACATATCAGAAAATTAAATAAACATTAGCTTAGAATTTTATGGAGTATAAGGGATAAAGGAATACTGAAATTGTATAACTGAGAGTTTTGGCACACGATGTATGAACTGGCAATATGACTGTTCCAAGGTGTGATTAAGCAGCAAAAGGTTTTTGTTGTACAGAGTGCAGCAAGAGACATCTGGAAGAGTCCAGAGCAGAGAGAGAGAAAATACTAGACCAAACATGGCCACCAGACTAGACTTGACTGTGATAAAAGAGAGAAAGTGGGATAGCAGAAAGGAAGACAAAGAGGGGACCAAGAGTGAGAACCAAAAGAAGGCATACAGAAAGGACTAAGGGGGAGGACAAAGAGAAGGAACATACCTTTAATAGTGGGATTATAAGGAGAAATGAGTAGCTGAGGAGAAGGAAGCCCATGAGCTGGAGAAGTTTAGGATAAAAGCAGTGTGAGAAAAACTTGGATGCCAGCATGAATTCTGAACTGTGTAACGAACTGGTACTTGTGATACTAAGGAGACCAGCATGTGCCTTAGTATGTTAAAAGACACTCTAGGTAGCCATTTTCCATTTGACCAATGATGAGATGGCTCTTTTAGTAGATGGGAATCAGCTTCACAATCATTTGAAGTACGATGGCTTTTGTCTCACCTCCAGAATTTGAATCTGACATAAATCTATATTACTTTTCCAATACTCTTAAAAGCTCTAGTTTTATTTTTAATTTTACTAAAAAGGAAAAATAATAGTAATGTAATAATAATAATGGTAGTAGCAGTGTTAAGTAGTACCATTAAGTAAGTAGTCATAGTACATAAATAATTCTAGCATTCGCAAGGTCCTAAGTTCAGTATGCAGTACATTAATGAAACAGTAAAGCCAACCTTCAATATTGCTTTGATGTAGGCTCAAGAACTGTCACTTCATGGAGACATTTCTTTTTTTAAGATTTTGCTTTATTTTATGTTTATAAATGATTTACCTGCATGTCTGCACTTGTGTAGGCAATGTTCATGACGTCGAGAAGAATTCAGCAGATCCCTTAGAACTGGATTCACTGACTTGTGAGTTGTCATGTAGGAAATGAACATGGGCCCTCTGGAAGACCAGCAAGTGCTCTGAGCTACTGAGCCACCTCTGTAGCCCTGAGATTTTATTTTCTCCTGTAATCTCACCTATATTATTTTAAAGTACATCCCAGACATGATATCCATGGTATTTGATCCATAAATGTTAAAAGTTGTACCTGAAGGGTAATAACTTCTTTTGAAGGATAAGTCTAGTAGAATGTATAATTGTTTCTGTCTTCATTTCACTCAAGTTCACTCATCCAGGAATTTTTTCAGAAGCTTCGCAGTGTATCCTACCACTTTGGAGCCTTTGTTTTCATTTATATATTAAACTAGGCCATGAACATACCTTAGAACTAGATAAATGCTGCATTTTAAAGGAATGTGCAGCCCTAAGGAACTGAAAAACATTTGAACACACCATTTTCTTCTGGAAGATTAGTACAGGAAGTGCATTTCACCTCAGAGTTATCTTAAAGGAGATGGAATATGAAAAGCTAATGTACTTAACACTATTGTACTAGATAATTTTAAGTCAACTTGACACATGCTGAAGTCATGTGAGAGGAGGGAACTTTATTAGGAAAATGCCTCCCTAATATCAGGGCATAGGAAAGCCTTCTAGTGATTGATGGGGTAGGACCCAGCCACAAGTGGTGCTATCCCTAGGCTGGTGGTTCTGAATTCTATTAGAGAGCAGGGACAAGCAAATAAATGGCACCCCGTGATGCCCTCTGAATGAGCTCCTACCTCCAGGTTCCTGCCCTGTTTGAGTCCCTGCCTTGACTTTATTCAGTGATCAACCCTGCTATGGAAGTGTAAGCCAAATAAACAAACACTTTACTCCCCAACTTGCTTCTGTTCACGGTATTTTATCATATCAGTAGCAATCCTGACGAAGACAGCTATGAATAGTAAAAAGATAGCGATCTGTAAAATCCAATCCATTTATTATTTATATCTGCTTTCAAATGTCCCTATGAAAATCTTGAAAATTCCCATGGAAATTAAAATTGGAGCACATTTTGAAATAGTAGTTCTTAAAAATAGGTATTTGTGACCTCAACATAAAACCAGACACACTAAACCGTTTAGAAGAAAAAGTGGGGAAGACCCTAGAACTCATTGGCACAGGAAATTACTTCCTGAATAGAACACCAACAGCACAGGCTCTAAGATCAACAATCAATAAGTGGGACCTCATGAAGCTGAAAAGCTTCTGTAAAGCTAAGGACACTGTCATCCGAACGAATCGACAGCCTACAGATTGGGAAAGGATCATTACCAATCCTACTTCTGACAGAGGGCTAATATCCAGTATATATAAACAACTCAAGAAGTTAAAAAGCAAGAAACCAAGTAATCCAATTAAAAAATGGGGGATGGAGCTAAAAAGAGAGCT
>CM053766.1:20975889-20992498 GCA_028658305.1 Pachyuromys duprasi | reverse complement strand
ATTGTGAGGGTATTTTGATGGGGATTGCATTGAATCTGTAATTGCTTTTGGCAATATGGTCATTTTCACTTAATGCCTCTTGTTCAAAACAACACTTGTAATCAAGGACAGAACAGTTGCAGTAGAGAAAACAACAACAATAATAACAACAAAAATACAGGAGAGACTAGAAAACAAGTATGTTGGCAAACTGCTATAAACTCTCAGAGAGAAAAGCTAAAAAAAATGGCATTGAATTTGAGGTTTAGTAGACATAGGAGCAGATGGAACAATAATTTCATCAAAATTTGGAATCCAGATTGGCCTCTTTAGGAGGTAAATATTAAGCTTCTAGGGATCAGAGCTTTATCTCAGGCAAAACAAAGTGCAAGCTGGGTTGAGGGTATGGGGCCAGAAGGACAAATAAGAAAATTAAGGCCGTATGTGACTAATATACCCATGAACGTATGGGGACATGATTTGTGGCAGCAATGGAGAAACAATGATTAACATTCCTCCAATTACAGAAATAAACCATAAAATAAAGAGTGCTCCTGAAAGAAATATTAAAAGGCATAATCAAGAGCAGTCACAGTTTGTCCAGGTTGTCCATAAGCAGAACAAATGTACCAACAACTCTACCTTTAAAATGGCTAACTGACAAGCCTATATAGCTGGATCAAATGCTTATGACAAAAGAAATATCACAGGTTCTAGAACAGCTGATACAGGAGTGTTTTCGTTTGTTATAAAAAGAAATCAGGAAAATGGAGGATGTCAACAAATTTAAGAGGTTAAAAATAAAAATGAGCCAGCAGATGGGTTTTTTTGTTTGTTTTTGAGACAGGGTTTCTCTGTGTAGCCTTGGCTGTACTGGGCTCACTGGACATTGATTGCCAGGGTTATTTGGCTGCTCTGGCTGACTAGGTGGGTGTCCCCTTTCTCCCTTACTGATCCATGTGCATGATCTGTTCTAGAGGATGACCTTCACTGAGTAGAAGAGAACTGGTCTCAATCAAGGATATATGAGTAGCTTCACTGCCCTGCTCGAACCTCCCAACAAGCCAATGGATTCTTTACATCCTGGAATTCCATTGCCTTCTTTATTACCTAAATCATGGGCTTTGATAGGAATTGATTTAAAAGATTGCACTCTCACAGTCCCTTTGCAGGAACATGATAGGGAAGCTTGCTTTCTCAGTACCTACTTTTAGTTGTCCAATAAATATATTTGCCCAATAAGGAGATATCATCGGAAAGTCTTAATGTAAAGATTTTTAAACTCTCCTTCCTTGAGCCAATATTTTGTACGACATTTGTTAGAGATAATTCATAAACAGTTTTTTTAATCTGTATTTTACCATTATATGGATGATATCTTACTAGTTTATTCAGATGCATATACCTTAGAAAATATATTTGATGATGTAAAAAAATGCCTTGCTGGGAATTACAAATTGCTCCTGAAAAAAAATACAGAGGGGAGATTGTTATCAATTATCTGGGATATAAAATAGGTTACAGTAAATTCAACCACAGATATTACAAAACAGGAGACATTAATTACAAACTTAGTAATTTTCAAAAATGCTGGAAAATATTAACTGGCAATGGCCGACAGCTGGATTAATTACTCAAGAGCTAAGTAATTTATTTCAAACCTTTCAAGGTGATAAGAACTTAAAAGTCCAAGAAAATTGAGGCTGAGAGAGAATTGGTTCTGGCAGAAAAGGAATTACAGGATGCATCTGTAAAGCTTAGATCCAAGGCTTGATTATATTTTAGGTATTTTGTCTTCTACTCATTCTCACACAGGAATTCTTATGCAGATAAAAAATAATAAAGAGCTTAATAAAGAGCTATGTAGAAAAGGTTTCTGAACTGGTTCTGAAAGAAAAAGTGTGACTTCATCAATTAGTAGAAATAGACCCAGCAGGAACTGTGGTACAACCAAGCTGGACATTGTGGAAAGATTGACAAAAATAGCCTCTTTACTGTAAATAATTTTTACTGTATAAAAGTTTAAATCTTTCCTTTGTATTAAAAAGGTGGAGATACAGAAATAATATAGGAATAATAGAGAAAAGATGATTAAGAAGTAGATTATTGAATCTACTCTTAAACTATAAAGCTACTACTAGCCCAAATTCTTACGTTGGTGTAGATATTGTAAATTGTTAAAAATTAAGGTTATATTTGGTTACATTGGTATAGATCGTTGTATATTGATACAACTTAAGGTTATATTTCTGTATTGTATTTATGCAATACTTTAAAAAAGCAATGTGAAATTGTTTTGAAAGCTACGATAATCAAGAAATGAAAGTTAATAGTCACTCAATCAAACTTGTGATCTTGTTAGGTACTAGTTTAGTTATTTAAAGAAATATACTGCCTGTTCTAGGTTGAACAGGCAGTAAGTAGCTAGAAACAAGCAATTCAGGTATAGGTGATTTTCAAAAACCCCAGAGATCCACAAAACATGGCATTTAAAAATGTTTTATTTATTTAAGGCTTTTTTGACAATGAGACATGTCAGCTCTTAGAAGTACCCCATATTACTTCAAATAAGATGACAGGCATTAAAGAACTTCTATGTAGAGTTTGCTTCAAATGTGTCAAAGCTACTGATGGGGTGGAAGGAACTTTCCTTGTTTCAACTGCATTTAATTGAATGTGTATTTTTGAAATGTGATATATTTTAGGACAGCTGAATATATTTTTCATGCTATTATATTATGTGTTGAATTGTTTCGCTTGTAGACATCATTTTAAGAAGAGTAAATAAGTTGTGTCTTTGGTTTTTGGTTTTGTTTTGGTTTGTGTGTGTCTCTCTCTGTGTGGGGGTGTATGTGAAAGAAACAGACAGACAGAGGCAGACAGACAGACAAACAGACAAAGACAGAACATGAACCTGAGTATGAAGGTTCAGAGGAGGAGGAGTTGCAGGTGGTTGCATGACTGAGACCAAGTGGAAGAATAAACATCTGACCGTACTTGAAAATGAATAGGTACATACAAATAGAGAAGTAGTATGTTGAATGACACAGAAACATTGACTACTCCAAAGAATGTGAAGTAAGTGGGAGGGATCAAAGACAGAAGTGAACAATGGCAAAAAGGATAACTATATTAAGCAAATGTTGTTGTGCTGTCTCATAAATACATTTCCTTGGAATGCTATGAATTTATTTGTGCACACTACAGCAGAGTTCTTGAAGACACTGGGTTGCTTAAAGTTACATACACAAGATTCCTTCCACTGAGGGATTTCAATGTCTTACTCTCCCTCCCTCGCTCCCTCTCTTTCTTCACCTCTCACTTTCTTCTTTCGTTTCTTTCTTCCTTCCCTCATTTCCTCTCCTCTTCTCTTTCTTTTCTTTTTCTTTTCTTTACTCTTTCTTTCTTTCTTCCTTTCTTTCCGTACTGTCACAGGGTTTATTGAGTCTTCACAATGTTCCAGTTGGTTTGTTTAGGGGCTCAAGATCAGCAGTGAATAAGACAGTCATATATATTTTTTTAATCCTAAGATTTCATACACCAGAGGTAAATACACATGACAGAAGTCTTCTTAGGATATCTGTGGTCAACGTGTGCCTAATGCATCGTTGATTAGTGCATCAAGCATGACTCTCTATTAGAATAGAAGCATGTACAACATTGACCAAAAGTCATAAGCCGGATAATTTATCTGTCCTAATTCATGCTTGCCTGTTTTTTGTGCACAAATTATATATAGTCTTTCATAAATCCTAAGTGTTTTAAGAATGAAAGAAAAAATGAAGAAGCACTTATCTTAATGTTTTATCCTTTCCTTCCTATCATTAACATGAATCCAGAATCAGTTATGTTTTCTTAGGAACTGCAGCAGCATGCTACCTGTCATGGACATAACCACTTTATTCTTAGTTTAAAAAGTAAATGAAAAGATCATCCTGAGTGAGGTATTCCAGAAGCAGAAAGACACATATGGTATATACTCATTTGTACGTGAACATATAATACATGATAATCATTCTAAAATCTGTACACCTGAAGAAGCTAAGCAAGAAGAAGGACCCTGGAGAAGATGCTCACTCCTCATTCAGAAAGGCAAATAAGATAGATATCGGAAGAGAGTGAAAACAGGGAACAAGGCAGGAGCCTACCACAGAGGATCGCTGAAAGACTACCCAACAGGGTATCAAAGCAGATGCCGAGACTCATAGCCAATCTTTGGGCAGAGTGCAGGGAATCTTAGGAAAGAAGGGGGAGACAGAAACACCTGGAGGTACTGGCACTCCACAAGGACAGCAACAGAACCAAAAAATCTGGGCACAGGGGTCTTTTGTGAGACTGATACTCCAACCAAGGACCATCCATGGAAATAACCTAGAACCCCTGCACAGATGTAGTCGAAGGCAGCTCAGTCTCCAAATCAGCTTCCTGGTAAGGTGAACAGGGACTGTATCTGACATGAACTCAAGTGGCTGGCTCTTTGATCACCTCCCTCTGAGGGGGGAGCAGCCTTACCAGGCCACAGAGGAAGACAATCCAGACAGTTCTGATGAGACTAATAGGCTAGGGACAGAGGGAAGGGGAGGAGGACCTCCTCTATCAGTGGACTGGGGAAAGGACATGGGAGAAGAAGAGGGCAGGACTGGGAGGGGATGAGGGAAGGGGCTACAGCTGGGATACGAAGTGAATAAATTGTAATAAATTTAATTTTTTTTAAAAGTTGAATGAAGCTTGTTTTTCCTGACTGAAAACAAACTGAAGATCTGGGATATAAATGAACTTAACCACGAGACACAAAACCTGTCCAAGTACGTACTTTTTGTATCTCATGTAATGGCCTTCATTCAGTGTGTTCTCTGCTTTAATTAGAAGCAAAAGGTACCTTCTGCCTTCTAAAAGCCCTCAAGGACAACAAGAAACTAAGCTGTCTCTCTTGAATTCTCCCAAGCTCTCAATTCTTAATTACAGCCGCTTGCCAGCAATTTTTATTAGTACTGTTCACGTTCCAACAGAAGGCAGGCATCATAAGGCAGCAAAGCAGGCTTCTAAGAGAAGCTGGGGTAGAAGCCACTTGTCAGTTCTCACTTAGGGGGTGTAAGAAGCTTAAAAAAAGGTCTAGAGCAAACTAGAAAGAAAAATACTAAAAAGGGTATCTTCCTTTGATTCATGTTGGACTGAGCATGCCTCTTTGTTTCTGACAGTTTAAGATCTCATAAAGTGAGTACTGCTTACGGCAAATTAATTGCATTGAAAGTGAATCAATGAATATGTTAATTAACTATGTCCGTGCTTTGGGGCTGTATATATTTTACATGCTCTGTAGAACATAGGGTGGATATGGAAACCTTTCTGTATAAATAATTGAGAAGGATTTTATGTGTTTCATTCAGACTGAAAAGTCTCCAAATATATAGTAATGGTAACCCAGTCTCTAAAAATAAACTGGATGTCTGTTACTTACAATTCTGGCTTCACTGAGAGTCAGTTTTACATGGTTTTTCCATGACCAGGAAAAAAAAAAGAGGTGTGGTTCCTACTGCAGGCACTTTTGAAGGTCTGTTTGATGATTTTGGATGACCCATAAAGTGCCTAAGCATTACTCATAGATCATTGGCTACAGAGTAACCACAATGATCGTAGTGATTGTTTTTTAACTCTCTTCAGATGTTGGAAAATTACAAGTCTAGTGTTTTGTCAAATAAAACATCACCCTGCCTACGCCCAGCACAGCTCCCGTCTTTATTTTAATGAATGGAATTCTTTAAAATTTCAGATTTGTGTGTGCTTGGCTTCTCTTAGCAATGATTAGAACTCACTCACTGATTGTACAAATGTGCAACAATTGAAGTTGAGTTCTGTATTTTGTGAGCTTCTACTGAAAGAAGACAGCCCTATTATTTCTACTTTTCTTTTATTGCTCCTTTATATTTTATTGAAAAGTAGAGAGTGATGCTGTTTTGGTTGATTGTGGAGAGGGAAAGAAAAAGCACACATTTTTCATTTTCCTTCTCTACACTTGATGTGTGTGAAGCTATCGCTAAGAGAGACAGCTGGGGATGAACAGTGCATTTGATACGTGTTCTCCAGTCTGTATCTAGTTGTCTTGAGCAGCGGCCTTCTGACCTGGTGCTCTTCATGGGAGAGAATATATGAAAATGATAAATCTTTTACTAAATTCTGAACACTTTTACCTGATGCCCAAAGGATGTACACTAAAATCTGTGAGGAAATGACATAAAGGAGACACTGAGCCCATGCATGATATAAAAAGCAAACAAGAAATGGGAAAGGATGGGATGGCATATACCCTCCCTGCGCTGCTGATTATGAGGAGAGAATTCTGAATAGGCTGAAAGGAGAAGTGAGGACTTTCAGCTGAAGAACTGAGCTGTCTCTGAACAGGTATCTCTAGCGAGTGGAATTTGTACCAAAGCAAATGCATCCGTTGGAGAGCCCCACCTTCAGAAAGCCAGTCAAATAATTTAGCTATCATTGAGTATTTTTACAGAAAGCAAGTAAGTCAAAATGAGTTAAACCTTAAGGATTTGATTTTTTTTAATTATGAGTTGTTTATCTTCCTTTGTACAAATGATAGCTTTTATTATCTTGTTTCCATCTGTCTGGGTCATATACAGTGGCTTTTTTATTAACCCCCATCAACTTCTCTTACACCCTTTCCCTGAATGCCACCAGTCCCTTGCTGTGTAGTCTACCTTCTTCAGATTGTCTGCCTCTACTTTCTTGTTTTATATATCCTAAACTAATTTTCACTATTGGACACCTACAGAATTCCAAAAATGCTGGGATGTCAAACTCAAAACATAGGCAGTAAAAAAAAAAGCTGAGTACTAAGAAAAAGAGACAAAATTATTACTCAAGAAAGAGTGAAATACTCATTTATAATCCCAACAGCAGTATATCAGATATTCCCATGTGAACCTCGGATGTTGTCTACCATTAGCACTGCGGCCAGCACAGATGCTGACCTTGTTTTTCTGCTATATGCATTGGGAAACATTTCCTTAACTCTGTCTTTATATCCCTCTGACATTAGCAATATCAAGATTATGAGTTCTTATCCTATTATAAAACAGGCATAAGTGAGGTTCTGTGGCTCCTTACAAGTATGGACATTGAGAACAATGTCTAAGTCTTTACTCCATTCCTTGCACAGGAGAAGGATATGAACATGATAAGTAGCCAACATCACCAGTGACAAGATACATTCTATTTGACTTTCCCATTTGAAGAGGAGATACTTTTAAAATTAAATTTCAAGGTAAACTGTCAAATAGTATAAAATATGCCTCCCAACCCAGCATACATATATAGCCCTACTTCCAATCTACCACAAACCTTTGCTGTGCTCTCCTTCTCTTCCATTTCGTCCTTCAACTTAGAAATAAAAGGGTAGTTAAACTGAGGTGAGAGTCTCTAACCCAAGTGTGAAGATTTCAGTGCATATAGGTCTCTCTTTCAAAAACAAATTCATTATTTCATGCTCAGATCTAGAAATAGAGGAGATTTTTTTAATCCACCTCAGAGATTAAAATATTCTTTTCAAAAAATCTAGAAAGTACAAAATCTTGGATGGAAAGATAATCAGTGTAGCCATCACATTTGTTAAGAACTTGTCCTGGTACCACAATTACTGTATCCATTCCTCA
This sequence comes from Pachyuromys duprasi, assembly GCA_028658305.1. NCBI lineage: Eukaryota > Metazoa > Chordata > Mammalia > Rodentia > Muridae > Pachyuromys > Pachyuromys duprasi. The sequence goes on along the minus strand of CM053766.1, from coordinate 20,984,855 downwards.
GTTGAGGGACATCTAGGTTGTTTCCATTTGCTGACTATTATAAATAAAGCTGCTATGAACACAGTTGAGAAAATGTCCTTGTATGGTGGAGCATCTTTTGGAAATATGCCCAGGAGTGATATAGCTGGGTCTTACAGTAGAACTGTTCCCAATTTTCTGAGAAAGCACTAGACTGATATTCAGAGAGGCTGTACAAGTTTGCACTCCCACCAACAATGGAAAAGTGTTCCCCTTTCTCCGAATCTATTCGAGCATGTGTTGTCACTTGAGTTCTTGATCTTAGCCATTTTGAGTGCTGTGAAATGAAGTACCCAGAAGGGAAAATAAAATAGACAGCAGAAGCAGATAAAGACAGGAACCTGGGCAGGAGATGGAACGGGGAGGGAAAGAAGAATGAGGATCAGATGTGGGGAGAATGGAGGTGGGAGGTTGGAGGCCAGGAATAAGAAGGGAAATTGACGGGAGACATCGCTTTTTCAAGCCTGAGGCCTCTGACAGGGTAGGTTCCTGGGAGGATGTAGGTGTGACTTTAACTAAGACTTTTAACGGGGGAAAGGAGCATGAAGGCCGAAGTGACCACCTCCTACCCAAGCAGAACTAGTGGAATGAAGGGAACAGCAACCCACCGACAAACCTGAGATCCAAAAATTTTCCTGCCTACATGAAGTGCAAGGATAACAAGGGAACAAAGACCAAGGGAAAATTCAACTAATATGGCCCAACATGAGACCCACCCCATGGTAGAGAGCCAGCCCCTGACACAAATAATGATATTCTACTATGCTTTCAAACAGGAGCCTAATTTGGCTTTTGTCTAGGAGGCTTCAGACAGCAGCAGATCAGGACAGATGCTGGGACTTGCAGCCAAGCACAGCAAAGAACTTCAGATGTCCTGTGGAAATGTTGAGGGAAACATGGAAGGACCTGAAGGGGATAAGAACCTCACAGGAAGACCAACAGAGACAACTAAGACTGTCCCATGGGGGGGAGGTTTCAGAGTCTGAGACATCAGCTAAGGAAAATGCATACTCTTTGTGTGCTTTAAGTATCAGGGTGATGGTGGGCTCATAGAATGATTTTGTCAATGTTTCTTCTCTTTCTATTTTGTGAAATAGTTTCAGTAGTATTGGTATCAGCTCATTTTATAAAGTCTGATAGAACTCTGTGCTAAAACGATCTGACCTTGGGCTTCTTCCATTGTAAGATTTTGATTACTGGTTCTATTTTCTAAGGGGTTATATAGGGCTGGGATCAGACTGCAAGGTGATTAAATAAATGAAAATAAACAAACAAATCAATCAACCAATAAATCAATCAATAAATAAATGAAACTCCTCTACAGGATGCAAATCCTTTCTGCTACACTCACAATAGCCTCATTGAAACCCTAAAACCTTTTTTAAAAAGAAGGAAAGAAAATCACAAACTGTAGACAGAGAAAGAAAGCATTTATTAACCTAAATTCTACACAATGGCAGTTTGGTTATAATATGTTACATACTTCTCGAGTTGTTGGTAAAAGTTGTGTCCCATTTTTAACTTTACTGTTTGTTTTTGGGCATTCAAACTCTATTAGCTAATTATTGAGTATGGTTGTCTGTGGCTTCAACTTTTCTCATGAAAACCAATTATTTAATATTTTTGAAGGATAAAACTATCATCTGTTTTCAGGGTGGTCCTGGTACTTTCCAGATATAAAATAAAACCAGCTGAGAGCCTGCTGGTTAAGGATAAACAGAGATCTGCGGATGTTTCAGTGTTGAAATTAAGGCTAGTAGACCCATATAATTATTTTTTGTTCAAAACATAAGGTCATAGGATCACTACTAAACTATGAATCACTCCAAGGAGTGTCTTAGTGTGAACATTTTAAATTTCAATAAGCTGGAAAGAATAGCCTCAGCCTCCCTTCCTCCACACTAAGGTCAGGAGAGTGAATGAGTGCTGGTTGGAGAGGCAGAGGTCCTCCATAATATGTCAGGAATCCTGAGATCAACAACCACTCTGTGAGGAGGAAGGAGAGAAAAGAAAAGAACCGATTTTTTAAAACAGCTTGTCATGAAGACACGTGCCTAAAAATCAAAACATTAAGGAGGCTGAGACAGGAGGATTGTCACTAGTTTGAAGCTAGTCTAGCTAGTATTAGGCTAGCCAAAGCTAACTAGAGAGTACTGTCTCAAAAATTCAAAACATAAAACAAAAACAGAAGATAAATTAATTTGACACTGGCAGAATTAATTCCTTAGATTGTGCAAAATCAAGAAGAACCAACCCAAGCTGAGGTAAAGACTAAACTACAGTGCTGTACTCATGAATGAGGCTATATTTTAACAATTATGTTTCTAAATATCTATTTAGTTTAAAATGCACAAAGTTTGACTCTAAGATATTTTGGTTAGATCATTACTTCATCCCCTGAAAAGCTGAAAAGAATGTAAATATGGACTATTATCTTTCATTTTACAGACCAAACTAATAATCCTTACCCACTGACCTGCAGAAAAGCTTAAAGTTCAAATGGGCTTGGCATCTGGGGTAAGTTTAGAAAAATAAGAAGGCCACATTGAAACAAAAAGGAAGAAAAAAGTAATAAACCTGAAAAACAGACCAGATGCTGATTGCTGGATGTCAATAACAAGAGAAAAACAAGACATGTGGATTCAATGTTCTTTCCGCAGACAGACTCTCAGAAAAACATACTCTGGAAGATTAGACCAATTATGCTTGACTGTAAACCATTGCTGTGCACACCCAGGCACATTCCTCTGCCTAGAGAAACAGGAGGGTGGAGAAGAAAAAGATCAGTCAAATTTCGAGAGAACAATCAGAAAACTGCCAGTGAAAAAGGCACCCCATAACCCCCTGATCTGTAGTACTCATGACCAAGACCTAGGTGGCTCTCTGAATAGTCCCCTTTTTCTGTTCACACATTCCTATAGAGAAGTTTAATAAATTACATGCAGTGAAAAATTAGCAATAATAGCAAATACAGAAATAGAAGAATTATATAACATTCTGAAATAAAAATTACTTAAAATTTAGGAATTGTTTATCCCTGGAATTTTCCAGCTAACATGTTTAGCTCTTAGTTGGCCACTGGCAATTACATCTGTGGAGACAGAACCACAAGGCTGTTGCTAGGGGACCACTCTGAGGTTGAGCCCAGACCTTGTGGGTGGGAGTCACCATTAGCACACCATTCTTTCATCTTCTCAGAAGAAAATCAACCAGTTTATAATCTAGACATGAGCTATGAGGATAGTAAACACTCTCTCCTTCAAGAAATGGAGGCACAGTTCATAAAATCACTCAGCAGATACTTTAAAACAAATTTCTATATATGCTCTGTTCATTTTCATTTAACACACACACACACACACACATACACACGTATTCTATTTTCTAAGATCCCTGCCAATTCAGAGTATTTTCAGCCTAATTCTAATGTTAATTCAGGAAGTATGTAAAAAGAAAAAAAAGAGATCTTTGACACCGGGACTTTTTATTATTTATTCTTAAAAGCCATGTTTTTGTTTGTTTGTTTCTTTGTTTTTCCACTATGTATGTGTGTGTGTGGTGTGATGTGGGTATGTGCATATCAGTGCAGAAAACCTTGGAGAGCAGAAACACCAGATCCTTAGGAGGCAGAAGGTACAGGGAGCTTTAGCCACTTAATGCAGGGACTGGGAACTCAGTTCTCCTCTGCTAAAGCATCAAGTGTTCTTAACCTCTTGGTCATCTCCCCTGCCCAGCGTTATATTGTTTTACATTTATTGTGTTGATGAAGATACATTCCTTGGTCTTGTTTTGTTTTACCCTCAGTAGTGTCCTAATACTTTGAGTTTAGTCATGGCATCAAGATCCAATGCAATAAACAAGAATGGTAACACAGAATGTTTTCTTGGGAGGATTTCATGGTCAATGTATGAAGATAGCTGGGTATATAATGGAAACAGGGTGAGTGCTTACAGAAAAGCATAGGAAAGTCTAAAAACATGAGATATCCATTTAACCCAGCACTGGCTGGGGTAGGAGTCACAGCAGTCATCTTGCTGGATTTTGGAAAACGGATGCCAACAAACCAGAATAGGAAATGAGGGAAGTCCAGAGGACCCTACGGGGCCTGCAAGCTGTTGTCTGTGATGGAGAAACAGAACTGCACTTTGTATTTTCAGTTCCCTCAAAAGTGGCAGGTGCAGAGTGGCCTGAGGGCCTGAGTGAAGGAGGAAGTATCCGATCTGTTTAACAAACAGGACTGACTACTGGCAGAAGGAGGAACAGAAGGGAGGCTGCCCAGAGGCTTCTGTGCTTGTCCAGATACAGGGAGCTGAGGAAGAGGCTTTAGCAAAGCCAGGTGATAGGAAAACCTGGGGAAATCTAAAGGAAATTTGAGAAATAAAGAAGCTTTGTATTCCGAGTATGAAAGGATCAGAAAGAGCTTCTCTGTGGTCACAGGTGTCAGGGAGTTATTCCTGTCCCCTCAAAGTCCACAGTCGAAATGGATGGTGATGAATGCTAATCAGCACAGGGGTGCAGCTTTGATAGTGACTTGCAGGGTACATAAATGGTGCCAGTATTTCCTGCTACTTACCGTGGTTTCGTATGACAAAGCAAACAAATGTAAGTGAAAGTTTTACCCAATTATCAGCTGACTTTTCACTTTGAAATGCAACAGTTGCATTTGTTAATAGTTTCATGACTTTCCTTTTCTTTTTCATCAGGTTTCCTGTGTATTTCACAATGGCCATGTAATTAGAGTGATCCCCTTTCAGTAGTTGATCCGTTCCTGAATAATATTGTATAAGGAGTACCTACAGAACCCAAGGCTCACTTCAGTACAGCAGAGCCAATGTTTCTATTAAGCATCTGCAGTGGTGTATGTGTGCAGACACATTTTTCCTTTTCCTCTTTCTAGTTAATATTGTAAAATTAGCAAAGGAAGAGCCTTTTGAAGTACTTGCACTTATAATTAGCTATATATAAAGTACATATAAAGGGTAATTACAATGAATCATTTCAGAGGTATGTGTGTGTGTGCCGATGCATGTGTACAACTGTATGTTAGAGCTTTAAACTTGCCTCTTGCCTTTTGGCAAGGTTTATACTGTGCAGGCAAGGGTGACCTACCTAGGTACCACAGGATCTTACTGTTAGTACTAACTTGAAGCTAAGTTAGTCATGAGAAAACCGAAGTCCCTAATGTGCTTAGCAAACCAAAACTCAAAGGGGGTGTAAAATGCAGCAGATACTATCTGAGTAACATAGAAATTATAATTACTCTTGTTTCATTGTCCTTCAATAGTAAATGGAATTATGTTTTTCTAATTTATCACTGTACTTTTCATCTTATTCCATCTCTGAGAAATCTGAGAAGCTGAGTCTAAATAGAAAATCCATGTTACTAGCCACACACAGAGCCTTGTGTAGAAATCTCTAATTCCTGTTTAAGAAAGAAGCCATCAGAAACCGCTTTCCACCTAAAGTGTGTGTGGGGTGGCTGTATAACACCTGCTTTCACTACTTTCTCTTTTTAAATTGTTTTTATTAATTACAATTTATTCATTTTTGTATTCAAGGTGTAGCCCCCTTCCTCTTTCCCTCCCAATCCTGCCCTTCCTCCCTATTATCTTCCCATGCCCCTCCCCCAATCCACTGATAGAGGAGGCCCTCCTCCCTTTCCATCTGACCCTAGCCTATCAGGTCTCATCAGGGCTGTCTGCATTGTCTTCCTCTGTGACCTGGTAAGGCTGCCCCTGTCTCAGGGAGAGGTAATCAGAGAGTCTTCCACTGAGTTCATCTCAGAAACAGTCCCCTGCTCCCTTACTTGGGAACCCACTTGGACACTGTGGCCTATATCTGTGCAGGGGTTCTATGTTATCTCCATGCATGGTCCTTGGTTGGAGTATCAGTTTTAGGAAAGATCCCTGTGTCCAGATATGTTGGTTCTGTTGCTCTCCTTGTAGAAACCACCCTGAGATTTCACCTCACACACATCAGATGGGCTAAGATCAAAAACTCAAGAGACAACATATCCTGGAGAAGATGTGGAGAAAGGGGAACCCTCCTCCACTGATGGTGGGAATGTAAACTTGTACAATCGCTTTGGAAAGCAATTTGGTGCTTTCTCAGACAATTAGAAATAGTGCTTCCTCAAGATCCAGCTATACATTTCCTAGGCATATATCCAAAATATGCTCAAGTACACAACAAGAATATTTGCTCAACCATGTTCATAGCAGCTTTATTCGTAATAGCCAGAACCTGGAAACAACCCAGATGTCCCTCAACTGAGGAATAGATACAAAAATCATGGTACATTTATACAATGGAACACTACTCAGCAATTAAAAATAAAGAAATCATGAAATTTTTAGGCAAATGGTGGGAACTAGAAAAGATCATCCTGATTGAGGTGTACCAGAAGCAGAAAGACACACACTTTTAAGTGGATATTAAAAGTGGATATTAGACATATGATATAGGATAAACATACTAAAATCTGTACACCTAAAGAAGCTAAGGAAGAAGAAGGCCCCTGGGTAAGATGATCAATCCTCATTCAGAAAGGCAAATGGGATGGATGTAAGAAGGAGAAAACAGGAAACAGGACAGGAACCTACCACAGAGGGCCTCTGAAAGACTCTACCCAGCAGGGTATTGAATCAGATGGTGAAACTTGTAGCCAAACTTTGGGCAGAGTGCAGGGAATCTTATGAAAGAAAGGAGAGATGGAAGACGTGCTTTCACTATTTTTATCTACCTGCATTGGACACACATGGGGAAAAATGATGCTGAAAGAAGTGGGAGTGAGAGATACCCAGAGGCCAGGCTCTCTGCTGCACACCACTCTGGCTGATGCAGCAAACACCATCCATTTTCCTTTCTTTGATTTGCTCAACATAGAGACTTTGTGTCTTTCCACAGGAAGATCTATAATCTGATAAATAAAGGGAATGTTCTTTCTTCTTCTGGACAAATATTATTGCTGCAAGAACATCTTGAGAGAACATGCCTTACTTCCTGAAGTACTTCTTTCTCTAGATAGAAACACATAGCTAGACTTCTGTGAAGAGCTCCCCTCCCTTACACACACCACTGCAAACGGTGTGGGAAGTGGGTGGTAGAAAAAGACTTTTTGTGAGATAGTTTACGGAAGGGGGTATGAGCACACATAAACCTAGACAGACAGACAAACATGTGCCTGTTTACCCAGGTTAAAGTTCTGAACATTCTGAAGTCTGCCATTCATTAGAAGGCATTTCAATATTCATAGGCTGGCTACAAAATATGCTTGTATTTTCTAGGAAATGTAAGGAGAAAAAGACATGCTCTTGGAATTAAAGAAAACCTTATCTGTGTAGAAGACTTTGGCTCATTATTCAAAATAAATTGGTGCCTCCAGAAACATGACTCGTCTATTTGCCAAAGCTGACCAGTAGCTGCCTTACCTGATATGTAAGTGCCTATCTGGAGACAGGGTGGTAAACATTTTGAGTTCTTGGCTCCGGTTTTTGAAATGTACATATTTGTACATATGTATTTCCAGAAGGCATTTTATTTGTCTCTTCTTCTTCCTAAATGTATTAAAACATCACAGTTTTAGTGTAAATGTATATTAGAAAGTTCTTTGGTGCTTCCCTGCTGTTTTCAATGAGTGGTTTGTAAAAAGAATAAATACTCATATTTTGTTATTTGGAACTTTCTGAGAAATACTTGACATCATTTTCATGGTACAATTTGACTTTTAGTTTGAGAATAGGGCTCATTAAAATAGTCTAGACTGCTCACAAGCAGGAATCATAGTAACTAAAGATGTTTTTGCAGCTTAGCATTTCTGGAAGATTGTTCTTAAATATTCTTGAATCGTTATTTTTTTTATAACATAGAAAACTCAAAATAAATTTTAACAATTGGGTCTTTAATTGTATATAACCAGTTCTTCATTAAGGAGTGTAAGAAAAACATTTTAATGTAATTTGTTCTTGTGATTTCTCAACTAAAGTATTACTAACAATGAAGTATGGAGAAGCCTTCCCAATTGCACTGTTTAACTCCATAGTGCAAATGATGTTCCCGTAGACATGTGGGAGGTAATTTGTTGATCTTATGTCATATTTCATGATATAATCCAAGGATCTATGAGTCCGCAAGAGATACAGCCAGTGACTCTAATGAGCTGGAGTTTCTTTACCTCAAGAGAAAATAAACAAGCACATGGAGGGAGTAAGAAGGAAGAAATAGAAAGGGAAAATTATGTAATTATTCTTTCAATTTTTTTAAAAAATAAAAGTTCTTAGCTAACAAAAAAGAAAACTAAGTATAAAGTTAAGTTTACTGTGACCTAGATGTCAAAAATCTGTGCATGTCACCAGGCATGGTGGTGCACACCTGTGATCTCAGCGCTCTGCTCTCTGAGTTCGAGGCTAGCCCAATCTACAAAGCAAGTCCAGGATAACCAAATCTATCTGTCTCAAAACAAACAAAAAAAGTGCATGAAAAATAGAACTTCAGTGCAAGTAAAAATAATTAACTACTCAGTTGAGGGGGCATCTGGGTTGTTTCCAGGTTCTGGCTATTAAAAATAAAGCTGCTACAAACATGGTTGAGCAAATGTCCTTATTGTGTACTTGAGCCTCTTTTGGATATATGCTTAGGAGTGGTGTGGCTGGATCTTGAGGAAATACTATTCCTAGTTGTCTGAGGAAGCGCCAGATTGATTTCCAAAGTGGTTGTACAAGTTTACATTCCTACCAGTAGTGGAGGAGGATTCTCCTTTCTCCACAACCTCTCCAGCATGTGTTGTCACTTGAGTTTTTTATCTTAGCCATTCTGATGGGTGTAAGGTGAAATCTCAGGGCCTTTTTTAGCCCCTCAACTGTGGAATGGATACAGAAATTGTGGTACATCTACACAATGGAATATTACTCAGCAATAAAAAACAAGGATATCATGAAATTTGCAGGTAA
>CM053766.1:20963431-20975789 GCA_028658305.1 Pachyuromys duprasi | reverse complement strand
GACAGAGTGCAGGAATCCCATGAAAGAAGTGGGAAATAGTAAGACCTGGAGAGGACAGGAACTCCACAAGGAGAACAACAGAACTAAAACATCTGAGCACAGGGATCTTTCCTGAGACTGTTACTCCAACCAAGTACCATACATGGAGATAACCTAGGACCCCTGAACAGATGTAGCCCATGGCAGTTCAGTGTCCAAGTGGGTTCCATAGTAATGGGGACAGGGACTGTGTCTGACATGAACTGATTTCCCTGCTCTTAATCACCTACCCCTGAGGGGGGAGCAGCCTTACCAGGCCACAGAGGAAGACAATGAAGGCACTCCTGATGAGACCTAATACGCTAGGATCAGAAGGAAGAAAAAGAAGACCTTCCCTATTAGAGGACTTGGGGAGGGGCATTCGTGGAGAAGGGAGGGATTGGGAAGGGAGGAGGGAAGGAACTACAGGGGGGTATACAAAGTGAATAAAGTGTAATTAATAAAGAATTAAAAAATTAACTACAAATAAAGGTGTGGCCAAATGCAGTTCCAGCTTAAAAAGAGTTTGAATTGTGGTGTAGGCTTTCCACCTCCCTCCCTTACAATGAAAGTGCCACACCCCACACATCTGGAACACTCTTATGTAAGCAAGCAACAAATCATCTCAGATCACTGGGTACAGTATATTCTGCTTTCTTGAAGGAAGACATAGAGAGATATTTTCTGCTACTGTCAGCGTAATAACCGTGCCTAAAGCCCCCTGGATCCAGACATTCCCCATAGGCTCAGCCATGAAGTTTCTGGATGTTTTCTTAAATTCTACTATAATGGCAAGAAATTCAGACTATTCTTGAAAGAAATCATGACCTGAAATAAATTTAATGTAACTGGCTCTCAGCTGTGTACTGGACACCAGATTTCAGTAGTTGGATCTGGCGGGTCTTCAGGAAATCAATGTAAAATTCACAATTCCAAACATTGCTCAATGATTCTAGTCTAATTGTTTGGATCAAACATGCCAGCGATGTTTTTCAGTTGCACTAACTGAAAATTCCTATGTTAGAGAATTTCTATTTTTAAGTAACAATGAGTCTAAAAGCTGGTCTAGTAGCATGACAGTGTAATAAAAGTTTCTGGTACCATACTCTTTCAGCTGACCACTTCATTATTTTTTATTATCATCTCATTATTTCATATCCCCAAAGAGTGACTGAAACACCAAGACTCATACCCAGAAGCAAACCAGATGAAGTAAGCATAAGAGATGGGGAAATAAATACCTCTCCTCATATGCTTATCCCTTAATTAGAGGTGGACAAACAAAATAAGTTGAAAATAAGGTGTCCTGGAAATAGAGCTTTGCTATTTGAGATCAAAATAAGTAGTCTTTCTTTCCCTTCCTTCCTTCTTTCCTTCTTTCTCTCTCTTTATTTTTGTAGAAGGATTGAAAATAACTGCTTAGGCTAACTTTACTTTCTTTCCTTCAATCTATTTTGTACCATGAGATTTGAGCCAATGCCCCTTGATAATATTTAAATGCTATTACATTAGCATAGTTTGTGTAGTTATAAGATATTATGTCCTCAAATCACTACTTTATACTAAATAGTAATATATGTAGCAAAACATAAATAAGAAATCTCACAAAAAATAGGATAGAAAACATGAAAACATGAGTGCAGGTTATATAATTTTATTTACATTCTGTTTAATGGCAAACAAAATAAATCTATGCTACCAAAAGCCTGATGCTCTTTTTTGGATGACAGACTAATGACTGGAAGGAACACTTGTAAGATGTGGTATTTTCTGTTTAAAAATACAAACTACGGTGTAGTGAGAGTTCTGGTTTCTTTAAAAACCCAGTTATATTGTGTGAATATGGTTTTGTTTTAATCCCAGGTGCAGGATAAAAGCCTGCGTTATAGCAGGCGGTTGTGATTTCCCTCTTCCACTAGTAAGGACATGATCTTTGCCAGCTGGAGATGGTTCAATTCTGGGAACTCTGGAGAGGGTATAAGTGGGAGGGCCCACCAGAGGGTCTGTGGTACCAGCTACTCCCCACTGCTGTGGTTTGTCAAGTGGTCAGACATGATGCACAAAGAGACAAGAAGAAGAAGTCGGAGATTATTCTGCCTACAAAAATTAGATTTGCCCCAAGGAATCCAAGGACCTTAATCAGCAGGAAGTAGCCTAAAGAGATCTAATCTCCCTTTTCCTCTAACCTTTTTCTCTTTCCTAGTGTTGGGAGGTTGGAAGGAATTAGGGTAGGGTATATGTTGGTAAGGAGGTAGAGGTATAAAAATGCAATAAAATAGATAAAGAAATACAGCAACACCATGCTTATTTTTATATCTCTATTGTCTGTGTACATTTATACATATAAATTTATACAGTGTATTACAAGACCTTAATATAATTCAGTATAACTTGGTCAAAACCAAGATAAATTGTATAATAATACCCGATTTGAATTTCTGATGCTAAACTCTGCTACAGAATAGAGCACTGTTAGCATTTAGAATTTGGGTAAATAGGTTTTCAGAAACCTACATTCAATATCCATTTTTTCAATATAGCTGGCTCTCTCAGAACAAAGCAGAATGAATCTTAACTGATTGTGTATGGAAAATTATTTGGGAGAAGGAAAACAAAATCAGTAAGTAGACAGACATGGTGTCTGTTTCTCAGTTTTTTAAATTTTAATTGCTTCTAATTTTCATAGTGTTAAGGGAAGTCTTTACCTAGTTTAGGCTGTTTCTTTTAAATGTTAGCTTTAAAAGGTCTACAATGTACTTCCCTATGCAAATTTCTATATGTGGTAGTAGAATCTTCTTTAAAGAAGAAGTGTTTTTTGTTGCCATGTGATTAAATGCCAAGAGTGGCTTCTCTGTGAACACTGTAACTGTTGTATTATACAGGAAAACACTACTACTGCTATAGTTACTGAAAAATAGTCATAAAATATATTTATGACTCACACTGAAAAAGGCTAGCATTCAGGAGCTCTTGCCAGTGTTCAAATACATACATTTTCTTATTTGTTATTGCTTTGTATGAAACAGTGCTGACTTTAAACCTTCACATAATATACCTATTCATAGAGGTATGAACTAGCAAGGAAAATGTTTCATAAGACATAGTGAGAGTAAGCCCTTTTCTAAGACTCTGGACTTAGTTCAAGAAATTTTCACTGAATCTTGTATGAATTTGCCATCTAAAGAGGAAAACTCAAAGCTACATTTCCAGTCTTAAAAAAAATGGAACAACTAGGTATCAATGGAAATGAGAAAATCTGGACATTTGAAATACACTGAGTTAAAGAGTTTCTATCAAAGACAAGCTAATGGAAATAAGTGAGATTACAATTCACCCTATGGACTTCTGCTCACTACTCTTTTTTAATTGAATGGACAGGAGTCTTTTCTTCTCATAGTCCAGGTATGATGTTGGCATCAACAACACCATATAAATAGAATGGTAATGTTTGGGGCATTTTGAATTTAAAAGCCTACTCTTTAAGTGTGGATAGTATGACCTAAAATGAATAACTAGCATTTTCTTGAATTCATCCCAAAGTCCTTTATAGCCTGTGAGCCCAGAAAGAAAGTGTAGCAGAATAAAGGAAATGTTTCTAATATATAAATCTATGAAATAAAGTCTAGTAATAACAGATACACAGTATACAGTAGTATATTATACCTCTAGCAGTTGGAAAACATTACACACTGCCACAATTCAGAGGTGCCCCTTTAATTGCATATGCCAAAACAAAATACCGCAGTAAAATCATTCTTCATTTTAAAGGACCACGAGTTTGAGACCGGATGTATTACTGAGAAAAACTATTAACCAAGTAGCTCCTATCTTCATGGAGCTTTGAAGGTAAACATAGCAATCCAGGTTGAGGATTTCATAGGAAACTGTTTCATTGTGCAATTTCCATTTGTTTTATTGAAATCTACAAAGAAGAATGTATAAATGTATTTGTTGTCCTAAAGGATTTTAATGACCTGTCATTGTGCAATGTATCTACTGTAAGTTAAGAAATAGTAACTAAACAGGTTTGACTCAGGCCCTTGTACCTACCTTCCCCGACTACTTGACTTCTAATATTCCTCAACAAATTTTATTGTTCTGATTTACAGTGGCCGTCTCATCTTTTTTTCTGTCTTAAATGGTTTTATTGCTTAAATATATATCTTTCCTATTTTTTTAGTTTCATGGATTTATACTCTGCTTAAGACTTTGTTTTCATTATTTCATTTTGTATACAACTTAGGAGCTTCATTGTCTGAGGTTTGCATGCTGCTGCCTTTTATTGTGTCTCTGCTCAACAGCAGTCCATTTTAACATCATCTCTAATTTTGCCATTTGGAAAAATGTCTGGGTTACTTGTAAAGTATATTGATAATATTCATAAACATTACCTCCAGGAATGGAAGACTAGAGTCCAATTTTATATGCTCATTCAACTGTCACATTGTGCTGCCTAGTTTTATGTTCATATAACACAAGCTAGAGTCATTTGAGAAGAGGGAACGTCAACTGAAAATGCTTCCATCACATTGTCCTGTGGCAAGCCTATGCTGCATTTCCTTGATTGATGATTAATGTGGGATGCCACCCTTAGGCTGATGGTCCTGGCTGCCACATAACAAAGCAAGCTGGACAAGCCATGGGGTTGGGGAAGTCAGTTAGCAGCATTCAGCTAAGGCCTCTGCATCAGTTCCTGCTTCCAAGTTCCTACTGTGAGTTCTGTCCTGACTGTTGGACAGTTGGACTGCTACTTGGAAGTATAAGCAAATTAGCTCTCTCCTCCTCAAGTTGCTTTTGAACCTGGTATTTATTACAGCAAAATAAATTGTAACCAATACACTCATGGTATCCAATGTGATTTTTTAATATTAGTTACAGTGTTACAGTTTATTAACTTTGTATCCCAGCTGTATCCCACTCACTCATTCCCTCTCAATCCCATCCTCCTTCCCTCATCTCCTTCCTGCCTCTTTCCAAGTCCATTGATAGGGGAGGACCTCCTCCCCTTTCATCTCACCCTTGCTTATCAGGTATCTTCAGTCCTAGCTACACAGTCCTCCTCTGTGGCCTAGCAGGGCTGCTCCTCCCTTGGGTGGATGAGGAAGATCAAAGAGCCAGCCATTGAGTTTATGTCAGAAATAGTCCCTGTTCTCTTTACTAGGGATACTCACTTGGATACTGAGCTACATGGGCTACATCCGAGCAGGGGTTCTAGGTTATATCCATGCATGGTGCTTGGTTGGAGAAACAGTCTCAGAAAAGACCCCTGTGACCAGATATATTTGGTCCTTGTGGCGCTCCTGTCCTCTCAACCCAGATGTCCATCAACAGAGGAATGGATACAGAAATTATGGTATTTTTACACAATGGAATACTACTCAACAATTAAAAACAAGGAAATCATGAAATTTGCAGGCAAATGGTGGGATCTAGAAAAGATCATTCTGAGTGAGGTATCCCAGAAGGAGAAACACAGTATATACTAACTTATAAGTAGGTACTAGACCTGTAGGATAGGATAAACGTACTGAAATCTATATACCTAAAGAAGATAAACAAGAAAGAGGACTAGGGGTAAGAGGATCAATCCTCACTTAGAAAGACAAATGGGATGGACATTGGATGTAAGAGAAAACAAGTAACAGGATAGGAGCCTACCACAGAGGGCCTCTGAAAGATTCTAACTAGCAGTATATCAAAGCAGATACTGAGACTCATAACCAATGTGATTTTAAAGTGTTTGGCCCAAGCTGTACTTCAAATCACAGCACACAGAACAGAAACTCCTGTGCTGCTTAATTTTTGTAGGCTTGACACATATTAGAGAAAAGAGAACTTCAATTGCTTTTGGTTATATGTTTTGAATTTTTTGTTTCTTTTTTCAACATAGGAAACCAAACTAAGATAGTCTTGTTGCTTCATATGTATGTCAACATGTCAGAAAACAGATTTTAAATATTCTGCCTAAAATTTGTCATTGTCACTGTATTTATTGTTGTTTTGTTAAGACAGAGTTTTTCTGTGTAGCCCTGGTTGTGCTGGAACTCATGCTACAGACCAGGCTGCCCTCAAACTCAGAGATCTGCCTGCCTCTGGCTCTCAAGTGCTGGAATTAAAGGTGTACACTACTCCCACCCATTGTCCAACACTGCCTTGTAATCACTGTATTTTTTAATTTGCATTTTTATTGCTGTGAATTTGGGGATCTTTTCATGTTTATTGGCTAACATGCAATTTGATAGTGTAGCCCTGTTGGAGTAAATAAAATTGGTATTGGGCCATATAAGGTTTATTATTAGCCCTATAATTATTATGGTAGCATTATTTAACCTTCTATTACAAATAATAAGACACAGAAACCTATTAGATTTCAGAATTGCTAATTTACCTTAGGCTGGGCTGATATTTTTACCTACACTGTCTCAGTAACTTCACCATCTATGTCCCAGTCCTCATCCAATGCCATCCACTTAAACCATCCTTATCTGGGATACCTTCCATCCATAATCTTATAAATTCTTGTTTACATGTTGATGATTATTAATATTTATTATAGATTTATCTTCTAGTTAAACAGCAGTTATTACTAAACCAGCTGTATACCCAAATCACCACACCACTAGGATTTATTTAATTAACCTAGAGCACAATGCTGAACAATAATTACTCCATCCTAAACCTCCAAGCCTGCATAGCTTCTTCCCATTCAGATTTCCTACATTATACTTGCTTTCAGTCATATCTGAGGTACAGTTCATCTCTCCTGGTGTTTCCAGGTCCTCTCCTCTCCCATCTCTCTCCCAGCCTTGATCCCACTTGCTTCTTTTCTCCTCCCTTCTGGACCAGTACGTATTCTCTTTATTGCTCAGCATTGGCTGGTTGTTTCATTGACAATACAGAGAAAAAATGGTGGCATGTTTACACAGACTTGAGACAGGTGATGCTTAAAATAAGCATCACAATACAATGGACTGAAACCAGATGGTGGAGTAGAAAAATCAGCATTTGAATGAACAAGGGTAAATTGTATACATTCCACAAGAACATTATACCAACACTTACATTTGGTGTTTTTTTTGTTTGTTTGTTTTTTTTCCATCTAGGCCATTATTGGATTGGAGTCCTTCCTCCTGGCCCACAAGTTTTTGTTTTGTGTTTGTCTTTTTTTTGTTTTGTTGTTGTTTTCTATTTAACCCAGTGTGGTATCCTTCCTCCTTTCTTTCTGACCTTCTGTCTTTTCCCCATGATTCTCCTCTTCCCCAAAGCCTGGGAACCTTAGCCATACCTACCCTATTCTGCCCTGCCCAGATTTCAGGCCCTTTAATCAACCAATCATGTATAATGTCTTAGGCAGGTTTACACAACAAGGATAGATTTATCCAGGCAGTAACTAGATCTTGAGTGCCAATAATTAGCATCAAAGCATAAGCATCAGACCAACCTCCAACATACCACCTTATTGCTTTAAACAAAATCTGAATTGTTTGATTTTACCAATAAAAAATTAGAGGCTAGATGATGGGGTGAAATCCTGCTAGCTGAGAAGCAGAGAAAGCACCCACCCATCTTACCTTCCTCCTCAGCCTAACTCTCAGAAAGAATGCCCTCTTCTGCTGTCTCAAGCAACCTCAAACTTAGTATCCCTCCCTTCTACTTCCTATGTGTCTCCCTGTTCATCCTCCTGACTTCCTCTTACTCTTTATGGTTTTTCTTATGTTTCCTTCCTATCAGTTGGTTGCTTGTTCCATCTCTTATTTAGTCCTGTTTACAATACTCAAGCATAAAGATCTTGGAATAAAGGTGTATGAGCTATATCACACCAGAAACACATTTTTCCAGGAAGCAACACAATTTTAGGGTTCACAGTGTGATCAAATATCCTGTAAGACCCCACCCCATTTTCTGTTGCTTATTTTATATTTCTTAACAGTTTCTACAAGGAATCCATGTGGTCAGGATAGCAGTTTTTCACTATGTATGTATAGTAAAATGTTCTCTGAGGATTTTTTGTTTTCTTGTTTGGTTTATGTTTGTGTTGTTTTGTTTTGTTTGTTTTTTGAGACAAGGTTTCTCTGTGTAGCCTGGCTGTCCTGGAACTCATTCTGTAGACCAAGTTAGCCTCAAACTCACAGAAATTCTGCCTGCTTCTGCCTCCCAAATACTGGGACCACTACACAGTCATACATTTTTTATACTTTTTGTGTTGTTTTATTGAACATAAGTTTGAGATTTTAATAAATATGTTAATTTTTACTGTGGTGCTTCTTCTGTATTTTTGATTGTTTCAATTTATTTGATCAAATTTTATTTAACATCATAGTAACCAAAATTCTTTAAGGTATTCCAAAAATTTTCGTTGAAAAGAATTTTCACAGTTAAGTAGTCTTTAGCGTGTTTGAAATCTAATTTTTAAAAAGTGGCTCTCAATCTTCTAAATGCTGAGACCTTTTAACACAGTTCCTCTTGTTTTCGTTACTCCCAATCATAAAATTATTCTGTTGCTACTTCATGAATTAAATTTTGCTGCTGATAGGAATTGTAGTGTTAATAGCTGATATGCAGGATATCTGATAAGTGACTCTCGTGAAGGAGCTGCAACCTACAGGTTGAAAACCACTGTTTTAAAATGTATGGTAGGGCTTTGGTTTCTTATTTTCTTCTGTGTAGAATTTCTATATGTAGTAACATCCTCATAAAATTTCAAGACTGTGCATGTGTCTGCAACTCTTTTTGTGCTTTCTGCCTAGTTCCTCTGGCCTATTACTTTGCTCCATTAATTTACAATACTCTGAGACTACAACTGGGGTTACTATCTGGTACTTCTAATTTTTTTGTTTGTTTTTGCCTCAAAATATTCTATCTCTCAGCCACAAAATAAGATGTGTAGTTTGTAGATCAAATTCAACTGAGGAGTATTAGCACTATGAATAAGAGTTTGGAGAAAAGTTTACTTCACTGTGTCAAAAATACCCACAGAAACAATTTTAAAAGGCAAACAATTTTGGGGGGCCTCATGGTTTCAGGACTTTCAATTCAGGGTAGATTTGTTACATTACTTTGGGACTGAGACAAGGCAGAAGAAGACACAGCAGGATAGAAATTTTCACCTCACGGTTGGTCAAAAAGCAGAGAAAGTAAGCAATGGAGACCAGAAGCAAAAAGTACTTGCTAATTCAGAGTTCTAGAGAACTCCCTTGCCCTATTAGTCCCTAATAATGTCAATGGATTATAAATTCATAAAAGGAGCAAACCTTCGGTTAGCTAAAGGATCTCAGGACACAGCCATATCCCAAATGCCTTATCACTTAAATGGTCCATTATGGACCAAAACAATGAGCCCCCATGAGACATTTGAAATCTAAGCCTTTACATTTTTGCTGATTTTTGTTGTTATTAACTGAAGAAGCACCAGCATGTCTTGTATCAGGAGTCTTGAAGTCTTAATCACAGTATTTATACTTACTTTCTTATACTTAGTTTTTTTTTTAAGTTTTACTAAACTAACAAAAGTGTGACACATCTTTTGTTAGACTTCAGTAGGCACTATAAGTTCTATGCCATTGTAAACCTATCTTTAATTTACGTTTAAATTGTTACACACAGTAATGAGTTTCATTAAGCATTTCCAAACATAATTTTGTTTTGGTTGATCCTCCTGCCCTGCTCTCCTTCCCTATTCCCACTCTAGATTTATGACCTCTTCCTATGCTCACTCCCACATTATAAAGGGACTTTCTTGGATCCATAAGCAGTTAAATAAAGACACAGAGACTTAAAAATACTTAAAAGCTTAGGTGTCAGCATGGCAGACTCTCAGCTAGCTCATCTCAACTACTCAAGCTCTTGACCTGACCTCTGTGAGCCCCGGTAAGTTTGTTCCTTCCAGTGTCAGGCTGGCAAATATTCCACTTCTGAAACTTTCCCCAGTGTCCTCTCTCTGCCCAGAAGATATCTCTTTCCCTTCTCGCCAACAATTGGGCATCAGATTTTTATTAAAGCCAATCAAATAGAACTCTAGATTGCCTTAAGTGGAAGACAGAAGGTGTACATTTGCAAAATATGAGGCCAGTGATGGGTCATAACTCTTTGCTGGTACAGATTTAAAATTGAATACACAGAGACACACCTTAACACAGTTACCACAACATAAATACACTTATATAAAAAGTAGAAGTCAGGGTCTGACACAAGAGAATATGTGGTATCTCTCCTCTTGAATTGTGAGTCCTTCAGTTAATGTAATAATTCCTAGATGAATCCACGTTCATACAAGTTTTAAAATTTTATATCCCTGTACTTCTGAACAATTGTGTAACTGTAGCAACTTTTTGTTATTCAGTTCCACACTGGTGTATATAAAGTGTGATTCTATTTCCTTGCTGATATGAATAGAGGAACCACAAGCATAGATAAGCAAGTACCTCTGTGGTAAGATAAAGACTGCTTTGTATATACCCCCTTTAGTACTATAGCTGGGTCATGTGATAACTTTACTTTTAAACTTTTCAGAAACCTCCAGATTGATTTCCAGTTTATTCACTCACCAGAAGCCAATAAGGGTTTCTCTTCCAATATCATTACCAACATTTGTTGCCATTTGTTTGCTTGATGATAATTGTTCTGAATGGGATAAGATAGAATCTGAAAGTAGTTTTACTTTGTATTTCCTTGATGACTAAGGGTGAAGATTTATATATATTTATATATAGATAGATAGATTTATATGTATTTTTAGTTTCAAGGCTAATGTTACTTGGGAAGTAAGGCTCCATAAGGAGTTATTTAGATTCGGTTGGCTGATGGGCATGTCTTTGGGGTATTATGTTAATTACATTACTCGAAATGGGAAGACTGACCCACTGTGGGTGGCAACATCTATGGATCCAGGGATCCGGCAGCATAAGGATGGAGAAAGTGAGTTGAACACTGTCATGCACACATTCACTGCCCTCTGACCCTGAGTATGGATGTAGTGATACAGGTTCCCTCAAACTCCTTTCCTGATGACTTCACTGCTATGATGGAGTTTTAAATGAAACTCTCAACCAAAGAAACTGCCCCCCCCCAAAGTCGTTGATTTTGTCAGAATACTTTTCACAACATGGAACACTCGTGTTTCTTTTCATCGAGAACTGCCTATTGTGCTCTTTGACATGTTTATTGATTGGTAGGGGTGTGTGTGTGTGTGTGTGTGTGTGTGCAATACCCCCCCCAGGTTGATATGTAGATGTCAAAAATAATCTGCTATTCTGTGGGCATTCTGTTGACTCTACTAATAGCTTACTTGGCTGTACAAAAGCTTTCTATTTCTTTATATGTAATTCTACTTGTCAGTGTTTGGAGTTATTTCTTGTCTATTCAGAAAGTTCTTACCTATGCCTATATGTTCAAATGTTTTCTGTATATTTTTCACTATCAGTGTCATCTTTTCAGATTTTAAATTAAGGTTGTTTCTCCATTTGCGTTAATTTTAATAATAGATTAGAGATATATTTCTAATTTCACTCTCCTAGAAGTGGTTCCTCAGTTTTGCCAGTACCATTTGTTGAAGAGTGTCTTTTGCTGAGTATGTTTTGTCACTCTGGTAAAAAAAAAAAAAAAAAAAAAGAGGTTAATATGACGTTTTTCTCCTATGTCCTCTATTATGTTCCATTGGTATAAAAGTTGTTTTTTGTATGTCAGTATTACACTCTCCTTGTCGCTATGACTCGGTTGTATAATTTAAGGTCAAATACTATGATATTTTCTGCTAATATATGTATATATTTTAACATTTTTCTTTTCTTTTATTTTATATTAATCACAGGTTATGTACTTTGTATCCCAGCCATAGCCCCCTCCTGCATTCCCTCCCTATCCCCCCCCATCCCCGCCTCATCTCCTCCCTGCCCCTTTCCAAGTCCACTGATAGGGGAGGACCTCCTCCCCTTCCATCTAACCCTAGCTTATCAGGTCTCTTCAGGACTGGCTGCAATGTCCTCTTCTGTGGCCTAGCAAGGCTGCTCCTCCCTCGGGGGGTGAGGAGGGGGCGCGTCAAGGAGCCAGACATTGAGTTCATGTCCAAAATATATGCCTAGGAGTGGTATAGCTGGATCTTGAGGAATCACAATTCCTAATTGTCTGAGAAAGTGCCAAATTTATTTCCAGAATGGTTGAACAAGTTTACATTCCCACCAGCAATGGAGGAGGGTTCCCCTTTCTCCACATCCTCTCCAGCATGTGTTGTCACTTCAGTTTTTGATCTTAGCCATTTTGACAGGTGTAAGGTGAAATCTCAGGGTCGTTTTGATTTGCATCTCCCTGATGGCTAAGGACGTTGAGCATTTCTTTACGTGTTTTT
>CM053766.1:20949161-20962931 GCA_028658305.1 Pachyuromys duprasi | reverse complement strand
ATAGTCAGAATCTGGAAACAACCCAGATGTCCCTCAGTTGAGGAATGGATACAGAAATTATGGTACTTTTACACAATTGAATACTATTCAACAATTAAAAAGGAGGAAATCATGAAATTTGCAGGCAAATGGTGGGACCTGGAAATGATCATCCTAAGTGAGGCATCCCCAAAGCAGAAAGAAACATATGGTATATACTCACTTATATAGACCTATAGGATAGGAAGGCCATGCTGAAATCTATACACCTAGGGAAGATATACAAAAAGGAGGACCCAGGTTGGTATGATCAATGCTCGTTTAGATGAACAAATGGGATGGACATTGAATGGAGGAGAAAACAAGCAACAGGACAGGAGTATACCAAAGAGGGCCTCTGAAAGAATCAATATAGCAATGTATCAAAGCAGATATTAAGACTCAAAACCAAGCCTTCGGCAGAGGGTAAGGAATAATAATAAAAATAGGGGAAGTTAGTAAGAATTGGGGAGAACAAGAGCTCCACAAAGACCATATTGAGCAGGGCACAGGGGTCTTATAGGAGACAGTTTCTCCAACCAAGGACCATATATAGATATGGCCTAGAACTCCTGCTGAGATGTGGCCCATAGTAGCTTGGTGTCCAACTGAAGACCCTAGTAAGGGGAACAGGGACTGTTTCAGTCATGAACTCGATGGCTGGCTCTTTGACCCTCCCCCATACACACCAGGGAGTAACAGCCTGGCTAGATCCCAGGGGAGGACATTGCAGCCAGCCCTGAGGAGACAAGATGAACTGGGGTAGGATGGAAGGGGAGGAGGTCCTCCCCTGTTGGTGGACTTGGAGGGGGCAGGGAGGAGATGAGGGAGGGATGGGGAGAGTGGGAGGGAATGAGGGAGGGGGCTATGCCTGGGATGCAAAGTACCTAACCTGTGATTAATATAAAAATAAATAAAGCACATTTATTTAAAAAAAAAGCACCTGACTGTTTCTTGGAAAAGTTCTTGAAAGCACAAAATAAATAAATTTGTTTTCTTCACCATGTTAATGATGATGTTTGAAGAGAAAGAATGATCTGGTTAAGTAAGGAGCGAAAACTGAAGACCGGGGCAAAAGGAAAGCAGACTGGACAGACGGGGATATTAAATTATTCATGTCTCCTGGTTTTCTGTTGCTGTGATAAACATCAGGACCTAAAGCAGGGGAAGAGAGGGGCTTCTTGCCTTAGGCATTCATCATTGAGAAAAGTGAGGGCAGAAACTCAAACAGGAAACTGTACACAGGGACTAAAGCAGGGGCTGTAAAGAAACACTGCTTACTAACCTCCTCCCAGGAGGTTTTTCCTTTTTTCCTTTTTTATTTTTTATTTTTTACAATTCATTCATTTTGTATCACAGCCTTAGCCCCCTTCCTCAGCCCCTCCCAATCCCATCCTTCCTCCCTCTTTTTTCCAGTGCCCCTTCCCTAGCTCACAGTTTTTATAAATTTTAACAACCTGCCTGGAGTGGCATAGGCCATGGTGGGTTGAGTTCTTCCATGTTAATCTTGGCTACAGACCAATCTGATGGAAGCATTTTCTCAGCTGAGTTTCTGTCTCAGATGATTCAGGCTTGTGCTGTTGACAATCTAATCAGCAAACCAATCTAGAAGGAATAGTTTTTGTTTAAGGGTTCCAATAACTTAAGTAATTTATAATACTTCATCTCTAAAAATTATGAAATTGTTACTTTTTCTTCATTACTATGTCTTATGTTTAGTATATGTCATTTAATCTTTTATGTTTGTGTATGTATATTTTTTGTATATACATATGTATAATGTTATGAGCATAATACATAATTTAATCACACACACATACTTCAACAAGAACCCAGTTTCTTTTCTATATATTTTTATATTATATATATATATACTAATATATATTCCAGTCACCTACTTAAGTTTTGCTTTGTTTTGTTTTTATTTCTTATAATAATAATAAATAATTATCATAATAATTATTATTATTTACAATTTTTCACTTTTTATCCCAGTTGTAGCCTGCCCTCCTCCCAGTCCCACCCATTCTCTCTCTTCTTCCCCTATCCCTCTTCCCTAGTCCACTAATAGGGGAAGTCTTTTTCCCCTGCTGTCTGACCCTAGCCTATCAAATCCTATCAATATTGTCTGGATCCTTTTCCTCTGTGGACTAGCTAAGTCTCCCTACCAGGGGGAAGTGATCAAAGAGTAGGCAGTCCAGCTCACATCAGAGACTTTTTCTTCTCCTCTTACTGGGGTACCAACATGTAGAATGAGCTGTTTATGGGCTACATCTGAGCAGGGCACCTAGGTCCTCTCTATGTATGATGTTTGTTGATGCATCAGTCTCTGCAGCCCTCCCAGGCCCTGCTTTTGTCCCCTTTGGTCCTATCCTTGTGTGGCTACTGTCCCCTTCTTCCATAAGACTCCCTGCACTCTCTACAAAGTTTGGCTGTGAGTCTCTGCATCTGCTTTGATCCCCTGCTGGCTGGAGTCATTTAGAGGACATCTGTGTGGTAAGCTTCCACCTTGTTCTCTCTATTCTACTGCTTCTGCTGTCAATCCTGTTTTCCCTTCTGAATGAGAATTAAGCATCTTTCCTTAGGTCCTCCTTGTTGTTTAGTTTCTTTAGGTCTATATATTTTAGTATGTTTATCCTATATTATATGGTAGTAGTAGTCCATTGTATAAATGTACCACAATTTCTGTATCCATTCTTTGATTGAGTGACATCTAGGTTATTTCTGAAAATTCTGGCTATTATGAATAAAGTTGCTATGAAGATAGTTGAGCAAATGTCCTGGTGGGGCATTTTTTGGATTTATGTCCAGGAGTGGTATAGATGACTCTTGAGACAGCACTATTCCCTGTTTTCTGAGAAAATGCCAGATTGATTTTCAAGGTGGTTGTACAAGTTTACATTCATTCCCACCAGCAATGGAGGAGGGTTCCCCTTTCTCCACATCTTTTCCAGCATGTGTTGTCACTTGAGTTTTTGATCTTAGCCATTCTGATGGGTATGAGATGGAATATCAAAGTTGTTTTGCTTTGCATTTCGCTGATGACTGAGGACATTGAGCATTCTTTAAGTTTCTCCTCCATTCAATATTCTTCTCTTGAGAATTCTCTGTTGGTCTGTGCCAATTTTTAAAAATATTTATTTATTTTTAATTTTATAATAGTTTTTTTACTTTATATCCTGTGGGAATCCCTTCTCTCCCCTTATCCCAGCCTACCCATTTCCCTTTCTTTCCCCTTCCTCTCTTTCTTTCTCCCCAGAAAAGGGAGCCCTCTCTCCCCACACATCCTTTCCCAGCACATCAAGTCATATCAAGACTATACAGATCTTCATTCCCTGAGGTCAGGCAAGACAAAAAACGACTCCATTTAAAAAAAAAATTTGGATTATTTGGTTTGTTGGTGTTTAATGTCCTGAGTTCTTTATATATTCTGGATTCTAGCCCTCTGTCAGATGTAGGGTTGTTGAAGATCTCTTCCCAGTTTGTAGGCTGTTGCTTTGTTATGTTGACCTTGTCCTTTGCTTTACAGAAGATTTTTGGTTTCAGGAGGTAGCATTTACTGATTGTTAATCTTAGAGACTGAGCTCTTAATGTTCTGTCTAGGAATTGTTTCCTGTGCCAATGAGTTCAAGGCTCTTCCCCACTTTTCCTTCTCATAGGTTTAGTGTGTCTGGTTTTATGTTGAGGTCTTTGATCCACTTGGACTTTACTTTTTTTGAAGGGTGATTACTATGGATCTATTTACATTTTCTTACATGTAGATATCCAGTTAGACCAGCACTATTTGTTGAAGATACTGTCTTTTTTCCATTATATGGTTTTGGCTTTTGTGTCAAAAATCAGGTATCTGTAAATGTGTGGGTTTATTTTTGGATCTTTGATTCGATTCTATTGATCATCCAGTCTGTTTTTGTGCCAGCATCATGCTGTTTTTATTAATGTTGCTCTATACTACAGCATGATATCAGGGATGGAGATACTTCCAGAATATCTTTTATTGTGCAAGATGGTTTTAGCAATTCTGGGTTTTTTGTTTTTCCATATGGAGTTGAGAATTATTCTTTCAAGGCCTGTAAAAGAACAGCATTGGTATTTTGATGGTAATTGCATTGAGTCTGTAGATTGCTTTTGGGAGGATGACCATTTTGTACTATGTTAATCCTATGGGTCCATGACCATGGGAGATCTTTCTGTCTTCTGATATAGTCTTCAATTTCTTTCTGTAGAGACTTGAAGGTTTTTGTCATATATTCTTTCACTTGCTTGGTGCCTTGTATCCCTGATCTCTCCAAGACTTTAAACATGAATGGTGTTAGATTTTAGCAAATGCTTTTTCAGCATCTACTCAGATGATGATATTTTTTTTCCTTTCAGTTTTTGTATATGGTCGAATTACATTGATGCATTTCCATGTTTTGAACCACCCCTGCATGGCTGTGATGACGCCTACTTGTTCATGGTGGATGACCTTTGATATGTTCTTGGATTCAGTTTGCAAACATTTTATTGAGTATTTTTGCGTCAATATTCATAATGGAAATTAATCCGAAATTCTTTTTCTTTGTTGGGTCTTTGCGTGATTTAGGGATCAAGGTGACTGTGGCTTCATAGAATGATGTTGGTAATGTTTCTTCTGTTTCCATTTTGTGAAATAGTTTAAATAGTATTGGTATTAACTCTTCTTTGAAAGTCTGCTATAATTCTGCACTGAAACTGTCTGGCCCTGGGCTTTTTTTTTTTTGGATGGGAGACCTTTGATGACAGTTTCTATTTCCTTTGTAAATATAGGACTATTTAATTTATTTACCTGATCTTGATTCAGCTTTGGTAAATAAAATATATCAAGAAAATACTCCATTTCATTTAGACTTTCAAGTTTTGTTGTGTATAGGCTTTTGTCACCACCAGTTCCACAATAAAGGAACTAACAATCATAGTCACTAAAATCTCTCGCCATTAATGAACTCAACTCTCCAATAAACAGACACAGACTAACAGAATGGTTGGGGAAACAGGATCCAACATTCCACTGCATTCAAGAAACACACCTCTGCAATGAAGATAGATACTACCTCAGAGTAAAGGGCTGAAAAAAGGTTTTCCAAGCAAACAAATCTAAGAAAGAAGCTGGAGTAGCCATCATAATATCTAATAAAATAGACTTTCAACCAAAGTTAATCAAAAGTAATGGGGAGGAACACTTCATTCTCATCAAAGGAAAGATACACCAGGAGGACATCACAAACCTGGATATTTATACCTCAAATACAAGGCATATGTCAAAGAAACATTTGTCAAAGAAACATTATTAAAGCTTAAATCACACATCAATCCCAACACCTTAATAGAGGGAAAATTCAACACTCCACTCTCACCAAGGAACAGATCATCAAGACAGAAGCTAAACAGAGAAATAATGAGATTTACAGTGGTCTTAAATCAAGTGAACCTAATACATGTGTACAGAACTTTTCACTCAAAGTCAAAAAAGTATACCTTCTTAGCACCTCACAGAACCTTTACCAAAATTAACAGTACAGTTGGGCACAAAGCAAGTCTCAACAGATACAAGAAGACTGAAATAATACCTTGTATCATATCAGACCACCGTGGTCTAAAACTAGACCTCAGCAATAACAGAAATAGAAAAAAAAAACCTGCACATGCATGGAAACTGAACAAATCTTTACGACAGCTGGGTCAGGCAAGAAATGAAGAAAGAAATTAAAGACTTCATAGAATTAGATGAAAATGAAGGCATGACTTACTCAAACTTATAGGATACAGTGAAAGCACTGCTACGAGGAAAGTTCATAAATGCCTTCATAAAATCTTGAAGAAACCTCATACCTTAAGCACCTTAATGGCGCACCTGAAAGCACTAGGAAAAAAAAGAAAGCAGACATAACCAAGAGGACTTGAAGGATAGAAATAATCAAACTCAAAGATGAAATCAATAAATTAGAAACAAAGAAAACAATTCAAAGAATCAATGAAACCAAGAGCTGGTCCTTTGAGAAAAACAAGAAAGACAAATCCTTATCTAAAAGTTAGAGAGACACAATCCAAATCAACAAAATCAGAAATGAAAAGGGAAATATAAGGACAGACACCAAGGAAATCTAAAGAATCATTAGGTCCCACCTGCTTATCTTGTTTTTCATCTAACAAGTAACCCAAAGCAGTCTGTTTGCTCTACCTAGAATGCAAGCAGCATGTCATCCCTACTCTCTCTCACAGCCTTTAATTTCCGTTACCATTAAATTCTACCACAGTTATTATATTCTGAAGCCGTGTTGACTGAAGACAAAATTGGGCCCTCTGCGCTATTCTGTGTTTTCATTTGACCCTTGTTACTTAAATTCTGTTTTGTAACATTAGGGTCATGAATGCAAGAAGTTGTTTTCTCACAGGATGAACCTACTAAAATCTGTACACTTAAAGAAACTCATCAAGAGGGAGGACTCTTGCTAAAATGCCCGATCCCTATCCAGAAGGGCAAAGGGGATGGACATCAGAAGAAGAAGAAGAGGGCAGGGAACTGGTCAGGAGCCTGCCAAGGAGGGCCTCGGAAGGGCTCTGCCTTGCAGACTATCAAAGAAGATGCTGAGACTTATGGCCAACACTTGGGCAGAGTGCAGGGAATCTTATGAAAGAAGTGGGAAACAGTAAGATCAGGAGAGGACAGGAACTCCACAAGGAGAGCAACAGAACCAAATAATCTGAGCACAGGGGTCTTTCCTGAGACTGATACTCCAACCAAGTACCATGCATGGAGATGGCCTAGGACCCCTGCATAGATGTAGCCCATGGCAGTTCAGTGTCCAAGTGGGTTCCATAGTAATGGGAACAGGGACTGTCTTTGACATGAACTGATAGGCTTGCTCTTTGATCACCTCACCCTGAAGGGGGAGCAGCCTTGCCAGGCCACAGAGGAAGACAATGCAGCCACTCCTGATGAGACCTGAGGGACTGGGATCGGAGGGAAGGAAAGGAAGACCTCCCCTGTCGGTGGTCTTGGGGAGGGACATGGGTGCAGAGGGGATAGGAAGGGAGGGATTGGGATAGGAGGAGGGAGGGAACTACAGGAGTATATAAGGTGAATAAAGCGTAATTAATAAAAGATTTAATGAAAAGTGAAAAAAAGAGAAACAGAACCAGGCTTATTACATGGTCTTCAATATTTCCATCTATTTTTATCTTATTTCCTTGCAGGAAGTAAATTAACTCTTTTTAGTATAATCACAATTTTAGGAGATAGATGGATTTTGAAAATACTGGAAATTTCAGCATTTGTGCTTATATCAACACATGTTAGCACTTCCACATGCAATATGTGTGAGCCTTTGGTAAGCTCTCAAGACCAACCAAGTCCTTAAGAAGTTCATTCTAATGGTAAAAATAAACAAATTTCAGTATTTATAGCTTCAGGGATTACAGTGATAAATGTTGGCATTTTGTAAGATAAGAAATCACAGTTCCTTTCCTTCCCCCTCCCAACCCAGTTCATTCTTTCAGAGTTCCTCTCCTGATCATAGAGTTCCTTTGATGATTTCAGAGAAGAGGGGAGAGGGCATGTGATAGCACCCATGTCCTCTAGATCTGGGGAAGGTAGATTTATGTTGTGTGGTCTGGAAAAGAGGCATTTCTTTTGCACAGCCTTGCCCAGTAGCAGGAATTTATTCCAGGGCATTCACTCATAGTCTCTCACAGTGCAGAGCTCAAAGCAGGTAGATTATCCTGAACACCAGAGTTTCCCACTGTTCTCAGAGCTTTAGCTCATGGGAAGAAGTTCCTACACAAACAACAAAGATAGAGCAACAGTAAACTGATCCTCATAGGGTTGACTTCACAGTTTTTATCTTTACAATGTCTAATACCTGATCAACTAGTACAAGGTGTCTCATCATTAAGATTAAACTATCACATTATTGTCTTAACAGATTCAGAGAAAACACTTAATAAAATTTATTATTTCTGGATAAAAACATCTAACAATCTATGAGAATTTTTTTTTACCTGAGAAGGGACATTTATGAGAAATCTACAACTGTAATAGTATTTTTAGGTATAGGGTTTTCTTTAATGTTTGGTTCACTTGGGGAGGGGTCTTTGAAGACACACTCCTGTGCCGACCACCCCCCAGTACTGCAACATTAGAAACAAAGGGATGATGTAAGTAGAGAGGACAGAAAGCTGAGGCTTAAAGACAGAACCTTGTAAAGAACTAGAGAAGAAAAACCCTGGTCCTGGTCCTGGTCCTCTAGAGAGTTCTAGAGCAGAGCCAAGTCTTTACGGCCAGGAATCTTAGATACCCCAGGCCTTGGGGCTATAATAACAGCCACTGTCAAGGACTGAGTAATGCCAGTACCTAAATCTGCCCCAAATCTAAAACACAAGTTGCTGCTAAGAGCTAAGATACCTAACTTCGTAGGACAACACAGGAGCAGTAACACTTGTAGAGATAAGGGTCCCAGTCCGGAGATCATAAGAGCGATTTTTTTTCACAAGACAGTTTTTCTTTATCAAAAGAGAGTTTTAAAGCTAGAAGATCCCAACTGCTGTTGCTCCCACTCACTGTTACCAAACACAGAACAATATAAGCAACGAAAGTCTTGCCCTGGAGGAATTTCATCTTGCCTACTCAGATAAAAGAGCCCAGCCACTCAATCCCTATCTAGAAAGTCAAAGAGGATGGACATCAGAAGAAAGAGAAAACAGGGAACAAGTCAGGAGCCTGCCACAGAGGACCTCAGAAGGGCTCTGCCCTGCAGACTGTCAAAGAAGATGCTGAGACTTATGGCCAACACTTGGGCAGAGTGCAGGGAATCTTATGAAAGAAGTGGGAAATAGTAAGATCTGGAGAGGACAGGAACTCCACAAGGAGAGCAACAGAACCAAATAATCTGAGCACAGGGGTCTTTCTGAGACTGATACTCCAACCAAGTACCATGCATGGAGATGGCCTAGGACCCCTGCACAGATGTGGCCCATGGCAGTTCAGTGTCCAAGTGGGTTCCATAGTAATGGAAACAGGGACTGTCTCTGACATGAACTGATTGGCCTGCTCTTTAATCACTTCCCCCTGAAGGAGGAGCAGCCTTGCCAGGCCACAGAGGAAGACAATGCAGCCACTCCTGATGAGACCTGATAGACTAGGATCTGATAAGCTAGACCTAGATGGAAGGGGAGGAGGTTCTCCCCTATCAGTGGACTTGGAAAGGTGCAGGGAGGAGATGAGGGAAGGAAGGGAGGATAGGGAGGGAATGCAGGAGGGGGCTACAGCTGGGATACAAAGTATATAACCTGTGATTAATATAAAATAAAAATGAAAAAAAAGAAAAGTAGCTTCATGTAGATCAAAGATCAAAAACAATAAAACTCTGACAAACTGTAAAAAAAAAAAAAAAAAAAAGGAGGGAAAAGAGGACCTCCCCTATCAGTGGACTTGGGGAGGGTCATGGGTACAGAAGGGGAAGGAAGGGAGGGAACTACAGGGGTATATAAGGTGACTAAAGTGTAATTAATAAAGAATTTAATAAAAATAAAAACAAAACAAACAAACAAACAAACAAATAAATAAATAGCCCAGCCGCTTTACTAGTAATACCACAGACAACTAATGTGTTCTTACATGAGACAAAATGTTGTTTTTAAAACATGAAATATTGACTATGTAGTTTATTTTATTTTTTCATGCTCTATCTAATGTCTTATTTAAAATATAACTATATACAATTATATACTTACATGGTGCAGAGTAGCTTGTTTTGTGAAAACAAAAATGCCAAAATTTTAGATCAAAAGCACATTTTGTTTTGTTTCGTGTTCTATCATAACACACTTCTAAGACAATTCTTGAGTTGGCACTGGGCACAAAAGGGTACTCAGGGCAGGCCTCTGTTTTCGCCCCTTCCTAATCCGACTGCTAAACTGATTCATACTTTTGTATAATCGCTGTCTATGTTAGATCACAATGGGTCCTGGATTAACTGAGTTCTAGTTAGCTAGAAATTCTCCCAGTGATGGCTGGGAATGAAATTGCATTGTGCTTCATGGCTTCAGAATCTTCCACATTTTTTTCCCAAAGTTACTCTGGAGTTTATGTCCAGTCCTTCTGTGGGAGGAAGAGAGGATGGAAGACAGTGAAATAGTAGCTGCAGAAGTTATATACATAATCTTCACTTACATTTCATTGTTCACTCCATCACATGCTGTGTATTTACCTGCAAAAAGATGTGGAAATATACTACCTATGGGACCAGAATGAAAAAACATCTGCACACAAAAAAACCAAACTTAATAAGAACCAAACATTTGTTAGAACTGTCATTGGCATTGCCACAGTGAATTATCACATATGAACTGTGTTTTGAGCTAAAAAAGAAATACTGTGTGTAAGGAGATATGGATCTCAGCCTGATATTATAAGGACAATACATACTTAGTCAAGCATGCCAGCTTTTGAACAGAGTTTGGAAAAACAGAAACAGCTCAGAGAAATCTAACAGGGGTGGAAAATTCAGCTGCTTCTGGACCTTACAAAGAAGTGAAGGACTTAAGAAAGATTTGTGTATTTATTTGTTTGTTCCAGACATAGTAACAGAACTATACAGAGTGTTACTTGAATAACAGTTCTGGAGAGAAAATCTCTAAGTTGTAATATTGTATGGTTTCTTCTCTGTAAATATGTGGAGAGAAAGAAGGAGGGAAGGAGGAACCATTAAAGATGGGAGAGAGAGAAAGTGATGGAGGAGAAAGATCAAGCCAGCAAGAGAATGCTCTGGAATTGCTTTCTTATAAGGAAACTTGTCTTATTGAATCAACAGTCTACACTTATAACCTCATTGAACCTTAATCATCTCTCCAAAGGTCCCATCTCCAAATATAGCAATATTGACGGCTAGAGTTTTAACACAGTTAAACCCATACAGAGTAGGAAACCTCAAGTAGCTTTCTCAAAGCTACTTAAGAAAGCAAGTTTACTCAGCGATATTAATATTTCAGACACACCCAAATTGTCTTTCTTGCTTATCTGATAAAATTTTTAATCTTTTTCACCTGTCTCTATATGTGCTTTTGAACTTAAAGTAATTACCAAACCTCATTTTGACTACTAGGTATATTTAGTTGTGTGCAATTTTTTTCTATGTAAGTATTTGTTCCCCCCTAGGCAGACAATGAGAGTTTTATAGGTCATCCTCTGTACAGCCAGTTACTGATTATCTGCCACTCTCGATGCTATTCTTCATTTGCTAACAATTCATAGTTTCAGCAACGAAGATTAAGGCTCCATTCTGAATGATGAGAAATTCATCAAGGCAAATGAGATCTTATGGGTTATCACTAAGGTGCTTAATAGAAGGTGTCATCCAAGACATACCACGTAGCATAAGGACTATTATAAATGAAAATCACCTGAAAAGGTGCAAGTTTAGGAAGGCCACTATGATGTCATTCTTTTAAAACCTAGAAACAAATCTCCCTCTAAAAGATAACTACCCAAGATGGGGAGCAGACATGGAAAAAAGTCTACAAAGAGGCTCTATCATAATTATTTATCTTTCTTTAGACTTGCTAGACATTTTAAAAATTTTTATGAAGTTTGTTCTCCCTGCTCAACATAGCATATTAATGGGTACAAAGATTCTGAGTCTTCATTTCCATGTCGTAGCTACCATGTATGTGTGAAAAGCTAATATGCATTTTTCTGACTAATTTCATGTCATGTTTCCTCTCAGATTGTGCTGAAGACTCTGTGAGAGTAGAGATAAAAACTTTCCATTGCGATGGCTAGTCCTCCTTCTCTAGATTCCACCTAAATTATTCTATTACATAGACTCCTACACAAATTCATAGAGAATCACAGATCTATCAGACTACTATATACACAATGTACGTGCACTATACAAGAAGTCTGTGTGTATGCATATAAGCATATGTAGAAACTACTGCATTAATTCTTAGATATATTATCAGCACAAGTGCTAATAATCTTTATAGCTTATAAACATGTTTTAAAAATTTGAAGGTAGACATATATTTGGGGGGTACGCACTACTAAACTGCACAATGTTGTAAAAATGGTCATTTTTAATGCAAATTTAGAGTATAGGATGACACGAGCTGACAGGCAGTGTTCTTTCTTAAAACGCCAGGAGTAAGTGTCCTTGTTATTCTCGGCTCCTAAGACCTGGCACAGTTCCTGACTCATAATTTCATTCTCCTTCACAGGCAGCCTCACTGCATTACAGATCCTTCAGTTCCTTTGTCTGACTCATCACACTTTAGAAAGGTTCTCCACATTTAAGGAATTAGGCAATTATAGTGGAGAGCAGGCTTAATTTAATTATAACTTTAATATCTCCATTCCATGTAAGATAATATTCAGAAATGTCAAAGATCAGGACTTGGATGACTTTAGAAAGTTGCATTCTACCTGCTCTACAAGGCCAATGTTATTTTAGAGCCATATTTGAAGGCAGCTTTGAAGCTCAGTGATGCTGTTTTCCCAGGAGCTGATGGAGCTGTTCTCATCAATATAAACAATCTGATACACTTCAGGAAACAGAAAATGTGCTCTATCGTGTCTATTGTTCACTGTTGGGCCATTTATGTGCTCACCACTATTCCCAGTACAAGCTGAAGGCCTTGCCATGAGACAGCTGCAGAGCTTAAAGAGATATTGTCAAATGCCTATTTGAACACTTCGTCATGCCACAATGCTAGATATAACTTTCTCTGGGTCTTCCCTGCAGATACACACACACACACACACACACACACACACACTCACAAACACACACACACACACATGTTCTACTAGTATTATAATTCTTTCAATGCACTGAAATAAACATTTATGTAAGTGGCAAGGTCCTCAAGATGGCTAAATTAAAATGCAGCCCAGTTGTCCCCTGACATACAAACCCCAAACTATTAATCTTACTTCAACAAGCAAATCAATATAGCCTAATAGAGCCAATAGAACCTAAGGTGACACTTTTTGTCTATGGCCTTTGCTCAGACTTATATTGATCTAATCAAACAGGATTTTAAAACTGTACTTATGGATTTTTATGAAACCAATTTCTTACAAAATGTGTTTACTGATTTAGCCAGAATTGTTTTCTTTTACATGCAGCTTGCAAAAACCAACTGACCCAGTAACTCTTTAGTTTGCCGAATATGCTGGACATTTTTTTATATAAAGCATTCAGTCTTTTGATGTGATATTAATTCTCTCAGGCAATTCCATTTTGCCTCCATATGTTAAAATACTTTACTTTTTTTTCAGCTCTCATACTTTATTTTTTTAAATTTATTTATTTTTATATCCATCACAGGTTAGGTACTTTGCATCCCAGGCATAGCCTCCTCCCTCATTCCCTCCTACCCTCCCACTCCCTCCTTCATCTCCCTCCTCCCCACCCCCTCCAAGTCCACCAACAGGGAAGGACTTCCTCCCCTTCCAGCCAACCCCAGCTCATCCTGTCTCCTCAGGGCTGGCTGCAATGTCCTCCCCTGGGATCTAACCAGTCTGTCACTCCCTGGCTTGTATGGGGGAGGGTCAAAGAGTCAGCCATCAAGATCATGACTGAAACAGTCCCTGTTTCCCTCACTAGGGTCTTCAGTCCTACACCAAGCTATCATGGGCCCCATCTGAGCGGGGGTTCCAGGCCACATCCACACATGGTCCTTGATTGTAGAAACCGTCTCATACAAGACCCCTGTGCCCTGCTCAGTTTGGTC
>CM053766.1:20930178-20949061 GCA_028658305.1 Pachyuromys duprasi | reverse complement strand
TCTGAAGTGTGCTGAAAATAAAGTAGATTGGTGTCAATATGTCATTAAAAAGACAACAGGACCTAGTGCAATGACTTTTCAGGTCTCTAAACTTTCTAAAATACTGTATTGTGACAAACAACACATAGAAATCATGTATTTAGTACCTGATAAATATCTGATTATTTTGACAAGATTATTTCACATGATCTTTTAAAGATTTATTTTTATTTTATAATTTTAAGTATTTTGACTACATGATATGAATACCATGTGTGCACTTGCTACCAATGGAGCCAGAATAAGGTACTATGTTCTTTCAAACTGAGTTACAGACAGTTGGAAGGTGCCATCTGGTTGCTGTGAACCCTGGACCTTTGCAAGAGTAGCAAGTACTCTTAATTGCTGCGCCATCTCTATAGCCTATTATGATTATTTATAATAGAAAAATAGTAAGTTTGAATGGTATCATTATATGGAGGCCTGCCCATCTAATCAGAATATTTATTGAACATTTGAGATCTTACAAGCAATAAAACAGAATACTAGAATATTCAGAATATAATATCAAAAACTCTGTACTGGTTGACTGTATAAAAATGATGTATTCTTTAGAAAGACTTCTGCTTTAAGATGAAATAACAGACTATGAGCTAACAGGCTTCCTGGTTATTCAAACAAGCTTAAGAGCTTTTGATTACATTACTTTTTCTCCTGATCCATATTATTTAGCTGCATAGATCTAGAAGGTCAGAGAGAAGCCAGTCTGTGGTGTAGTTCTTCTTCTTCTTCTTTTTAAGCAGTAGAAAGAAATGTTAACTATTTATTTACCAGTTAGCAATTTCTTTTGTTTTGTTTTGTTTTTAATTGTATTAATTATACTTTATTCACTTTGTATCCCCCCATAAACCTCTCCCTCCTCTCCTCCAAGTCCCATGCTCCCTCCCTCTTCTCCATGCATGCCCCTCCCCAAGTCCACTGATAGGGGAAGTCTTCCTCTCCTTCCTTCTGATCATAGTCTATCAGGTCTCATCAGGACTGGCTGCATTGTCTTTCTCCATGGCCTGGTATGGCTGCTTCCCCCTTAGCGTGAGGTGATCAAAAAGCAGGGCAATCAGTTCATGTCAGAGACAGTCCCTGTTCCCATTACTATGGAACCCACTTGGACACTGAACTGTCATGGGCTATATTTGTGCAGGGGTTCTAGGTTATCTCCATGCATGGTCCTTGGTTGGGGTATCATTGGTGTAGTTCTTAAACATTACAACCAGTAATTTCACATATGGGTTTTGATGTCTGTATCACTCACGCTAAAAGTGTAAAAACAGAAATATCTCTAAATATTTTAAACTCGAAGATTTGGTTGAACAAACGATAAGGTAGCACCTATGGTCACAACATTGGCAGTAGCTGGTGGTTGCTTTGTGGAACTTTGGGGCTAAAGTCCCTGGCAGAAGCTGGAAGCTGGAGGCAATCTGACATGTGTCCTATTGTCTAGAATCGTAAGAAGGGCCACGAATGAATTCATAAATCTAGGAGGAGAAAGAGGTTGCCTTGATTTCTTCTTTCTCCTCCACTTAAGTCTCATAGAGCCTCCTGTTGGCTGACCCAGATCAAAGCAGAGGTGACAGCAGGGCTCCATACATGCAGGAATCAGCCCCTGTGGGACAGCCCAGCAGAGAATGGAAGATGGAGGCAGATCCTGTGAGGCCCAAGACTGGCTCTCAACTCAGAGGCGTTTGCTTCTGTATCTGTTTTCTTTATCGGAAGATCTTTTAAATCAATTCCAAGAATGAACACTGCTCTCAGAAAATATCCCAAAGAGGAGGAAAGGAGGAGGAACCTCATGAGAATGCTTCATGTCCAACAAGTATGCCTTTCTCTGTCACACTGAGACCCCTCCCTCCCTCAACCGCATCAAACCATAGTCATTTTAGTGTATTCTCCATTCTTTCCTTCTGTTGTGGTTTAGGTGTGAAGTTCCCTACAAAGAACCTTTTACCAAAGAGTTAATCCTCAGCGCAGCAATGTTCAGAGAGGGGAATTTTAGGAGTGATTAGATCACGAGGGTATTGCTATCATGAGTAGATCAACCTGCTGAGTTCACAGCTGAGTGGGCTGTTAGGAGTGAAGCTCTAATTAGAGGGAGTTGGCCATTTCCTTAAAGGTTCTGAAAGGGTATTTGGTCTCTCTCTGTCTTGTCTCTGTCTTCTGCTTTTCCTCATTCCCTCGCTAACCTCTTCCTTTCCCTATCTCTTCCTTCCCTTCTTTATCTATCTTTATCTTTCTCTCTACCACTCCCCTCATTTGCTATGATGTGAACAGCTTTGCTCTTCCAGTTTCCCTGCCATGATCACCACACTCACAGCAATGGACCCAAGAGAGCAAAACTTTTCTCCTTTGAAAAGGCACAGTGACAGGAAACTGACTAAATCACATTCCTAAACCTTCCTCTTAAATCGCTCGAGAACTTCCTAACAAGACTCTGTGTTTTCTGTTGCCAAAGATTTTCTAGGATTTACCACTGAAAGCACTTCAAGTTAGACTGTGGGCTGTGTTATCCCTCACTCACTTAACGCTGTAGTTTCCGTTTGTTGCTCTTGAAACGAAGACCCACATACACAAATTGACCTGTGTTCTGCACATTGTCCACTTCTATTAAGATTTTTTAAAGTATTTTTTAAATTATCATTACTGTTTTTCATTCTTTTAATTTTTTTCTCAGTTCTGGTCATTTTAGAGATATATTTAAAGTATACTATTTCACCTGTAATCCAAGGATCCACATATATGAAAGTCCCTCTGCTTAACTTTCCTATTTTCATAATTAACACCCGTTATTCAGTCATAACAACTTTGATTTTTGTTTGTTTTGAAAAATCAGGGTAGTGAATTTCAACAATGTTCTACTTTCCATGTCACAATTATAGCTAAGTAACTAAAAACTTAAAATTATAAGATTATAGATGCATATGTACATGTAGAGAATAAGCATTTTGCCACTAGTTTCAGACTTAAATAAATGATGATAAATCACATTGAAATGTTATCACTAACACAAGACTATATAAAAAGTTAAATTACAGAAAATGTACAGTATTCAGTAGTCTCAGGTAGAGGAACAACTTTCTGAGGATGAAATCAATAGAACAATCTCTAAATATTGCACTTGAAGACTACATAAATAAATATGCAGAATGTTTTTTCTTTTTAAAATTTATTTATTTTTTTATAAATTACAGTTTATTCACTTTGTATCCCAGCTGAAGCCCTCTCTCTCATCCCCCTCCAACTCCATCCTCTCTCCCTCATCTCCTCCTATGTTCCTCCCCAAATCCACTGGTAGGGGAGGTCGTCTACCTCTTCCCTCTGACCCTAGCCTATCAGGTCTCATCAGGATTGTCTGTATTGTCTTCCTTTGTGGTCTGCTAAGGCTGCTCCCCCATTAGGGGAAGGTGATCAAAGAGCCAATCACTGAGTTCATGTCAGAGACAATCCCTGTTCCCATTACTAGAGAACCCACTTAGAGACTGAGCTGCCATGGGCTATGTCTGTGCAGGGGTTCTAGGTTATCTCCATGCATGGCCTTTGGTTGGAGTATCAGTCTCAGAAAAGATCCCTGGGCCCAGATTTCTTTGTTCTGTTGCTCTCCTTGTGGAGTGCCTGTCCTCTCCAGGTCTTACTATCTCTCCTTCTTTCATAAGATTCCCTGCAAAAAAATCATAAGATTCTGCCCAAAGTTTGGTTATGAGCCTCAGCATCTGCCTTGATACTTTGCTGGGTAGTCTTTCATGGGTCCTCTGTGGTAGGCTTCTGTACTGTTCCCTGTTTTCTCCTTCTTTCAATGTCTGTCCCATTTGCCTTTCTGAGTGAGGACTGATCATCTTACCCAGGGTTCTCCTTCTTGCTTAGCTTCTTTAGGTGTATAAATAGACTTGGTAAACGGGGGAACCCTCCTCCACTGATGGTAGGAATGTAAACTTGTATGACCACTTTGGAAATCAATTTGGCGCTTTCTCAGACAATTAGGAATAGTGATTCCTCAAGACCCAGCTATACCACTCTTAGGCATATATCCAAAAGATGCTCAAGTACACAACAAGGACATCTGCTCAACTATGCTTGTATCAGCTTTATTCGTAATAGCCAGAAGCTAGAAACAACCCAGATGTCCCTCAGTTGAGGAATGGATACAGAAATTGGGGTACTTTTACACAATGGAATACTACTCAGCAATTAAAAAGGAGGAAATCATGAAATTCGCAGGCAAATGGTGGGACCTGGAAACGATCATACTGAGTGAGGTATCCCCAAAGCAGAAAGAAACATATGGTGTATACTCACTTATAAGTGAATACTCCCTGTCCCATGAGGGAGGAGCAGCCTTGCTAGGCCACAGAAGAGGACATTGTAGCCATTCCCGAAGAGACCTGGTAAGCTAGAGTTAGATGGAAGGGGAGGAGGTTCTCCCCTATCAGTGGACTTAGAAAGGAGCAGGGAGGAGATGAGGGAAGGAAGGGGGGGATAGGAAGGGAATGCGGGAGGGGGCTACAGCTGGGATACAAAGTACATAACCTGTGATTAATATAAAATAAAAATGAAAAAAATTGGAAAAAAGTAATAAATATTAATATTTAAAAAAAGAAATATGCACTCTTAATAGAATAAGAATCCGTATGAATTAATTAGGAAATCATTAGCCCTCTATTCATGAAAAGAAGAGCGAAGATACAGAGAAAAACCTCACAGGAAGAAAACTCATGGTCAGTTACAGCAGAAATGAAGTGTCTTCCTTCCCTCGTTACAGCCATGACTCTGAACAGTTTTTAATGTAGGCACCAGAATCCTTCCTGAGAATGATGACCGCGGAGTAATGTTCTTAGAAATTCATACCCTGTCATCTGTTCATGCTAGCTTTAAGACAAACAGAAGTAATATACATGCTATTTGCTGATGAGAGGGTCCTGATGTCAAAAAGTATGTGTGAGGGAGGGCAATGGGGTGAGAATATGTATTTCTCTGACTCTCTCCCTGCCACAATGCCGCCAATTGCTTGATGTCCTCTTTTGATGATAACGGTTTTTACTGGAACTACCTTTCCAGCTTGCTGACTGTGGGTATCTACATGTCATAATGAATATGTATTTACAACTTCTGACAGTCTTGCTGCTGCAACCAAACACGTGACAAGAAGCACCTGAAAGGGGGAAATGTTTATTTTGGTTTACAGTTTGCAAAGACTCTAGACTGTCAAAGGTCGCTGCAGGAGTACAGTGCGCTGTAATCACTCTTCATCCCTGCCTGTGCACTCTGCCTGTCTTTGCCCATGCCCTCTGCATTGAGCTTTCTTTAACAACAGCACCTGAAAGTGCTATCTGTTTCCTGCTGGGTTTTTGGTGTTCTTGTTGTTGTTCTCAGCCTGAAAGACCTTTATAAAGCAGCCCTTTCAACATCAGTGTTAAAATCCATGGTACAGCCCCTGGACCAGATATCCCAAATTCACTCTGCTTTTACCTTTCTTACTGTTGTATCATTACTGACACTGTGGGAAAATTAGTGAAAAGAATGACGTCTATTTCATCCAAACTTCCTGTCAACCCCAGGTGGTACATGCCATTTATTTTATGTATTGTCTGTAAACTGGAAGCAGATGTGCAGAGCTGAGGACATAGCTTAATGTGAAATTATCTGTCTAAGACACAAGAGGCCCTGTGTTTAGTCACAACGAGACAATTCATTTGTTTATTACAAATTATTTATTTTTAATAACCGATAAATAAACCAAATTGGCAGGTCTGCTGTTGAATTATAGGCTAAAGAGGTAGTAGTGCCAATCCTCCATATTTGTGTAACTATATTGAACAAAAGGAGGGAACCCATTTTATTTTCCAAGTACACATCATTGCTAGTTCCAGCAGTTTTACATTGGCTCTGGGGCTCTAGCCCAGGTCCGCCTGCTTGCAAGGCAAATATTTTGCTAATTGAACCATCTGTCAGGCTCCCTATTCTTTCTTTTTGTCATTTATCAAGAACCAAATGTTGTTTTTTAAAACAACAATAAAATTAGTAAAGATCCATATAAATTGATAAAGATTGTTCAGATGGGAGTGGAATAGGATAGCTTTAAATTTTGCATTTCAGTTTCTCAAAGAACATTGAAGTGAATTGCCTAGGGGAGAGTTCCACATGAAGTTCTGAAACTCAGAAGAAATCATGGCCGAATGAAATTTTGCATTTACGCCAATGAAATTGGGTTTATCTGTTGGAAGAATGTGGTAGGGGAGTGCAATGGTCTCACTCTCGCCCTGGAGATGTGGAGCAGAAAGAGAAGTCGGTGACTTTTTTCCAAAAGAATTAATCAGTAAAGGTGGTAATTTTGAGGTGGAAAGGTCTTCAGGGAAGGCATAAAATTCTCAACCACTACCCTACTCCTGGGCCTCACATTTGGCAAGAGTTAATATTTGACAAGAAGGTTCTAAGAGTTGTCACTTAGATCCTTCATGCTATCAATTATTCATAGAACAAAACTTAACTTACTATAATTTTTAACTTGATGTACTTTGAAATTCCATTAAAAGTTCAAGTAGAGATTTTTAAATATATATCAATAATTCTAGTATAAAATTTATATAAACTTCATGAGTTTAAAAGCTTACTTAAGAACATTCCAAGATACTCATTTTGGAGAGTTTCCCTTGTCAGATGTAGTCACTACAAAGCTGTTATGTTTTACTCATGTTTATTCATTTTCCTACTAAGGAATAAGGGTTAAGGCGTTTAATGGCAGTGAACACCAACTCAACTAAGAATTTGTTATTTGTTGACAGGCTTGTTGTCTTACATCTCTGCATCAATTTTATTTGTGTACAACCTATGATTTCTGTAATTACTACTGACACAGTTTCCTGTTCACTTTTATAAAAAATCATTTACAAACCTTACTTACTTAAAAAAAAAACAGAATCAAATTCTATCTTGCAGAAAGTCCTAAACATAAGTTTTAAAGTGCTAGTTAACCCTTACAGCCTACTTCCTTTTCCTTACCCCTAGACCATTTTCCTAAACAAAACCTTTGCAAATTTCTGGTGTTATAGAAGAAAGGAAAGACATTGTAACTATACATTCAAAGGACTACATAAACATTGTCCTGATACTGATAAAACCTGATGTTGCTTAACTCCATATTTTTCTGGCTGGCTGGCAGTAGGCATGTTTATCTGTGAGCAGGTCTATCAAAATCTATATACAATGCAGCAGACCTGTTGGCAATGCCACCTTGTGTTATCTGACACCTCATATTTTTCAAAATGTGGGTATATGTTAACTTTTCTTCCTCTTGAATATGTTTTCCTGAACATCTCCATTGCCATTGTCCAATTAGCTCATATTATCTTTCATTTTTCTCTTGATTTGTTCCTTAACTGACATTTAGAAAACAAATTCTAATTGAAGAACTTAAGAAAAAGTAATATCCTACATCACATGTGGATAGAAAGAGAAATTCTTTTTGAAAAAAAATAGCTTTTTAAAAAACTTCCTAAAATATCATAAAATGAAAACACTAAGGATTTAACCCAAGGAATAAATAAAAAATAAAAATGAGTCTCAGAAAAGACCCCTGTGCCCAGATTTTTTGGTTCTTCAACCAAGGACCATTCATGGATATAACCTAGAACCCCTGCTCAGTTGTAGCCCATGGCAGCTCAGTCTCCAAGTGGGTGCCCTAGTAAGGAGAACAGGGATTGTCTTTGACATGGTTTCAGTGGCTGGCTCTTTGATCACCTCTACCTGAGGGTGGAGTAGCCTTGCCAGGCCACAGAGGAGGAAACCTGATAAGCTAGGGTCAGATGGAAGGGGAGGAGGAACTCCTCTATCAATGGACTTGGAGAGGGGTATGGGAGGAGATGAGGGAGGGAGGACGGGATTGGGAAGGAATGAGGGGGAGGGAAACAGCTGGGATACAAAGTGAATAAACTGCGCAATTAATATAAAAAATAAAAATTTAGTAAAAAGTAAAAAAAAATAAAAATGAAAGTGAAGTTAAATTCCATTTCATTATAATATAGTTGTTGATTAACAGGTCTAAGAGGCAAATCGCCCCAAATATGCATGTGTCTTTATACTTTCTCCACCCATATTCTGAACGTTTTAAAATCTACTGTTCATTTCTTAAATCTCGTGCTTTAATTCTTATGTAAAATCATAGGAATAGCCAAGTTTGAAGAAGTTCTAGGACATATTTTTTGGTAAAATTTATTTGACATATAGCTTATGAACCTATTTAGGTACATTACTCATGAGAAACAAGAGGAAACAAAGAAACTTTACAATTTCTGCATCCAAACAATAGAACTCAACATCATAATTGAGACAAAACTTGCTCTGTTCATATGGAATATAACAGAATAGAAGACGGTGTCTCTGCACTGTTGGACACGTGCTGTGTTAGATGGTGTGGTGTGTTAATGAAACACTTTCAGCAAAATTTGAAGAAAAAAAATCTACCCAGAAACAACTAAAATTAAAAACTCACACTTTTCTAAGTTGCTTCCTAATTTTTGTGGTTATAATGTCATTGTAAATTATAAATATCTGTTTATTTTACATTTATTTCATCGGAAACCTAATTTTTGGCCTGTATATTTGTACTTACATGTTGTCTGTGATAATCAGGCAAGAGTAAGTCTTGATTGAATTGGAAATGAAGAGGTCAATATCATCATCATCACATTATCATCATTTTGGCATATTTGAATGATCCATAGGTCACTCTCTAAGGCTCTATGAAAGCAAAAATTAAAAAAAATATTATTGAAAAAACCCAAAAAATTATTGAAAATTTTGTGCACATAAAAGATATTTTGCCATAGGAAGTAACAGTCCTGTGAGTACAAATAAACGTGAGTAAGTGTTGGGTATAGAAAGAGATCATGGGATTTGTTAGAATTGTGCACATGACTTTGAAAAAAGTCATGAAATTCAGACTTACACTTAGGGTACACATAGATGTTAGTTTCATGAACAGACACATGGTAAAGTTGTCTTTATAGTCTGAGATGCAAAATGGACAGTGAAGTCCAATGTGTGTGGGAGGAGGAGACACAGGAGACTGGGGCAAGGGGGAAAAGCGTTGGCAAGAGAATGCTAATTCTTTGTAGGTGATGTGTCAATAGTGACAAAATACTAAAGTGAAAAACACAGGGTTGGCCAAAGGTAAACATT
Source organism: Pachyuromys duprasi (assembly GCA_028658305.1). Classification (NCBI taxonomy): domain Eukaryota; kingdom Metazoa; phylum Chordata; class Mammalia; order Rodentia; family Muridae; genus Pachyuromys; species Pachyuromys duprasi. The sequence goes on along the minus strand of CM053766.1, from coordinate 20,939,860 downwards.
ACCTCAATATTTAATCTCTACATCTCGCTCTTCCATTATGACAACGTAAATGCACTTTTAAGCTGTAAAGCAATATCCACTCTTTTTTAGGAATTGTGGGTCATTTTGGAATTTTCTGCAACAAATAGTCAAATCCAGCTGAGAAGCAGTAAGCTATATGGTCAAGGGATGCTTATGATTAATGCTATGTAATCATTGTTATATGTATATCTATTCCTGGTTAAAACAGAAATTAAGGTTCAAGTAACCAATCCTTTTATGACCAGTTACTTCCAAATAATCAAACTTAATTTACTGATTAAAATAAAATTGCATAAATAATATTCAGTAATACTCCACTGTATTTAAGAAGCCACAATTCATGAGGAAAATGGACTGCAAGAAGCACTTAGGAAGAGATAGTAGAGCTGTGTAAATCGTCACATGCGTGCCTTCCTTGTAAAGTATTTATGTTAAAACTCTTACAAATCATGCTTTATAGCAGTTGTTTTAGGAGGAGAGATGAGTAAATAACCATCATATATTTTTATGGCTCGTAATGCTTAAGCATTGCTTAAATGTATAAAGGGGTCATTATGTCAACTAAATGACATTCTTCCCTGGGAGAAGGTATTAAATATCTGAGCTTGGAAATTACTTCCTAACCTCTTCTTATCCTCAAATTAGGAAGACTATTCAGAAAGAGATACTGTACTCTTTAATCAATGGTAATGAAGGTAGAAGTTGAACATATTTTTTGTTTTTCTCTTGGCAGTTTCAATTTCAATTAATTTTAAAGATGGAGGTTTCATAAGTTGAATTTTTTTTCTGCAAAATAGTCAGAAATCATGTGCTTCTTAATGAATCCTACAGAGGGCCTTTGAAAGACTCTACCCAGAAGTGTATCAAAGCAGATGCTGACACTCATAACCAAACTTTGGGCAGAGTGCAGGGAATCTTATGAAAGAAAGGGAAGATAGTAAGACCTGGAGAGGACAGGAGCTCTACAAGGAGAGCAAAAGAATCAAAAAATCTGGGCACAAGGGGTATTTTGTGAGACTGATACTCCAAACAAGGACCATGAATAGCGATGATCTAGAACCCTTGCTCAGATGTAGCCCATGGCAGCTCAGTCTCCAAATAAGCTCCCTAGTAAGGGGAACAGGGACTGTCTCTGTCATGAATGCATTGGATGGCTCTTTGATCACCTCCCCCTGATGGGGGAGCAGCCTTGCCAGGCCACAATACAGTCAGTCCTGATGAGACCTGATAAGCTAGGGTCAGATGGAAGGGGAGGAGGACCTCCCCTATCAGTGGACTTGGAGAGGGGAATGGGAGAAGATGGGGGGGAGAGGGATTGGGAGGAAATGAGAGAGGGACCTACAGCTGGGATACAAAATGAATAAACTGTAATTAATATAAAAATTAAAGAATAAATCCTACAAATTCTCTGTAAAATAATTGGAACACATAATCTACCAAGTAAAGAGCTTCATGGATTTTATCAAGGAGTATCTTCATTAAACCCTCAACTAAACAACACATCAAATATAATCTGAGTTTTTGAAGGCTAATTCAGTTCTACTGAGTTTAATAAATATTTGTTATTCTAATTCGGACATGCTGGACAAATGAGAGATGAATATGTCTTAGTTCAGATTTTGTAGAATTTCTAATCAAGATGAATATCAAGGTAAATCTAAACAATCAGCCAAAAATCTAGGCCAAATAAATACATAAGAAAACTTAGTAACCTTCCCCTTATCAAATGGGAAAATTCCCAAGAACCTTAGAGTATGCCTAGAACTGGGATCAAGCCATAGCTCTCTGTAGAGTTTAACATATAAATTAGGATCAAGAAGATGAACAGTAATAACTAATAACAAAATTTTAAAAATGGAATACACTAGTAGAAGTTAAGAGAATGCTTTGCTTTTCCTTCTATTGTACTATAGATAATTCCCAACCTGGAATTTTTTCCATATTATGTCTGGAACCCTTACTTGTTCACTTAAAAGAATCACTACTTTGCCTCTGTATGGCAAACTACAATAGCCAGCTTCTCCATTATGCTTTGGAACCACCATTAAGTAAAGTGTCACCTGAACATGGTCACTACTGTGATATCACACTCTTATAAATGACTACTGGATGGGTAGGTTTTAAATATCCTAGCTTGGTTAAGAATTCCTAACTCTTCCTTTTCATGAATTTAAAGAGTCAATTCTGAAAGAGGTATTTATACTTGCTCAACAACATTATTTGTTAAATATAATTACTTTATCCTCTGAGAGTACGGATATGCAGGACAAATCAATATAGTATTGCTGGTGGTCTGGAGTGACACAGTACAAAATATCAACATGTCAAAATATCAACATGCCATTTAGAATGCTGTAGAACTTAAAACTTGTGGATTTTTTAACTCTGAAATTTATTTTTATTTTTAAACATTTTTCTTTATTATTACTATTTTTATTTATGACACTTTACTCACTTTATATTCCAGCTGTAGCCCCTCTCCCTCATCTCCTCCCAGTCCCCCCTCTGTCTCTTGTCACCCCCACCCTCCACCCCTGTCTTCCCCCTAGGCCACTGATAGGGGAGGTCTTCCTCCCTATTATTTGACCCTAGCCTATCAGGTCTCATCAGGACTGCCTGGATCCTCTTTCTCTGTGGACTAGTTAAGACACCTCACCAGGGAGAGGTGATCAAATAACAGGCAAAATTCATGCCAGTGACTGGCCCTGCTTCCCTTACTAGGGAACCCCCATCGAGATTGACCTGCCCATGGGCTACATCTGAGCAGGAGGTCAAGGTCCTCTCCATGCATGGTCATTGGCTGATTCATTAGTCTGACCTTGGGCCTAGAATTTTTGGCTCTGTTAGTCATTTTGTGGAGCTCCTGTCCTCTCCACCTCTTTCTATCTCCCCTTTCTTCCCTAAGATTCCCTACACTCTGCCCATAGTTTGACTATGAGTCTCAGCATGTGCTTCAATACCGTGCTAGGTAAAGTCTTTCAGAGGCCCTCTATGGAAGGCTTCTGCCCTCTTTCCTGTCTTCTCCCACTTCCAATGCCCATCCCATTTGTACCTCTGAATGAGAATTAAACATTTTCCCTGTAGTCCTCCCTGTAATTTAGCTTCTCTAGGAGTATAGATCTTAGTAGGTTTCACATATCTTATATGGCTAATATCCACCTATAAGTGAGTATTTACCATGTGTGTCTTTCTGCTTGTGGGTTACCAAACTCAGGATGACCTTTTCTAGTTCCATCCATTTGCCTGAAAATTTCATGATTTCCTTGTTTTTAATTGCTGAGCAGTATTCCATTGTGTAAATGTACCACAATTTCTTTATCCATTCCTCAGTTGAGGGACATCTAGGTTGGTTATATATTCTGGATATTATAAATAAAGCTGCTATGACCATAGTTGAGCAAATGTCCTTGTTGTATGGTTGAGCATCTTTTGGATGTATGTCCCGAAGAGGTATAGCTGGATCTGGAGATAGCACTATTCCTAATTTTCTAAGAAAGTGCCAAAGAATACTACTCTGGGACAGGAACTCTACAACCAGACCAACAATGCCAAAAATTGTGGGCCAGGGGACCTGTAGAGACTGATGAATCAACTAAGGACCATGAATGGAGAGGACCTAGACCCCCCTGCTCAGAAGTAGCTCATCAGTCTTGTGGGGCTTCCTGAGTAACAGAAGCAAGGCTTATCTTTGACTTGAATTTGGTTGCCTGGTCTTTGATCACCTTCTCTTACTAGGCCACAGAGAAAGAGGATCCAGGCAGTCCTGATGAGACCTGATAGGCTTGGGTCAGATAAAGGGGAAGATCTCCTCTATCAGTGGACTAGCAGAAAGACAGAGGAAGGAATGAGAGAGGGAGGGAGCGTGGGTAGGACCAGGAGGAGATGAGGGAGGGGACTACAGTTGGGATACAAAGTGAATGAATTGTAATTAATTACAATAATAATAAAGAAAATGAGAAAAAAGAATAGTTAAGATGCCAAAATTCTATGGCAAATCTATTTCCACATTTAAAATATTTTAAAGTGACACCAAGACTTGTATATATAGGATGCACTTAAACAGGTAATCTGTCACATTTTCTTTCTACAGACAACAAAATGGGCTTGAGTTTTATCTGTGCTGAACATACTGCCTCTCGTGGAGTGACACACCTTCATCCATGTCCACTCTGTTGTGTATTCAAGTATGGAATTTGGTTAAAGGCCATTGAATGTATGCCTTTTCTTTTAGATAGAAGAAAGTTGCTTCTCTCTATTCACATCACTCTTATTTTTATATGACAGCAAATTTAATCATCTGAGCATGATAAGATAATAAGTGTTCCCATCCTGTTGCTTGGATACCATGGCATTAATATTCTGGAGGTAATGAAATAGGGAACAAGTGGGTTTTCCCCTACAGTATGAATTGCATCTAGTGAAACTTTTATTTTCTATCCCTGTGATGTAAAACATACTCAGTTTTCTTTACCTTTTACAGTAGAGTTCATCTGTGACTTGACCATGGTTTTCTATATAACTGACTGGACTTCTTGCCAGCCACAAACAGCTAATTTTTTTACACTTGCTTTTCTTAAAGAATATTTTGAAGGACATTAAAATATACTTAAGAGATTATACTGTTAAAAAAGTAAAAACATTACATAAGCTCTGTTATCACTGATTTATTATTGAACTTCTCAGAAACCTCATGTAATAATTTAAATAGCATTCCTTAAGCAAAAGATGCCATAAATAAAAATTTTCAAACTCAGTTATGGACTATAATACTATTTTCTTTTAAAATTCAGTCGAATTGAATTTTAAAACATACTTTGAAACTCAATCCAGTTTGGGTTTGGAATAGATGAGGGTAGGACATATGGCTCATAAAGAAACCATAACAGAACATTTTTTGTTGTTTTTCTCCAAAAGACATAGAAATGCTAACTGACTTATTTAATAAAAATATCAATGTTCTGTGGCTTACCACAGGAAAAATTTGAAAATGTTAACTTTGGTGAGATGTTCATTAACATTATAGAGAAAAAATGGCTTCAGTTTATAGTATGTAACATAAACACTGGCTTCCGGAACTTTTCAAATAAATTGCAGTCTAAAATATTGTAATGTTAGATGCATGCGCTTTTCTTAGGTACAAAAAGATGCTGACCAGAAAAGAAAGAGACCATGGTACTGTTTTCCTTTTCAATTGTTCAATTAAAATATCCTTAAAAATATATGCAAATGAAGATTTCAAAATGGAAAGACACAAATAACAAACCAAACAACAGCAACAAAATCCTTAGTGATGTACACAGTGTGAAATATTTTTAATGAAAAAAATAAAAAGATTACAAAATAAGAACTTGAAGTAGTCAATGTGTATCTAAGATGTGGCTGGTAAAGATTAAGACCATGCCACATCTCCAAAGGCTGACTGAAAAGTCAGTCACAGAGGCCAGTTTGGGACTTCCATGCTTGTGCAGCAAGGCCTGTAAAGAACAGTGCTGTTTTTGTGAACCATGGATGCTCCTGGCAATTGATTGCAGTAAAACTGCTGCATCATTCCTGGTTCCAGTGGGATATGTTAAAATGTTCCTTTTGCTCAGTGTGTTTGCCTGTTCCCACTTGGGATTATTTTCTAGGCCTGGCCTATCCTCTCTGCCCCCATGCTTTAATTGCTACCCTCCTCACCAGACAGTGGTGTAAGCTGCAATTCATCCCAACTGGTAAAAATAGATCATCCTGGGACAACAACCTTCAAGTCTATTGAGAAAAACATGAAGCACAGAATGAAGAAAAAACTTAGCAGCTGAAGCAAAGAAGCTGTTTAAATAGCTGTTTATCGTCTTACTTGCAGTTTTCAGTCAGCTTGAAATAGCAACAGAGGACCAATTTTTATTTCATCTTAAAGTTATGATCTTTATGTGTTTTTGCTCAAATCTTAAAAGTACCATTAAGCAAACCAAAACTAAACTAAACAAAGCAAGGCTAACTAAAGCCAACCAAATACAAATCCAATGCTGCTGTCAGTGTGAAGGAGAAAAGCAGATCTGAACTCATTCTTTCATTAATCACCCATTTATTGGTTACAATCATTTTTTATAAGGCATTAAGAACTGATTTCCCTTTCTTTGAACCATAGTGCATTTTTCACAGTTTTTATATAATAGGAATATTCATGCACATTAAAAATTAAGGTTTCAATATTTTATTAAGCTTAGAGAATATATTTTACAATGTTAACATAAAATTGAAGGTTGATTATCAAACAATTACGAAAAAGAAATTCAATATTTTTCCTTTAAGACTCTTGCACTATCACCCAGTCTTTTTCTTCAGAATATTGCTAAGGAAATGAAATTTAGAACATCTTTGTGAATCAACTTTGCTAGAATAACTGTAATATTTCTGAATTATCCATTACCATTTGGCCTATGAGTTACCTTTACGGCCATGAAACCATTCAAATTGAAATAGAGTTTTTGAAAGAAAATGATGACATAGACCATGATCAGACCACTGTGGAGAGAAAATTTGGTCACAATTTGAAGAAGTTTTAAATAGACAAAAGTGAAATGTGTAAAGCAGAAAATTTAAAGATCAAAATCTTTTAAAAGTACATCTTTAGACCTTTTTTAAAGATCTTGATTTTTTGTCCTGTTTTTTGTTTTTTGTTTTTTCCTGAGTCAGGGTCTTTGATTATCAGTATAAACTGTCAAGCAGCTGTGATCCAGAGTCTCATGGAAAGACAATTTAGAGGGTTCGGGCAGACAGTTTGCTTGCAAGCATGTCTCTAGGGGATTGTCTCAGTCTCACTGGTCGACATGTGAAAACCGGCTATTGTGGGCAGCAATGTACCCTTAATTTGAGTGTTAGAACGTATAAGAGTGGAGAAGGAAAGATGAAAAAATAAATAAATAAAAGGAAGTTAGCTCTAAACTAGAGCTCTAGACTGGCTGCCCAGTGAGCATAGAGAATAGACCTATGTCCAGTCAGCACCCATGCCCAGTGCTGAGGTTCCCAAAATAGCCCTTGGCTAGGCTTTATGTGGCGGCTGGGGCTCAGAACTCAGGTCCTTGTGAGCGCATGCATGATGAACACTTCCCCAACTGAGCTGTCTCTCTAAGCCCACAAACTTCCATCTGTGTTCCTTGTTTTCCTAAGATATGGGGGAAGTGTTTTAATTATACACCTCCTACAAACCACAATAGAGTATATGAACCCCACTTCCAGGAAATTTAAGAAGACTCAATAATTATAAACCAGCTAGAACAATGAACTCTGTTCATCTTTTCTTATTCTTATTTTACAAAATCTTTCAAATATACCACTATGATGAGAGTATTTTACAGTGAAAATCCACAACTTGTTTTTCATTAGCATTTGGTGTACACGTGTGTAGGACCCACAGAGACACACACGCTCGTTCTCCTAAATGACCAATCCAATGGATTTTATTTTGAGATGCTTCAAAACAAATGAAAACATTTTCTGTGTATTTTAATGTATATCATTAACGAAAGTAAATATTTTGAGTATTTTTATGTATTAAATAATTGCAATGACATAGCATTAAGTTCAATTGTGGCAAATGAATGTACCCAGTAGTTCATTACCCTATTACCACCCACAATTTGTTGCTCACACCAGAAATTCCCCTCTGTCTTTTCTGGGTCAATTAATTTCCATTTTCATTCAGTGTGGAAATTGCCATTCTGATTTCTTTGTGTTTTTGATTACTAGTTTTGTCTGTGAGGAGAATCATACAGTCTGCATTCAGGGGGTAAGGTTTTATTCAATCAGCATAGTGATTTTGAAGTCGGTATTCATTTTTCCATGTGTCAGCAATTATTTTTTTCTTTGCTAAGAGGTAGTGTTATTGTATAGATAAGCTACAGATCATTGACTCAGGCTTCTGGGGTGGCTTCTGAGGTATTTGCAGCATATATCTCCTTTGAATTATGTTAGTATAGGAGTAGGATCCTGGGAGCAGCTATGATGACTTTTATTACCACAGTGAGCACTGTGATTTTCATTTTCAGGCATAAATCAGGGCATAAAGCAAGTGCAATAACAGATGAGTAAAGCGTGGGACTGCTTGGACAGGCACGGTTCCTCATGGGAAAAAGCTTTCTTCTCTGGCTTGCTCAGAAGAGAAGATACAGATCAGGTAACAATTTTCTGAACCCAGGGACATAAATCTTCTCAGCCCTCATAAATTGATCTTTGTGAAGATTTATCCTGAAAAGCAAACTCTACCAAAACAAGTAAGCAAGCAAGCAGGCAAGCCAACACTGTCAAAATGCTGCCAAATATGTGCAACTATGGGTCACACATCTTTCGAGCCCAGCTTCGGAGACGGCGGGGGAGGGCAGCGTCCCATGCGTCCTGTACACACTGCCTTCTATCATTGGATCGCTCAGAAGTTCTGGCTAGAGGCTTTTATCAACCAATTAGCAGAAACCTCCAAAGCGGCTTGCCCACTTAACTGCTGGGGAATTCTGAGGCCCCTTTGATGTTTGGCCTTGGCACGCCAAGTGGTAATTCACAGAAAGATAAAAAGATTTATGGCACTAAAAGACTATTCTTAGTAGATTAAAGCCTCATTGCTAGTTCAATGACAAAGGTCTTTCAATATATATTTTCTTTCCCATCTAGAGTAAATATGCAGCCATCCTATGTAAATAATGAGGGAAAATTACACCACCAGAGAGGAAGCCACAGGATTGTATGATTTGAAGGCTGATGAAAGAGAATAAGGTTAAATAGCAGTGTAATACCATAGAAAAAGAGTCCGTGTTTGCTAAGGTAAATTTAATTTCTTATTCTACTCTCCCTTCATAACAATTTAAAGGTACCAGACATCTTTCCCATAAACCCTTTCTCTGTTGGTGGCCCTGTAGTTATTGGCTCTTGCGACCAATCGTTCTGACCTTGATCCTATTTTATTTAGCTATAACAACAACAACAACAACAAAGGGAGTTTAAGAAACACAAGATGACAGTGGAAACTGTTGCGAACACCTTGAAACCTGAAGCACGGTTACAAACGCTAAAGCCTTGATGGTAGAACTGAAACTAAATTAATGTGTGATGCCCTGAGCTGTGTGAAGACTCCTAAAGAGAAATGGTGAAAGTCGAATTTAACTATGGAGCTAACAGTGGGGCATGGGGGTGGGTGCAGACCCAAGGAACTGACTGAGGAAAAAAAAACAAAACAGAAGAAGAAGCCTTAGAGATCTGGAAGTAATTTACAGAGTAGGAGGGTGGAGGAGAGAGATCTTGCTAAAAGATTTGTTACATTTCCTGTTATTTCTGGAGAATAAATGCTAAAACAGGTGCAGCATATTCGTTTGTAGAGATTATTGGGTAGTTTATTAACTAGATAGTCTGTCTGCTCTTTGTACTGTGTCAACATAGACACTTGCAGCCTTTGCATAATTGAACAATTCTTATTTCAGAAACAGCAACACCACTGTAGATGTTACAGGGCTTCCTGTTAAACGTATCTGCCAAATGTTTGTCCCTAAGAAATGTACATGTAAAAATAATTCTATCTTGGACAGAAAAGCTTAAAAAAAAACCTTTACAGGATTTTCTATGAAGGGATTCTAAAATTTAACATAGTTGTGTTTGCTTTTATCTGGAATGATTAAATACTTTTAACACTGTTTCT